>CM051238.1:302911563-303511563 GCA_027917425.1 Gastrophryne carolinensis
AAAGTACACATCAAGGCCCATTGACTTACCTCATCGCAATCCACAATTTGGGTTTGTGGTGTAGAAGCCTGGTGTGCCCTTGGCCTCGGTGCTAACGCAGGGGTTTGGGGGCCTGGTGTGTCCTGTTGACTTGGTCCTTAGAATGTAGATAGGAAGATTAGCTAAATGGCCAAGTACAGTGTGTTGTGTAGCATAACACTGCCTTCTTGAACTTTTTGTAATAGGTCATGGCAAAATCAGACTCACCTTGGGACCTTACATTCCGGTCTGTGTCTTGTGCCTCTGCCAGTCCCTGGATGCTGGCCGGGTGTATGAATGTATATACATGTTCCTCGGCGGGCGTAAGGATAATTTTAGTGGGTAAGCCACCCCCTGTCTGTTGGCTGGGGAAGATTAAATCACACCTAATAAGTGTTACATCCTTTTAACAATGTTACAAAAAATGCATTTTACTTTTTCCTTTACTTCTGCTCCACCCCCTGTCTGTTGGCTGGGGAAGATTAAATTACACCTAATAAGTGTTACATCCTTTTAACAATGTGACTAAAAATTGTCCATTACCTCTGCTGACGGCGCATGTCCATTTTTTTTTTGCTGTAGTATTTCAGGTCCCCAAATTTCCTTTTTATTTGCTGAATATCTCTCCGGACTGATCCCACACTATTGACCTGCCTGCAAATATTTGTCCAGATTTCCATCTTAGCCTGCTTTGTGGTTGTTTTGGAGGTGCGGCCAAATAGGGCATCATAATGTTCGCAAACTGCATTTGCCACCGCCATGCTTTGAGCATCGCAAAATCGGGCAGTTAGTGAGCCACGCCGTAGTTGTCTGCCACATGGGTGTGTGGTCTCCCCTGCCTCTGAGGAAATTGATGGTTGGGTATCTGGGGAGTCGTGTGTGCTTCTTTGGCTTATGGGGGAGGGGGATGTTGTGTGTGTGCTTCTCTGGCTTAATGTCTGGGTTCCTGTTGAGCTATCAGATGTGGAGCTGCATGTGGAATCTGAGGTACTGGAATTGGGGGAACCAGAGGGTGGAGGTGGAGTGGTGGGTGACCTGGGTAGGGTGGTGGTTTTGGCAATGCACTTACCCTTGCTTATGTGTTTGGATTTGTGGGTATGCTTGGTGTGTGGAGGTGGAGGGTGCTGCATGGTCTGACTAGATGGGGTACCCTTGTGTGTGCGTGGTTTTTTTGCAGGTGGTGGTGAATGGGTTAATGTACCCTTGGTCCTGCGTTTTTTGGAATGTGCCTGTTTGTGTGGAGTATCCACCGTTTTAGTGGGGGCATGTTCGGCATGTGTCTGGTGCCTGCTCTTCTGTCTTGTGGAGGATGAGGCATGTGTGTGGCTGCTATGTGCCTCGGCCCTTGGTTGGCTCTTTTTGCTCCCTTTAGGTCTGCCCATATTGATATGGTATCCAACACAGAGCTGAGTGCCTTGTGCTTTAAATATGTTTTCCATGTGGGCGTGGTCAACAGCGGGTGCGCGCCCGCAATCTTTACCTTGGAGCAGGACGACATCATCATGGATGTGAGTATGTGCGTGCGTTTATGTGCGCGCACACATTCCTTGTAATAAAAAAAAAAAACACCAGAATAGTCTGAAACAACTTCGTTTTTCACGTCCCATACAAGCCCACCTTAGTTTAACACATGTACGCAGCTCAAAACTAGGCTACATGCAGATAGAAGAACTAGGGCAATGTGAGGCAGCAAGAGGTTCAAAAAGTGACTTTAGTTAGCCCAGCAAACTTGTTAATGCTTTTTGTGTACATGAGACAACAACAGTCTCTAATATCAGTGTCTTTGTCATGCAAACAGATTCACAGCAGCAACCAAGGGAGCAAGAATGGAGCCTCCGCCCCTGACGCAATATGCGCCTAAAACATGGTAAGTGGCGTTTTTGGGGACCAAAGTAAATGAACCAACAATTCCATTGGCCACAAAATGTACAAACCAAAAAAAAAAAAAAAAGACTTTGTCTAAAAAGCCCTTAAAGCGGACCTTCACTCAGAATAAGTCTATCTTATATGTTTCCCACACCCTGTACATAAAGTTTGCCCACCTTCAAAATTATCCTACCTGCACCTAGTGCATGTTATGAGGCTTTCAACATCCAAGATGGCGGATTATGGAAGCCGCCATCTTATCAGGCAGCCTGCAAACAGGAAGTGCCTTCTAACTGTGCTGCTCTGCATTCTGGGATTGCTGACCTTTTCAAGAGGTCTCTGCTCTGTGTGAGCAAAGCACAGCTATAACCCACCCCCTGTACCTTATCCCACTCTCCTCTCCTCAGTAAGTGTGATGCTTCTGAGTCAAGATGGCGGCGGCCGTATACTAAATTCCTGAACTGAGTTGCAGCCCAGTGGTGGACAGAATAATTATTGATTGACTAAAAAATTACTATCTATTATTTGGAGATACTGCGGAATCTTTGGTTAAGAGTTTGGCCTTTTCAGTAAAAAACGCAGAAGGTCCGGTTTAAAAAGGGCCCCAAAAAAACCACGCACAACCAAACCAAATAAACAATGCTAAACTAATGTTGTTTTTTATTCACAGATACAAGAAAATCACAGGCACAAGACACCGAGGCCTAAAGAATTTTAATTTGGCTTAAAAAGCAAATAGTTTCTTTGTTAAAACATTTAGAATCAATTATTTGTAAAAAACTTTGTGTAAAAAATTCAATTTCAAACGCTGGAATAAAATAAAAAAAAAAAAAAAACAAGAAAGTTGTGTTTCCTGCAAATGTACAATCACACAACATCATCACACATTTCCATGACACAAAAAGTTTAGATATGGTACAATAAATCCAAAAGATTCAGAAAGAATTAAGGTATGCATTAATGGCAAGGAAAAAGGAACACAAAGGAGATTAAGGTATGCATTAATGGCAAGGAAAAAGGAAGAACCCAAATTTATGGTTCCCAAAAAAATATGCGTCAAATTGGCAGTGGTTGCCATATGTATATTCCAATGGAGTTTGAGGGATGTGCGCTTGCGTGTAGCCAGATTGGCAACTGAAGAGCCATGGAGATGTAAGTATACCACCAAAATGGAAGGTCAAATACGACGGAAACCAAGCAGGTACGTTCAAAAAGCCAGGAAAAATCAGGGAAAAACGGGCCGCCCGTGTGAACGTGAACGGGAGCCCCGATCAAATTGAAGGCACCCGAGAGAGCAAAAAAAGCTTTCCGAGTAAAGTGAAATTGACGGATCAATTAGGGAGCCATTCCGACGGAGGCTCTGCATCACATTTGAGCCACGATTCAAACGGGAGACCCGGACAATCGGAAGGTTTTAAGGGCAGTTCAGAGGAGGCTCTGCATCAGGCCCATTGTCAATTAATATATATTTTAGACTAAGACATAGGTGTCCTAAGTATTTTGACATATGAAGTTGATGTACTCACCATCGCAGCTGTGGCTGGGGCCCATGCTGCTGGACGTCCCTGGAGCTGGGGTGGGGAGTATGGTCACAGGGTCCGTCTGCGTGGAAACATCTGTCATGAGAAAGCAAAACCAAAAACAAAATTAGTTTGCCAATTACACATTAAGATTTGACATCCATCTGTTTAGGGAGTCTGCCAAAAAATGCTTGCATGGTTACACACATGTTGACAGACATTATCATATTTACTGGTCCGTGAGGTCATGGGAATTATTTATGTGTGCAACATGGACACATCAATATAATATGCCAATAACCTTTACAGTGCAATGCTAAGGCATAAATTTAAGTTGAGGGTAGAATATTAATTGTAGAGTGTGCAACATATGTTAGCAGGAACAACTTACAAAACGAACACATTTGCTAGCCACCATCATGGTGTCCGGGGTGGTTGGCAGTTGGATTGGACTGGAGTGGGGTTTGTGAGGTTAATTAAAATTACACTACAATCTTGTACTATGGACCAGTAAACTTGTGTATGTTTTTGGAATGTCATTACATATGGCATGTGAGGGATATCAACAAACACTTACCACGACTATGCCCGCGGGCAATGGCTGGCGCATGGCTGCTGGAGGTGGTGGCTCTATGATGCCCTAAAAACCAGATAACAAGGGCACAGGATTAGTGTTAAGTCCCCAGGATCACCTGTAACAGACAAACAAGAATTAGAAATGCACTCACCAGGGGATGAACTGCCGCTGGTATCCCAGGGAGGACTCTGAGGAGGAGGCGGGGAGCCTCGACTCCTCACAATCGGCCCAGAAGATCCTAAACCACATGGGCCACCCTCCTTCCTCTCACTCCCAGATCCTCGAGGGAGTGTGGGTGAGTCCACCTCCCCACTTGGACTCCCCACTTGAGAGTGGCCCACTGGGTTTGTGGACTCAACTGAGTCCAATTGTGAGGAGCTGAGGCTCCAGACTGCCCGCCCCCCAGCAGCACACACCTCTGGGGCATCATCCCCTTCCTCCCCTGGGTCCTCAAGATAGGACTGGTGAGAGGGCCCCTCCCCCGCAGATTCATCCGACCCCACCACTCTTCTGCGGGGGAGGAAACCCTTCCCATGTTTGCCCAGGGGAGGACGCTTATTTGTGTAAAAGGGGGGAAAAAATCTTTAAAACCCCCAAAAAACATGAAAACTATTGATAATACTACATTAGTGGAATGATTTACATGTTGTGAGCTGACACTTACCTGAAGCATAGGCATCATAGAGCCTATAAACGCCCTCTGGGTCCCGGCGCTTGAAGTCCGACCATTTCTGTATGATGGAGCGGACAGTGAGCTGGGTCTGGAAGCGCCGGCCCGGGACACAGTTGCCTTCACCTCCAGCGCTATGCGCCTCTTTGCACCACGGGCATAGTCGTATTCCCTCAGCAAAAAATCCTATAAAAAAACACATTTGAAAAACAAACATCAATACATATCTATATAGACTAATAACCATAAATAACAAGCTATATGGTTGCACAGCATAAATGGAACATATACTTACTTTGACCACCTGGCCGTTCACACGCGTATCAACGCGTTTGCGCTTTAATTTTTTGGGTGGGGGGGCAGGGGATGTTGAGGGACCAGGGGAGACAGGGGGAGGAGGGGGGGAGGAGTTGGGGAGGAAGATTCAGAGGAGTAGCTGGGGAGTGGGATGGCTCGCCGTCTGGGCCTCATTTCTAATCCTCAGAGGTGGAAACCGGAAGTTGCAAAACGAAAGTAAAATAAAAAAAAAAATAAACACACGCTTATCAATACGCTAAGATACGCAACATCACAATAGCGTATAGCGACGAGTCAGCTGTGCCCGTGTCTGCTGCGTATTCATCAACAGCGACTGGGGGCGTAACAAGTGAAATAGCGACCAAAAAAAAAAAACGCATGTATGATCAACACAGCGCCGCTGCCTGCTCCACATAGCGACTCGGCATAGTGACTGGGCCTCGCCGCAATACCATGGATTCATCAAAGAGATTACTATCATAGAGCGTGGGCGCTGTTGTTAGCTGACGGTTTAAAAAAAAAGATTATTTGGGGGGTTTGACACCTTCGAAAACGCTAACAATAACTGAAATGACATTGGGAGAGGGCTGTGATTTGGACATCCAAGTGACACAGTCCGAAATACATAAAAAAAAAAATCCAAGACAAATCAGAATTAATGTTTAATGCATGAAATGCATGTACTAATTTCATTAAAACAAAAAAAAAACATATACAAAAGCCAAAAAAAAAAAAATGTGTCTGCCATCGAAGTGTATGGGAGAGCGCCAGTTAGCGAGAGGTAATACCTTGCGCTGTGCAAGGCACAACACTGGCGATGTTCGCTGAGGATGAGAAATTGATGAATCATCTGCTACATGTCGCTATTCCAGTCGCTACACAGATTCTGGCTGATAAATGTGCTATTGTGTGCCGTGTCCGGCGTTGACCAGGCGTTGACCAGTCGCTATTTGGCGCTACCTCCCGCTAACCAGGCGCTGCATGACGCTATCCCTTGTTAAATAAGGCCCCTAGTCTTCACTACAAGTTTGTAGCTGTCTGCTCATTAGTGATGCCAAAAATACATATGGTAACTTGTTACACCAGAAGGAAATTAAAGAGCCTTATTTAAAAAAAAAATCTTGTGAGACGCTCTCTGCACACCACAACGCGGGCCGAAGACAGGCGGCACTCTGCGCTCGAGCGCTCCTGACTGAACGCTGGTTGCTGCACAGGGTTTAGAAACGCCAATGCGATAGCAACCCCTAGTGCTAGCTGGAAGCACCAGAATTCAAAGGAATTTAAAGAAATGAAGAATTAAAAAAATTAAGAACAAATTACACAGCACCCGATCTGGCGTTACCCAAACTGGATTCAAGGCCCACAGCAGCTAGTGAATTCCCAGACTTTTGATTTTAGGGGTGATGGCAGCACATTTATAAGGCACAAACACCAGGAAAAACATTGTGGACACTGTAATGACACAGGTTTTGAACTGGCGAAATCGCAGGTTTGCAGCGCAACACAAAAGTGCAAAAAATGCATACAAAAACAATTCCAAACAGACCAGGGATTCTGTGCACCAGGCCATAAAAAAAATGGCCAAAAAAATAATAACCATCCTAGCTCATTGAAATCTATGGGATAAGGCCACACAGTGCATGGTATATGCATGGCTGACTGTATATAATTCTCACTTGGGGCCTAATTTATAATGTGTGTCTGTTAGCAACTGTTTTGTGGCTATACCACCAGCTTTGGAGCACCTGCATTCCTGTCTAGTGCAAGTGAGCCACTTTGTACTGCCGGTTTTCCAGCGCTTCCTCCCTGGAATGTTTGGTGCTGTATTTTTCCGGCGCCAGTTAGCGTTTCATCATTACAGTTACAAGAAATCACTGCTGGGACAAAGGGGACAAACTTTACAGTGCGTTTAGGTTGCATTTTAGCTGTTGGTGTCCAAATTAAACATTGTTAAGCAAAAGAAGCCATTTAAACAAATTTTAACAGCACACAAAAAACATTTTGGACCATCTAGGCCCTGCGCAAGTCCCAATGCAAGTTTGTTACAAATAAATGTGTCTAATATAATCAGAAGCATTATACACTTTAATCCAGTTCTGCCCATTGTGCTTTATGGGATCTTGAGCTACAGTGCCAGGTTGCATCATTTTTTTAAAATAGTTAATAAGGGGCTTATTTAAGAATCACTAACACCACGTAGTGTCAGGTGAATGTCAGGTCCTTGTGCAAAAGGTGTAAATTTCAAGTAAAAAATCCAGAGCACCTGTGACAGTGCCAGGTCAGGATAGTGTCCTATCTATGATCAGCACTGGCGATAGGATGAGTTCCCTACAGCACCAGATAAGACCAGGCACTCACCCTGCACTTTGTGGCCTTATCCCATACATTCCAATGGGCTGGAATGGTAATAATTATTTTGGCATTTTTATATAACTTTTTTTTGGGCTGGTGCATGTGCCAAGGGCGCCCTGGGCTGTTTGTGACTATTTTCGGGTGCATTTTAGGCATGTAAAAAAATGCAGGGACCCTAAAATTTTTAAATGGGGATTACAACGGGAGCTGTGTGTAGGGATGAGCGAATCGATCCGGACGAACCCGGATTCGATCCGAATTTCATGAAAAATTCGATTCGGATCGAATCCGAATTTCCCCGCGATTCGATCGCTCAAAGTTTTCCTTTAACATCCATTCATTTACATACAGGCATTCTAAGATGGCGGACGGGACATGTCTGGACATCTATCCCGCGCCAGTGCAAGCTGGGGCAGTCACATGCAGCCTATCAGCAGCCAGCAAGCCCGGTGACGTCACAGCGCTATTTAAGTCGGCCATCTTGCTTTTCCTTCCTCATTTCTCTATTGCATTCGTGAGAGACAGAACGCTGTAGTGAGGGAGAGAGGCAGTTAGACAGGCACGGACAGACAGGGACAGGCTGGAGACAGGCAGGAGACAGGCAGGAGACAGACAGAAAGTCAGCGAAAAACAGGGAAAGTTAGAAAAAATCGGAGGCAGTCACAGGGAAATTTTTTTTTTTCATCCAGCCTGAGTGTTTGTTACTGGCTGGCTGACAGGCTTTGTTAGCGTTTTCAGGCTGCTTATACTAACTAACTGTGCATATACTGAACTGATCTTAAGTCTGCTGTGAGGCATCCCATTCTGTGACTACACCAGCCTCTATTTAAGACCATATAACCATTTGCACTTCTTCTAATTGAAATTAGGCCTGATAAAGACACCTTTGCTGTGCATAGCACTACTGGACCCTGCCAGGTGCACTTCTTTTTTGGGGCATCCCATTCTGTGACTACACCAGCCTCTATTTAAGACCATATAACCATTTGCACTTTTTGTAATTGAAATTAGGCCTGATAAAGACACTTTTGCTGTGCATAGCACTACTGGACCCTCCCAGGTGCACTCCTTTTTGGGGCATCCCATTCTGTGACTACAGCAGCCTCTATTTAAGACCATATAACCATTTGCACTTATTCAAATTGAAATTAGGCCTGATAAAGACACTTTTGCTGTGCATAGCACTACTGGACCCTGCCAGGTGCACTTCTTTTTCGGGCATCCCATTCTGTGACTAAACCAGCCTCTATTTAAGACCATATAACCATTTGCACTTTTTGTAATTGAAATTAGGCCTGATAAAGACACTTTTGCTGTGCATAGCACTACTGGACCCTGCCAGGTGCACTCCTTTTTGGGGCATCCCATTCTGTGACTACAGCAGCCTCTATTTAAGACCATATAACCATTTGCACTTATTCTAATTGAAATTAGGCCTGATAAAGACACTTTTGCTGTGCATAGCACTACTGGACCCTGCCAGGTGCACTTCTTTTTTGGGGCATCCCATTCTGTGACTACACCAGCCTCTGTTTAAGACCATATAACCATTTGCACTTATTCTAATTGAAATTAGGCCTGATAAAGACACTTTTGCTGTGCATGGCACTACTGGACCCTGCCAGGTGCACTTCTTTTTTGGGGCATCCCATTCTGTGACTACAGCAGCCTCTATTTAAGACCATATAACCATTTGCACTTATTCAAATTGAAATTAGGCCTGATAAAGACACTTTTGCTGTGCATAGCACTACTGGACCCTGCCTGGTGCACTTCTTTTTTGGGGCATCCCATTCTGTCACTACAGCAGCCTCTATTTAAGACCATATAACCATTTGCACTTATTCTAATTGAAATTAGGCCTGATAAAGACACTTTTGCTGTGCATAGCACTACTGGACCTTGCCAGGTGCACTCCTTTTTGGGGCATCCCATTCTGTGACTACAGCAGCCTCTATTTAAGACCATATAACCATTTGCACTTATTCTAATTGAAATTAGGCCTGATAAAGACACTTTTGCTGTGCATATTCTTACTGCTGCCTGCCAGGTGCACTTCTTTTTTGGGGCATCCCATTCTGTGACTACACCAGCCTCTGTTTAAGACCATATAACCATTTGCACTTATTCTAATTGAAATTAGGCCTGATAAAGACACTTTTGCTGTGCATAGCACTACTGGACCCTGCCAGGTGCACTTCTTTTTTGGGGCATCCCATTCTGTGACTACACCAGCCTCGGTTTAAAGTGGACCAACACCCAGGATTTTGACTATCCTGGGTGTTGGTCCACTTAGGTGGGGCACCCCGATCGGGGGTGCCCCGCTATGTGAAACCCCCCCGATCGCCGCAAAAACTCACCTCTCCCCGCTCCCACGTGACCTCGTCCGGCCAATGACAGCGCTCAGAGCCGCTCTGGTGTGCGCGTCCAAAGCCGCTTGGACGCGCATACCAGAGCGCTGTCATTGGCTGCGTCTCTCGCTTCCCTCTAACAGGGAGCACGCCTGCGCCAGGCCATTCACAAAATGGCCGGCGCGGGAGTGCGCCTTGCTAGAGGGAAGCGAGAGACGCGGCCGCGTCTCGCGCATGCGCCGTTGGATCGCCGGTAAGGTAAGGATTGTGGGCCTCCTGGGGGGTTCCTCCCCGTGGGACATCCCGATTTCGGATGCCCCGCGGGGAGGGATCTGATCGGTCCGGGAATCTTATAGATTCCCGGGCCGATCCCCCCTGGGTGTTGGTCCACTTTAAGACCATATAACCATTTGCACTTATTCTAATTGAAATTAGGCCTGATAAAGACACTTTTGCTGTGCATAGCACTACTGGACCCTGCCAGGTGCACTCCTTTTTGGGGCATCCCATTCTGTGACTACAGCAGCCTCTATTTAAGACCATATAACCATTTGCACTTATTCTAATTGAAATTAGGCCTGATAAAGACACTTTTGCTGTGCATATTCTTACTGCTGCCTGCCAGGTGCACTTCTTTTTTGGGGCATCCCATTCTGTGACTACACCAGCCTCTATTTAAGACCATATAACCATTTGCACTTATTCTAATTGAAATTAGGCCTGATAAAGACACTTTTGCTGTGCATAGCACTACTGGACCCTGCCAGGTGCACTTCTTTTTTGGGGCATCCCATTCTGTGACTACACCAGCCTCTGTTTAAGACCATATAACCATTTGCACTTATTCTAATTGAAATTAGGCCTGATAAAGACACTTTTGCTGTGCATAGCACTACTGGACCCTGCCAGGTGCACTCCTTTTTGGGGCATCCCATTCTGTGACTACAGCAGCCTCTATTTAAGACCATATAACCATTTGCACTTATTCTAATTGAAATTAGGCCTGATAAAGACACTTTTGCTGTGCATATTCTTACTGCTGCCTGCCAGGTGCACTTCTTTTTTGGGGCATCCCATTCTGTGACTACACCAGCCTCTATTTAAGACCATATAACCATTTGCACTTATTCTAATTGAAATTAGGCCTGATAAAGACACTTTTGCTGTGCATAGCACTACTGGACCCTGCCAGGTGCACTTCTTTTTTGGGGCATCCCATTCTGTGACTACACCAGCCTCTGTTTAAGACCATATAACCATTTGCACTTATTCTAATTGAAATTAGGCCTGATAAAGACACTTTTGCTGTGCATAGCACTACTGGACCCTGCCAGGTGCACTCCTTTTTGGGGCATCCCATTCTGTGACTACACCAGCCTCTATTTAAGACCATATAACCATTTGCACTTATTCTAATTGAAATTAGGCCTGATAAAGACACTTTTGCTGTGCATAGCACTACTGGACCCTGCCAGGTGCACTCCTTTTTGGGGCATCCCATTCTGTGACTACAGCAGCCTCTATTTAAGACCATATAACCATTTGCACTTATTCTAATTGAAATTAGGCCTGATAAAGACACTTTTGCTGTGCATATTCTTACTGCTGCCTGCCAGGTGCACTTCTTTTTTGGGGCATTCCATTCTGTGACTACACCAGCCTCTATTTAAGACCATATAACCATTTGCACTTATTCTAATTGAAATTAGGCCTGATAAAGACACTTTTGCTGTGCATATTCTTACTGCTGCCTGCCAGGTGCACTTCTTTTTTGGGGCATCCCATTCTGTGACTACACCAGCCTCTGTTTAAGACCATATAACCATTTGCACTTATTCTAATTGAAATTAGGCCTGATAAAGACACTTTTGCTGTGCATAGCAATACTGGACCCTGCCAGGTGCACTTCTTTTTTGGGGCATCCCATTCTGTGACTACAGCAGCCTCTATTTAAGACCATATAACCATTTGCACTTATTCTAATTGAAATTAGGCCTGATAAAGACACTTTTGCTGTGCATAGCACTACTGGACCCTGCCAGGTGCACTCCTGTTTGGGGCATCCCATTCTGTGACTACAGCAGCCTCTATTTAAGACCATATAACCATTTACATAGTAACATAGTAACATAGTATGTAAGGCTGAATAAAGACTTTAGTCCATCCAGTTCAGCCTGTTTAACTCCTTCCAGTGGTCTAGTAGCCATAGCCGGAAATGATATTACATGCCAGGAAGGCATCAAGGCCACTTTTGAACATTTTTAATGTATCCCTCATTACTACCTCCTCTGGCAGCGAGTTCCATAGTCTCACTGCTCTTACAGAGAAGAATCCCCTCCTATGTCGGTGGAGAAAGCACCTTTCCTCTAACCTTAGTGGATGACCCCGGGTTATGGTTACACTCTTATTTGCACATTTGCACTTATTCTAATTGAAATTAGGCCTGATAAAGACACTTTTGCTGTGCATATTCTTACTGCTGCCTGCCAGGTGCACTTCTTTTTTGGGGCATCCCATTATGTGACTACACCAGCCTCTATTTAAAACCATATAACCATTTGCACTTTTTGTAATTGAAATTAGGCCTGATAAAGACACTTTTGCTGTGCATAGCACTACTGGACCCTGCCAGGTGCACTCCTTTTTGGGGCATCCCATTCTGTGACTACACCAGCCTCTATTTAAGACCATATAACCATTTGCACTTATTCTAATTGAAATTAGGCCTGATAAAGACACTTTTGCTGTGCATAGCACTACTGGACCCTGCCTGGTGCACTCCTTTTTGGGGCATCCCATTCTTTGACTACACCAGCCTCTATTTAAGACCTTATAACCATTTGCACTTATTCTAATTGAAATTAGGCCTGATAAAGACACTTTTGCTGTGCATATTCTTACTGCTGCCTGCCAGGTGCACTCCTTTTTGGGGCATCCCATTCTGTAACATACCATTAGCCTCTGTATTTACTCTAAGCTGCACAGTTATTTAAAGAAATTTGGCCTGTATGAGCCTGCTAACACACTGCTGCTGTGTGCATATATACTGATCTCAAGTCAGCTTTGGGGCATCCCATTCTGTAACATACCATTAGCCTCTGTATTTACTCTAAGCTGCACAGTTATTTAAAGTAATTTGGCCTGTATGAGCCTGCTAACACACTGCTGCTGTGTGCATATATACTGATCTCAAGTCTGCTTGGGGCATCCCATTCTGTAACATACCATTAGCCTCTGCATTTACTGTAAGCTGCACAGTTATTTAAAGAAATTTGGCCTGTATGAGCCTGCTAACACACTGCTGCTGTGTGCATATATACTGATCTCAAGTCTGCTTGGGGCATCCCATTCTGTAACATACCATTAGCCTCTGCATTTACTGTAAGCTGCACAGTTATTTAAAGAAATTTGGCCTGTATGAGCCTGCTAACACACTGCTGCTGTGTGCATATATACTGATCTCAAGTCTGCTTGGGGCATCCCATTCTGTAACATACTATTAGCCTCTGCATTTACTGTAAGCTGCACAGTTATTTAAAGAAATTTGGCCTGTATGAGCCTGCTAACACACTGCTGCTGTGTGCATATATACTGATCTCAAGTCTGCTTGGGGCATCCCATTCTGTAACATACCATTAGCCTCTGCATTTACTGTAAGCTGCACAGTTATTTAAAGAAATTTGGCCTGTATGAGCCTGCTAACACACTGCTGCTGTGTGCATATATACTGATCTCAAGTCAGCTTGGGGCATCCCATTCTGTAACATAACATAACCTACCTACCATACTAAGCAGCTCTCTTATTTAAACTAAGCAGGCCTCTTATTTACACTAAGCAGCTCTCTTATTTAAACTAAGCATGCCTCTTATTTACACTAAGCAGCTCTCTTATTTAAGCTAAGCAGCTCTCTTATTTAAACTAAGCAGGCCTCTTGGAGGCTGATTGTCCACTTTTGGGTGTGCATTTATATTCGGTTTCATATACAGTGGGGTATCCCAATTTGTAAGATAACCTACCCCAACCATGTAAACTAAATAGGCCTGTTGCAGCCTGAGTTTCTCTGCTTGCGTATGGCCTGCATTACAATCTGTCTCTTTCAATGACACTGCTGCCTGGGGTATCCCAATTTGTAAGATAACCTACCCCAACCATGTAAACTAAAGGTTACGTCCTTCCAGAAGGAAAACTTATGCCGAACACTATTTTTGTTAGGGGCATTGACCTTTGGATTGATCGGCATGAAATTAAGTTTTTTTTTTCAAAGTATGGCGCTGTAAAGAAGGTCAAAATTATGTCTCATACTTGGATTATTGTTACTTTTTGTTCAGCTTGAAATATAACAGGCCACACGGGCATCCCAAGGCACATGCTATTTTAACCATATCTGTTATACAACATAAGCGTTGATCAGCCAGCATCAGCTGCTTTATTAAGCTACTTCAGTTTGCACTTGTTTTTGACTGCTTTTAATAAACCAGGCCGCAGGGCACCCCAAAGCTGCACCTTGCACCCTATCTGGTATACAACATAAGCGTTGATCAGCATCAGCTTCATTAAGCTACTTCAGTTTGCACTTCCTTTTTGACTGCTTTCATTTATCCAGGCCGCAGGGCACCCCAAAGCTGCACCTTGCACCCAACCTGTTTATACTAAATAAGCATCTACAGCCTCAGCTTTATTAAGTTATTGCATTTTGAATTGGTTTTGGTCTGCTTTAAATACACCAGGCCGCAGGGCATCCCAAACCTGCATGTTGCACCCCATCTGTTATACTAAATAAGCGTTGATCAGCATCAGCTTTATTAAGCTATTGCATTTTGCATTGGTTTTTGTACTGCTGCCAAAACACTAGCCCATATGGGCATCCCAAACCAGCACATGTCACCCTATCTGTTATACTAAATAAGCTTCTACAGGCCCTTTTTTTATTTATTTCTTTTTATTTATATAGAGCTGCAATAGCTTATATTGTGAGGTAAATTTGCCATTTTGCAGCATAATATAGAGCAGCCCCTGTGTAAATCTGAGGGGCAATAGCTTATATAGTGCGGTAAATTTGCCATTTTGCTTCGTTATATAGAGCAGGCCCTGTGTAAATCTGAGGGGCAATAGCTTATATTGTGAGGTAAATTTGCCATTTTGCAGCATAATATAGAGCAGCCCAGTTGCCATCTAAATCAACTACTGTCCGGCCAGTACAGCTTTTCCAGGGCAAACTCTGCTAGTTGCGGACACAAGTCAAGTTTGGCTTCCCAGCAAATCCAGTGGATCCTGAAGGTGTGTTGGCATGGTCATGTCAAGGTATGACATGACCTGCTGTTTGAGGTCCAGCTCCAGGTCTTCCTGCTGCTCATGAGTAGACTCACTATGCGGGTGTAGAAAGCTACTCACTAGCGACTGAAGACTGAGGCTGCTGCTGATGGAGCTGCTGCTGCTGCTCCTTCCACCCCCCCCAGCAGCCATGGCAGTGGAAGGTGATCGCAGAGGTCCCCCCGAGTCAGACCTGCGGGAGTATGGGCCATGGCGCAGATAGACATCGCCCAACTGACTACGTGGGATGTCTCTGTAGTAGGTCAGTTTGTCCTCCCTCTCAGTGGGCGTAAAAAATGCCCCCATTTTGTGCCGGAAGCGAGGGTCCAATAAGTTGGAGAGCCAGAAGTCTTCCCGCTGACAAATGGAGACAATTCTGCGCTCACTAGTACGCAAGCATGTGAGCATGCATCGTGCCATTTGTGCAAGTGACTCGGAGGGACTACCTGTCTCCATCTCCACTGTAAACTGCCACGGTGTGTCTGGGTCCTCTGTCACGCCTTCCTCACAACCCTCTAGCTCCTGTGGCTGCTCCTGCTCCTCCTCTCCTGTCAGATGACTAGATAAAATGGTCATTTTGTGAAACCTAAACTGTGGTTTGCTGTGCCCCACCCCCTCCTCCTCCTCCACTTCAGCCCCCACAGGCTTCATGTGGCTGTGAAATGTATGTGCCATGTCTCCAGTGCCCTGACCAGCCATGGTTTCCAACATGTGTTGTAGTACATGAAGCAGTGGAATCTCATTGTTCATCTCATAGTCCTGGCAACTGACTAATAACGTAGCTTCCTCAAAGGGCCTGAGCAAACGGTCGGTGTCATGTATGAGCTGCCAATGGTTTACATTGAATTTACACAGGGGTGTCCCCCTATCCGTTTGGATCATCCAGAAATCCGTGATGGCTTTTCCTATAGTGCAGTGGTCCTCAACCCTGTCCTCAAGGCCCACCAACATGTCATGTTTTTTGGATCTCCAAATAGCCAGCTCTATTGCTCTGCAGCTGCACTAATTACTCCACCTGTGCATCTTTGTGGAGATCTGCAAAACCTGGCCTGTTGGTGGGCCTTGAGAACAGGGTTGGGGACCACTGCTATAGTGGATCCTGCATATGGAGGGTAGAATTCCAACGGGTGGAAACATCGCAAATCAGACTATCGTGGGGTACACCGTTGTGACGCTGAGGCTCAATAAGGTTGTGCTTGGTGGTGTAGGAGTGCCAGAAGTGCATGCTAACTTTCTTTCCTGTTGTTCGGATGTCTTTCAGATGGGGCAAGACTTCAGAAAACGCTTGACAACTAGACTGAACACGTGTGCCATGTCAGGATGTATGACTCTAGCTTCCTTGTCGCAGCGCAAACAAGATGTTCTTCCAAGTGTAATGCAGCAGGCTGGACTTATGGTGACGCTGTCTGAGAAGAGAAATCCCTCAGACATCAAGATTAAAAATTCCAAGAATTTTTGAGGGCTAATTATTCAGAGGCAAATGATAGCTAGTTGTTTCTGATTTAATTACAAGGTGGAAACACACCCTCAAACAAAACTTCACTTTGGCAATACTATTGCATTTGTCTATTCATAATTTTATGTATATACACTAACTAACCTACTTTTTCTCCACAGGATGCTGCATGAAACACTGCCACATCGCTGAGTAGCTGATTTTTCCTAACAACAGTCCGCAATAATTCACTGCTGCTGCTGCTGCCGCCGCCAGTGCCGCAGACTCCAGGGACCCTCTTCCACTACCTCGGCTTGCAACACCTCCTCCCACGACACTCTCCTCATCACTAATTGCCGGCTAGTGGAAGAAGAGGCAAGTGTCTCCTCCACTTCTTGGCTGGGCAGTAGCTGCTGAATTTTATGATTATCAGATCTTCATCAATGGATAGTGGAGCTGAACCCAAAGCATAACAGACAGACAGTTGACTGGGGGTGTCAGATGCCACTTGTGATGCAGTGGACTGCTTTTGCAGCACTTCGAGATAAAGTTGCTTCATTGGCTGACACAATGACTGGTAAAGCTGTGGAACATATGGTTGAAAAGCAAGAATAACCATTTGTTTTTATATGAAAAAGACCCTGGTTTATACAGATTTTTTTTTTCCCAGAGACTGCCCTGCGTGGAAATGAATGGCGCATGGATCAGCCAAGCTTTCCTCCCAACAATGCCTGATGTATTCCAGTAGATTTATGATGGGGCCAGACCTACACTAAAGAAAGATGGATCGTGCAAAACAGATTTAAGGCGCTGCTCTCCAGTTACAGACATTCCTCCGCATCGGACCACAAGTAAGTATTGATAAAAAATCCTTTACGTTACTCTTACTTTTTATTAATATTCTTCGGATAAGACGGATCATACATGATTCCAGATTAAAAATTCCAAGAATTTTTGAGGGCTAATTAGTCAGAGGCAATAATACCTTCTTGCTTCTGATTTAATTAAAAGGTGGAAACACACCCCCAAACAAAACTTCACTTTGGCAATAGTTTTGCATTTGTTTATTCATAATTTTATGTAGATATTACTAACTAAGCTACTTTTTCTCCACATGACTCTCCACAGGGTGTGATTCATCCAATTTTTGGGCTCCTGAAGCCAACCCCAGGGCCTCTTTAAAGTAATGTTTGGGCTCCTGCTGCTGCTGCTGCCAACTCCAGGGTGTGATTCATCCAATTTTTGGGCTCCTGAAGCCAACCCCAGTGTCTCTTTAAAGTAATATTTGGGCTCCTGCTGCTGCTGCTGCCAACTCCAGGGTGTGATTCATCCAATTTTTGGGCTCCTGAAGCCAACCCCAGTGTCTCTTTAAAGTAATGTTTGGGCTCCTGCTGCTGCTGCCAACTCCAGGGTGTGGTTCATCCAATTTTTGGGCTCCTGAAGCCAACCCCAGTGTCTCTTTAAAGTAATATTTGGGCTCCTGCTGCTGCTGCCAACTCCAGGGTGTGATTCAACCAATTTTTGGGCTCCTGAAGCCAACCCCAGTGTCTCTTTAAAGTAATGTTTGGGCTCCTGCTGCTGCTGCCAACTCCAGGGTGTGATTTATCCAATTTTTGGGCTCCTGAAGCCAACCCCAGTGTCTCTTTAAAGTAATATTTGGGCTCCTGCTGCTGCTGCTGCTGCCAACTCCAGGGTGTGATTCATCCAATTTTTGGGCTCCTGAAGCCAACCCCAGTGTCTCTTTAAAGTAATATTTGGGGTTGGCTGCTGCTGCTGCCAACTCCAGGGTGTGATTCATCCAATTTTTGGGCTCCTGAAGCCAACCCCAGTGTCTCTTTAAAGTAATGTTTGGGCTCCTGCTGCTGCTGCCAACTCCAGGGTGTGATTCATCCAATTTTTGGGCTCCTGAAGCCAACCCCAGTGTCTCTTTAAAGTAATGTTTGGGCTCCTGCTGCTACTGCTGCTGCCAACTCCAGGGTGTGAATCATCCAATTTTTGGGCTCCTGAAGCCAACCCCAGTGTCTCTTTAAAGTAATATCTGGGCTCCTGCTGCTGCTGCTGCCAACTCCAGGGTGTGATTCATCCAATTTTTGGGCTCCTGAAGCCAACCCCAGTGTCTCTTTAAAGTAATGTTTGGGCTCCTGCTGCTGCTGCCAACTCCAGGGTGTGATTCATCCAATTTTTGGGCTCCTGAAGCCAACCCCAGTGTCTCTTTAAAGTAATATTTGGGCTCCTGCTGCTGCTGCTGCCAACTCCAGGGTGTGATTCATCCAATTTTTGGGCTCCTGAAGCCAACCCCAGTGTCTCTTTAAAGTAATATTTGGGCTCCTGCTGCCAACTCCAGGGTGTGATTCATCCAATTTTTGGGCTCCTGAAGCCAACCCCAGTGTCTCTTTAAAGTAATATTTGGGCTCATGCTGCTGCTGTTGCCAACTCCAGGGTGTGATTCATCCAATTTTTGGGCTCCTGAAGCCAACTCCAGTGTCTCTTTAAAGTAATGTTTGGGCTCCTGCTGCTGTTTGCAACTCCAGGGTGTGATTCGTCCAATTTTTGGGCTCCTGAAGCCAATCCCAGTGTCTCTTTAAAGTAATGTTTGGGCTCCTGCTGCTACTGCTGCTGCCAACTCCAGGGTGTGAATCATCCAATTTTTGGGCTCCTGAAGCCAACCCCAGTGTCTCTTTAAAGTAATATTTGGGCTCCTGCTGCTGCCAACTCCAGGGTGTGATTCATCCAATTTTTGGGCTCCTGAAGCCAACCCCAGTGTCTCTTTAAAGTAATGTTTGGGCTCCTGCTGCTGCTGCCAACTCCAAGGTGTGATTCATCCAATTTTTGGGCTCCTGAAGCCAACCCCAGTGTCTCTTTAAAGTAATATTTGGGTTCCTGCTGCTGCTGCTGCCAACTCCAGGGTGTGATTCATCCAATTTTTGGGCTCCTGAAGCCAACCCCAGTGTCTCTTTAAAGTAATATTTGGGCTCCTGCTGCTGCTGCTGCCAACTCCAGGGTGTGATTCATCCAATTTTTGGGCTCCTGAAGCCAACCCCAGTGTCTCTTTAAAGTAATATTTGGGCTCCTGCTGCTGCTGCTGCCAGCTCCAGGGTGTGATTCATCCAATTTTTGGGCTCCTGAAGCCAACCCCAGTGTCTCTTTAAAGTAATGTTTGGGCTCCTGCTGCTGCTTGCAACTCCAGGGTGTGATTCATCCAATTTTTGGGCTCCTGAAGCCAACCCCAGTGTCTCTTTCAGCCAATGTTTGGGCTCCTGCTGCTGCTTGCAACTCCAGGGTCTGATTCATCCAATTTTTGGGCTCCTGCTGCTGCCAACTCCAGTGTCTCTTTAAAGCAATGTTTGGGCTCCTGCCCCTCATAGTGATGCCACTTCAACTCTCTGCAATTCTGCCGCTCTGCGATTCTATTAGCGATGCCTCTGATCTGCATGTGATATTTATTCAAAGTATTATTTAACTAAGCCAGCACGCATCCTGTGCGTGTTACAGCAAGGCAGAATGGTTTACAACCCTATTGAGGCTCTAGGAGGCTCAGAAATAGCCGTTTTTAATAGCGATTTGTCGCGAATTTATTCGGGTCGAAACGATTTTTGTCGGAAAATTCGGCGAATCAGTCGAATCGAATTTTTCAAAAGTTCGCTCATCTCTAGCTGTGTGCCTTGAATCCTTTTTTTGAGTGCCCCTGTGAGTGCTATGAACGTTATTCTTAAATTTGATCAACTAGTGTTGCTCCTGACAAGCGCTAGGGCATAGGCATATACAAGCCATGTATTGCAGACACTGCCTGATAGGGAACGCTACAGGTGATAGCGCCGGCAGGCTGAAGCCAGCTTTGCGTTGTTTGAGATGCCGAGCATCTTGGGAAAGTGCTGCCCGCACCTTTTTAATAAATTACCCTCTTCCTTCGCGTGGCTGATGGCTAAGCCGCCTGGATGGCTCAGCAAGAGAGCGCCCCACCAGCCGCATCCCCCACTCACCTTGCAGCTATGGCGTGCATGCGCTTTCAGAAGGACTGGGCGCAGGCACGCACATGACTAGAGGTGAGCGGGGATGCGGTCAGAGCACGCAAGCACAGCAATTCGGATTCCAAGAGAGAGTGGAACTTGGATGTCTTTTAGACTCCGATGTTCCTCTTTAAGGCACGTTTACTGAATTAAAGCCACATTGTCTTGGCCTCCTGTGAACTATTAAATGGCATTTGTGGTCATAAATTAAAAGGGTGCTCAGCAGAGACCAGAGACTCTGCACTGCTCTTCTTTGCCATCTCTGCTCCACCAACAACCACCACCCCCACTCACCCCACCAGCAACATTTACAGCTATAATAAAAGGCCACATTGGCACTGGAGTTTGGCCTGCGGGGGGGATCCCACACAGGGGAGGGGGGTCTTGTTATGGAGCAGAATCAATTGCAAAATGGCCAGATGAAATGTCAAAGCAACAATGAAAGATGAACAATTTACATTTACAGCTTTAGTTGCCAATGGAGGGGATTATATACAGATGGCAGCTATTAAGAACATTAGTTTAATATACTAGGAATTGAAGCTTATCTGTCACTTACACACATGAATTATGCATTTTAAAAATCTTTCTTTTATGAAAATAGAGGATTTCATTGCTGTAATCTGCATCTCTATAGCAGAAACATTGAAGAAAACCTACAAGCGCAACCATCTGTTCTAGTTTATATTCAGCTGTGCTCACTCTCCAATGGGACATACCTCTCAATTCCTGAAAACATTTTCTTTATCACCCAAGCAAAGCTACTCAACTTAGAATATGTTTTCCCTAAGCACAATATTATGCTCTAGTCTCTCAAGGTAATCTTGGCATTTGTATAAGTAAGAAGCATTTTGTTAAACATATCTGTGGGTAAAATATCTGCCTACACTTGCCTTACCCCAGCCAGTGCAGTCTCAGATTTCAGCTGACCATTTGACTGTTGTGTGTCTTCCTGCCTTCAGTCACTAGGTAGAAGGCTTCCTTACTGATTGGAGGAAGAGAAGTGCATCCAGACTGGCAATGCCAAGTGCTTTTAGCCCAAAGCTGCCAGGACTTGACACTCTGTAACGGCAAGACAAACTGAAGATAAAAATGAATGCAACCACGAATCACAAAATAAGGATGCATCGTGAGCATAAACTAAAATTGGGCAAAGGTGGAAAAGAGGTAGCAACATATTTAAATGACTGACGGGCAACCAATTTCATTGAAGAGATACTACGACGAGGATGAAGAGAGATGATGGTGAAAGGAAATATAAAACCGAAGATATACTGAAAGAATTTGTAACATTCTACTAGGAAATATACAACATTGAAAAAAAGATCATGAGCACACAAGATTTCCAGGAAACAAACCCAGTAAAAATAAATAGAAACAAACCCTTCACATTAAAAAAATCCATAAAAGAGGGATAAACCAAAACATCTCCTTGGCTATAACCAAAATCAATTCAATTAAGCAAAATAAAACCAAAGCTATCGTGTTAGCCTTGGATGCCCAGAAAGCCTTTGACAGGGTTTCCTGGTCCTTCTTGGAAGCGACACTATAACAAACAGATTTCAGCCAAAGAATAATAAATAAAATAAGGGCTCTATATTCTAATCAAAGAGATAAGATTGAGATAAATGGAGCCCAACGGCGCATGTGCAAGCCACGGCCGCATCCCCATTATCCCTCTAGTTGAGCATATGCCCTTGCCAGGCATTTGTGAATGGCCGGTGCGGGCACTCTCGCTGTTAGAGGCAGAGGATGCGGCCGCCAGCATGCTCAACTGGATGAGCGGCTGCACATGCGCTGTAGGACCAGGAGTTGGCATCAGCGAATTGGGGGTTTCACACAGCAGGGCTGCCTGGGGACCCTGGGGATCAGGGTGCCCTGGGGGAAAGGACCAAACCCAGGATAGTCAAAATCCTGAGGTTTGGTCCACTAGACATCCTAACATTAGACCCTCGATCACTCTATACTATCAAGCAATCATCGAAACACCCGATTGTTACCTCAGTATTAGACACTAATCTAATGAAAAATGCTGAATATTTCCCATACCCATACATAATGAAACCCACTGACACTAGTAAATAGACGGCGAGTGACGGGCAGGCTGATTCATCACTAACGGCAGGTAGCGCCAGATGAGCGTCTGTATAGCGGTGCTATGAGCGACCGCTAGTGGCCGCCACAATCAGCCGTCAGTCGCTATTACAGGGATCCTCAGTCGCTACCTGCCGTTATTGGTAATCACGCTGCCAATGTTAAATGTGATGTTTCAGATGTGCTTTAGAGGCTCTGTTGAGTTGTTACACTGTATTCAATCCCCTTTGCTTTGTGTTTTAGAATTTAATTACATACAAAACACCTTGGAACTTTATAGAATTAAAGCAAGCCACTTTGTATTTATCAATCTAAAATACCACCCACATATATTTTAGAATTAATTTAAGCTACACATTTTTCAGGTGAATCATTTTAGATCACCCACATATTTTTGATGTAATGTTTAGAAGGGCCCTGTAGTACAGTAGTTGTAGTGTAGTTAAGGTGAGCTAGCTTACCGAAAAAAAAGAGCTAATCATGCTTTGCTGTCGCTCAAACCCAGTCTGGGTGTCCTCGTTCCTGTCTGCGGCCATGTTGGGGACTTCTGGCACCAGTGCTGTTTCCTTGGGGGGTCGATTCGGTGACATATGCAAATATTGTGTAGGACACAGCATGCAAGGATGATTTTGGAGACCTTTTGTGGACTGTACAACATCGCTCCTCCTGGGCGTGCCAAACAGGGAAAGCGTGCTTTCAGGAGGCCGATGGTTCTTTCCACAATGCATTTGGTTTTGCGATGTGCTGAATTGTAGCGTACCTGGGCAGTGGTCTGTGGGTTTCTGACCGGAGTCATTAGCCACATTTTCTGCCATATCCCTTGTCCGCTGTGGAATAAACAAACTGAGAGAGAGAAATTAGTAAAATACCATGAACATAATGTATACATTAAAGCTTCTGTTATCTAGTTTTCAAATTTAGTTGTCAACATATTAAACCTGTTATTATGTCAAGGATTATTAATTACCCAGTAGCCAGCCAGGTGGCATTTCATTGATCTCAAACCGGCACAGGACTGATTGCTGGAGCACGTAAGAATCATGGCATGAGCCAGGGAAGCCAGATCTCACGGCCCGCAGCTTCATGTCATGGTTACATACCACCATGACGTTCATGGAATGGAATTGTTTCCTGTTCCTAAATTGCAGCTCCTGTGCATGGGGAGGGCGGAAAAGGATATGTGTACCATCCACGCACCCTAGCACATTAGGGATCCCTCCCATGCAGTAGAACGCACGTTTAATATTGGTAACCTCATCCTCAGGAAATTTAATATAAACGGGGATAAGGTCGTAAATTGTCAGGACTACATTGTAAAATATGCGGCTCATATGTAGCCTGGCTGACCCCGCTGAGGAGGGCAGAAGTTGCCTGGAAATTCCTCCGTGCTACTATATTGAGCATGGCACATAGGTGAACTATGCCATAACCCAAACATCACCCCCACATCCATCTCACACTCACTGGCCATAGCTCATGCACTGCCACAAAAAAAAACACAATCTCAACACACACACAACCAGTCCACATACACAATCACAATCCTCACACAATCACACAAATGCAGCTCACCACAAAACCAGATGTATAGTGGTTAGAACCATCAGCCTGCTGAAAGTATGCTTTCTAAGTTTGGCACAACCAAGAGGGGAGTTCCTGCACAACCCACAAAAGGTCCCCAAAACAATCCACACTTGCTGTATCCTACACAATATTTGCAAATGCCACCAAAACAAATCTCCCAAAGAAACAGCACTGATGCCAGAAAACCTCAACAAAGCCACAGACAGTAATCAATAAACACAGCAAGCCAGTTTGTGCCAGCTAGGGCAAAGTAACAACAAACACCCCAGTCTTTGCCACAGTGTATCAAGATAAGAACGATTAAAGTATTGTGAATTTATACTTAACTTATCCAAAGGACTGGTCCGCTTAGCCGCCTCTTGAGTTTGTTAGCTGTTTCGGGTCTGTAATTAGCTTACCACAGGTGTTGCGGAAACGCCTAGCGTATCCATAATAGCGTATTTGTGCGGATGTGGTTGCACAGGCATCTATTGGCCAATCCAAGGTAACCTTTTCAAATAGCCGTTTTTTAAACCAAATTTCCTATGTTGTTAAGAGATATGGATCCTAGTCATTCCTAATGTCTATATGGCTTGGTAAGTAGATAATTAATTAGTTTAATGACTGCAACACATGTTTGCCTGAGACATCATTCATTGTAGTCAAGATGTATCTCCAAACACCTGTACAGTATGTGTCAATCAATTAACTGGGCCTGTTTGTGATTGGGTAATAAAGCACATAAATACTGGCAGACACATTCAGCAGTTGTTGCCATTCTGTAGTTTGCATGCGTCCTTGTGTGTTTATTGTTTGGTGGTGTGTGCAGCTACAGGATGGAACCAAATTCTGGACATCTGCTGGCCACTGCTGTGTCTCCTGGTGGGCCCAGTACCAGTGGTGTGCGTCGTGGCCGCAGACCTTCCTCAAGGAAAAGGGCACAGGCTGAAGGTGAAGCCCCACCCAAGCCCAGGCATGCATATGCCAAGAGGGAGCCAGAATTTAATTTGGCGGATAATAATACTCTTGTGCGTCTGACACTGACTAAATGGGAGTTATTATTTGGCTCCCAAAGTCAGTGTTTAGGCAAACAAGAAAGGAGCAAGTTGTGGGATGCCACTGGTGAGCAGCTTACTAGCACTGCTCAATACCCCCTTATGCTAAAGATGAAGAATGATCTACTTGTAGACAGTGGGAAAAAGCAGGGTCCAAAGAGTAAATACAGGCCATATGAGGAGATGCTGAAGTATGACACCATGCTGAGATGCTGAAGGGATGACACCACAGGTTGGGGTGAAGGTACATTGTTTTAACCTTGTAAATTATTGTTGATAATCATGTTGACCATTTCTGTAACTAAACTCTTTATCATACTAAAAGGAGGTCAGGGTAAGGATTATATTATAGCATATTACATATTATATGTAATTTTTTAATAAAATTTCTCTTGGTTTATGCATAGTGGAACATGAGGACTTGCAGGAGTCGGTGATGAGGGGTCCAAGAATCCTGCCCTTCCCCCAGCCTCAACATTAACCCAGTCTGAGGTTGAAGGTAAAGAGTCTTGCTAATGTGATTTTATGGTATTGACCAAAGAGAATTTTTTCCCAATGCACCACTAGTTATTTCTTAATGATATATGAACGTAGGTGTGCCTTAAAGGAATCCCCAAAGAAAAGGGAATATATGCAAATATAAGTATACAATATGGGTGGCCCCAGCTACCACCAGGGACATCCTGGTATTTTATGGTATTGTTGTAGTTGTTTTTTTTTTCTAGCGCACATTAACAATGCCTAATTCTTTGAATTTATTTCACATAGATACCCTCAGAATTGCACCAGCATCTCCTCATGAGTCTACATACTCTTTGGCTGCCAGTAAGTGCATGTGGCAAGGTGGCTTTTGGCAAAGTAATTTAAATGTGGGAATGTATCTCAAGCATGCTTTTCCTTTGTAGGTCAAGTCCCTGCTTCATCTTTGGACCCCACTTCTTGTGTAGCAAGCCTACATGACCCTGTTGGTGTGTATTGCAGAGCACACTGTATCCTTTGTGTATTTTGTTTTAGAATGTGTATATTTTACTATGTAAAAATGGCAAACCATGAGACCTCACATTCCAAGCTGGATAGTTGGTTATGTTTGTGCAGCAAACGGATACTAGTTCAGAGCTAACAAACCAGGAAAATGTAAAATACATGTTTTGAGATTTGGGTGATATTCTAATAGATTTACATTAACAATACTATGGCAGCTTAAAGTAATACCAATTCTGCTTTATGTTAGGCCCGAATACAGGAAGTGTTGGTCCTGAAAGGGCCCTTCACCGTGTGGCTACTAGAAATGAGGGTAAGAATGTGTTTGAATTTGTTAACGTAAGTATGTTGTTCTTCATTAAATGTTGTGTGCCTCTTGACATTTGGTATGAACCATGTTTTTTTAGGGCAAAGCTCTAGTGATGGGCTAAGTCTGGACATCTTCGATGTGGCGGGTATGTGTGTTTTTAGATATGTGATTATGATCTGTGGAAACACAAAGAGTTTACCTTGTTTGTTTAACAGAGATCTTTCTTGCTAAAATCTCCTAAATGTAAAGGGTGTTTGTATTGGCCAATGGGTAACTTGTTACAGGCATTGACTCTATACTGGTTCGACAAAGTCGACACACAATACCAACAACAAAACAAATTACAAGCTTTTTCTCTTTAGCATATGTGATGTTGACTAGGGATGAGCGAATCGATCCGGACGAACCCGGATTCGATCCGAATTTCATGAAAAATTCGATTCGGATCGAATCCGAATTTCCCCGCGATTCGATCGCTCGAAGTTTTCCTTTAACATCCATTCATTTACATACAGGCATTCTAAGATGGCGGACGGGACATGTCTGGACATCTACCCCGCGCCAGTGCAAGCTGGGGCAGTCACATGCAGCCTATCAGCAGCCAGCAAGCCCGGTGACGTCACAGCGCTATTTAAGTCGGCCATCTTGCTTTTCCTTCCTCATTTCTCTATTGCATTCGTGAGAGACAGAACGCTGTAGTGAGGGAGAGGCAGTTAGACAGGCAGGGACAGACAGGGACAGGCTGGAGACAGGCAGGAGACAGGCAGGAGACAGACAGAAAGTCAGCGAAAAACAGGGAAAGTTAGGAAAAATCGGAGGCAGTCACAGGGAGATTTTTTTTTTTTCATCCAGCCTGAATGTTACTGGCTGGCTGACAGGCTTTGTTAGCGTTTTCAGGCTGCTTATACTAACTGTGCATATATACTGAACTGATCTTAAGTCTGCTGTGAGGCATCCCATTCTGTGACTACAGCAGCCTCTATTTAAGACCATAACCATTTGCACTTATTATAATTGAAATTAGGCCTGATAAAGACACTTTTGCTGTGCATAGTACTACTGGTCCCTGCCAGGTGCACTCCTGTTTGGGGCATCCCATTCTGTGACTACAGCAGCCTCTATTTAAGACCATAACCATTTGCACCTATTCTAATTGAAATTAGGCCTGATAAAGACACTTTTGCTGTGCATAGCACTACTGCCTGCCAGGTGCACTCCTGTTTGGGGCATCCCATTCTGTGACTACAGCAGCCTCTATTTAAGACCATAACCATTTGCACCTATTATAATTGAAATTAGGCCTGATAAAGACACTTTTGCTGTGCATAGCACTACTGCCTGCCAGGTGCACTCCTGTTTGGGGCATCCCATTCTGTGACTACAGCAGCCTCTATTTAAGACCATATAACCATTTGCACCTATTATAATTGAAATTAGGCCTGATAAAGACACTTTTGCTGTGCATAGCACTACTGCCTGCCAGGTGCACTCCTGTTGTGGCATCCCATTCTGTGACTACACCAGCCTCTATTTAAGACCATATAACCATTTGCACTTATTCTAATTGAAATTAGGCCTGATAAAGACACTTTTGCTGTGCATAGCACTACTGCCTGCCAGGTGCACTCCTGTTTGGGGCATCCCATTCTGTGACTACAGCAGCCTCTATTTAAGACCATAACCATAGCCGGCCGGGGCCGGGGCCGGGGTAGAGCACCTGCTGTGCGGCAGTCTACCTTATCGGGAGGTAGTGGAGCAGGGGTTCCTGGAGTTGGCAACAGCAGCAGTGAATCAGTGAGGCCAGGGGGTGGGAAAAGTAGCTACTCGGCAGTGTGGCAGTTTTTCCTGAAGCACCCGCAGGAGGGTAACATGGCCACATGCAAGATATGTAGACAAAAGGTGAAGACAGAAAGTCAGCGAAAAACAGGGAAAGTTAGGAAAAATCGGAGGCAGTCACAGGGAGATTTTTTTTTTTTTTCATCCAGCCTGAATGTTACTGGCTGGCTGACAGGCTTTGTTAGCGTTTTCAGGCTAACAATGATAAAGACACTTTTGCTGTGCATAGCACTACTGCCTGCCAGGTGCACTCCTGTTTGGGGCATCCCATTCTGTGACTACAGCAGCCTCTATTTAAGACCATATAACCATTTGCACTTATTCTAATTGAAATTAGGCCTGATAAAGACACTTTTGCTGTGCATAGCACTACTGGTCCCTGCCAGGTGCACTCCTGTTTGGGGCATCCCATTCTGTGACTACAGCAGCCTCTATTTAAGACCATATAACCATTTGCACTTATTCTAATTGAAATTAGGCCTGATAAAGACACTTTTGCTGTGCATAGCACTACTGCCTGCCAGGTGCACTCCTGTTGTGGCATCCCATTCTGTGACTACACCAGCCTCTATTTAAGACCATATAACCATTTGCACTTATTCTAATTGAAATTAGGCCTGATAAAGACACTTTTGCTGTGCATAGCACTACTGCCTGCCAGGTGCACTCCTGTTTGGGGCATCCCATTCTGTGACTACAGCAGCCTCTATTTAAGACCATATAACCATTTGCACTTATTCTAATTGAAATTAGGCCTGATAAAGACACTTTTGCTGTGCATAGCACTACTGGTCCCTGCCAGATGCACTCCTGTTTAGGGCATCCCATTCTGTGACTACAGCAGCCTCTATTTAAGACCATAACCATTTGCACCTATTATAATTGAAATTAGGCCTGATAAAGACACTTTTGCTGTGCATAGCACTACTGGTCCCTGCCAGGTGCACTCCTGTTTGGGGCATCCCATTCTGTGACTACAGCAGCCTCTATTTAAGACCATATAACCATTTGCACTTATTCTAATTGAAATTAGGCCTGATAAAGACACTTTTGCTGTGCATATTCTTACTGCTGCCTGCCAGGTGCACTCCTGTTGTGGCATCCCATTCTGTAACTACACCAGCCTCTATTTAAGACCATAACCATTTGCACTTATTCTAATTGAAATTAGGCCTGATAAAGACACTTTTGCTGTGCATGCTACTACTGGTCACAGGTGCACTCCTGTTGGGGCATCCCATTCTGTAACATACCATACCCCTCTTTATTTACACTAAGCAGCTCTCTTATTTACACTAAGCAGACCTGTTGGAGGCTGAGTGTTACTGCTCACTTTTGGTGTGCATTATATTCTGTTTCATATAGACCCACCGCTGCCTGGGGGTTCTTAAAATATCACCTACTACCACGCCAGTTAGACTATGTCGGGCAGACAAGTGCCTGGAAGTGAAAAGAGGAGTGGCAGAGGCCAAGATTCCGCAGGCAGAGCTCGCAGCAGACTGGGGGCCAGTAGCAGCAGGAGTCACGCTGAGAGACCTAATCTGCCAGTATCTGCTAGCGGTCGGGTCTCCACCAGTAACGCATCTGCCGTGGTAGATTGGTTGACGCGCTCATCAACAACATCATCACAACTTACGTCTGAGACCCCCAGTCTAGGGTCGGTAGGTTCCTCTGACACAACCCTGAGTTGGCATGCCCCGAGAGCAGTCCCTGTCCTCCCATTGCCTCTGTCCTACGCCGTTCCCTCCCCCAGCGACGTATCCTATGCTTTGGGTTCAGCTCCACTCTTTAGTGAGGAGGACCATCAGATAGAGGACAGTCAGCAGCTACTGCCCAGCCAAGAAATGGAGGTGGCTTCTCTAGCTAGGCAGACAAATAGTGATGTGGACAGTGTCGTGGGTGCTGCGAGCGTTCCAGCTCCTGCGCCAGACACTGTTGACGAATCCACGAACATCAGTGACGTACAGCCACAACTCGGTGATAATGATGATGACGATGAAGCCGATCGCACTTGGGAGCCGGGTGATGAAGGGGCTTCATCGTCATCATCAGGAGAAGAGGGGCGCAGGTTGCCCCAGAGTCAGCATGGGGGTTCCTGGAGCTGGGGTGGGGAGTATGGTGACGGGGTCCGTCTGCTTGGAAACATCTGTGTAGACAAAAACACAACAGAAAACGTCATAAGCTTGGCCCCTGAATATTATTCTTCCACATCCACCTGTTTTTGGTCTGATATAAATCATGCAAACAAGGTTTTACACATGTTTCGAAGACATTAGCATGGTATTTAGTAGTTCATGAGGTCAGCTGTACAATTTAAGTAGCCCACATGGACCACTCAATACCATTGGCCGGTTTTTACAGACCTTTTTGCTACACATTGCCAGTGCAATGCAAGTTACAGAATTTAAATTGACATTAACATATTTATATTTTAGTCTTGCACATGTGGTAGCAAAACAAAGTGCACATTTGCTAACACATTTGCAATGCAGCATCATGTTGTAATCACTAATAATTCTATTTGTGCTTGCTTGCATTTGTATTGAACTGGAGTTGTGTTACAGAAGTGGCTGAAACTTTAAACACAATATAATGCTGTGTAGCATAAAACATGTGTATGTATTTTCTAATTTCATTACATACACCATGTGAATGAGAATTCCAAACACTTACCACGACTATGCCCCAGTGCAAGCTCTGCTGCAAAGCTGCTGGAGGTGCCGGCTCTATAATGCCCTGAAAACAGATAATGATGGCACAGGATATTTAACACAGCACAGATTCAACCTGGAACAGACAAACAACAATTAGAAATGCACTCACCAGGGGATGAGCTGCCACTGGTATCCCAGGGAGGACTCTGAGGTGGAGACGTGGAGCCTCTACTCCTCACAATCGGCCCAGAAAATCCCAAAGCCGATGGGCCACCCTCCTCCCTCTCACTCACTGATCCTTGAGGTAGTGTGGGCGAGTTCATGTCCTCCTCCCCACTTGGACTCCCCACTTGAGAGTGGCCACAAGGGTTTTGAGACTCAGCTGAGTCCGACTGTGAGGAGCTGAGGCTCCATACTGCCCTCCCCCCCAGCAGCACGCTCCTCTGGGACATCATCCCCTTCCTCCCCAGGGTCCTCTAGATGGGACTGATGAGAGGGACCCTCCCCGCAGACTCATCCGAGTCCACCACTCTTGTGTGGGGGAGGTATCCCTTCCCGCGTTTCCCCAGGGGAGGACGCTTATCTGCGTAGAGAAAAAAAAAAAGACACATAAAAAAAAACCTAAACTAAACTACATTATCTTTAGTACAAACATGTAGTGATGTTACACTTACCTGAGGAATAGTCATCATAGAGCCTATAAACGCCCTCATTGTCCCGGCACTTGAAATCAGACCACTTCTGTATGATGGAACGGACGGTCAAATGCATCTTAAAGCGCCGGGACATGGTGGCTTGCACCTCCAACACTATGCGGCTTTTTGCACTACGGGCATAGTCGTACTCCTTGACACAAAAGTCCTAAAAAAACAATAAAAAAAATAAAAAAAATCAATACATGTACATATCTGTGAGAACACATATAAAAAGCAACATTATCACATACAAAAAATATATAAAATACTCACTTTAACAACTTGACCATTCACCCGAGGATCCATGCGGGGGGAACAGGGGATGTTGAAGGGACAGGGGGGACAGGGAGGGGAGGGGGGGTGGGGGGTCAGAATCTGAGTAATAGCTGGGGAGAGGTCTGGCAGGACGTCTGGGCCGCATGATGGATCCTCGTAGGTGGAAACCGGAAGTAGCAAAAACAAAAGTGAAAGCAAAAAATCTGACACTCCTTGCATTAATAATACGCTAACATACGCCTATGATATGGCTAGGATACGCAAAGGTTAACATAGCGTAAATATAACAAGGTCAGCCGCTCCATACACACACGCTAAAATTTATTTGAGCTAAATTTTTTATTATCTTGCCTAATTTTTGTTTGGTACGTAATTACAGAGATAGTAACCCATACATTAAGACCTCTTTAGATATAGATATGTGAATGTGTTATAAAAATGACTACAGAAATAGGTTGGGATACATTTGAATGCTTCAAGAATGTAAGGGGGAACAATGTGTTTCACAATCTAATAACTAATTAGTTAATATTAACTTTAAAGTGGACCGCCGATCGGGGGTGCCCCGCTGTGTGAAACCCCCCAGAAATCCTCAAAAACTCACCTCTCCCCGCTCCCACGTGACCGCTGCAGCCAATCCCCGCCGGCGGAAAAACGGGAGGCAGCGACGGACAAGAGAGCGCGCCCGCCGCTGCCTCCCGTGCGTCACTCTTACAGGGCGTGCGCCCGTGCCGGCCATTCACAAACGGCCGGCGCGGGTGCGCATCCTGCTAGAAGGACGCGCGGGAGGCGGCGGCGGGCACCACTGGATCGAGGAGCGGGTGCCCCGCAGTCAGGGAGCTGATCGGTCCAGGAATCTTATAGATTCCCGGGACGATCATGGGAGGGTGTTGGTCCACTTTAACTATGGTTTCAAGGTCATGCTAGTGCACTCAGATGCGTGAAAATGTTTGCTGCTTATTCAACAACAACGACTCTTGGCGTTACTACAAATGAACTTTTCCAACCAAAAAATAAAAACATTAGGAAACATTACATACACTTCAGGAATAATGTCTAACACATTTGTATTTTGCTAACTAACAAAAAAAAAATGCAATTTGAGCCTCTGCCATAGAAATGTATGGGAGAGCGCAAGGTAGCAAGAGGTAATACCTGGTGCTCGGCAAGGCTGAACGCAGGCGCTGTTTACTGAGGCTGGGATCATGTTGAATCCAACGCTACATGGCGTTCTCCCAGTCGCTACACACGATCGGCTTCATAAATGTGGAATTGCGTATTTGACCTGGCGTTCTCGAGCCGATACCTCTCGCTACCTGTCGCTAAAGAGTCACTACCTGACGCTATCCTTTCATGAATAAGGGCCTTAGAGAAGAAAGAACAGTCTTACTTCAGGGTATACCATTTATGGAAAGCCATCCAAGACAATGCAACTGCAACTAAAGTATAACAAATGAAATATGAAGGCAGATCATATATGAAAGCATTGCAAACACAGTATTTATCAAAAAATCTTAATCTACCCTACAACAAATATTTTTGGAAAAGGACATAACGTCAAGACCACTCTCTCACTACTATTCCTTTTTGAACCATTTAAACAAAGCACAGGATATAAGAAATATAAAGAAATACAACTTAGGAGTAGAGATAGGACAAATAGAAATAACATAAAATCCCTAGCACTTAAAATCTTCAGTTTAAAATATTTGTCTAGATACTATTACACCTATGACTACAATCAAAGATTTAACATTAAGATTGCTGGTGGTGTAAAGAATCTTAGACATTGGTCAAACATCTATGGTGGGAGTGTAAATACATAAAACCTCTCTGGAATATCACCAACCAAAATGGCCCTTCTTATCCTTTCATACCCCCGAACAACTCAAAACAACATTAATACATCTATCAAACCAGAAGAAAGACTAATCTCTCTAATTACATGGATAATAATTCAACGGGTCAAATTATTCAATGGGGAGAAACTCAAACTTTAGACCTTATTGATGTGGAAAAGCCACATGATCCAACAAATAAAAATGAAGCTATCCTGGCAACAGAAATCAATTATAAAAACTCCTTATTCAAATAAAGAATGAAGCTATCCTGGCAACTAAATCAATTATAAAAACTCACTATCAGAAGGTCTGAAAAGAATTCAGGAAGCTAAACTCTAATAAAGGTAACCAAATATTATAAAGTTTACACATTCATATCTGAAGAAGAAGGGGGGCATGCCAGACTAGATTAGATAAGAATGGAAGCTGGAAATAAATAAAAAGAGATCTGCACAGAGAACTAGTTAAAAATGGGGGGGATTAAGGGGTGAGCAGGGGGATAGAGAAGAAATGAAAAAGGCTCTTTATGGACGTCTATAAAAAGGGAACATATGTGTACGTATGCACCTATGAGTAGACACGTATAAGAGCTAACATATTTTCCTTAGCAGCATATATTTCCAACGATGATGCAAACAAAAGCTCTAACATCATAAGAGAACGTTATGATGATGAAACACCCAACTGAGGTAGTCCCCTCTCCCCTACTTGAGTCCTCCACCCTCTATTGGGGTCCAAATTAGCATATGAATAGTCGTACCTAACTAGTGTTTCGATCACCACCACACCTAATTAGTGTTTCTATCACCACATGCTTGATTAGCATTTAAATTGTCCGTGGCTGCCTGTGTGCAAGCCTGCACCCCCTCCCTTTACTATTGGTCATCATATTGTGGACACTGTGGATTAGAAATAACTCTGCTGGTGTGTATAAACTGATTCTATCCAATGTATAAAAACACTAGCAACAGTGGTAGAGGGAGGGGCACATTCAGGTTGTTTTAAGCATAATATAGGGCTATGCAGTATTACAGCTCCAAGGGCCATGCCCATTTGCTTCAGAAAATAGATTATAAGGTGAAACTGTAAATCTTGGTATCTCAGCCATTTGTTCTTCAATTTAAAAGTGTAAAACAGTTTAGGGCAGTGCCAAACATAGCCCAACATAATGGTCTAACAATTGCCTTTGCCTGCTGTATCCCTTTAACTACGGTAAACTGAAGACTGGTAGAAACCATGGCTTGAATCCTAAGCACACTACTATTTGTAATATGTTTAGCCCCACCAAGCTGAACTCTGGAGTCATATTGCACACATTAAAACTATACATTCCATAAATTTCCTTAAAATTTCACCTGTATCTTTCCCTACTTGCATGATAAAGCTAGTAATGACAATGATCCTATGCAAGCTACAGTAGACTTCTGCAGAAAACAAAAGAACACTTCTATGACTTAAAACTTTACTTAAAACCTTTCCCCCAGCAACAAAAATCATCCTTCTACCACCTTTCCCCCTATCCCTGTAAGTAGGGGAATGCAATTTGCAGTACAGAACAGACCTGGGCACTTTACCTGCTCACTGGCAGGCTGTCAAGTGTAATCTACTCAAAGGAGATGGCAGGTAGCCAGGAAGAATGGAGCAGGTAGTGAATTCCAAACGTATTTCAGCCTATGGCAGTAGTGAGTGACGTTGGGAGGCCCACTGACTGCATCAGATGTGGTGATGCCCCTACTGGCATGAAAGCATTGTGTTCAGGTATACTGCCACTCCACTGCTTTCCATTTGTTAGTTGACTTCTGTGCTGAGATTACTTAGTTAGGTTAGTTAAATTATGCTTCTGTGCTAAATAATGGCTACATCTGGACATATGTAGTAGGGTATGGAGAACACTTACCTAGGCAACTTAAAAGGGTTTGTGTGTTTCCACATGCATTTGCAAATGTGGGGCTCTCATAGATCAAAGTAAGGGGTGTTATTAGGGTGACAAAGAATGCTGGGGTTCATGCATGTCTTCTGTGGGGGAGAAAAAATAAGTGAATTTTTTTTTCATTTTTTGGGTTTACAGTCTTTTTAATGGGGCATGAGATTTCTAGATGAATTTACAATGCATCTAACCAGATAGTGGACGGGGCTCCATATAGTGCATTGTCTGTTATGTTTATGTATTATATTTACATATTAAACTCATCTATTTATGAAGGGATAGCACCAGGTAGTGCCTAGTTAATGAGAGGTAGCGACAGGTGAATGCCGGACACGGCACGCAATTACACATTTTTCAAGCAGAATCTGTTGAGCGACTGGGATAACGCCATGTAGAGTCTTATTCCTCATTATCCCAGCCTCAGCGAAGAGAGCCGGCGTTCAGCCTTGCAGAGCGCCAGGTATTACCTCTCGCTACCTGTCGCTCTCCCATACATTTCAGTGGACGATCCTTTTCTTCTGTTTTAGGAGAAAAAGACATTTTAGGAAATATTTTTCATGTTTTATATATTTATGCAGAATTGAAATTACAGGTCTGGCATTAAAGTGTTCATGTTACAATGTTATTACAATGTAATTCCATATGTTTTCGCTTTGTTACTAGTGGATACATACTGAAAAACAAACTTTAAACACACAGCCTCCGGCTCTCTGGGCTTCAGAGAAGCATTTTTCAGCGCCAGAGTTTTGTAAGGCTGTTTTTATAATGAATATGTTGTGAGTCGGTCGCACTGACCAGTCGCTAACATGCGCTCCCATACAGCGATGTACTGGTCAAATAGCGACTCATCACAATGTATTCATCATTGCTGCACAGCGAGTCTCTAAGAACTAGCGACCCACGACCGAACACAGTGACTACTAGCAGGCGCTCTGAAAATGCCTGCTACAGACGCTCATCTGTCGCTACCTGGCGCTAAGGATGAATCGGCCTGCCCGTCCACTTTCATATTCCGTATTTTGGATACCCTGCAGTGGGAATCACCAAAGAGCTCCTGGGACATATACTCCGCTTTCTCTGTGTTCCCATGGTGATGCAATGTGGCTGTGGGAGCAGCAGCAGTGGGTGCTGCTGTTGAGCTGTTGCAAATTTGCTCTCTTGTGAATCACTGTCCAGCACAATAAGTAGAGATCGCATAGGTGCATCTGCTGCTGCCACATTTTATTGCTGCGCGATCACAAAGTACAGGTATAGGTCCCAGCTCCTGCCAGGTCCAAAACTGGGATGCCCCCTGGAGAATGTGAAAATGGATCAAGAGTCTATTTTAAATGTTTTTTTTATCACTTTAAATACAATGTGAATGACTAGGATCAGCCGTCAGTTCGCCTGTAGTTAGGCAAAGTTATATCTGTGCTGTTGTTTTGTAGAGTGCATTTGGTGACAAGGGTATTTTATGACAACATAAACAAAAAGGCATAATCTGATAGGCCAGCTTCAACCTCCAACCTTTCATCCAATTGGCACCAGAGAATATGTGATTAGTTATTGGGGATATAAAAAGAATGCACTCACCACTCACCAGTATCGGATTGAGAAAGGGATTTTCTTCCTGAAACGCGTCGCCGACACAGCCTCTCACTCTTTTCCCCCGTGATATGAGCCGTACCATTGGATTTTAAATGAATGAAACTTTAAAGGCCAAGTTTTACTTCTTATCTTCATCATCTATGAAGCACGGGGAATAACTGTTTATAAACAAAAAAGAGGCCGTTTTACTTTAAAAGCTCCAATCCATTGTGACCAAGATGGGTTAAACTTTTCCATATTTGGGTCCAAGATGAAGCAAGTAGTTTGATAAAGCACTGCTATCTGCTGTTTCAGAAGTCATGCACTACCTGGGTTGTTTTTTCAGTATTTTCTTATTCAGTCACAATGGAGACTGGGAACAAGGAAGGGCTCTGAGATCAATCACACTGGGAGGAGCCTGTCTGTAGTACATTGGGGTCAACTGGTCATTGGATAGCTAGTGAAACAGCGGATTGCTTTCAGCTCATTATATATCGGCTCTGATCTCAGGGCAACAAGCAAAGCTGAATAGAACATGGACCACTGGCTGTCCCAGCCCCTGCTTAGTACGTACATGTGCCATGGCTGGCATGGGTATGCACAGTTAGTAGTCAGCAGTGATGTGACTTCTGAGCGTGCGTGTGCTGTGGGACAAGCGGAGAGGCGAGTTTCTTGGGTTATCCCAGGGGTTCCACACATTGGGGAATTCCAAAGGCCCGACAAAGAGTGAGACCACCAATCCTTTTAGATGATTACTCCTCTTTAGGTAAAAACATTTTTACCCAGGATTGTAAGCTAAATGCAACGCCATGGAATATAATTTAATTGTCAAGTCCATTCCAATAATGATTCATTTGCTACTAATCCCATCGACTATATAGCATTTTACCCACTGAGATCCTACAGCACAAATAGTGCTAATTTTGATCACCTATAAAACGTTGGTGGTGTTGTACTATTTTAATAAAGATTTGTACAGTTTCGGGAAGGAACATTTGAAAATCCATTCTCAGATAAAAGATGTGACACTTTTTTCAAAAACATTTAACATAATTCCATAGATGAATAATGTGACAATTGTCAAACATATTATCATAAAGTTCTAGGTTTTACCTCTTTGACCTAAGTGGATTCGGCACACTAAAAATGTTCAAAGAAAAAGTAGCAATGACATCTTCATAGCCAAATCAAAAGATGACATTTCCCAACGTCGTCTGCTTGATCTTCTCCTCTACCTGACACTGTCCTTATCATTGAAACCTTTGTTCACTTACTGTATTTATGCATGTTCCCTGTCACTGCAGTTACAGTGCTTTCAGTGTGAAATGTTTCCAAGGGACAGGTTCCATATGTTATGGTTCATCATCACTGAGCGAAACTGCTACTTAACATGATTTTGAGCTCTAAAAAGTAAGGCAATGTAATTTTATGAATTTGTGTCTCTGGACATTTGATCGTGGGCAAATCCATCTAGTAACACAGTTGAGAAAACTTTCAGTATCAGTTGAAAGCATGTCCTGTGGGACACCCGCCTTCTATTTAAGTCCACAACCCCGAATCTCCGCTGCTAGCTTCACCTGTAGCCAAGCCCCAGTTTGCCGGGATGCTTAACACACCTTGTCGGACACGGTTGCCCCCAGTAGCACAAAGGTTGTGAACTTACAGGGGTGAAGGCAGATGAACCAGAGGCAAGGCTGGGCGACATCGGGTAAGCCGGGGTCATACACGGGAAATCAGTCCTTACTAAGCGCAGCACCAAAGGGAAAGAAAGAAAAGAGTCGAAGGTCAAGCCAACAAAGGTATACAGCATAAGGGATAAGCATAAGATGGGTTCGTGGGTACAGGCAGGCATCGGTCCAGGCGGAGTCACGGAGTGGTCAAGCAAGACAAGGTCGGCAACGGAAACTATCAAGAACCACAGGTACTATCACATCCAGCAGCACGCTATTACAGACAGTGAGAGAGTGAGCTGGGAACATCTAAAAAGTTTGGGAGTGAATGGTATTGGCTGGGGCAGAACTCTGGCTCATTGGCCCAGCTATAATCTGTGGGCTGATTGCCCAAAGTGTGATTAGGGTGTTTTAAATTAGTAAGATTAGGGCTCATTGGCCCTTTAAACCAGCCTGGACGGGAGCGCTGTCTGCAGCACCAACACGGTCAGACGAGCCGGGGAGGCAGCCCCGCACGAGCCTGCGCCGACTACAGCTGTCGGCCGCATGGGACTTTTTTCAACCCGTGCTGGATAGACCTTAATGCAGTACTTCTAAATAGCTAAATAAAGCACTGACAGTTTTCTTGAACACAATGGGCCTGATGCAGAGCCTCCCCCGGTCTGTGCTTAAAACCTTCCGATTGTCCAGGGCTCCCGTTTGAATCGTGGCACAAATGTGATGCAGAGCCTCCGTCGGAATGGCTCCCTAACTGATCCGTCAATTTGTCTTTACTCGGGAAGTTTTTTTTGCTCTCTCGGGTGCCTTCAATTTGATCGGTGCTTCCGTTCCCGTTCACACGGGCGGCCCGTTTTTCCCTGCTTTTTCCTTGGTTTTTGAACGTACCTGCTTGGTTTCCGTCGTATTTGACCTTCCATTTTGGTGATTTTTCCAAGTATACTTAAATCTCCATGGCTCTTCAGTTGCCAATCTGGCTACACACAAGCGCACATCCCTAAACCTCCATTGGAATATGCATATGGCACCAACTGCCAATTTGACACATATATATATTGTCAAATTTATTTTTGGGTGTTCCTTCTTTCTTGCCATTAATGCATACCTTAATCTCTTTGGTGTTCCTTCTTCCTTGCCTTTAATGTTTACCGTAATTGGTTGTGAGTTTCTCAGATTTTTTGTCCCATAGCTAAACCTTTTGTGTCATGTAAATGTGTGATGATGTTGTGTGATTGTACATTTGCAGGAAAGACAACTCACAAAATCAGTTTTTTTTTTTAATCAAACTTTTTTTTTTGGTTTTGTTGTTTGGAGATTATTTTTTTGATAACACAAAAGTAAAAAACAATTTAAATTTGAATTAAACATGTTAAAAATTAGGCCTCTGGGTCTTGTGGCAGTGTTTTTCTTTGATCTGTGAATGAAAAACCACCTTAGTTTAGCATTGTTTTTATGGTTTGGTTGGGCGTTGTTTTATTGGGGCCCTTTTTAAACCGGACCTTCAGCGTGATTTAATGAAAAGCCCAAACTCTAAAAACACGATTCCGCAGCATCATCTGTAAAAAAAAGATACAAGGACCCACCATTAATTAACAAAATACATTACCAAGTTTCCTGGCCTAACTAAAGTCACTTTATTAACCTTTTGCTGCCTCACATTGCTCTAGTTCTTCTATCTGCATGTAGCCTAGTTTGTAGCTGCGTACATGGGTTAAACTAAGGTGAGCTTGTATTTAACGTGACAAACTAAGTTGTTTCAGACTATTCTTGCGCTTTGTTTTTTATTTTATTATAAGGAATGTGTGCGCGCACATAAACGCACACTCGCATACTCACATCCATGATGATGTCGTCCTGCTCCTGATGATGTTGTGTGATTGTACATTTGCAGGAAAGACAACTCACAAAATCAGTTTTTTTTTTTAATCAAACTTTTTTTTTTGGTTTTGTTGTTTGGAGATTATTTTTTTGATAACACAAAAGTAAAAAACAATTTAAATTTGAATTAAACATGTTAAAAATTAGGCCTCTGGGTCTTGTGGCAGTGTTTTTCTTTGATCTGTGAATGAAAAACCACCTTAGTTTAGCATTGTTTTTATGGTTTGGTTGGGCGTTGTTTTATTGGGGCCCTTTTTAAACCGGACCTTCAGCGTGATTTAATGAAAAGCCCAAACTCTAAAAACACGATTCCGCAGCATCATCTGTAAAAAAAAGATACAAGGACCCACCATTAATTAACAAAATACATTACCAAGTTTCCTGGCCTAACTAAAGTCACTTTATTAACCTTTTGCTGCCTCACATTGCTCTAGTTCTTCTATCTGCATGTAGCCTAGTTTGTAGCTGCGTACATGGGTTAAACTAAGGTGAGCTTGTATTTAACGTGACAAACTAAGTTGTTTCAGACTATTCTTGCGCTTTGTTTTTTATTTTATTATAAGGAATGTGTGCGCGCACATAAACGCACACTCGCATACTCACATCCATGATGATGTCGTCCTGCTCCTGTGTAAAGATGGCATAGCTCCTGGTATAGCTCTGACGTTCCCCCGCAGTGACGTGCCGGACATCCCAAATTGGAATGCCCCAGAGACATGATGCCTGTAACCCAGCCCTGGATTTCTTCACACTCCAAAGGGCTGGGTTACATGGGTTTTGGCCTGCTTTAAAACATCATGACCAAATCAGGTTAGGATGGAATAACCCACCTCCTTTACATTATTATTAAAGTAACACAGGTTCCCTCACATAAAGCAGAACAAAACCCAGAACGGCCACTGGTCTTCCCCCTGGAAATCCCAGATCAGGATGCCCCACTGTGTGAAACCCTTTTTTATGAGACTTTACTCAGAAATGGCAGACTCCCTCTCTTAAAGCGGAACAAGCCATGATTAGTTTAATGACCTTTGCAGGCGTATATTGTAGTGCCCCACCAGTCTGATCAAGACAACGGAACCTCATCTTCAAGAGACCAAAGGCTCGCTCCACCACAGAGCGAGTCCTCCTCTGCCTGTGAAGATGGGTGCAGGATTGGGGTCAGCAGCCAGGTGAGCAAAGGATAGCCAGAGTCTCCTGCCCAAAAACCAAAAAAAAAAAAAACAAAATAAAATTAAAAAAAGGTGTGCATTGCAACAATAGAAAAGAGGGACAAATAGGTGAGTGGGGTAGGGTTGGAGGAAAGGACATTTGTAATGAGCCTACATGCACATCCAACCTGTACACTCATTAAAAAAGTCTGGGGAATACTACTTACATAAGAGGGCAAGAACATGACGCAATAGGGTTCTATCACTTAACCCATTTAATTTAAAGTTAAAAAATTAGGCTAAAAATATACTAACAAAAAATTACCAAATAGTGTGTTAAGGGAAAAAACAAAGTCAGACAGGGTGGGCAACCAATACAAGTTTCATACACATACCCAGTAAGGCGGGTGAGCTCAAATAGGTGCAGCCTGGTTTCTGCCATACTCAGCAGGACAAGACCGCGGAGCTGGCGCCACTGATGTGCTCCAACAGAGGACTGCATATTATTGCCCGAGTGCAAATACGGCTGCTCTGACTTGCCGTAAGTGAAGTCTCGGCGGCCCCGTTTCATTAGGCTGATTTCAATCGGAAAACAAGGCTCTGCATCACTGAAAAAAACGGAACAATGAACGAGGCGTCCGTTTTGCCGGGAAACAGCCTCGTGCGAGCCGACAATCGGATAGGCGGCTGAGCGCACACCTGAGCGCATAAACGCACACTAAAATCAACGTAGCACCCTTTCCTGACCCGATCAAGGCCAAAACCAACGGGAAAACGCACGGGATAGCTGAACGGGGAGGCTCTGCATCAAGCCAAATGTGTGCCATAGTAAGTAATTTTTCTTCAGTTTATGTTTTCTGATCATATTTAATATTATATTCACATCCATTAGCATGCAGCCTATATTTAATGCCAAACTGCTAAAAGTACTTGATTAAATTCAGTATTACAAATGTGGTGCTGCTCTTAATTATATTTGGTTTCTTATTTAAATATACTTTAGAAAAAGTATGCACATAGTACAATTGAAACAAAATTATTAATAGGATTATTTAAAACATGAAGGTCAATTGAAAGATATGCAGATAGCACTGGAGAGATTTGCAGCTGAAAAAAGGATTTCACACCCACCAAATATTAACATCTAATTTAGTGTATCCAGGTAAATGTTCTGAAGTCTTATAACTTAGTTTTGAAAGACTGATACGGCCAGTATTTTAAAGTATTGCTGTCAGTGCGCCTTATTAGTGGTGATTTAATAAAATTTTTGAGGATTTGATCATAAGATTAGTTTTGGTCTGAATCAAACTTCATACCAAATCAATTTGCTAATCTCCACTTTTATGGATACATAAATTATTTACTCCAAATAAGTTGTATTGTAATTCTTTTAAATAAAATGCAAATATTTATATTTTGCTCATAAAGCTTCAAGGGCTGTAAAGTCTTTGTAAAGTCTTTAGAGCTGGAGATGCAGAGGCCCATGCTCCCACATTTTAACTACAGTACAATAAATTGTGGTAAGGATGAACAAGGCTGCAAGTAAAGTTGTAGTACAGAAGACTAAGGCTAATACTGATTCTACATGTCAGATTGATCTGCGGTGTATTTGTAGGCCCTCAAAACTACAGATCTGGGAAAAGAAGTATAACACCTCTCTTTTTATCTTATTAAAATCATTTTCATAACTAAGAAGGAGGCTGATCAGGCTACATATATTTGTAAGAATCCAATGACCAGCACTACATTCTAAAGCATGATAAAAGTTTACATTGTCATAAATGGGGCACGGCCAAAAAAATGTATTGATGGTGTGAATCAATGGCTAACTTTAATGTATCACTTGTCTTACAAAGATAATGTAACATACTCCATTGCAGCTTTGCACAGTCACTAAAATCCATGCAAAGCATCTTGCCAGCAGCATTTTAAGAATACTATACCTGTACTTACCTATAGTAAAGAGACTCTAAAAAGTCTACATACCCTAGTTAAAATGGCAGGTTTTCGTGATTTAAAATATCAGACCATATATAGCAGAATCATTTCAGAACTTCAGAACTTCCACTATTAATCTTAGCAATAGTCTACATAATATACATAATCCCATTGAAAATAAAATTGAATCATTTAGAGAGGGAAGTAAAAATACCAAAACTCCTCTAAAAGGGTTGTACTGTTGAAGTGTGAGCACCATCTTATAATAAGGGATGTGGCTGTTGCTAGGGCGAGCGCTGCACGCATCTCGCAGCACTTCACTTACCTCCATGGCTGCATACAGCCGTCGTCCATCTCACAGCATTTCCCTCACCTCCATGGCTGCTCCCAGCCATCTCCCTTCTCCCCATGCTTCCTCCTCGCATGGTCAGGTGCACGCACGTCCCCGTCCGCTAGAGGGCGAGCGCACTGGATTCCTGAGATTTAAAGGGCCTGTACAGCACTGATTGGTGCCTGGTCATCCAATCCTGCATCCACTTCCCCTATTTAAAGAGGTACTTCCTTTTCTTCAGTGCCGGATCTTGGTCTTTCCATGCCAGTTGTAAATCAGTTGCTTTTGGATTGCTCACCCGTGTACCGACCTCTGCCTGTCCCCAACGCTGAACCTTTGCCGCCTGCCCCGACCTTGGCTACTCACCTTTACTACGAACCTCTGCGCCTGCCCTGACCTCTGCCTGTGTGTACTACGCCTTTTGCCTGCCTCTTGTGTACCCCGCTGAGCCTCAGATAGCCGTGGGACTGGGCCGCTGTTTGGGGGTAGCGACCTGGGGACCAACCTGCCTTGCGGTGGGCTCTGGTGAATACCGGTGGCCATTTAGACTCCGCTTCCCTGACGCGGTACCTGCCATCTGTTCCACAGTTAAAGCGGATCCACACGCGAGTCCGCTCCACCCGGCCTGTGACAGTAAGATCCGGCCATGGATCCCGCTGAGGTGCCGTTGCCTGATGCCACTGAATTGCCTGCTATTGTGGCTATGCAGTCCCGCCAAATTAATCAGCTCTCGGCTATGATGCAGCAGTTACTATCGATTCAGCAACAGCAAGTGCCACCACCGGCCCCAGCTTTGCCGCCACAGCCACCTGTAGCATCTACAGCTAGAATCCGTCTCTTCTTGCTGGCTAAATATGACGGAGATGCCAAGTTATGCTGAGGCTTCCTTGCCCAGTGCTCTCTACATTTAGAGTTGTTGGCGGATCAATTCCCCACTGAACGAGCTAAGGTGGCCGTTGTCATTAGTTTGCTTTCTGGAAAGGCCTTGGCCTGGGCCAATCCTTTGTGGGATCGCAACGACCCTGTCACTTCTAGTATTCACACCTTTGTTTCAGAGTTTCACCAGGTCTTTGAGGAGCCTGCCCGGGCTTCATCTGCTGAATCGGCCCTATTGAACTTGGTCCAGGGCGAATTGTCCGTTGGTGAATACGCCATCTGTTTCCGTACCTTAGCATCTGAACTGTCTTGGAATAATGAGGCCTTGTGTGCCTGCTTCAAGAAAGGACTTTCTAGTAAAATTAAAGATGCTCTAGCTGCACGTGATTTGCCTTCGTCTCTCACTGATATCATCCTTCTGGCCACACGCATTGATGTGCGTTTTATTGAAAGGCATGAGGAATTCCGCCAAGAAAGAAATACTCAGCGCCCTAGGAGGGCATCCCGTCTGGCCCCTGTGTTTCAACACCCTTTGCCCGCGCATGTACCTCCCAGTGAGGAGGCCATGCAGGTCGACCGATCCCACCTGATCCGGTTGGAGAGAACTCATAGGAGGAGGAGAATCTTTGTTTGTACTGTGCTGGCTCTGAGCATTTTTTGAAAGACTGTCCTATTCGCCCTCCTCGTCAGGGAAACGGGCGCACCTAGTGGATGTGGGAGAGGCGTCCCTGGGTGTATGTTCTTCCTCTCCACGTCTCACGGTTTCTGTTCAACTTACCATCGCACCTACCACCTCTTTGAATTTGTCCGCCTTTTTGGATTCGGGCTCTGCAGGAAACTTTATAGAGGCCTCCTTGATTAATAAATATAATATCTCTGTAAACCGCCTTGCAAAGCCCTTATTTATCGCCTCAGTCAATGGTGACAGGCTGGACTGTACCTTGCGTTATCGCACCGCTCCCCTTCTTCTAAAGGTTGGACTTTTCCATCAAGAGAGTATTGAGTTCTACGTCCTCCCTAATTGTACATCTCAGATTCTTCTCGGCTTACCTTGGCTTCGATGTCATGATCCCACGCTTGATTGGAACACCGGCGACATCAAGACTTGGGGTGTGGCTTGCTTTAAGAGGTGTTTGAGGTCCGTTCCTGTTCGACCTATTCCTGCTTCAGCTCCATTACTTGGCCTGCCTGAGGTCTACTGGTCCTTTTCCGATGTATTCTGCAAAAAACAAGCGAAGGTACTTCCGCCTCATCACCCTTACGATTGCCCTATAGACCTCTTGCCGGGTACCACTCCTCCTCGTGGTCGTATGTACCCCCTCTCGGCTCCAGAGACACAAGCTATGTCGGAGTATATACAAGAAAATCTGCAAAGATGGGTTTATACGGAAGTCTTCCTCTCCAGCAGGCGCGGGTTTCTTCTTCGTGGCAAAAAAATATGGCTCTCTACGCCCCTGTATTGATTCCCGTGGCCTCAATAAGATTACCATCAAAAATCGTTACCCTTTGCCTTTGATTGCTGAATTATTTGACCGTCTGCGCGGGGCCAAGGTTTTCACCAAACTTGATCTGCGAGGGGCCTATAATTTGATACGTATACGCGAGGGCGATGAATGAAAGACAGCCTTCAATACCCGTGATGGCCACTTCGAATATTTAGTGATGCCCTTTGGTCTTTGCAATGCACCCGCTGTATTCCAGGAATACGTAAACAACATTTTTCTGGACATGACTCCTGTGTAGTTGTATATTTGGATCTTTTCATCTAATCTAGAAGAACATCACCATCACGTCCGGCAAGTTCTGTCTCACCTCCGTCAACACCACCTTTACGCCAAGTTGGAGAAGTGTCTTTTTGATCAAACCACCTTACCCTTTCTTGGATATATTGTCTCTGCTCGTGGTCTCCAGATGGACCACAGCAAATTGAAAGCAGTTTTGGACTGGCCACGTCTTCTGGCATACTGGCTATTCAATGCTTCCTGGGCTTCGCCAATTACTATCGACAGTTTATTCCCCACTTTTCTACTGCAGTGGCGCCCATTGTGGCTCTCACGAAGAAGAACGCCAATTCTAAGTCTTGGCCTCCTCAGGCGGAAGAGGCCTTGATTGCCTAAAAAAAGCCTTCTCCTCTGCTCTGGTGCTGTCTAGGCCAGATCCATCTAGGCCTTTTGCCCTTGAAGTAGATGCCTCCTCCATTGGAGCCGGAGCTGTGCTCACTCAAAAATCTTCTACTGGCAGAATTCTCACCTGTGGGTTTTTTTCGAAGACCTGTTCTCCGGCTGAAAGGAATTACTCCATTGGAGATCGGGAGTTACTCACCATAAAGTTGGCATTGGAGGAGTGGAGACATCTCTTAGAAGGTTCCATCTATACTGATCATAAAAATCTGTCTTATTTAGAAACTGCCCAGTGACTGAACCCACGACAAGCTCGCTGGTCGCTGTTTTTCGCTTCAACTTTCAAATCCACTTCCGGCCAGCCGCCAAGAACATCAGGGCGGATGCCCTTTCTCGCTCCTCAGACATCTCTGGTGTTGAATCCACTCCACAATTATCTCGCCTGAATGCCTTGTCTACTCTGCACCCGCTGCCTTTGTACAGGTACCGCTGGGAAAGACTTTTGTGCCAGCTCGCCAACGTCACAAAATATTAAGATGGGGTCATTCTTCACATGTAGCCGGCCATGCCGGCATCAGAAAATCCTGTGCTATCATTTCTAGATATTATTGGTGGCCTTCTTTAGAAAAGGATGTGATGGAATTCATTCAGGCCTGTACCATCTGTGCACGTGACAAAACTCCTCGCCAAAGACCTGTTGGCCTACTCCTCCCTGTGCCTATTCCAGATACCCCATGGACACACAATGCTATGAACTTTATTACTGACCTCCCTTCTTTGCATGGCAATACTGTTATTTGGGTGGTAGTGGATAGGTTTTCTAAGATGGCACACTTTGTTCCTTTGCCTGGCCTCCAGTCAGCTCCTCAGTTGGCGAAATACTTCCTGATGCATATCTTTCGACTTCATGGGCTTCCTACACACATTAGGGTCGATCAAACACCAAAAACGTTAGTATTTTTTCCGATCTGTGTTTTTTGTTGTAAATTTTCAGATTTCGTATGAACATTCGAGCGATTCTATAATGCATTTCAAATCGTGTTTCAAGTCGGTTTTGGATTTTGCCCTTTTTCCTTTTTTGTCCGGACGAAAATCCTTATGATCTTGCGCCTGCGCACTACAAACTTAACTCATTAAAGTGCTGCCTACATATTTGGCTCACTCACTTCTTCTACAATGCTTAGCTAAATCACTTTGCACTTTCTTATATCTTCCATGTCTCACCCCTAAAACTGACCCAAACCACTGTGCGCTCAGGCGAATCTTCATTTCTGCCTTTTCTTTATTTCATTCGTTTTGTGGTAACCAACCATTAATGAATGTATTTCTAAAAGTAAATCATACATTTTTTTTTATTTATTTTTTTTATTTTGAACTGGCATTTTTTACTTGCGGTTTTTAATTACAATTTTTGGTTTCAAATGGTACAACTTTAAATTTTGTGTGTTGTTACCCACACCCTGTACATACAGATTGCTCTCCAAATTTTTAAAACACCCAGCATCTTCTGCATGTTATGAGCCTTGAAACCGCCAAGATGGCGGGTCAGGTAATATAAGGCAGCCTGCAAACAGAAAGGGCCTTGTGACTGTGTTGCTCTGCATTCTGGGATTTCTGACCTTTCAAGGCCCCCAGCTCTGCTGTCTCTGAGCAAAACACAGCTGTAACCCGCACCCTGCACTTTATCCCACTCTCCTCTCCTCAGTAAGTGTGATGCATCTGACCAAAGATAAGATAAAATAATTACACAAAGCAAAGGTTGCCAACTACAACAATAAATCCGAAAACAAATTAAGATTCAAGTACAACAACAATCCAAAAAAAAAATAACAAAGGACATAAGTTTAAAAATAAATCGCAATTATATGGATGTGTGGCAAAATAAAGGTTTACATGCAAAGGACTAATTAAGGTCCACATTAAAATGCTTTTATAAGGCATACATGAAATGTATTGATTCAGGTATGCATTGCTATACAATTTATGGCCTCGGCCATGCTGATACATGCAGCTCATTGGAGCTGAAGGCGCGCAGACTCCTCCACATAGCCACAAAACATGTTCTACAATAGCAAATCCGAGTCCTCAAAGGTGTCGGAAGTGGATTTTCAATTTAACTGATTTTTAGGGTGGGAATCAGCTCTCTGAATCACATGGAAACACATCCAATTAACGGAAGTTTTAGGAACGAACGGAAAAATTACAATTTGGTTGGGAACATTTCCGATTTGGTTGTAAAACTTTCGATTTTGTTAGTAAAACTTCCGATGATCGTAAGAGCATATACGAATTCGTTCGAACGTTCGCGCGAGTCGGAAATTGCCAAAAAAAAAAGGAAAAAATGACTAACACCCACCCAAACTTCCGATTTCCGATCCGAAATCAATTAACTTTTGCATTTAGAATCGACCCTATTGTGTCTGACAGAGATGTGCAGTTTGTTTCCAAGTTCTGGAGAGCCCTTTGTAAGCAAATTAACGTCAAACGGCCAGGTGGAAAGAGTTAATCAGATTCTCGGGCATTATCTTCGCCATTTTGTTTCTGCCCGTCAAGGCGATTGGGTCGATCTTCTGCCCTGGGCGGAATTCTCGTATAATTTCAAGGATTCTGAGTCTACGAGGAAGTCCCCGTTCTTGGTGGTTTACGGTCGGCATCTTCTTCCGCCTCTGCCCTTGTCCACGTCCTCTAGAGTACCCGCCGTGGATGACATCACACAGGATTTCTCTACCATCTGGCAAGAGACCCAACGTGCCCTTTGTCAAGCTTCCGCCCGTATGAAAGTTAGCGCTGATAAGAGGAGAAGAGCTCTGCCTGTCTATTCTCCAGGAGATAAGGTGTGGCTGTCGGCGAAATACATCCGCTTCAAAATTCCTAGCTACAAATTGGGCCCCCGTTACCTGGGTCCTTACAAGTTCAAGCAACAGATCAATCCAGTTTGCTATAAGCTTCACCTACCAACATCACTGCGAATTCCTAATTCTTTCCACGTTTCCCTGTTGAAGCCTGAAATTGTCAATCGGTTCTCTCCTAAAACCTTGGTGCTTGCTCCAATCTCTGGTACCGAGGATGCCTTTAAAGTGAAAGAGATTCTGGCCTCTTAGCTCTCCAGAGGTAAAAGATATTTTTTAGTCGACTGGGAAGGCTGTGGACGTGAAGAAAGATCTTGGGAACCCAAAGAGAACATCCTGGACCGTAGTCTCATCTCGGATTTTCTTGGTCCCAAGAAGAGGGGGAGACCCAAGGGGGGTACTGTTAGGGCGAGCGCTGCACGCCCATCTTGCAGCACTTTACTTACCTCCATGGCTGCATCCAGCCGTCGTCCATCTCACAGCATTTCCCTCACCTCCATGGCTGCTCCCAGCCATCTCCCTTCCTCCTCGCATGGTCAGGTGCGCGCACGTCCCTGTCCACTAGAGGGCGAGCGCACTGGATTCCTGAGATTTAAAGGGCCTGTACAGCACTGATTGGTGCCTGGTCATCCAATACTGCATCCACTTCCCCTATTTAAAGAGGCACTTCCTTTCCTTCAGTGCCGGATCTTGATCTTTCCATGTCAGTTGTAAATCAGTTGCTTTTGGATTGCTCACCCGTGTACCGACCTCTGCCTGTCCCCGACGCTGAACCTTTGCTGCCTGCCCCGACCTCTGCCTGTGTGTACTACGCCTTTTGCCTGCCTCTTGTGAGCCTCAGCTAGCCGTGGGACTGGGCCGCTGTTTGGGGGTAGCGACCTGGGGGTCACTCGCCGCACAAGACCAACCTGCCTTGCGGTGGGCTCTGGTGAATACCGGTGGCCTCTTAGACTCCGCTCCCCTGACGCGGTACCTGCCATCTGTTCCACACCCGAGTCCACTCCACCCGGTCCGTGACAGCTGTGTTCAGAATTAATTAATCACATTTAAACTCATGCTAAATAGTAGTTATTAGACAGCTGCCATCCATCATTTGAAACTCACATATAAAATGTAACTGCTCTAATAGCATTTTCCGAACACTTTCATTCTTTTTTTTGTTTTCTTTTTTTGCTTCCACTCCATTTTTATCCAAAGTGTCCCAAAATTGTAATTTAGGGCTTATTCACACCTTAATGTTTGAAAGAGGTCTATAAATCTTCATCATGGGAGCATTATTCACAATTCTGTTAATCATGTGGTGGCTAGATTTGATATCTAGGGGTCCTCACCCCCATCCCTCCTATAGTTTCCCCCCTAAATCCCCTACCATTACCCCTTAGTTTTAGTGGTATGAGGCCTATATTTTGTTGTAGCAAAGTAGTAGAATTTTTGTATATTTTGTAAGGTTAGTTACAGCTGCTTCAATTTCCAATAGTTATATTTCCAACCCAGGGCAGCTTGTCCGGACAGTGTGTGTGTTCTCCCATCTCCTAACAGTAAGCATTTTTTGTCGCCCATACAGTATCATTAGCAGAGGTTGTCGGGTTTCCTGACATTGTTGCGATTTACAGAAAATGTTATGGTCCATTAGCAGTTTACAGCACATTAAAGGGATCTAATTATTGATAGGTATCAGTCAGGAAAAGGGAAAACAATTCTAAGGCATTAGATTCCCCATGAAATATGGTGCAGATGGTCAAGCATTGGATGAGATATGGAACAACAGAGACATTAAAAAGAACTGGATGTCCACCGGAAAATTCATGAAAATGCAGCTGAAGCTATTTCTGGCAAGTACTTGTGTATTTCACATGAAAAATGGATCCTGTATTTGTCATTTGTCTGGGCTGTGGTCTATGTCTTTCTTACAATGTAGTTTGTGCACTGAGGTTTGCATGGTAGTTTGCACACACATGGTGTGTGCAGCCACTTACGCATGCACACTGTGCAGAAGATTGCACATTGCTCTCTTTGTGTGTGCTTGGATTGATATCTCTGGTAAACATATGAGACCTGATTCTAATGTACTTGGTGAACAATAAATTGATTTGAATTGAATAAATGAAAATCTGTGGGTTGACCTGAAGAGGGCGCAGGAAAAAACACAGGAAACACACTTGCACTTGCACACTTGCCCGCTCCCACCATGCCGGCAAAAATGTTTTTTTTTTTTTTTTTTTTTAAATGCCGGCATGGTGGGAGCCGCTCCCACCATGCCGGCATTTTTGATGGGGAACTTCGTAAAAGTTCGATTCGGCCGAACCCGAAATTCGGCGAATCGGCCGAATCGAACTTTTCAAAAGTTCGCTCATCTCTAATTGGCACGTCTAGATTTGGCATGCAGGTAGACACAATAAGACAAAGATCCAAAGGGTTATTCAGCTAATTATTAAATCGCTGATCATCCAGCTTGAGAGTATTTTGAGAACAATACAGGCACGAGTGGAGAAATGCTTGAATCATCCTGATTCAGCTTATGGCTTTATCTACAATGCTGTCTCCCCACTAGCTAATGACATCTTGAAATGTTTTCATCCATAATGTTTAAATGTTTAGATGTTTTTACTGTGAATCAGTGGAAAATGACATGCCAAAAGTCAATGTCAGATTTATTTAATGTAGTACTTAAAGTAATGTGGTTATTTTTAATTCCATCCTAAATCCTTTATCTTTCAACTTAAAATTTGCATTTATCTGCTCCTAAGTGCTGATGAGCAAATTCTGTTTTTGCCATTTGTGAAATTTAAAGTTTTTGAGTTGTGTGAAATGATTTCATATTTCGAATGCCAGGAGCAGTCTTGTATTGCTCGTTTTTCAGTTCGTATGATTGTTAAGCAACGTCTAGATCATAATGGTTACCAATTACTTGCAGATTATTCATTGCTCATTGATTATTTAAATGCTATATCCTGTGAAATGACTTGAAGGTTTTAAAGCAAGCTCAATGGCATTTTAAAATAAAATGACATTTAAAAGTTGTATATTAAACCCGGACAATGAAATAAAGCTTCTCTGGAAGGAATAGCGGTTTACTGATCATGAATATTTCAAACATAGCTAAGAGATATTTTGTAATGAGCATATGAGCTAGTAAAAACAAGGGAATATTGAACTCCTTTTCTCTGCCAGGCATTTCAGAAATGAACATGCTTATTTATGCTCCTCCTCTTTTCCTGAAAAAAACCCATCAGGAGATTAAAGTTGTTACTGACTGAAGCCATTCGTAAAAGTGTAAAGCCAATATCAGAGGTTTATTTTATTAATAGGAAATTGTGTACCATTGAAAAACTTTTTAAAATTCGATGTAACACTACATATATTTTTTAAAGAGTTTAAGGTGTAATATGTATTAAAAAGAAATTGTTTATTAAAATGAATAAGTATTCAAGGGACAACTATGCTTAAATTGTATAGTATACAAGGAAAACAACAATACCCACAGGAATGGGTATCAGTTGTCGAAATGCTGGCTCATGCCCCAGTTACTGTGGCGTAGCCCACTGGCAGGTTGCTGATATACAGGGAGATGGTTTAATAGGGCAAGCTTCTGCACATGCTTTTTTAGCAGAGGTTTGTCCCTTTAGAAAACCCGATTCCCCATTGAGCTATATTCTTTGCCAGTGTGTAATACAGAAATAAAGAAATTAAGGAAGCAAAGTGTAATTATGGAAGGAAACTAGCAGAGGCCCTTAGAGTATCATGCAAGTATGGCAAATGAGGACACATTCCTGGTAAATAGTCTGAACACATTCTATGTCCCCTTTGACCCCACAGCAACATCGATGCGACAGAGTTAAGAAAAGCAACCATTGCCTGTATATGTAAGGCATCAATAGCATCAATGCTATTCTTCCTCAAAAGGATGAGGTGAGGAAGGCTTTCCGGAGTGTAAATACCAGGAAACCAACAGGACCAGATGGCATCTCAGGATACGTTCTGAACATCCATGCTGATCAACTAGCACCAGTATTTACACATACCTTCAACCCCTCCCTGGCCCACTATATTATCACTACAATCTTCAAAAAGTCCACCATAGTGCCTATCCCGGAGAACTCCCATTCAACATGTCTGAATGCCTTCACTCTGTGAGCATTTTGAAAAAGACCCCGCTTTTTGAAAACCAGACCTGAAATCTCCCTCATGCATTGCAATGGTGTTTAGATTGGGGTCCCCTAAATCCCACATTTTTTTTTTGTTGAATGTGTCAGAACTGCATCTCAATCTAACCAAGGCAAATCTGAGCAATGCTATGCTATCAGTGGTAAGAAACTTTACTGAAGATTTGTTTTACTAAGAGTGTTTCAGTTTATCACTTACCAGAGGGCCAACGTTAATTGGTGCTTGATATTTATATGGTTCAACAGTCTTTTGGGGGAGGGAAATGTCAGGAACCTGATAAGGGAGTTCTAGATGGAATTTTCTACCACAAATGCACATCAATGCATTTAAATGTCTAGGAGAAACCACTGGTCATCCCCATTTTCCTGATAGTGGGGAGGAGCTGAAGGGAACCTGGGGTAACCCATCCAGGGTGCTTAGTAGCCCCTCAGGTGAGAACACATGGCTGTGTAGAACAGCTGGGTTTATTGATTATTGGCACAAATTCAAAAGTGATTGATGTTTTCACCTGCTGTGTGAGAATTACTGTCGAATAACATCCTAACTTACAATACCAATCCCTCAATTAAGGACCTACAGCCAATCTCGGCACTCTACTCCCACTCTCCCAATTCCTGCTCTACTGCTAACTATGCTCTTCCCAGATTGGGCCTCTTGCCGGTGCAGGGACGCCATCCTGGCCTATTTCTACAGGGTGGTTCCTCCACTCCTGCTTAGCGCTGCCACTTAGCGCTGACCATTTTCCTGAACACACCTGGACATAGATAATTAGAACTTTTATTTAAGCCAGTTAATTGACCCAACAATACATGACCTAATGTTCTGATTTTCCTTACGCAAAGTATTCCTTGTATGTAGCATTGCTTCAATATGGCTCTGTTTCGCTGAATTTTTAAAAACTGAATAAGCAAATATATGTTTTTTTTAATCTGAATCCTAACAGCAATGCTAATGGCTATCACAGCCTAAAGCAGTCGCTTTTATGGAAGACTATGGAAATATGGATGAGAATGTATGTAAACTTCAGTAATATTAGCTTACCAGAAAAAAAAAATTATTTTGGGTAAACATTTATCTGAGATAGGCAGTCCTATTTTCTACAGAATTCCCTTGTACTGTATGGTCACTTTACCCTGGACAGAAAGATATACTGAGACACTGCATTTATCTTCCATATTTGTAGCTGTTTTACTGGCATTAAAGTTTGTTTTTCTTTTAGGTAAGATAAGAGCTAGCTGACGTTCACCTGTTTCTGTAAAAGACATTAGAGGAAATTTCATTAGATCTCTATAATCTAGCTATGGGACAAACAAATAAATATTGACCCACAAAAATGGCTGAGAAAAAGTTTGTTATTAAAATGAAATGACCTCAGTCACAGCTTTACACTCAGATAACTAATGACCAGCTTTACCACCTAAAGCTCTCTCTCTCAGAGAGATAAAAATAAAAATTCCCAGTGTTTCCAAAATTAAAGAAATATATGCTACCTCTAATAATAATAAGGTCGTTATTTGAGCCTGTGGCCTGGCCTGTTGTATCTGTCAACCTGCTTGTAGTATAATACAGTATATTTAAACAGCTACATTTCTCATAAATAGTGGTATGCATATAATATATACTTCTGTAGCATATACATTTTTTTTTTACATATTATCTGTTTTGCCTGTATTGATTTGGGCATCTTTGTACAACACACATTATTCTATTTTCAACTTGCTGGCTTTTTAATTGGTTTAATCACTGATTGTTTCACAATTATTGCATTCATAATTCTGACTATATTAGCATAATATAATATATATTTAATGGTATTTTGTCAAAGCTTGACAATCCATTCTGTACAAAAAAGGGTAAGTGCGCAGAAACGATCAGGCAAATGATTCTGCACGCGTACATGATTCATGGCTGCGTACGCACTTCCAAATAGCACATGGAAGAAGTGCAAATTGCCTTTTTTTGTGCCAATCTGCGCCTTCCGCAAAGGGACATCTGCTGTTTTGAAGTGTAAATGGCCCTGCCCTATTCTCCCGGTGGTCCCCCATGTTTTTCCCCTTTCCTTTACTGTTTCTTCATAGCAATCTGATTCCTCCAGGTTCTGTGTTTTCTGTGAAGCCCAATTCGCCATTTGGGAGGGTGTTCTTCATTTTTGGGGGGGATATTCTGATTCCAGTTAACACACCAGTGTTTTGTCCCAGATGTTCCCCTATTTGGTTTGCGTTTTAATAATTTAACTATAATTTCTTTGTTGCTTTTGCTAAACTTTGAGGCCCAATATCAACACTTTTGTTGTTTTGACCATCATTTTTGTAATTTTGGACAAATTGTTATCATTTTTTTCCAACAAAAAAAAAGTTCAGTCCCTAAAAAGGGGAAAAAAAAACTTGTGGCTGATACTTTCATTGTTCAAAAACATGCTGGCATGTGTTTTCAGAATGAAATATTTCTGTTACTCATTGGAATCAGCAGTTTCCTCCACCTATTTGCTGGTGGAAATTCTCTCTTAAAACTGACAAGCTTTTCTGCCCTCTAAAAATTCTATAAATCAGGCACCGGAGAAAGTTTTGTGCACCAAAATGGTGCAAGTGGAAAACTTCAGGCGCAAATTGGCGCATTGGCGAACACTAGTGAGCAAATTGGTGCAAAAACAAATGTGCATTCTATTTTGATGACCATGATTCAGACGGAAGCCCCAGTGTGACTTGGCACTCCAAGAAACGCTTGAAAATTCAATTGTGCATGACCATGAATCAACCCTATAGTCTATTTTATCCTAAAATTGAACACTCTTTTAACCCTTTAAATGCCAAGCACGTAGTTTCTACGTGGTTGCTTCTCCTACCCTTAAGTGCCAAGCATGTAGAAACTACGTGCCTGGCATTTCCCCCTAATAGTTAAAAAATAGAAAAAAACCCCACTTACCTCTGGTATCCATGTCAAGCTTGGGGTCCCCTCTTCCTGGGGGGGGCATCCGATCCCTCCCCCGTCGTCCTCCGTCTTCAGGAGGGGGCCCGAAACCGTCATTTACTCACCTCCACGCCCAATTCTTCTTTCCGGGTCTCCTCTTCACCAGGGGGGGGGTCCGATCCCCCCCCCTGGGCTGCGCAGGCTTCAGGTGAGGACCCTCTTCCGGGTCCTCACCTCTTGTAATGGCAGCGATGGCTGCCACCCCCTAGCCCCACCCATTGTGGGAGGAGCGGGATGACATGGGATGTCATCCCGCTCCTCCTATACCACCTCTGAGCACCGGCATCTGTCAGATGCCGGTGGTGATCGGAGCAGGGCGGGTTCCAGGCGAGGAGGCTCCGATAGGAGCCTCCTTGCCTTTCACCCGCCCGGCGGCGATCACTACCGGCATCTGTCGGTGGCAGTGACAGCGGCGCGGGATAGCGATGAGGGACGCAGGATCGGAGGTGAGTACAGTAAAAAAAAAAAAAAAATTATAAAGATTTTTTTTCTTATGTGCCAGTGTCTTTTTTTTTACATTTAACCCCTTGTGAACTGGTAAGGGGTCCATGACCCCTATACCAGTTCACAAGGCTGGGGGGATGGCAAGTCAACTGCGACTAGCGGGTGACTTGCCATTAACCCCCGACACCCCCATTACCTGCCTCCCCAAAGCCCAGGGGGGGCAGAAGAGCCCGGCCCACGGGCTATGCGGGCTTGTAGCCTGCAGGGCCAGGGGCCACAAAAGCTGGTCCCTGCGCCCTGTTTATAAAAGCCCTGCATAGCTGGTCCCGGGCTGGTTACTTTGGGTAAGGGGGACCCCATGTTAATTTTTTTTTTATTTTTAAGGGTTTTTAACCCTTAAAAATCCCCCCCAAAAATGGGGTCCCCCCCACGGGAGGGGGTACCCTATGTCATATTTTTTTTAATTAACCCTTTGTGTTCTGTCATCCAACAGCTATAAAAGGCTTTCAGCAGGTGAGCAGAAGCCAGTGATCGCCGAGGGACACAGTGCTCCAGGATGGATGGGAGGTAAGTTTTTTTTTTACATTTAACCTCTTGTGAACTGGTAAGGGGGCCATTAAATCCCTGGAAACCCCTTCAAAAATCACATTTGAACATGGGGGGCGCATAATAGTGCAAAATAGTCTGGCAACAAAGGGTGACAAAAACTCCAGGTAGGCTGGCACTTAAAGGGTTAAAGGAAAACATGAGAGCTGAGTGGGAATATTAGCACATAGTCAATATCAACAGCAAATTATTAATTAAACATTTGTAATTATGACTTAAAGTAGTCCCACATCCTACCTACCGAGGCCGGCTTGGGACACATTTTGACATGCTCAGGGGGGCATCCAGATTGCTGGAGCCTCCCTGTGAGTAACCCCACAATCCCTTGCAATGCTTACCTTCATCCTCGATCCCCCGCCGAAATGAAGCCCCGTGATTGGCCGCTCGGGGTTATGGGAGTCAGGGGACGCTTTCTTTTTACCAGCCACTGTGCAGGGCCGGCCCACGTGACTGCCAGCACCCAATCATGGGGCAATTTAAGTGATGCTCTGAAATATTCTGTGGAACAGCAGGCAGATCACAGCGGATGCTTTGGAATATCAGGAAGATTCTATGCTCCCGAACTGCATGGGAGCTGCCATCTTGCCACAATTTTGACAACTGCTTCTGAAAATCTTATGACCTTCAGCACATCTGCCCAGGCTAAGCAAGTTTAACCTTTTTTTTTTTTCCATCATAGTTTTTATTTGGATAAAAGCAAAACAAAAATCAGCATATTCACGTAGCAAAGAAGTATTCCCATCTACACATAAAGTCATTAAAAATCTCCAAAATTTACACTTATGCAAACAATATGGCTATTTATCAACAAGATGCATCATAAACTGGGAAAGAGAGAAAGAAACAAAAACAAAGTGGGAGAAAGAAAAAAGAAAAAAGAAAAAGAGGGATAAAGGGATAGAGGGGTAAGAGGGTAAAAGGGTAAAAGGTGGATTCCAGGCCTCCATTCATTCCACTAGAAGAGACACGGCGGTGTTCTAAATTGTGAGAAGGTCACAATTGAGACCTCCAGGATGAAAGTGAGAAATCCAGCCTTCCCAGATGGATAAAAAGGGGACTAAATCTCCCTTTAACAAAGCCGCCATCTTTTCAAACATCATAACTTCATTAACCCGGGTGATAAGGCTTCCCCTGGGAATATCTGGTTTCTTCCAGGACTGGGCGATAATCAACTTAGCTGCCGTGTTAATATGCCTAATAAGGACAAACTGAGAGCTCGAACAGTTAGGGGGTTTCAGGTTGAGTAGCGACAGTTGAGGAGATAAAGTTAGTTTTAACCCGGTGGCCTTATTAATAATATAAAGAACCCTGGACCAAAACTGTTTCGCTACCCTGCAGTCCCACCAGGTATGAAAGTAAGTACCAGGGGACCCACAGCCTCTAAAGCAATCACCTGAGTATGAGGGGCAGAATTTATGGATTTTATGTGGGACAAGGTACCATCTAAGGAGGACCTTGGTGTTGACCTCCTGAGCGCCAACATTAAGGTATCCCGAAAAAGAATGTTTCCAAACCGCCTTCCAATCTCCCTCTGATAGGGTCACATTTAAATCATTACACCAGGAGGCCGTATGTCTCGGAGGCTTCACTTCCTCCGGTTCAGACAGCAATCTGTAAACAGACGCAATCACTCCTTTGCCCATAGGTCGCTCAAGGCAGATTTTTTCAAAGCCCTTAAGGGGGGGGAGTGGGGCGTCAATCCTGCATTTAGATCGGACATAATGGTTAAGTTGCAAAAAGCGAAGAAACTCGTTTCTCGGCAGGTCATGTCTGGATCCCAAATCGGCAAAAGAGAGCAAACCCTGGTGGGAAAATAGATCCCGCACTCTGGTCAGTTTATGGGTTCTCCACCACTCAAATGCCACCGGTTCCACAAAACCTGGGGAGAATTCCGGATTTCCGAAAAAAGAGAGAAGTGGAGAATGCTGCGAAGCCAGGTTCCCGCGCTTCTTATTGGCCCTCCAGATTTTAAGGGAATGCTGCAGTACAGGGTTAGAGGAGTTCCTACAGAGCGCGTGGGGGAGCCACAACAAGTTATGTATAAAGATCGGGGAACATTCTGACTCCTCGATATCAACCCACAAAGGTCTATCACTACCCCCATGCAGGACTGCCAATTGGGCAATTTGACAGGCGTTATAGTAGCGTGCAATGTTAGGGACACCCAAGTCACCTTTCTGTTTAGATCTATAAAGCGTAGCACGTTCAACCCGCGGCCTACCCCCGCCCCAGATAAATTTGTTTACATCAGTTTGGAGAAGCCTCAGGGCCGCTGCCGGCACAGAAATCGGTAATACCCGAAAGAAGTAAAGTAATTTGGGGAGCCATGCCATCTTCACTGCAGCAATCCTCCCAAGCCAGGAGAGATTTAATTTGGCCCAATCGCCCAAAAGGGATCTCAGAGCCTTGAACAAATTAGGGTAATTTGCCCCATACAGAGATGCATACTCGGACGTCAGCTGTATCCCCAAGTATTTAATAAACTTAGCCTGCCAGTGGAAGTCAAAGGAAGCCTTAACAATATGTAAAACACTGTCAGGCAGGGAAACATTAAGGGCCTGAGATTTAGCTGAATTAATTTGTAAGCCCGAAAGCCTGGTGAAAGAGTCAAGGTCTTTAAAGAGACTCGGAAGGGTAATAACCGGGTCCTTGATCACCATAAGAATATCGTCAGCAAACAATGATATCTTATGTTCGTATCCCCCCACCTTAATGCCCGCAATACTGCTGTTGTTCTGAATCATTCTGGCGAGGGGCTCGATGGCTAGGGCAAAAAGGAGGGGGGAGAGAGGGCAACCCTGTCTTGTACCCCTACCTAGGGTAAAGCGTTCCGAGGAGTAACCCGAATACTTAACAAATGCCCCCGGCCTGGCATAAAGAGAGGAGATCCAATTCAGAAAGGACGGACCCAAACCCCATTTATCAAGTGTGAAATGCAAATAATCCCATGCAACAGTGTCGAACGCTTTGCGCACATCGAGCGCCAGCAGCATGGTGTGGTAGCCTTCCACCTTCGCCCGATGTAATAAATTTGCGATTTTCCTGATATTGTCTCCGGCTTGACGCTGTGGCATAAACCCCACCTGCTCCTTGGAGATAAGCGAATTGATAAACCCGTTGAGTCGAGCCGCCAAAACCTTTGCCAAAATTTTGACATCAACATTCAGCAATGAGATCGGCCTATAATTGGACCAAATCGTGTCGTCTGTATTAGGCTTGGGAATCATACTGACCGCTGCTGTAAGTGAGTCAGAACTCCAAGCGGCTCCCTCCCTCAGGGCATTGAACGCTGATGTCAAGTGCGGAACCAAAATCTGGCTAAACTTTTTATAATACATCGCAGTGAAGCCATCAGGGCCTGGCTGCTTTCTGACTTTTAAAGATGTTATAGCCTCCTGGACCTCACCAAACTCAACGGGCCTATCAATGAGCTCCTTAGCACCGGGGGGGAGAGTGGGCAAGTTAAGTTGACCAAATAGCTCTTCAGCTTTATTCACATTTAAACACGATGTAGGCTTATATAATCCCTCGAGGTGTTTAGCAAATGTCGCCACAACCTTTGCAGGGTTGCTAGAGAGGTGACCTTCTGCCGTCCTAATACGTACCGGTTTGGGTTTCAGCGCGATTCCCCTAAGTCTTCTCGCTAGGGGAGTATTAGGCTTATTGCTCAGACGATACCAGTGGAATCTAGTTTTGTTCAATTGGCGGGCTGCTTCACCCGATAAGCATAGATTAAGCTGACTAGTCACCTGATTGAGGTGGATCCTGTTCTGTTTAGAGGGTCGATTTTTGAAGTCGGTCGAGGCTACCTGGTAAGCGTCCGTTAGAGCTAGGAGTTTTTCTCTATACAATGCTTTACGCCTAGCCGATTCCTGCATTAACAACCCTCTGATCACAACCTTGTGCGCCTCCCACAATGTGACGTTTGAGCTGACTGAACCTTTGTTGAAGCGGAAAAATTCCTGAATCCCCGCGCGCACCCTTTCCAGGGTTGCCTCATCAGCCAGCATTGGCTCATACAGCTTCCAATATCTCTGAGGGCCTCTCTGGGTAAGGGCCAAAAGATCCACTGAAACGAGGTCATGGTCAGACCAGGCTATAGGAATAATACTCGCTTGGGAAAGCTGGGGGAGGGAGGATTGCTGCAGGAAGACATGATCGATCCTTGTTGAGACCTTATGGGGATACGAGTAGTGAGTGAAGTCCCGCTTAGTTGGGTTGTACTCCCGCCATGCATCTACCAAATGGTATCTATATAAGAGGGCCTGAAATGCTTTCCCAGAGGACCCACTTCTAGGCACTGAAAAGGATCCAACATCCGCTTGCCTATCCAAAGTAGGATGGATAGTCTGATTAGAATCACCAGCGATGATGAGAAAACCCTTCTCGACTTGATGTAATTTCTTGAAAAAATCCTCTAGGAAAGCATTTTGATCCTGATTTGGGGCGTAGTAGGTTGCAATCGTGACAGGCTGATCCTGAAGCATGCCCACCACAATAAGGAAACGACCCAAAGGGTCGCGTATAACATGCTCCAAGGAGAAGGGAGTAGAGCGCTTAAAAGCGATTAGAACTCCCCGCTGCTTGGTGGATGCAGACGCAGCATAGAACAAAGGGTAATCGGCACTAAGAAATTTAGGGGTACCTTGCTTAGTATAATGCGTTTCTTGGAGACATACAATGTCCGCTCGGAGTGACCTCAGTTGCCTGAAGGCTTTTACTCTCTTCTGAGGGGCGTTCAGACCCTGCACATTCAAGGAGATTAATCTAACCGCCATCGTCTACAGAGATTGAAACCTTTAAACGAGGAGGCACAGGAACCCACAGGAAGGACAGGGGGGGACAGAAGAAAAATAAAAGAAAGACAAAAATAGCGTAACAAAAGAAAATCCGCTCACCATGGAGGCGAAAACGCCTTCCCAAATTTGTAATCCCGCCAGGGCGGGATAGACTACCGCCCCTTAGGGTATAACAGAACAGAGTGACGAGGGTACTCCGCTGGGACCCCATCACTAAGAGAGAACAACTAACCCCTGTATGGGGCAAGAATTAAGTGCTTCCGTTCCCACTGACAAAGAGAGAGAGAAAAAAAAAGAGAATCAGTGAGAAGGGGAGCCAGGAGTGAGCATACGACCGACAGATGAGCGCCCTACCCCTCCAATAAAAGCCGATGAAATAGATGAGCGGCAACAACATTAGACCAAGTAGTTACAAACAGCGCTTGGGACCCAGACAAAAGTTACATTGATTTCAATGGGGGGAAACAAAAAGATGTAAGGTAAACAGACTAATTTAAATTTAAAGTTAAGGCTAGACTCTAAACTGAACCCAACATATAATATCACTTATTTCAAAGCTGTGGGGGAGAGAGCAAATTGCTCAAGTCCCTCACAACTAACATAACTCTTATAACGAATAGATAACAAACCCAGGAAATAGACTGGACCGCCGCACCCTGAGAAAGGTGAGGGGCAAGACCCCTAAACAAAAAAAACACAGGGTAACCTGCCCCTCATCCCTCCCCCGCCGCTGGCTTACCAAATCTGTGGATCAGCGCCGCCGACGATTTTCCGGTTCTCTGCGAGCTTCTCCGCGATTCACGCTGTTCTTTAGAAGCTGGTGAGAAGGAGAGCGCTCTTTTCTTTGGTGGAGGATCAGCCTGGATAGCGCTGAGATGCTGGAGATTCGCTGAAGCAAGCACCCGATCAAGTTCCTGAGAGGAGGAGGCCTCAAAGTGGGTGTCCTTATGAGAGAAAGAGATCTTAAAGGGAAAACCCCATTTATATTTAATACCGTGGGACTGTAGAATTTGCAGGGCCGGCTTCATAGCACGTCTCCTTGCTAAAGTTTGAGGTGCCAAATCCGCAAACAACTGGTATGAGAAACTCTGGAACTCCAAAGAGGCCCGCCCGCGCGCCGCAGCCATAAGGAGCTCCTTGGTGCGAAAAAAATGTAGCTTGACTAGGACATCACGGGGAAGACCGTCGGCTCTTTTTTTTTGTAAGGCCCTATGGATTCGATCAAACTCCAGTCTCTCGGTTGGAATGGAAGGAACAAGTTCCTGAAAAAGTGCTGTAACTGTTGATTGCAGATCCAAAACAGATTCCGGAATCCCTCTGATCCTAATGTTAGCTCGCCTCGATCTGTTTTCAACATCCTCGAGCTTATGGAGCAGTATCAGATTTTCCTCACGTAATGAATCCATATCTTCTCTCAGCAAGGACATATCAGATTTCTGGTTCGTTGCTTGATGTTCTAAATCTCCGACCCTCTGACCCAGTTCCTTAATATCAGCAGAAATGGTATTGGTAATCTGAGTCGTGATATTCAGTGCCCATTTTTCTAGCGCTCTTTCCAGAACTGCTTCATACCCATCAAGGGGAGGAGGGTGGGATTTAGGGGGTGAGCCCTGTAAGGATTCATCCATCCAGGACTCGTCCTCTGGAAGGAGATCAGACGTATTGTGGGGATCATTCTGGGAGGCAATAGGGTTAGACATTGCGGGAGTTGGTATGTCCAGCTGGCACTCTATACACAAAAGCTTGACGAGCACAGATGAAGAGGGCAAGTAGGATGAACTGGAGGTGCGATAAAGTCCTAGAGACTAATCTCAGGTTCACTGACGACAGGTAGCATATAAGGTTGCAATGGCCCTTTAAGTTATGTACTCTAGTTGGAGTGATCTGGTGGGTAGGAAGGTGGATGCTCCTGGCCAGAGGTTCCCCGCTGAGAACTTTTTAATTGTACAGCCCCACACTTAAATAGGACTGCTCCGGCCCTTTAAATATGATATATAGCCTGAAAATCACAACTCAGGGTATGTACGGATTCAATTCCTGCTATTCAGTACCCCCTTGCAGGAAAAATAGGCTCACTTGAGGATATGTTGGAGTATGCCAGGATAGGAGGCAATAGAGAGCGTTGTACTTGCCCTTTAAGAGCCTAGGACCTCCATAGGAATGCTAGTAATCGGGGAAGCAGGGCAGGGGGGTCTTCAAGGACCAGATTGCTATTGGAAACGAGGTGTGGTGTTCTAGAGCACAGGAGGTGGGCACAAACAGGTCTGCAGCCGACAGAGCTCAAAGCAGGGAGCTGCTGTCAGCTACCGCAAAATGGCGCCGTCTTCCCGGCCGCACGATCACCTGACGGAGGCCTCCACACACCGCCTCAGAATCCCACAAAACTCGGGAGGGATGATCACCCGGATGTTGCGACCCTCCTGGGCCGAAAACCGCTGGGTCCCGCGAGCGGAGAAGGTCAGGGCGCTCACCCGTCTGCGGAGCCGCTGGATCAGGCTGCCATCACGGTTCCACGCGCATGCGCACTGCAAGTTTAACCTTTTAACTGCCAACCTACGATTTTGTCACCCTCTGTGCTGTCTGTCTGCAGTCTGGTCTTTAACATACATACTCAATATTTTTTGGTGAAATATGTACAAATAAACAAAAAATATATATTTTTTTTACAATTTGTAGTGCTTTTTGTTATAAAAATGTAAGATTTTCATTAAAATCATACTACATGTAAAAGCCCAATTTCTCTTGCTTAGAACAGTACCACATATGTATTGGTAGATACCCTTTCCTGCTCAGGAGACTCCCCCAAACTGAAACAGCACTTTAGGAGATTTCAGATAAAACATAACTGCTATGCGCACCTTGCAGTTTTTCAAGAAAAACAATCCTTTACATTTGAAATACACCCCCACAAACTATATATTCTCTGTAACTACACAACTTAAGCTTTCTATAGCAGGGTTGTTGTTGTGGGCACAGTTATCTGAAAGTAATCCCTCAATTTATCCTTTGGTTGCACAGGGTTTCCCTAAAAAAAGAATAACAAAGCAGACTCAAAGCCACATTTTCCTAAAAATACAATATTCAAACAGGAAAAACAAGTTACATCTGAAAAAGCAAGGTTTTCCAAATAGAATTATACCCAACATGCATAGGTACTGTCAAGGGAAAAATTGCCAAACACCCCAAAGTAAAGGAAGCACGTAAGGGTAATTTTACTTGAAAATTTTAGCTATGCAGACAAAGTGCGCACCTTGTGCCTTTTTTAACCAAAACAATCCTTTACATTTGAAATACCCCCCACAAACCATATATTTCCTGAAAGCATACACATTAAGGTTTTTAGGGTTCACAAAGGGTTAACTATAAAAAACACGCAGCAAGAAAATTTTATTATTATTATTTTTTAAATACTTACCTCTGATCCATCCATTCTGAGCACTGTGTCCCACACCAATCACTCTGGCTTCTGCTCCTCTTCTGCTGCTGCTGGAAGCCTTTTATACCTGTTGAGTGATGGGATATAAATAGTTAAATTAAAAACCTACCATAGTGCCACTATTTATTGTATTCTTATCATCCGTTGCTAACTCCAGCCATGTCTGACCCACCTCTGATCGCTCCCTGGACAGACGCCTGCCTGACCTAGAGCTCGTTTTACTCCTCTGTAACGCAAAGTCTCTGACCACCCGTCTTTGACCTCTGGCTTGACCCTTGACCTTTTTCCTGCTAATCCTCTCGGTGCAACATATGAGAGGACTGATATCCTGTGAACAACCTCGGTTACCCTTACTCCTCTCTGTGTGTCCTTGGTTCATCTGCCTTCACTCTGACATTTGCCATCCTTTGTGCTATAGTAAGACTTTGGGGCAACAATCCCCTCGATTCAAAGAGCAAAAGTTAATTGATTTCGGATCGAGAATCGTAAGTTTGGGTGGGTGTTAGTCATTTTTTCCTTTTTTTTTGGCCATTTACGACTCGCACGAGCCTACGTTCGAATGCGTATATGCTCTTACGATCATCGCAAGTTCGTTCCTAAATTTTAGGATCAAAACGTAAAACTTAGGATCAAATCCTAAAACTTAGGATCAAAACGTAAAACTTAGGATAATCGAATGGGTTTAGGTGTGATTCAGAGAACAGTTTTCAAACCTCTAAAGACGTTTTAAAAGAAAACCACTGCCGACACCTTTTAGCAGTCGTATTGCTGTTCTTGAACAAATGTTAGGCCCTTATTCATCAAGCGATAGCGCCAGGTAGTGTCTGACGAGCGCCAGGTAGCGGCAGCTAACGGCGACTACCGACTCAAGTACGCCCGGCGGCGGTCACAATGACGCATTTATCAAGCAAAATGAGGCTAGCGCCGGCGAGAGCGACGGCTAGCGCGGCATTCATCATGAAGCCGGCTGGCCCGAACAGCGCCGCTGCAAATTCCTTCACAGCGACACGTATTACCTGGCGCTACCTGCCGCTCTCCCATACATTTCAATGGCAGACGCTGCAATGATTGTTTTTAGTGGTTTTGGGGTTTTTTGCTTTGGTACAAAATTCAACACATGTTTATATTGATATGTTTTATGAATCTTGCTGGTTATTTATATGTATTTTTTTTTTTTTTTTTTTTCACAATGTAATGTTGTGAGTGACATGGGAATTGCATCTCCTCCACCCAAACTCATTGGCCTCAAAATCGCTGGTTTTCCACACAAACGGGGCTTGTCAAGCTATTTTGTAGCCTGTCAGGTTGGGCGGTCACGTTCGCTCTTAGAAATTGTCAGCGCCCAAGCTATTCGGCAGCCCTGTCCTTGATGAATCTGTGTTGGTCAGTGTTTGTGCAGTCGCTGTTTGAATTCGCTATGTGGCGGCGCGAGCGTCGCTGTGCCTCGCTGCGCTGCGTTGTGCGGCGCTGTGCTGTTCATACATGTGCCCTTCTGCCATTTGCAAGGAATTCACTTCCCGCGACCCCAGTCGTTGTTAATGAATACACTGTAGTTGTGAGCGTGCCTGGCCACATATTGCAGGATTAACATTCAGTCGTACCAGCTCATAACAACCCGTTATGCATTCTCATGTGTGCCACATTTTCAGGTAGTTGTCTAGTTAGATTGTGTGATGACTTTGTGAAGCAATAAGCTCTGTATATTTAAGCACAACGGTGTATGCTTTAGAAGGACCTATGCATTACAGTATGTAGAATCCCCAGCTAAATCAAGCTAATAATTCGTTGCGCCTTTGCCCCTAGCTTGTTTTGCAGCGTAATTTTAATGTTTTTCCGCCACTTAGCTTGCACATAGCTGATATTAGCTTGTCCCTGCTGCGCGCATGTTTTTTTTTGAATTTTGAAGCACAGTTGCTTGCGTCATATCCGGTTCCGGGATCCTCCTTTGCGTTTCAACGCCACCTTAAGGTAAAAATGTCTTGCGCTTATGCCAATAGCTTGTTTTGCAGCGTCATTTTAATGTTTTTCCGCCACTTAGCTTGCACATAGCTGATATTAGCTTGTCCCTGCTGCGCGCATGTTTTTTTTTGAATTTTGAAGCACAGTTGCTTGCGTCATATCCGGTTCCGGGATCCTCCTTTGCGTTTCAACGCCACCTTAAGGTAAAAATGTCTTGCGCTTATGCCAATAGCTTGTTTTGCAGCGTCATTTTAATGTTTTTCCGCCACTTAGCTTGCACATAGCTGATATTAGCTTGTCCCTGCTGCGCGCATGTTTTTTTTTGAATTTTGAAGCACAGTTGCTAGCGTCATATCCGGTTCCTGGATCCTCCTTTGCGTTTCAACGCCACCTTAAGGTAAAACTGTCTTGCGCTTATGCCACTAGCTTGTTTTCAAGCGTCATTTTAGTTTTTCCGCCACTTAGCTTGCACATAGCTGAGAATAGCTTGTTGCTGGGGCGTGGTGCGTATTTTTGTTATGTTTTGTTTTTTATTTGTCTAATGTCGCTAGCGTCATTTCCGGTTCCTGTTTCCTCCTTAGCGTTTCCAATATGGCTCCCAAACGCCGAGTAATGCGCCTCCCCAGCTCCTCCTCAGATTCCGGACCCACCACCCCTCCCCCACATCCCCCACCTACCTCACCTTCCCCAAATACCACCCCTCCCACCCATTCCCCTCCTGGGCCCAGGAAACAAAGGCGCACCCGGGTGGATAGCCGTGTAAATGGCCAGGTTGTGAAAGTGAGTATTTTAGTTATGTATTTTTAGCTTAAAAATTGATAAACACACAGGGGGGATAGGGGCAGAATTTGTATTGTTTTTAGGCCAAAATTTAACACTCCACATGGGGCATCCCCATTGTGGATGTCCTGCTTGGATGGCCCCCCCCCCCCCCTGGAGGGCCCTAAAAATTACCTCTGCCCCGTCCCATCTGTGCATGCGTGAGTTGCGGATGCCTATTGCGCTTACCTCTAGCAGGGTGTACCCCTGCGCCATACATATTTTCATTTTGTGTGCAGGCGCACTCCCTGTTAGAGTCAAACGCCACATGCGTACTTTGCCGTGCAGACACAGCTGAGCTGGTATGCACCTCCCAAGGGCCTTGGATGCGCATACCACACCGGCGTGGAGCGCTGTGTTTGGCTTGCGGAGTGACGTGGGAGTGTCCTCAGCGGTGTATTTGGGGCCTTCAAAGGGGGTTGCAGACAGTGGCCCACCCACAATAGTTGTGGCCCACAAAAGTGCACCCAAACCCAGAATAATGTAAATCCTGGGTGTGGGTCCACTTTGATCTTGTCTCTGTATAACTGTTTATGACATTGTTCTGAGGTCATGTATTTAATTTTTTTTTTTTAATTTGTTTTTTTTTTCCTAGGACTTCTGCCTGGCCGAATACGACTATGCCCGAGGAGCGAAAAAACGCCTTGCCATGGAGGTGAAGGCCACTGTGTCCCGGCGCTTCCAGACCGACCTGACCATCCGGGCCATCCAGCAAAAATGGTCTGATTTCAAGCGCCGGGACCCAGAAGGCGTGTACCGCCTATATGATGCCTACGCATCAGGTAAGTTAAAGCTTATGTTCTTTTTTGCCTTTGTGCAGAATCATCTGCTAAGCTGTGTCCTTTTTTGCTCTTTATATTAATTATTTGCTTTCACCCCCTCCACACAGATAAGCGTCCTCCCCTGGGGAAACGTGGGAAGGGATTCCTCCCCCGAACCAGGCAGGCGGACTCGGGGGAGTCATCGGGGGAGGGTCCCTCCCGCGGGTCCTATTTAGAGGACCCAGGGGAGGAAGGGGATGACGCCCCAGAGGAGTGTGCTGCTGGGGGGCAGGCTGGATCAAGCCTCAGCTCCTCACACTCTGAGTCTGAGGACTCTCACCAGGCAAGGGGCCACTCTCAAGCAGGGAGTGAGAGGGAGGAGGGTGGCCCTTTGCCTGGTGGATCTTCTGAGCAGAGTGTGAGGAGCCGAGGCTCCCCGCCTCCTCCTCAGAGCCCTCCCTGGGCTTCAAGTGGCGCTTCATCCCCTGGTGAGTTTACATGTTTTAATTGTTAGTCTGTGACAGGTTTCATCTGACCATTTGTGCTTAGCCCTTGCCATTCCTCTGTAATTTGCAGGGCATCATATAGGCGGCACCTCCATGGAATTTTGGCGTCAAATCCTCCTCGGGCATAGTCGTGGTAAGTGTATGTTGTAAGCTAGTTCATTTTGGAATTTATGTCATTCATTAAAGTGGAGCCACAAACATTGATGATATTGCTTGGATTCTGGCGCCTTCCCTGCCCAATCACATCCCTCACCCAGGGCCACCCCCCAACCAAACACCACAAACTACTTCCCTCTTTGGGGGTGGCAGAAGCCATTGTCCCTGCCTCCTGTGTGGCACTCGAGATGTGTGTGCGCCTGCGCTCTGTTTCATACTGGCATGCGCGTGCGCACACACTGGCGGAGTGATGTGCGGAAGGCAGGGGCGGTGGCGGACTAAAATTGTGTTGCTCTGCCAAAGTAGACTAAAACACTGAATATTCACAATCCTGGGTCTTGGACCACTTTTAACAGACACGTTTCCTGGTCCATTGTCTCAGCTGGTTTGCTAATGTACATTAACATCACAAACCACACTACAGTGCTAGCCAACTGGCAACCACCCCTATGTTTCTGGCCACACCATGATGTGTGCTAGCAATAGTTAATTTACGTGAAGTAGTTAGGGCAAACACATGTTGCACACTGGTAACATTAGCCATTAAATTGGTAATGAGTCATTTACATTGCAATGTAAAGGTTAGTGCCAGATTTTCATAATGGATACATGTGGCAACCATAAACACTTCACATTAACTAATGGACCAGGAATATAGCAAATATCGTTGAACATGTATGTAAACATTTTTTTTTTTTGGGAGGTAAGACTCAATAACCAGATTGATGTCAAAACTTCGGGTGTCCTAGCTCCACTAAATGTTGTTTTGTATTTTGTTTTTTTATGGACAGATGTCGCTACGCAGACGGAGGCAGAATTCCTCCTCCCCACACCAGCTCCAGGGACGGCCAGCAGCATGGGCCACCGCCACAGCTGCGATGGTGAGTACTTCCAAATTTTTATGGGTAAATACTTTTGAAACATTTCTCTTCTAGTTACATTTGGAGAAAGTTTTAATTTACCAATGTGTGAATTTCACACACATCTAGGTTAAATGTGTTTGGACAATAATCCAACATGCCAGTCACCATCCTTGATAGTTGCCTCACATTCTTGTTACGGACACATACGGACTATTTGTGGCGTATAGACAACCAAATGGGGCTGATTAGGTGTTTACCCATAACATTATAGGGCAAACTTCCATCATCCTTAGGCACTGATGTTTGGCTGGGACTAAAGACATAAATGTCCTTACTTGGCCATAAACATTATTACATTTGCAAGAGTTAACCTGGCCCAACACCAAGGGTGTTTAATGTGCATTAAACATTTAATTTGCCAACAACTAACAACTAACACCCCGCGGAACATACGATAAGTGCAGGTACCGCGGGTCCAACCCACCAAGCAAACCCCTAATTATCGGAACTTATCTTCCGCTGGCTCCAGCGCACCACTCCAGACGTGCATTTTTCCCCCCTGGGCCTCTGTGAATGGCCGCCGGGTCCCCATGAGCAGCCAGAGAGTGACATGCGTGAAGAGGCGGCGGAAGAGGAGTGTACATTCCTGTTCCCTGCATAGACGTTAGCGTGCGTTTTTTGTGCCAAGCACGTTGGAGCATGGAGAGGTGAGTGGCTATGGATTACTGTGTGTATACACACATCAGGGGAAAAACAGATCTGTGAGCAACAACAAAGTGGGCCAAAACCCATGATAAACTATATTGTGGGTGTTGGTCCACTTTAAGAGTAAAGGTATGTGGTCCTAACATGTTTTCAAGCCAATATTAAAACTTTAATTTAAAATGTTAGGGGCACATTGTTCACCAATGTTAATGTGAGTGTTAGCAAGTTAGAAACACTGACATTACATTGCTACATCTGTGTATGTTGAGTTCCCAATCAAATTCTAATATATTATTTTTAATCACATCTCTACAGCTTGTATACGCCAGCATCGCAGACTGTGGCGGGCCTTCCGACAGATGAAAGGGATGCTGCTGGCCATGAAGAGGCGTCGGAGACGTTAGGTTGGGGGGGATGGCTGCCATGTCCAATTTTAGTGGCTTTGTTGGCCTATGTTGGCCGTGTTGGGCCAATTTGTTTAAATACATTTATATTTACCAATAACTGTGTTGTTCCTTGACCAGCATAGGTTTAGATTTCAAAAAACCATTATGTCTAAAATTAGGCAGCCATTTTGAGCCAGTACATGTTTACACCATAGTAAGCAATGTTAACTAATGTGGCACATAAATGGTGGCATAATATTAGAGATGATTGAGCAAGTCATCCATGACTGTGTATTTAGCTTTCACATGTATGGATAAACACAAATTAGAGGTGGTTTTCAAAAATATATTTACATAAATCATAAGAAAAAGGTTTACAAATTAATATTCTTGGCTGGGTGGCCGGGGAGGTTGGGAGTCATTGCTAGGGGCGGTGTTGGGGGACAACAGTGCAGTAAAAAATATAGACTGCTGTTGTATGAGCTGTTGTAGCAACAACAAAGTTTGGTCCTGCCGCTGTATTGCTTCTGCCTGGCGCTGTATTGCTTCTTCCTGGCGCTGTACAGATTGCTCGATAACATTTGCAAGGCGACCAAGGTCCTGGTTCTGTTGTAGGTTTTGCCGTAACTGGTCCACCTGGCGCTGCAGGCCCTCATTTTGTTGTTGACACATCAGCACCTGATTTTCCAACGCCGCAATGCGCTCATTAGTTCCATCACGCGGCTGTTGGCGACTGTAGTCCTCCAGCATCCGGACCCCTAGTTGGTAGAAATCGGCACTGGTTGGTGCCACACCTCCTCTTGCTGTGGTTGGAGGCTAAACAAATAGTAAACCACATTTTAGTCAAACAGAACCAATGCAGTTATGCCCCTCCAAAAAGTTACCATAAACACTCACTATACAACTTACCCTTGTCTGAGCCTCTGAAGCTTGGCCACATGGGACTTGGGAAGAGGTCCCAGCTTGGGGTTCTGGTTCCGCCTCCTGCCAAAACAACAATGAAAGGAAATGTTACATGTTGCTTCTTCCACTACCCACGAATATGCCAATGGGTTTCGAGGTCGTCTATATCAGCCATGTTACCTGCGTGTCCTCCGGCACAGGTAGGCTCGAGGTATCGCTGCCAGAGAGTCGCAATTCAACATCCGAGATGTCGGGCAAGTTGGCATATGCTAAACAGGAAAATCAGGTTAGTAGGTCTGTGGGCCAAACTCTAATGTAACCTGGTTAGGCTATCGAGGCCATACCTCTAAAAAGTTAAAAAATACACACTAGACCAAAGGTCTCTGTTAAACTCAGATTGTTAACATGTATGTTACAGGACTAAGACGCACTAATTTCTGCAAATCTCATCATAAACATTGCTTAAATTAAACATACCACCAATATCCCAGATGTCTGGAGTGGGGTCCTCACTCGAGCTTGGACCTTGAAAATACATGTGGACACACAAGTTGCCAGAAGCAAGTGGCACAACATTAGAGCCAAAATACAGACTAGAGCAAGGCAAAACCACTTACCCTCATCTCTGGCAGCTGGAACTTGAGGGGCCCTTTCTGGACAGCCACTTCCGATATTCGGGTCAACTAAAACAAAAAAAAAATGTCTCTAAATAATCAGCAAACTACTACAGGGAATGTTTGGCTAAAAATATGTCCGCAAATATACATTGCTATCACTCAAATAACTAATAGACTGACCCTGGGGAGGCAACCAGCACTCCCAAGAGGCATCTTCAAGTTTACCAAGCAAACATGTAGCTTAGTAGACTAACCAAATTGAACCAGTGTAACCTAAACAGCAGAAAGGATACATTATGTATTGCTCTACACACCAACAGGGTCCTGTTGACCGGCAACATCGGAAGTGGGGTCCAAAGATGAACCAGTCACTTGGCCTACCAAGAAAAAAGACAAATGAGACACATGCACTTGAGTAAAAGTGGATCAAGCAAGGTGAACACATGCACTTACCGACATCCAAAGAGTAGGTGGGATCCGGAGGAGATGCTGGGGCCAAGGGCATGGGAGCTAGGCCAAAATAAAACCAACATTGAGCCATAGCTAATGTGCGTAGCAAAATACAACATGCATTAAGGTGTGTGAGCAGCTCTTTCAGTAATATTGACTAATCAAGCCAAGTGTGGCTCACACATTGATATGCCGATATATGGCTACACATCTCTGGCATCCTACATATCTACACATGTTAGGGCCTTGTTAGTTACTTGCTGTGAGTGTTACAGTGGGCGTGCAATTAGGGCGCACGCACATATTATTAATAGTCAACAGGGCAAACCTTGATTGTTTGAGCTGCTCCCAAACCCATTTGTTTAGAAAAAAACCAGCAAACAAATTATGGGTAAATACCTTCAATGGCAGACTGGGGTAGCCTTGAGGTTGCTGGAAGGGCAGGAGCTTGGGTGTCCGGAGCCACATCCCGGACAGCAGCATGTGCACCTATGCATAAAGCAACAGACAGAAAAGTTACAAATGTTTGAGCTGTAATGTAATACTTCACAGGTCCTACTGTTAGTTGGTCAGAATGTAAAAATGCAAATCACATACATTAACATTAGGTTATTGTAAAAGCCAGAAAATATGTACCTTCAGCCCAACCGGTGGTGTCATCCCCAGGATCCACACCCTGCAGCCGAGCCAGTGGGATTTTGGCCTTCAGCATCTCCTCATACGGCCTGTAGGTACTCTTTGGAGCCTGGATGAACCCACTGTCCACATCAAGATCGTGATTCATCTTTTTCATAAGGGCCCCTCGCAAAGTGTAGAAGCGTTTCCTGCAGGATGGGCCACTACGTGGGTGTTGAGCTGTGCTACTAAGCTCCACACCAATGGCATCCCACAGTTTGCTTCTTTCTTGTTTGCCTATGGACTTGCTTTGGGAGCCAAATATCAGCTCCCATTTCGCAAGTGTCAGGCGCACAAGATGATTATTCTCAGCCAAATTAAATTCAGGCTCCCTCTTGGCACCTGGGTGCTTAGCCTGGGGTGCTGCCCCACCTTCAGGCTGTGCCCTTTTCCGTAAGGGAGGTCTGCGCACAGCACCCACCAAACTCCTACTCGTGCCTGCTGTGGCCGGCAGATGTCCTGTATTTGGCTCCATCCTGTAGCTGCACACACACACAAATCAACACCCCACAAGCACGCATGCACACTACAGAATGGCATCGCAATCTCTTAGGCTTGGGCAGGTTTTATGTGCTCTAACAGCCAATCCAAAAGCAGCCCACTTAATTGATTCACACATACAGCCCAGTTCCTTCTAGGCACACCTCCACTGCACTGACAGAAGCATGTGTGTTAGCCAATTAACTCATTACAGACCTCATTAAACAAACAACACACACCCAAATCCAACAATGGACTGATGTATCTCAAACCCTTGTGACATGTGCTTAGCCTAACGGCTATTTAAAAAAACAACAGCTTCCCTTTCATTGGTCCCCACCTGATTTTTGGCCCATGTCCGTTAATGCACGCAAGTTACGGCTCAAGTACGCTAGTAGCGCTACTAGCGTGCGCGTGCGCACTCTGTTTTACGCACACCTGGGTCGGCTAATTGGCGCACGGAAATAGCAGAGCGACGCAAAAGGCGGCAAAGCGGACCTGTCACTTTAGAAAATGAAGTATAAAAGGAAGGAATGTTCTAGCTTCTGCTATTCTTACACTGTGGCAAAGGCTGTGGTGTGGTGCTGTGCTCGCTTCCCTTAGCTCATTTGAGCCTCTGTCTGGTTTCTGTCCTCACTCTCTGTGGCTTGTTGGGTGATTTCTGACATCAGTGCTGTTTCTTTAGGAGCTTGGTTTGGGTGGCATCTGCAAATATTGTGTAGCATACAGCAAGTGAGGCTTGATTTTGGGGCCTTTTGTGGGCTGTGCAGCAACTCCCCTCTTGGTTGTGCTTAACTTAGAAAGCTGGTTTTCAGCAGGCTGGTGGTTTGGACCACTATAGTTCTGGTTTTGTGGTGAGCTGCATTGTAGCGGGTGTGTGTGTAGTGTGATTGTTTGTGTGTGTGTTGTGTGTTAGTGGTTTTTTTTGTTTATTTTTGTTTTTGTATATATCTTTAGTGTGTGTGATGGATAAGAGGGTGATGTATGGTGTCTGGGTGGATGGATGTATGTGTATGCTGAAAGAGCAGGAGGAAAGGGAGCGGGGTGTTGTGAGGCTTAGGGCACCCCGCTCCTTTGCAATCCGCCTTTCAGTATGGGACTTAAGTGACGAGCAGATCAGGAGCCGCTTCCGTCTGAATCGTGCTGCACTACAGTCCCTATATGATCAGATTAAGACCAAAATCGAGCCATCCACCAAACGCACTCATTCCATTCCAGGCATAGTACGCCTGTGTGCCACTCTTAATGTTTTGGCACGAGGGACCTTCCAGGCAACCTCAGCCCTCCTCAGCGGGATAAGCCAGGCTACTATGAGCCGCATACTAATCCAGGTAGTTCTGGCAATTTGTGATTTAATCCCAATTTACATCAAGTTTCCTGAGGATGAGGAAGAGGTTGCCAAAATAAAACATGCTTTCTATCTGATGGGAGGGATCCCGAATGTGCTAGGGTGCGTTGATGGTACACATATCCCTTTCCGCCCTCCCCGTGCACAGGAGCTGTCCTACAGAAACAGGAAGCAGTTCCATTCATTTAATATCATGGTGGTCTGTGACCCAGACATGAGGCTGCGGGCGGTGAGATCGGGGTTCCCCGGCTCATGCCACGATTCTTACGTCTTGCAGCGGACAGTCCTGTGCCGGAAGTTTGATAACAACGAAATGCCAGCTGGCTGGCTACTGGGTAATAAATTAAACATGTCTATGTATTTTGCTAATATGTGGCCTAGCAAGCCAATTTTAACCAAACTACCACCAAAAAACATGTACTAGTACTAATTGCTGTCTCTCTCCTTGTGTTTTTTCTACAGCGGACAAGGGATATGGGCAGAGAACGTGGGTCATGACTCCGGTCAGGAACCCACGGACCTCTGCCCATGAACGCTACAATGCAGCGCATCGCAAGACCAGAAGCATTGTGGAAAGAACCATCGGCCTGCTGAAAGCACGCTTTCTCTGTTTGGCACGGCCAGGAGGAGAGATGCTCTACAGCCCACAGAAGGTTTCCAAGATCATCCTTGCCTGCTGTGTGTTACACAATATCTGTATATGCCACCGAATCCAAGCCCCCGAGGAGACAGCACTGGTGCCAGAAATCCCCAACCTGCCCGCAGATAGAAGTGAGGACACCCAGACTGGCGATGAGCTAAGGGAAAGGCTGATCACTTCTTTTTTTGCGGTAAGCTAACTACCCTTCACTCTAATGCAAGTACTGCACTACTGTTTAAATGTATTTGACCTCCCATCCAAAAGAGCAAAAAAACGCACTAAGGGGGGTGTAAGATGACCCAAACCACTCTAAGGGGGGGTGTAAGATGACCCAAACCACTGTAAGGGGGGGTGTAAGATGACCCAAACCACTCTAAGGGGGGGTGTAAGATGACCAAAACCACTCTAAGGGGGGTGTAAGATGACCCAAACCACTCTAAGGGGGGGTGTAAGATGACCAAAACCACTCTAAGGGGGGTTTAAGATGACCCAAACCACTCTAAGGGGGGGTGTAAGATGACCAAAACCACTCTAAGGGGGGTTTAAGATGACCAAAACCACTCTAAGGGGGGGTGTAAGATGACCCAAACCACTCTAAGGGGGGTGTAAGATGACCAAAACCACTCTAAGGGGGGGTGTAAGATGACCAAAACCACTCTAAGGGGGGTGTAAGATGACCCAAACCACTCTAAGGGGGGTGTAAGATGACCCAAACCACTCTAAGGGGGGGTGTAAGATGACCAAAACCACTCTAAGGGGGGTGTAAGATGACCCAAACCACTCTAAGGGGGGGTGTAAGATGACCAAAACCACTCTAAGGGGGGTTTAAGATGACCCAAACCACTCTAAGGGGGGGTGTAAGATGACCAAAACCACTCTAAGGGGGGTTTAAGATGACCAAAACCACTCTAAGGGGGGGTGTAAGATGACCAAAACCACTCTAAGGGGGGGTGTAAGATGACCAAAACCACTCTAAGGGGGGTGTAAGATGACCAAAACCACTCTAAGGGGGGGTGTAAGATGACCAAAACCACTCTAAGGGGGGGTGTAAGATGACCCAAACCACTCTAAGGGGGGTGTAAGATGACCAAAACCACTCTAAGGGGGGTTTAAGATGACCCAAACCACTCTAAGGGGGGTGTAAGACGCCAATGTTGGTTATCAAGTTATGCATTTTTTTTTGGGAAAACACAAAACAACTATAAAGATATATACTAACTGCACTTTTCTTATTTTTCCAGGCACAAAGAGATGCACCCTGATCCCTAATTTCCTTTTCCAAAACTTTCCTGGACTTTACTTTGCTTTTGAATTTCTGTTGGACTTTTCATTTTCAATTTCATTTCTGTTTTATTATTAATTTTTGTTTAGAGTAAAAATAAAAAAAGACTTATATATATACATGTGGCTATGTGTTTAATTCTGTTGTAAGTTTCCTTTTCATTCTAATTCCTATTTTAATTTTCCTTTTTTTTCTCTGTTCTGTTTTTATTTTCCTTTTCTTTCTCTGTTCTGTTTTTATTTTCCTTTTCTATTTTCCTTTTCTTTCTCTGTTCTGTTTTTATTTTCCTTTTCTTTCTATGTTCTGTTTTTATTTTCCTTTTCTTTCTCTGTTCTGTTTTTATTTTCCTTTTCTTTCTATGTTCTGTTTTTATTTTCCTTTTCTATTTTCCTTTTCTTTCTCTGTTCTGTTTTTATTTTCCTTTTCTTTCTATGTTCTGTTTTTATTTTCCTTTTCTTTCTATGTTCTGTTTTTATTTTCCTTTTCTTTCTCTGTTCTGTTTTTATTTTCCTTTTCTTTCTATGTTCTGTTTTTATTTTCCCTTTCTTTCTCTGTTCTGTTTTTATTTTCCTTTTCTTTCTATGTTCTGTTTTTATTTTCCTTTTCTTTCTATGTTCTGTTTTTATTTTCCTTTTCTTTCTATGTTCTGTTTTTATTTTCCTTTTCTTTCTCTGCTCTGTTTTTATTTTCCTTTTCTTTCTATGTTCTGTTTTTATTTTCCCTTTCTTTCTCTGTTCTGTTTTTATTTTCCTTTTCTTTCTATGTTCTGTTTTTATTTTCCTTTTCTTTCTATGTTCTGTTTTTATTTTCCTTTTCTATTTTCCTTTTCTTTCTCTGTTCTGTTTTTATTTTCCTTTTCTTTCTATGTTCTGTTTTTATTTTCCTTTTCTTTCTATGTTCTGTTTTTATTTTCCTTTTCTTTCTCTGTTCTGTTTTTATTTTCCTTTTCTTTCTATGTTCTGTTTTTATTTTCCCTTTCTTTCTCTGTTCTGTTTTTATTTTCCTTTTCTTTCTATGTTCTGTTTTTATTTTCCTTTTCTTTCTATGTTCTGTTTTTATTTTCCTTTTCTTTCTATGTTCTGTTTTTATTTTCCTTTTCTTTCTCTGTTCTGTTTTTATTTTCCTTTTCTTTCTATGTTCTGTTTTTATTTTCCCTTTCTTTCTCTGTTCTGTTTTTATTTTCCTTTTCTTTCTATGTTCTGTTTTTATTTTCCTTTTCTTTCTATGTTCTGTTTTTATTTTCCTTTTCTATTTTCCTTTTCTTTCTCTGTTCTGTTTTTATTTTCCTTTTCTTTCTATGTTCTGTTTTTATTTTCCTTTTCTTTCTATGTTCTGTTTTTATTTTCCTTTTCTTTCTCTGTTCTGTTTTTATTTTCCTTTTCTTTCTATGTTCTGTTTTTATTTTCCCTTTCTTTCTCTGTTCTGTTTTTATTTTCCTTTTCTTTCTATGTTCTGTTTTTATTTTCCTTTTCTTTCTATGTTCTGTTTTTATTTTCCTTTTCTTTCTCTGTTCTGTTTTTATTTTCCTTTTCTTTCTCTGTTCTGTTTTTATTTTCCTTTTCTTTCTATGTTCTGTTTTTATTTTCCCTTTCTTTCTCTGTTCTGTTTTTATTTTCCTTTTCTTTCTCATTGGTGGTTTAATTGTATTTCCTTTTTATGTAACAAATAAAAAAAAAAAATAATTGTGGCTATGTGTTTAATTATGTTTTATTTTGCATTTATATTCGAAGATCTGGTTGAATTTAATTTCCTTTTCAACACAAAATAAAAACTCTTTAAAATTTTTAACAAATGTGGCAATGTGTTTTATTCAGAAGGTACTGGATGGCCAGGACACAGCAAAGCTAACAGGCGCTGTGTAGAATAGCGTGGTCACACTGACTGACAGCGCCTACAAAGCTGAGGGACAACATCATATTCAGCAATGTAGGCGTTGTTCGCAACAACGCCAGGTAGCGACTGAGGAGGCCTGCTATAGCGAATCGCTACCGCCCGCGGCTGACGCTAGCGGCGCTCATAGCGCCATACTTCAGTCGCTCATCTGTCGCTACCTGACGCTATTGATGAATCGGCCTCCATGTCATTTTTTCCTTTTTTTTTGGCCATTTACGACTCGCACGAGCCTACGTTCGAATGCGTATATGCTCTTACGATCATCGCAAGTTCGTTCCTAAATTTTAGGATCAAAACGTAAAACTTAGGATCAAATCCTAAAACTTAGGATCAAAACGTAAAACTTAGGATAATCGAATGGGTTTAGGTGTGATTCAGAGAACAGTTTTCAAACCTCTAAAGACGTTTTAAAAGAAAACCACTGCCGACACCTTTTAGCAGTCGTATTGCTGTTCTTGAACAGGTTTTTTGGCTATGTGGAGGAGTCTGCGCGTCTTGAGCTCCAATGAACTGCATGTATCAGCATGGCCGAGGCCATAAATTGTATAGCAATGCATACCTGATTCATGTATGCCTTATAAAAGCATTTTAATGTGGACCTTAATTAGTCCTTTCATGTAAACCTTTATTTGGCAATATATTTGCGTTAATTAAAGAAACTTATGTCCTTTGGTATTTATTTTTAAATTGATGTACTAGAATAATATTTTTAGATTGCATTTATTGGTGTAGTTGTTTACCTTTGCTTTGTTTAATTATTTAAGCACATCTTTGGTCAGATGCATCACACTTACTGAGGAGAGGAGAGTGGGATAAAGTGCAGGATGTGGGTTACTGCTGTATTTTGCACAGACACAGCAGAGCTGGGGGCACGGAAAGGTCAGAAATCAAAGAATCCAGAGCAACACAGTCACAAGGCCCTTTCTGTTTGCAGGCTGCCCGATAATACCTGAGCCGCCATCTTGGCTGTTTCTAGGCTCATAACATGCAGAAGTTGCTGGGTGTTTTTTAATATTTGAGAGCAATCTGTATGTAGAGGGTGTGGGTAACCACACACAAAATTTTAAGTTGTACCATTTGAAGCCTAAATATTAAAATTAAATCCACAAGTAAAAAATGCAAGTTAACTAAAAATTAAACAAAGTAAGATTTACTTATGCAAATGCATTCATTAATGGTTGGTTACTACAAAATGAATGAAATAAAGAAAAATAAAAGACCAAATATTTAGAATGCACTTTAATGAGGTAAGTTTGTAGTGCGCAGCCGCAAGATCAGAAGGATTTACGTCCAGACAAAAAAGGAAAAAGGGCAAAACCAATGTTGCAACCTGAGAAATGAAATGGAAAATTCAGGATGGAAACTGACATAGGTCTGATTCCCGAACTGCCATACGAACGGACGTATATTTTAGGATAGAAACGTATTTGCTTATAGAATCACTCGCAAGTTCATACGAACGCACGAGCGGACGTGAAAAATAGGATGATCGGCACCAAAATCCAAGCTGTTACATGTTTCTTTGAATCGACCCTAATGTCTGTCGAGGCCAGCTTGTGTCTCGCCAAACAGGTACTTGTCTATAGAAAGAAGCAGCAGCATGGCAGGGGCAATACATTATCATAAAAAAAAATTATAAAAGTGAAGAACTCACCTGACCCCTCGTTGGATCGGGTCGGGTCTTCTCTTCACCCGGGGGGCATCTGATTCCCCTCCTGGGGCTCTTCTCGCTGCAGGAGAGCGCCCCAAATAGCGCCTCCCCCGCTTCGCCCGCTGCCGCAGTTAACTGTGAAAAAAAATAACATTTACTCACCTGCGGCTGCAATCCCTTCCGCCGGGTCTCTTCACCGTGGGAGCTCCGATCACCCCCCGGCAGCCGGCACCTCGCATTAGCCCAAAGAAGCTCAGTCGCTCCGGGTGCTCGGAGGAGAAAGGTTGTAGGGGGCGAGATGGCTGTGATCTCTCGGCCCCCCCAGCCCTCCTCCACCGATCACCCGTTAGCTGTCATTGGAGCTTCATGGAACCAGATTGCCGGGGGACAGTGGAGGATTGGAGGTGAGTAGAGAAAAACTAACTAATAAATATCATTTTTTTCTTATGTGTTTGTGTTTATTATTACTGTTAACCCCTTGTGAACCGGTAAGGTATCCATGAGTTCCCTATACCAGTTCACAAGGCTGGGGGCTGGCAAGTCACCTGCGGCTAGCGGGTGACTTGCCATTAACCCCTGGCTCCCAATTATCTGCCTCCCCAAAGCCCAGGGGGGCAGAAGAGCCCGGGTTCATAGAGCTTGTAGCCGGAAGGGCGGGGTGCCACCAGAGCTGGCCTCTGCGCCCTGTTCTGTCCCCATAGCTGTCCTGGGCTGGTAAGGGGGACCCCATGTCATTTTTTTTATTTTTAAGGGTTTTTAACCCTAAATTCCCCCAAAATATGCCCCCCCTGAGAGGGGGACCCAATTTCATTTTTTTTAAATTACCCCTTATGTTCTATCACCCAGCAGCTATAAAAGGCTTCCAGCAGCAGCAGGAGAGCAGAAACCAGAGTGATCAGCGTGGAACACAGTGCCCAGTGGTGGATGGGAGGTAAGTATTTTTTTTTACACTTAACCCTTTGGGAACTAGAAAGGGATTCATGAGGATGGGGGCTGGCAGTTCACAAGGCTGGGGGCTGGGAGGGGGGACTCTATGCCGGGCTTTTTTTAATGAACCCCTTATGTTTATAGTGTGGATAGTAGTATTTTATTTGTAAATGTTATAAAGTGCTCTTTTCAGTTTGGGGGGTCTCCTGGGCAAGAATGGAGGGGCTACCAATACATATGTGGTATCGTTGTAATCAGGAGAAATTGGGCTTTTACATACAATATAGTTTCCTTTAATAAAAACAAATGTTTTATTTAAAATAAAGGAGACAATTTTCTAAAAAATAATTTTTAATTTTTAAAAAAAAAATTTACACAAAAATATTTAGAAAAACAGTAGAAAAATTACCCCATAGCAGACTGTGACCGAGCCCCCATCTTCTATAGCATGCAGAGTGCTGTCAGCACTCATCTGCTTGCTGGCCAGGTGTTGTATTCTTAGGCCACTAGCTGTAAAATGTTTAAAGACCAAGAATTAGCCCTAATAAATGTTGTGTTTATCAGAGGTTCCTTATACTGCTATTTCAGTTAGCTCTCGGCTATGAACAAAAATGCCCCATTAATTTCCCATTTACTAATAAGTCAATAATACCAGAGATATAAGTTTATTCACAGTGCTACCTTGTGATATGATGGTATACTTACAGAATTAAAATCACTCTTCAGTTTTAAGTGACTTTTAAACAGGAGCAATGGGCCATGAAAGAAGTAAAAGCTAAAAATATAAGCCTGTTGGTCTACATTTTTGTCTGGGAAAGTCATCAACACAAAGTCATATCTAATGATTTTTACAGACATTAAAATTACAGCTTGTGTACTCAGGAAATTGTTTTATTAATACAGAGAAAGTCCACATTGCTACTGAGATACAAATCAGCTCCGGTTTCAAATTTTATAGAAGCATTATTCAATTATAATAATATTAAATTATTAGATTATAAAATTATATTTGCCTTTAGGTCATCTGAATCACCAATATCCATCTTAAAGTGAACCGAAAGTCAAATAACAAGATCATTTATAAAAGATCTGCTCTCTACGGCACAGATTTGGGGTATTGCCATTGACATTTAAACAGAGGAGTAGCTAGGCTTTCTGGCACCCAGGGCAAAGATTCGAAATGGCGTCCCCACCTATACTCAGGCCACTCTTTGGCGCCCCCCTGACCTGCTGCACCTGGAGCAAGTGCCCTTCCTCCTCTCCCCTAGCTACGCCCCTGATTTCAAGGCTATGCAGTGCTTGGAATCCATTTATCTAATGTGAGAAAAATGCTGCCTACACCTATCAGATGTGAAGGGTTATTTCCCCCGGTTACTGACAAAGGTTGTTGATGATGCTTTTGCCACTGTCTGCTCCCTTTGAAGCCGTGGACGCTGCCCGTTTCCCTTGATGCCTCCTCCACGACCCCCTCTCCTAGATGCCACTGCCCCGTGGAAGGGAGAGAGAGAGGCGTGTGAGTGACTATTGCACTCATAGATTCTGTGAACAGCTGTTGCGCGTGCACAAGTTTTTTATGCTGTACCCCGGAAGATTGTGGGATAAGTACAGCTCCCAGGTGCAGCAAGGTGGTGGCGCTGGAGTGAAATCCTCTGAAGCTGGTGGGCAGGCAAGCTCAGAGGCTGATCCACTACTAACGCCAGGTATCGGTAGATGAGCGTCTGTATAGCGGCGCTTAGAGCGACCTCTAGTAGACGCGGTAAGTGGGTATTGGGCCTGTAACATAGTGCCTCAGTCACTGTAGTAACCTGACCGGCATTGATGAATGTGATGTATGTTGGGCGCTCTAACACCAGTACAGCGCTGCAGCCAGCGAGAGGTAGTGCCATCTCAGTGAGTCCGGCACTCAGTGCTGAACAACATATTTATCAAAAAAAAGGACACACACAGCGTCGGCGCTCTAAATCTGGTCGCTATAGCATAGAGTGCCAGACGCTGTGTGATTAAAGTCTGTTTTTTAACACATATCCACTTTAGTGCCAGACCTGTAATGACCATTCTGCATAAAAATTTAAAAAGTCAGAAAAGTTTCTAAAAATTTTGTTTGCAGCCAGGAGAGGTCACACAATGATTTGAGCAAAATAAAAAAAACACGCTGAGCCGCCTGTAATAATACATTGGGCGCTACATGGCACTGTTGGAGTTGCTCGCCCGAATCGCTTTCATAAATGTGGTTCTGCGTACAGCGCCTGGCGCTCACCAGACGCTGCCTGCCACTACGAGGCACTACCTGGCAATATCCCTTCTTAAATAACCCCCTTAGTAAGTAACTGATAAACATGTAACAGTTTGCATGCTAATCAGTCACCTTTTTTACAGTTTTACAGTTCAAAAGTTAAAAAACAAAACACTTTGGGGCTGATTTAAAGGCAATTGTATTTCTAATAATTAATATAGAAGCATATTGATTTCTATTGACCGATAATGGGCTATACCTTGCTTTCTGAAAGGGGACTTTTTTAAGGAGGTGGAAACTAGTGATCATGCTATTTATTTTGTGAAATAGGTTTAACTTTTGTGTGCGAATGGAAACTGACACATGAGTAAGCTTTTCTTACTTTAACACACAAAAGTGCAATAAAACATGTCAGTGGTAAATCAATTTTCCCTGATGTGGTACATTATTTTACCAATGAAGTAAAGATATTTTTCTGGAAGTTGGAAATCACAACACCCTATGGGTATGCAGAATAAACGGCAAATTCTTTAGCATACTGCATAAGGTGCTGTTGTTTCCAAGCTTTCCATAAATCACCCTTACCTCATTGATAAAAAGATGTACATCGCCTGTAAAAATGCATCATCACAGGTTCAGGTGATTGTTTTGGGAAAAATTGTGACAAACGTTTTTTATTGCACTTTTGTGTTAAAGAGGAAAAACATCCATTAAAATTATTTTCTCAGGTGTTGTTTCTCTCTGGTGAGGCATCTCGATTTGGAGGATAAATGGCCCACTGTAGTTATTATAGTCAGCTCAATGTAAGCACTAGGAGTTTTGACAAATCAATAAAGAGGTCAGCAATGGATTACACCCTGGACAAACCAGGGATCAGGAGTACACTGCTACCCCGATATAACGCGATCTGATATAAGGCGGATTCCGATATAACACAGTCCAGCCTTGGACTACAACCTTTAGAAATACAATGCATTTATCCTCTTTATATGATAGCAGTGTACAAGGATCAGAATATATTAGAAGAAAGAATAGCAGAGCTAAATATAAACATAATGGACTTTGACTGCAGGGACATCAGCAATGAAAGTAATTAAACACTGGCTGGGATTTTATAACTTGTGCTGCTGTCAGGCTGTACAATGCAAAAAACAGTCTTGCTAGTACTGAAGGATCATCCTGGTTATTGTTATTTATCCCATGCCCTAAAGGTATTAGGTTGAATATGTCTGTTGTGTGTGGTGGTTGAATGTGTTCCTAGCCTGTGGCCCTGTGGAGAGCTAAATATGGTACTGAATTTTACTGAGAAAAAAATCTAAAGAAAAAGAAAAGGTTTTTTTCTACAAAAAAAGTGAGTAAGAAAAATACGGTGCTGAATCAACCTTTCTTTCCCTCTGTGACCTCAGCAAGAGCGAGTATGGCAAGTCACAGTGGTGCTACAGCTGTCTCTGACCCCAGCAGAGTATACTGAAGACTCACAAAGCTGCACCATGACACGCTCTTCCAAGATCAGCCATGTCTCTCAAATTGGAGGCTAATTAGCAGCTTTGCTTAGCGTGCATAAGGTATTTACAAATAATAGTAGTGTCAGGCCCCGTGGGACACTTGCCTATAAGGTAAGCCCACAACCCTCAATCTCGCTGCTAGCTTCACCTTTAGTCAATCCCCGTTTTCCGGGACCCTTTACACTCCTCACCAGACATGGTTGCCCCCAGGACTTAGTAGCACAAAGTATGCGAGCTTACAAGGAGTGAAGGCGGGTGAACCAAAGGCCAAACTGGGCAATGTCGGGTAAGCCGGGGTCATACACGGGAACTCTGTCCTTAACTATCACAGCACCAAGGAAGAGACAATAGAGGAGTCGAGGTCAAGCCAAAGGTCAATCCGGGAGATCACGGGTACGCGGTACAAGAGATAAGGCAGTCACATGGTCAGGGTACAAGCAAGAGTCGGTCCAGGCGGCAATCACAGAATGGTCAAATAGACGTGGTCAGCAACGGGATTAAGCGGGAATTCTCAGGATCCAGAGCACACCCAGCTAAAAGCTATCACAGGCAGTGATAGACTGATGGGAGAAAACCTTTAAAGGGCTGAACCTAACCTAACGGGATAGGACAAGGGGGTGTGTGTCTGATTGGTGCACTTTTGGGCTGATTGCCCCCATAAAAACGCTAAAGGGCATTCCACCCAGAACAAACTCTGGGCTCATTGGCTCTTTAAATCAGCCTCCGGCGGCTGCGCTGTGTACAGCGCCGCCGGAGTGCATAAAAGAGGCATGCTCGCGCGCAAGCACGTTCAGAGAAGCCAGGGTTTGCAGCGGTGAAGAGAGGAGGCGGCCATGCTCAACGCCGCATGAGCCGAAGCTGCCCGAGCCTCTCGACACAGCCATCGTGCAGGAAGAGCCCCGGCCAGCCGTCCGGAGACAGCGCGGGACCGAACCCGAGGTAAGTTTACATGACAAGTAGATTTTGAGATGCTTTGAAATACCTTTTTTTAAACCCAAGGTCGTGCTCCCAATGTGGATAAGGTGGGAGGAAGTCAATGTGTGCCTGGAGCAGTGACAACAATATTAAATTAATTTGATGTTTTATCTATCAAAGCCTTGACCAACTAATGTTACCTTGTTTCTTCTGTTACCTGTTCTGTTAGTAAACCAGGGCAAAAGGTAATACAGCTAAATTCAGTCTAACTTTCACTTTCAAACTACTATTTAATATATATATATATATTAAGAAATGTGATAAAAGTTATTACTCACTTTTTATGAACAAATCACTCTGAGACAGAAATGATTAGTAATGGCGTATCTAACTTACAGTAAAATGTAATGTCATTATCATAAACTTATTATATGGCAAGTCTTTAAACATTAGCAAATTTACTACTCTGCAATTACAGACAGGGCTGTGGTATTAAAGAGTAAAATAATTGTGGATTGCGCAATATCTGCTGATAATGGAATGTTCCCTCTGAAGTTACAAAGATCTGATTTTACTTTCTAAAATCAAATAATATATCTATGATTTAAAGTTGCTATTTTGCAGAATACTGCTTGGTCAGAGTCCTATTAATAGCATGCATCTGAATCCTTAATGGTTTTGTGCTGATAATACCTTTTGATTGATGTTCTGTGCAGCTTTTAGTAAGTGCTTTTGTTAAATTCAGTATGTGCTATTCTTAGTTTGGTGGTTTAGAGAACATTTTATTTTACAAGTTTTGCCATGTCTTATAGAACTGTTGAGAAGTTTGCTGTTGTGACCCAGGCAGTATTTGCATTTCTTGTTCCCATTTCCAGATGTTACAGTAATTGTTTTCTTCATTCTGGGATGCTGCAGACCATCCTGAAAAAGCATTCCACCTTTCATTCAGTGCATCAGCATGGAGTTTATTGGAGGTAACACCTGCCTTGCATATTCTCTTTTTATGGGAGCATTGTTGGTGAGGAGAAGACATATACCGTACCCACGTAAATCTATAGTATTGCTCCCAGGAGCTATACAGATACTGTTAAAATTAATTATGACTCTTCGTGGCCTGCTTCATCATGAATTGTTGCTTCATGGTAGTGAAGGTGGTTTGCTTTGATTTCTTTAATTCTATAGTTCTATAAACAGGTACAGAAATCAGATAGGGAAATCTGCACAGATGAAAGAAGAATAAAGATCCTAGATCATCTTGCATCTACAAATAAAAAAGTTATACAGTAAGGCCCATTTCAGACTGCTAATTTGGAGGCGATATTGGTGCAATTGTGAGCACCCCACAACAGCGGTGCAAATTTTGCCCATAGCAACCTCTGTCTGCAGCAACATTGCCAGCACTGCTTTTGCAATCCCACTCTTTTGAGTGGCAATAAGAAGCTATGCAATTGCTGCAACATTGTGATTGCATTTGTGTTAGCGATGTCATAGGCAATCACTAGTACCAACCTGATCGTCCCTGTGTGAACTGTGCCTAAAGGTGTCATTTCAATGCATTAAACAGAATAAGAATTGGAGGCTGATTCACTACTAGTGCCACGTATTGCCAGATGTGCACCTGTATAGTGGCACTTAGAGCAACCGCTAGTAGACGCTGTAAGCGTACTGGTGTGTGTTTGTTTGCAGGCCAGGAAAGGTCACACAATGTGAGGCAAAAAAATTTGAGCAAAAAAAAAAATTTAATTGCCAAACATGCTATTTATACACAACTAATGAAAGCCCATTGAAATGTATGGGAGAGCATTACAGAGCGACAGGTACTACATGGCGCTCCTGAACCTAGAACGCCGGTGCTATACGCTGAGCCACCTGTATTAATACATGTGACTCTACATGGCTCTCACCAGATTCGCTTTCTTAAATGTGGTTTTGTGTACATCGCCCGGCAATCACCAGACTCTACCTGCCGCTACAATAACACTAACTGGCGCTATCCCTTCTTAAATAACCGTGTGCAGACTGATTCATTACTAGCGCGAGGTAATAGCAGATGAGCGTCTGTACTGTGGCGCTAAGAGCGACTGCTAGTGGTCACTCTGATAGGTCGGGAGTCGCTATCACAAAGCGCCTCAGTCGCTGTAGTAACATTGCCGGCATTGTGTGAGTCGTTATAACATCAGTACAGAGCTATATGGGAGCGAATGGTAGCGACTGGTCAGTGTGAGCGAACCAAAACATATTCATCAAAAAAACAGCCTCACACAGCGTCGACGCTCAAAATTGTGTCACTGTAGCCCAGAGCGCCAGTAGCTGTGTGATTAAAGTCTGTTTTTGAACACATATTCACTAGTAACAAAGCAAAAACATATGGAATTACATTGTTCTTACATTGTGACCTTAACACTTTAATACCAGACCTGTAATGACAATTCTGCATAAAAAAATCAAAAATCAAAAAAGTTTTCAAAAATGTATTCAAAAAGGCCAGGAGAGATCACACAATGATTTGATACAAAACAAAATACAATTACCGTATATACTCGAGTATAGGTCGACCCGAATATAAGCCGAGGCACCTAATTTTACCATAAAAAAATGGAACAAGTTATTGACTCGAGTATAAGCCGAGGCGGCTTTTTTCAGCCTATACTCGAGTATATACGGTATACACACTTACCTCTCGTTTGCACAGCCTGTCCGTAGAAGGGCCCAGAACGTACGCTGAGCGGCATCCCGTCCCCAGCACATGAGGTGCGGGCGGCAGCGGAGAAACAGCTGCAAGTGACAGGGTGAGTGCGGGAGCCGGCCCAGAACGTGCGGGTCACCGCCCCCGGCCGGCGTGGCGGCAGCGGAGGAACAGCTGCAAGTGAGAGGGTGAGTGTGGGAGCCGGCCCAGAACGTGCGCGTCACCGCCCCCGGCCGGCGTGCCCTGCCCTCCGTCGCTGCGCGTCCTGCCCGGCGCTTGGCGCTGGGCTGCACAGTGTGCTCCTGTCTCCGCCCTACCAGCACAATGACGCAGAGCACCGCCGCCCCCCTCCCCACCGTCCAGGCCGGCCCGAGGGAGGCCCCCCCGGAGACGCTGAGTGGCATCCCGTCCCCGGGACACAAGAGGTGCGGACGGCAGCGGAGGAAAAGCTGCAAGTGAGAGGGTGAGTGCGGGAGCCGGCATGGGGGCGGGAAATGAATGGGCACGTCGCCTGGCCCCTTTTTCTCCTCCATTTCGGCACTGACTCGAGTATAAGCCGAGGCGGCTTTTTTCAGCCCAAAAAGTGGGCTGAAAAACTTGGCTTATACTCGAGTATATACGGTATTAAAAGAAAACCCTGTTTAAACAGAACAAAAGGAATGTCCATTGAAATGTATGGAAGAGCAAAAGGTAGCAACAGGTAATACCGCCGGGATCCGCTGAGCCGTCTGTGATGATGAATCGGTCAATATGTGTCGCTTCGTAAATGTATTGCGTGCTGCGGCCAACGTTCACCTGACGCTACCTGTCACTTACAAGGCACTACCTGGCGCTATCCCTTGATGAATGAAGCCCTTAGTATATTTGTCATGTACAGGGCTGGATTATGAGGAGGGCGCAAGGGGGGCATGCCCCAGGGCCTTCACCACTTGCCCTGCAAAGAGTGCCTTCACCAACCTTTGGGTTATGGTCTGGTTAAGGAGGCTTCTCAGTCTTTGGTCTCACGGACCATGGGGCCAGCAACAAAGCTATCGACGGCAGCGGGGGCCGCCCACACTTGGGTAAGCCTTTCTTTGTTTTTGCAAACCTGCAGCCAAAGCCACCACAGGGCAGGACGGAGAGTCTAGAGCAGCACAGCCGCCATCAGCAATGCTACAGTGATGGGTGGGTGCAGAGCTGTCAATCAGCGGCTGCTCCCTGCACATAAGCCGCCAAGCACAGCCGCTGGCAGCTCAATGCAGGGAACTGTTTTCTGCTGGAGCAGCTGGGGGACTACATTACCCCCAGCCCAGAATGGCAAATCAGGGGTTCCCGAGCACAAGGGACTCAATCTGCTGTTCCAGTACATGGGCAGGTGCCAGACAACCACCGATCAGTTACTTAGGTGGACTATTATTTTAAAGGAAAAAAAGGAAAAAATACTGTATCTGGGGCCTCCACCACACTTAATCCATGGTCATACATATACATGGTCATGTATATCATGTATATACAAAGTACATACCGGTAATTATATTGACAAAAGGCAAGATAGGATTCAACAATAACGTAGATGTATATATATATACAATTACAGTCAACATAAATTGCAGTACTACATAATGCTGGTTAGCTAGTAACCTGTAGAGTCAAGTTAAAAACAGAGTCCCAGTACAATGATGGCCATTTTATTTTGGTTTAAATGAAGACTTTGTCCTTATTCAGCAAGTGCACAGCGATGGGAAAACAATGTTTTTGGCCTCTCTCTTTTCAACAACATTGCTCTGTACCAGAGTCCCAATGACTGACTGTTGAAGAAGTGGCATCTGGGATATAGAGGCTGATTTAAGACTAGCGCCATGTAGTGCCATGTGAGCGTCTGTGTAGCTTAAAGCGACTGCCAGTAGACGCTGCAAGCTGGTGTGTGGCGCTGCCACCTAGCTTAGCGGGCGGACAAGTGGCGCTGTACTATCCTGTCCAGCATTGAGAAATGTGATGTCTGGAGGGCGCTGTGGAAGTGCTCTCCCTGATTCACTGCAGAGCCAATTGTAAATGCTAGGTGGTGTCCCACACGCCCAAGACTACGCTACATCTAACAACAGGACAACGCTGCAGCGAGCAATAAGTAGCGCCAGTTAAGTGCATCTGGCACTAAGTGCAGAAGCCCATATTTAAGAAAAAACTACACACAACCAGTGCCGGTGCTCTAAAACCGGGCGCTCTAGCATAGAGCACCAGAAGCTTTGTGATAAAAGTCTGTTTCTCTCTTTTCTCTTCTATACACCAGAGCCAAAACATACAAATTATTGGAATGACATTGTTTTAACACTGTGACAATGACACTGCAATGCCAGACCTGCACAAACAATTCTGCATAACAATTAAAAAAAAACTATAAAAGTGTTATAAAAAAGTGTTATTAAAACCTATAAAAGGGCAGGGCAGGAGAGCCCACACAATGATTTGAGAAAAAAAGTTTACTTTGGCAACACGCTCTTTATACACAACCAAATGAAATGTATGGGAGATCGCTACTGAGCGACAGGTACTACAAGGTGCTGATGAACCCAGAGCGCCGGCGCTATACACTGAGCCGCCTCTAGTGATACATGTGATGCTACATGACGCTGTTAGAGGCGCTCACCAGATTGACTTTCATATGTATGGTTTCCATACAGCGCCCAGCATTCACCCGACGATACGTACCACTACGTGGCATTATCATTTCTTAAATAAGCCCATAGTAGGTCTTTGATTATTTTGAGAGCTAATAACTTAGTCCTTTGAGCAAAATTACTTAATAAGGAAGTATATTTATGATTTTTTTTCCTCCTTGAGATCTTTGGTGCTGTATCTTTCCGATACTGGTTGGTATGTTGTCATTACAGTTACAAGAAATCACTACTGGGGACGAAGGGGACAATCTTTACAGTGCGTTTTAGTTGTTGTTGTCCAATGTACACATTGTTAAGCAAAAGAAGCCATTCAAATCAAATGTAATAAACCTCAATTAATTTTGTGACATCAAGGTCCTGCGTTTTCATTACTGACAAGTCACAATGCAAGTTCTGTACAAATAAATGTGTTTAATATTAAACACTTCAATCCAGTTGTGCCCATTGTGCTCTATGTCATCTTGATCTACAGTGGCAGGTTTCAACTGGTACTGCTTCAACCAGAGCACCTGGCACTGCAACCTTTTCGTCTCTAGTGTTAAAGTGGACCAACACCTACCCCTGATCGGCCCGGGAATCCATAAGATTCCCGGGCCGATCAGCTCCATCCCCACGGGGCATCCGAAATCGGGATGCCCCGCTGTGTGAAACCCCCCAGAAAGCCCCTTACCTTATCGGCGACGGATAAGCCGCCCCCACCGCCTGCCTTTTTTTTGAATGGCCGGCGCGGCGAGTGCCCTGTAGGATAAGGTAAGATTTTAGGGGCTTTCTGGGGGGTTTCACACAGCGGGGGCCGATCGGGGTGCCCCGCGGAAGTGGACCAACACTCAGGATAGTGTTGGTCCACTTTAAAGAGGACATGGCGTTGCCGTTTTTCTATTTCTTAAATAGGATGCTGAGTGCTGCTGAGGCCAAAAAAGGGGCAATGTGTGGTGCTGATGCTTCTTAAATAAGGCTCTGAGTGTTCTATCAATGTGTCATCTCAAGAAACAGCATTTAAGTCCTTGATTTGCTGGTACCTATTCTCCTCCAGAATAGCTTGAGTAGTACCTGGGTATTGTTTTAAATGCTTAAGAGCGTATGATATCCCTGACGATGTCATGCACATATTTTTGAAGGTGCCCCATGGTGTTAAGACACTGGTCCAAAGACTTTGGCTTGGCCCTAAAATTGTTTGGGGTCTCTGTTAATAAAGAATGTCTGGTCGCAGGGCCATATTTGGGGTTCATGGTGCCCTAGGCACTTTCAGTGCTGGCACCCCCTTTTTTAAGTTAGGTCCTGGCACACATAAAAAAGTGTATAGAGGGAAAGGATGCAATGGGTTAGATGCAGAGTATGTGTGTTCAGGAGGGAGAGGACACAAAGTGTGGAAATGCAGAAAAGCAGGCAAGCATGTTCTATATTTCTGGCATTCTGATATACAGGAGTCACATGACCACAGCAGAAGAGGGGAGAATCTCTGGCCTGTGTTCAACCCATTGCACCCCCCCTTCACACAAATACACTCTGCGTCCTTCTGTGGCTGGGTGCTTGTTAGGAGGCATTAATGTTCTGGCTATGGGAGTTTACATTTCTTTTCCTTACTACAGTAGTAAGGGCAGAGCCCTCCCCGCTTCCAGATTACTACCCTAGGCACAGGCCTACGGTTGCCTAATGGGAAATACAGCCCTGTGTGGTCGCCCTCCGTCTTTATTTATTTGCTTTATTTATGTAATTTTCAAGTTACATAATACACAATTTACAAATAACCTAATAGAATCCTATTGACTCCATTCATACACTTATTCATACACTCTCCCTTGGGAGCACCTACTGGAAAATCCCAAACCCACTTTTCCCAAATGTCCCACCTTTGATGACCAATCTAGTGGTAGGCCATCAAAACCTAGTGTTTTATTGGCTGGGATGAAGCAAAATGGCTTTATTTATCTTTTCAGCCGTACCCTCTCTGTTGCTGATCCAAGGAATTAAGCTGTATGGATGACCGAACAGCCCACCACCTCCGCAGTGTACTGGACCCTAGAGGAATATAGAGTCATAAAATGATTTTATCACCTCATTTATGTCATTTGGAGAGTCTAGGTAGGACAAGGATTGATCCAGTATAGCTGGAATGACAGTGCTCCAACTTGGAGAATAAAGCAAGGGCTCTGCCATTTTTGTCTGAATATTCAAACCTGCGTGCAGACATATATAACAAATATTCAAGTCTATACTGAACACTAGGATTTTCACCTAGACCTGGCTTTTTGTTTACAGAGCACCTCCAACCGCTCTCCCTCCATTGCCTTTCTATTTCTTAACTTTTCTACAATTTAACTATTATATATTTACTTACTTTATTATATATTATATATATATATATATATATATATTTACTTACTTACAGGGCAATACTGTTTTTCAGTATATCTGATTAATTAAGTGTGGTGCCAGTTTTTAACCTTCGAAGAAACAGACACCATGAAGGTTTCATGTGGACTCTTTATGTCTGACTAATCCGAAATGTATGTCCTGGATGATTAGAAACAACTTGCTCTAAATGGCCAGTTTCGCAGGGCCAGCATTTTTGTCTTATCTGGTGCTGTGCTGCGTACTACATTGGTGCTAGCATAGGACGCTAACTAATTAGCTTTGATTGTTGCAGTAGGTAGGCCAGCCAATGGACTGGAGTTTTTGTGGTGCTCCACAACATATTTATTATTTATTTTTTTCCTCCTTGTATACTTGGCACTGTATTTTTATGGTGCTGGTTGGCATTTCATCATTACAAGTAAAACAGCTTACTACTGGGAACAAAGGGAACAAACTTTACAGTGCATTCAGGCTGCATTTTAGTTGTTGTCGTCCAAATCACACATTGCTAAGCAAATGAAGCCATTAAAATTAATTTTAATAACCCCATTAACAAAAGCATTTTGTGACATCTAGGCCCTGCATTTCCATTACTGATACAGTCACAATGCAAGTTCTGTACAAATAAATGTGTAAAATTTATTATAAGCATTAAACACTGCATTGTGCTCTATGGGATCATGACCTAGAGCACAAGGTTTTAAATGGCACTTTTTAAACCAAAGTGCCCGGCGTTGCAACCTTTCTAGTGTAGCCACACCCCCTCTATTGCAGTGAAAGGAGTGGGGCGTTGTAGCCCAGCATGTCTGCTGGTGGGGACGTCGCCATGTCAGAGAAAGAGGTAGAGACTCGAGATGAGAGAGAGGTGCTGCATATGGTGCCGGGTGGCAAGGGAACTGCAACCAGCCTGTCAGGTTAGTGCTGCATCCCTGGACTAGTAGCATCAGTCTGCATGGAAGAAAAGGTCAGTATTGCTTTTTTTTAGTTTGGCTAACAACAACTGAAACACAGCCTGGATGCACTGTAAAGTTTTCCCCATTGTCCCCAGTAGTGATTTCTTGTACCTGTAATGATGACACGCTGAAATGTACTTTGAATAGGATGCTAGCTGGCAGCCACATCTGCATTAAAGTTTTTTTATTTCTTAAAACGAACGCTGAGTGCCATTGTTCGTATTTGCGAGTTCGGGTTCCCAAACTCAAACACGGAATTCAGCCAGAAGTCTGTGTTTGGGTCAGACGCTGAGCAGCTTATCAGTCAGCTTTGCCTAGGGTTGCAGCAGCAGAAGCGATGCTAAAACTTACCTGAGCTCCAATCATTTTCCAACAGTAGTGGCAGAGTGGCAGCAGTGGTGGTGGCGTTCCAAACTGGGCCCAGCCGATGCCTCAAAAAGATGGCCGCTGGCTCTCATGAGTGAGGATATTCCTAGTGCTGCACTAGAAGTGTCCTTACTTATGGGAGCCAGTGGCCATTTTCTTGTAGCCCCGGCTGGGGCCAGTTTGTACTGCCACTGCCACAACTGACAGAGGGCGATGGTGGCTGAGGTAAGTTACAATAGCGCTTCTGCTTCACACTCTACATGCCCTCCGCCACATCCATCCGCCAAAGTTCAGGTCCCTATTGATTTCAATGGGGACAGAGTTCGGGTCCCTTTAAAGTTCGGCCAAATTTGTCGAATCCGAACTTTGCAGGGCTCGCCTATCTTTAGTGACATGGCCCTAAATGATATTGCATAACATGAATATTCTTTCAACTGCGGATGCTTCCACCATTATATATCAACCAGCTGAAGTGCTCCTGAAGTGTTCCAGGTGCCTCTGAAGTGATTGCTGGGGATTCAGCCTATCCAGGGGAGTATTAGCTGTCCAACAGACTCAAATAAAAGAATCCTATACATCTGGATACCATGGGTAAAATATGCACACTCTAGTATGGACCAGTCCTCCTTATCCTGAGGACGGCTTGCATTGGGCTATGGGCCTCAGTGAGGTGGAATTGCATGGGCTCCTTTTGTCCAAGGAGGTACCCTCTCTTTTGTTCTTCCCCTTTTAAGGACCCCAAAAATTGTCAGTTTAATTATTCCCTGCTAGTAAATTACAGGTTCTTCATTGCAAATTACCTGAATGACATTCTGCACAGGAGTTACTCTTACAGCATTTATTTAAAGGAACTCCATTGCTGCCCCTGAGGCCAACAGCCAAGACTTCTATTATGCATTAAAAATATTGAGAGCATTATTCATAGATACCATAAATACAGTATGCTGTACAAGTTTACCAGCCTCCATACAAAAGATTTTAAAGTGTGTACTAAGCTCCTTGAAATATTTACTGAAAGGAAAATTAATAATAATAATAATTAAATAATAATGCTGTGACTGGTACTTTTTATTTATTACCAGAAAACTATTTCAAGTATATGATGCTGTGGGATAATTAAATCCTGACATACACCAAGTTTCACATTTCAGCGCTTCTATCCAATTAGAATGACATTAGAGTAAAAGTGTTGCAGTATAATTGTATGAAGAATAGATCTAATTTTCTCAATGTCACTGCAATATCACCTTTCGGCACTAGTAGTGTTGAATGATTACGCATATCATTTAGTAATTTTACTTTATCCATTTTCACAGTGCAAACTGATTTTTAAAGTGGACATGGGATTAGATTATAGATGAATACATGGCAGAGAAACCTTGATGAGTATCAATATGTCAGTGTAAATGTGACATCAGCTGCCGGGAATGGTGGAGGAATTTACAGCTTTGTATTTACAATATGGGCAAATATAGATCCATTATGTTTAGTATGGAGGCGAGGAAAGATCAAAGTTCCTGTAAATTGCATCACTAGGATAACATGCATACATATCTTTGCTTAGTCTAAGCACTCTTTTAGCACTGTAATTATTTTAACTGATTAAATACTTCAACATTCTAAAACAAAATGTACACTTATTCCTAAATATATTTTTTTTCTTTCAGATTTTACCTGTATTATTACTGTGGTATTTTCATAAGATGTGGCAATATGGACAGGGCACATGTGAGTTGAGGTAGGAGTTATTGTTTCCTTGTTTTCCTGCATTGTTGGTGCCATTATTTGATTACTCCTTTTTTTATTCATATAGCAATGTGTAGCACATAAATAGTCAGGTAATTGTTAGTTTGCACATTAATTCTTAGTTGCACATTCTCTAGATTAGCATTTTAATTGTGGTTTGTATGCTTAGGCTGGCATATTTTAACTCGTGAATCAAAATCGGATTAAATTATTATTTTTATTGTTGTTTATTTATATAGAGGCATATTCTTAGCGCTGTACAAGGTATACTTACAGACAAGGTAAAACTCTATGTTCTCTAGGTACTGTATATATATGTTTGGCATTCATTTCAGCAGAGAGTCTAGTTAAATGCGTAGGTTAAAGAGGATCAATGACATATTCACGCAGCTCTAATATACTCCAGGGCCAGGTAAGAGCCTTTCTTAAGGGCAACCCATGTTTTGATCCTCCACTGTGTTAAACCCCTGGGATCGGCTGTATTGTTACCTTGACCCCTGCTCCCACTGCACGTGCACAGGCCTCTGGTGACATCCTAAGCACCCCCTCCATACAATGCTCACACCCCCAGCAGCATATCTGATTGGCACACAGGGGGTGTTCGCAGCCAAGGGGAGCAGCCAGCAGAAGTCATTCATTGAGAATAGATTGCTGGGCATTATGATGCACCACAATCTATTGTGATTGGAGAACAGCATGCATATGCGCTGTGAGAGCATGAAGTTATGAAAGAAACCAGCAGTCCCATGGCGTGTTGCACACAGGAGCATCCCAATTCGAGATACCCCTGTTCAGCAGGCCAAAACCCAGCACAAGGGAAAAACTGGATTTAACATGCAGAACCATTGTTAAGGACAGGGGGAAGGGTCTTCCCAGTCCTAGAATCCTTCTGCCCAGGCAGCAAGGTCCCAGGCACCCCTTGGGAGGGTCCCAGACCAAGAAAAGTATAAACCAGGGGTTAAAGCTGAGAGAAAGGAGGGGTTTAGCTACCATTGTCTGAGCATAGACATGTATGACTGCATTACTCTTGTCATTTTTCAGCATTTTTAATTTTGGGTAATAAATGTATTCTATTTAAATTGGAGGGACACCTTGCTTGTTAAGTTGTTTTGTAGCTCCCCTATAGCCTGCACACTGTTCACTTATTAATGTTTCATGCAAATCTGTGTTCGTTTTGGAGAGCAAGGATGTTTTAAACCTATTATATATTTTTTTAGTTAAAGTGATTCAGCAGCCACGAAAAAAAACACAAAAGTGTATTTACCTTTTGTCCCATGACGCTGATCAGGGCTGGTCTGGCAATCGGTCTGACAATCGGCAACTCACCCGAAACCCTTGCTTTCCGCACCATCCGGGGCTTTAAACTCCATTTATCGGAGCATCAGTGCCGAAACACGCACCCTGCCATCAATCACAGAGGCATGGCCATGCCCCATCCATTTAATACAGATTGCAATAAATGGAGCAGGCATGGCACCGGTAAGTTACCATACATCAGACTTTCACTGATCAGTTGAACAGGACAAAAGGTAAGTACCCGTTGCTTTTCTGTGCCTGCTAGATCACTGTAATTTAGATGAAATAAGTATGTTTCATTGGGAGATAACCACCACATGGACAGAGCTTCCCTGGCCCCTGTGGCATTTTGTGGATTTGCTTTTAGATAAATGTTCTGTTTTATCACTAGAAACAGGAAATAAGGCCAAATATTGGCAATAGGGCTACATACTGATAGGTATAACACTATAAAGTTTCAGCTGTTTTTTAAAGATAATTCACAGAACCTGTGATGGAGTAGTTTTACAGATGAAATACAGATTGTCTATGAGACAAACACATTAAAATGAACCACACCCCATTTGTTTTGATTTCCAAACTTGTAAAATCAAATATCTAACTATTATCTAACAAAGAATAGCCTGGCTATTTATTTTTTAATTGTATTTTTTCAATTTAAAGTATTTTACTAAATGTTGCTTATAAAAGGCATTCAATATAACATTGAAACTGCCTACGGATTTTTTTTTTATATTTTGGTAATTTTTTGAATTGGTGGAGTCTTCCCCTGTCCCTCACTGTCCGCTGCTTGCATTTGAATGGGGAGCTTGGCCGTGCACCTGGTGTCCCCACCTCTCAACTCCGGCTGAGATACTTTAGGAATGTGTGGTGGGGTGAGTATCTATTGTTTCACAAAGAGAGGCATAGTCGAACAGGCAGCGAGCAGGAAGCAGGTTGAACTCCCCTGTTCTAGTAATGGATGCACTGTGACAGTGTCACTCAGCTTGTAGTAATGAAGCTGACCTGATGGAGGCTCTGAATCATGCAAGTGCAGGAACAAGCACAGAAAGTGACATGTAATGAATGCGTTTACGCACTAAAACAAATTCTAAGATAGAAGGCTATGAATCGCCCTTATTATCTGCATACTCCATTGACTGGAAAAGCCCGGGAAAGTGCAAATGGTGCCTGAAGTCCCAGACATGCACGTAGACAGTGCTAAAGACAAACTACCTTTGCCCGGCGGGCACAAATGATAAATTCCTTTTCTTTTTGGTTCACTTCTAGGCACCGCAAAGTGGATGAAGCACTTTTTGGGGGGTTATTGTGTTTTTGTTTGCTGATCTTTGATAACGTGTTTGTTTAAAAACATGGTAAAAACATGGTTAATAAAACAATGTAGCTACGGTGTGTGTAGTAGTAGAGAAAGCTGCTGTGAAAAGGCTATAAGCAACCAGCAGCATTGAATGAAATCATGAGCTCCCAGCAATGTCACTCAGCAAGAAATTCTAACTGGCAATAGCGCTTTTGGCCTTTCTGCAGCATTCCGCTGTGGGCGCTGTTAGTGCCTCTCCTTAGCAGCACAATAGGCACTCAGTGGCGCTAACAATAAATTTTCCTCTATATTGTAACATTGAGTTCTCCTGCAAAGGACAGGAGAGGCTTCTTTTTGAACCATAAATCCTAATAAATACAATTAGTGTGTGTGTTCTTGAAGTTTCATTAGCATTCTAACCAAAATCACGCCAGCAGACTGCAGATATTTCACATCATTTATGAGAAACAATATTGGGATCTTTAGATACATTTATTTTTCACCTTGAATAAACCATGAAAAATCATTTCAATTTTCTTGCAATTTACGATTGCTCAGTTGCCATTTTCATATAATTTCACAAAAATACATACCAGACTATTACGTTAGCAGTATGCAATAAAATGTTATTGGTGTTTTAGAGCTTTTTTCACACCTTATTAGATTTTCACTTGTATATATTTACCTTTTATTATGCTAATATATTTTTGGGGGGTTTTTCAACTTAAAACTTTTTTGTTTTTGTATACTAGTAAGTTCACACTGAATACAAATATCACATTTCTGGGTAACTGTTTCTTGGAAATGTTTTGCCCAGGCCCAGTAATAGTAGTGGCAGCATCCATTTGCACAGGTCCATTTCTGCAAGTAGTAGCAGCAATGTACACAGTAGTAGTAGCAGCAGCAGTAGTGTACGTGGTAGTAGTAGCATCATCAGCAAGCCAGTGTTGTCCATTACCTCCAGTGGGTGTGTTATTTCGGACAATGCATCCATTGTGGACTGTTGACTCGTTCTCGCTTATCTCAGGAGGAAGACTCTGACACAAATGCCAGGTTTCAGTGGATTCTTCCTCCACTACAGCTACACATCACAGTAAAAGAAGCCTTTCTCTTCCATCAGCTGTCTCTTTCTTGCCCCCCCCCCCCCCCAAGTAGGGTACCAGTATTTCCCAGGTGCTGCTGTTGCTATGGATAATGATGAGAATTTGTTTAATGACAGTCAGCCTTTGGAGTGTGTTGCACAGGTGGTGTCGCAGTGTGAGTGGTGGTAAGCATGGACATACTGGCCGTTATGAAGGAGGATGTGGTGTGGGGAGGAACGTAAACCATGATGAAACATCAGGACAGGGAAATGGTGGAGATCAGGAGGAGGAGTATGATGATGTAGTTTTGGACAGGACATGGAAACCAGACAACAAAGAAGGTACATCATCAAAGCAGGAGAATACTTCTGGCACTGGAAGCAGCAAAGAGCTGAGCCAAGGTAGGGCCAGATTATCTACAAAATGGCATAGGTCTGCTAGTATGGTCCACTCAGGAGCAGGTGACTGCGACACTGATTCGGCTTTTGCAGACCCGCCAAGTCAATGAGCTACATCTCCAACAGGCGGCATCAATTGGTTGTCTCCAACAGGCGGCGGCAGCAGCAGCACACAACTCACTCTTGAGAATATTATTTGCAAGCTTTTATATCCCATAAGCTGACCCAACACACATCGTCATAGAAGGGATGTTTATCACCAGCAACACCACCACCTAAAGAGCCAGGTACACTTCTACCTCAACTGTGCCCTTTCTTCAGGAGATACAATGACTCAAACCCCTTGAACCTCTGGGTGAGCAGATTCGACCACTGACCAGAGCTAGCACAGTTTGCCATGGGGGTCCTGTCTTGTCCACTCTCAAGCATAGCGTTTGAAAGGTTTTTCAGTGCGGCAGGTGATGTCGTCACCTGTAAGTGGACAAGGTTGTCCGCCAAAAGCATGAAAAAACTAACTTTTATAAATATGAATTAGGTGTGGATAGGTGATGACAGCACCACTGCAAGCCTGCCACCCTCTGCTACTGCCAGGACAATGCACACGCAGGTCAACTCTGTGATAGCCATAATGGGCTAATTTTTTAAGGCTTGCAAAAAGCCGTTGCTTCTTCTTCATCTAAATTGTCAGGATGCCAAAGCCACTGCCACTCCCCTTTACAAGTGGAACGTTTTTTTAAGGCTACTGCTAGGTCTACACAATCACCACAGTTTTTCTATGCCACTGCCTAGTCTTTCTTCAACAGCTACAGCTTCTGTTAATGCTGCTACTACTACTGCCACCAGCTGCCAGGCCAACACACATGCAACCCTATGATGCCCAAAATGGGCAAATTATTCAAGGCTTGCAAAAAGCCATTGCTTCTTCTTCAGCTAAACTTTAAGGGTGCCAATCCCACTGTTACCCCCATTACAAATGGGACATTTATTTTAGGGCTTGCACGCTACTGTCCAACACAACCGCAGTTTAACTCTGTGATGCCCAAAATGGGCAAATTTTTTAGTGCATGAAAAAAGCCATTGCTTCCTCTTAAGTTAAAATTAAAGGGTGCCAATCCCACTGCTACCCATCTTTACAAATATGACAATTATTTGAGGGCTTGCTAGCTACTGCCAGGCCTACAAAACTACAGGTCTACCCCCTGGCATGGCCAAAATGGGTAAATTTTTCAACGCTTGTAAAAGCCATTACTTTTTTCACTTTCCAGAAACGCCAACCCTGTTGCTTCTCCCCATTCTTTTTTATGTGCTTTAAATGATCAAAGACAGCCAGAGCTATTGAAATGCTAAATAGGTTGCATAAATTTGGTTTTATGCTGATTAGCAATGGCCAATTAAAATGCTAATTAGTCCACTACAATACATTTTAATATGGCCTTGGATGACTTCAGAATGTTATAAAGGACTTTTAGGGCCACCATGCATTGTTTTCCATGTCCTTTAGATGAAAGTTCATCCCAAACTTTTTTCGGAAAAATTCGACAAAACGACAAATCGTTTTGAACTGGGCTTTCACCATCAGTAGAAACAGGATCAGAGGTAGTGCTCATCCTAAGCCCTCGTTCCCACCTGTCATGTAGTTTTTGCCAGACGCTGCAGTGCTGCAAAACAAATAAACAGTGGCACCTCTATAGCTCCTTTCACACCTCCCTGCGAAAAGTCCTGCCTGCAGTGTCTATGCTCCTGCAAAAGCAAGTGTGCTTTTTTTTTTATAACACAGGCACAATCATAAACACAAAGATGCAAACACAAAATGCAATTTCTGCTGCAGAACGCATGCCGCAAACATGACCAGACAGGTGTCAACGTAGCCTTACAAGTCCCTTTAGTAGCTGAAAAGGAATCAAACTGGTAGCCTGTGCACTGACATTAACCCTTTAACTGCCGGCCTAACTGGTGTTTTTTTTACCCTCTGTTGCCAGGCCATTTTTCAATATTTTGACCTGTACTTGTTCAACTGTGATATCTGAATAGATTTCCAGGGTTTTCCCAGGAAAATTATACAACCTTTTACATCTGGAATACCCCCCGAAAACCATATATAAGTACACACATTAAGCTTTGTAGATGTACCCAGCTTGTTGTAGTGGGGGCATCTTTCTGGAAGTAATCCCTCAAAGAATTCTTTGTTTGTAGAGGGTTTTCCTAAAAAAATATATAAAAAAAAATCAGAATAAAAAACACATTTTCCTAAAATAGTATGTAAACCAGAAAAAAACAAGCTCAAGCTGAACAAAATAATACCCAACATGCATAGGTATCTTTTAACTCATTTACCTGTGAGCCTACTTGAGATCTTATCACCCTCTGTTGACAGGTCATCTTTCACTATGTTTAAAAAAATAAATAAAAATTATGTTTATTATTTGTCTCATTTATTTAAAATAATGTATTTTATTCAAGAAAACCATATTGCATATGAAAGCTCAGTTTCTCAACAGTACCACACATGCATTGGTAAGCCCCCGCTCCTGCCCAGGAGCCCCCCCCCCCAAAACTGAAAAGAGCATTTTATAACATTTACAAGTAAACTACAACCGCTATCCACACTATAAAGCGTTACATTAAAAAAGTGATATGGGATCCCCTGCCCCGTGGGAGACGCATACCCTATAATTGTTTCATTTTTAAGGGTTACATTTGGCATGGGGGTCCCCCCTTCCCAGTATAACCAGCCCCTGGGCTTTAGGGATGCAGGTAATGGAGCTGGGGTGAGGTTATGGCAAGTCACCCACAGCCCAGCCACCACTCGCTGACTGGTCACGCCCACTTTAACAAACAAATATGATAATGAATGTTATGCGACTAAAACCACTGGGAGGTAGTAGTCAATTGCAGAGCATAATATCCAGATTACAAATTGAATAAAACTTAAAGCACCAGGTAGCACTGTTAACCAAAATGTTTATACACAATCAATCTAATTCAGAGCCTGCCTGTGAATTCTCATTTTTTTACGGGAACTGATCTTGGAAACGAGAAAATTTCTAACACTCGTACCATTCACAGCCGCATACCGAGAAAAGTTTGTTCATGTGTAAGCAGCTGTATTTGCTTTGCATGCACATACGGTTTAGCTGAACATTTGCAGTATTTGCAGCCGAAAGTAGTCTCGGAAGCTGGGTTTTTACCTGTTTTCAGACCTAACTTGCTGTGGATCCCATTGTTCTCGTTGTGTGGTGTCCTTCGGTGGCTTTCCAGCTTAGGCCTTTTTTAGTTGTAACTAGCTATTTTAAAGTGCTTCCCACCTTCCCCCTCCAGTGTACCCATGGTGGTCTGCATGTCCTTGCACATACTTACCTTCTCCCCCTTGCTGGCATCGAGGGCATCCCATGTAGTCTGCTTGTCCTTGTACATACTTACCTTCTCCCCCCTGCTGGCATCTAGGGCATTCCATGGTAGTCTGCATGTCCTAGCATATACTTACCTTCTCCTCCCTGCTGGCATCTAGTGCATCCCATGTAGTCTGCATGTCCTTGCACATCTTTCCTTCTCCCCCTGCTGGCATCAAGGGCATACCATGGTAGTCTGCATGTCCTTGCACATACTTACCTTCTTCCCCCTGCTGGCATCTAGGGTATCCGATGGTAGTTGTATGTCCTAGCACATAGTTCATGTCCCCTCTAGGCACGAAGCGCATTGGGGAGTTCGGCGGCGTCTTCCTTCCTTACTTGAAAACCTTGTTTGACTGAGGACACGCTACACGATTGGGGAAGTTTGAGTGAGAAGGAGTGAGGAGCGGTGAGACTTGCTGGAACTATCTTGCACTTTGCAAAGCCTGCTTTTTTTTTTTTTTTTATTATGTGAGTGCATACTTTTCTGATTAAATTATGTAAAGCATAGAAGGTATTGCACTAGATTCTTTTTTCTTTTTTACACTTTTCCATTCATGCCCTAACGATTGGATAAATATCTGGAAAAATATTCTCTGTTTGAGATTATTTGGATGCAGCAAGATGCATGTACACCTAAGTGAAGCACCCAGCGAGGAAATATCTGCTATAACACCGCTTTGATATTTACTTTTGGTAAGAGGCCATATAAAGCTGGTTGTGGATTGCACTCATTGTGAGAGTGCACTGTGGGAATTCTCTAACTAACGACAACTTAAACTACATAGTAACATAGTTACATAGTATGTAAGGCTGAATAAAGACTTTAGTCCTTCCAGTTCAGACTGTTTAACTCCTTCCAGTGGTCTAGCAGCCATAGCTGGAAATGTTATTTCATGCCAGGAAGGTATCAAGGCCACTTTTGAAAGTTTTTACTGTATCCTTCATCACTACCTCTTCTGGAAGCGAGTTCCATAGTCTCACTGCTCTTACAGAGAAGAATCCCCTCCTATGTCGGTGGAGAAAGCACCTTTCCTCTAACCTTAGTGGATTCCCTCGGGTTATAGTTACACTCCGAGGTATAAATAGATTGTGGGACAGATCTTTGTATTGACCCCGAATATATTTATACATAGTTATTAGATCACCCCTCAATCGTCTTTTTTCTAAACTAAATAAACCTAACTTTGACAATCTTTCAGGGTACTCTAGTCCCCGCACTCCTTTTATTAACTTTGTTGCCCTTCTTTGAACGCGCTCCAGTTCTGATATGTCCTTCTTAAGCACAGGTGCCCAGAACTGTACACAGTACTGCATATGGGGTCTGACCAGTGACTTGTACAGGGGTAAAATGATGCTATGGTCATTAGCACCTATGCCCCTCCTGATGCACCCCATGATCCAATTTGCTTTGGCAGCAGCTGCCTGGCATTGATTACTACAGTTGAGCTTACTGTCAACTAAAACCCCTAGGTCCTTTTTCATTGTTGTTTTACAAAGTGTTTGTTTATTTAGTGTGTAATCATGATACAGATTTCTCCTTCCCATGTGCATAACCTTACATTTATCTGTGTTAAACTTCATTTGCCATTTAACTGTCCATGCTTCCAATTTATCTAAATCTGTTTGTAGCTGCCTGCTGTCCTCTTTTGTTTTAATTACTTTACACAGCTTAGTATCATCTGCGAAGATTGAAACTTTACTGTTTAATCCATACCCAATGTCATTTATATATATATATATATATATATATATATATATATATATATATATATATATATATATATTGAAGAGAATCGGTCCCAGAACTGACCCTTGTGGTACTCCATTAGTAACAGTGACCCAATCTGAGTGTGTACCATTGATAACCACCCTCTGCTTCCGATCATTAAGCCAATTTCCCACCCATCTGCACACGTTTTCCCCTAGTCCAAGCATTCTCATTTTTTGTACCAGCCTTTTATGTGGCGCAGTATCAAATGCTTTAGAAAAGTCAAGATATATGATATCCAATGACTCCTTTTGATCCACTCTTGAACTTACCTCCTCATAAAAGCTGATTAGGTTTGTCTGGCAGGAGCGATTCCTCATAAATCCATGCTGATATGGAGTAATAAGGTCATTTTCCCCAAGGTGCTCCAGGATAGTATCCCTTAAGAAACCTTCAAACAGCTTGCCCACCACAGATGTTAAGCTTACTGGTCTGTAGTTCCCAGGTTCCCCCCTAGATCCCTTTTTGAATATTGGCACCACATTTGCCAAGCGCCAATCCCTCGGAACAGACCCTGTAGTTATTGAGTCCACAAATATTAGAAATAATGGCTTGTCTATTACTGTACATAACTCCCTAAAAACACGAGGATGTATGTCATCTGGTCCCGGTGATTAATCGATTTTTATCTGCTTGAAATGGTTCTGGACTTCTTCCTTGGTTAGACCAGTGACTGAAGGAGAAAAAGATTTCTCTCCATATTTTTTCCTGAAGCTCTGTGTCTTTTATACCATTACAGTTTTATTATTGAGTAGAAGGACTCTTTAACATGTTAAACTTTGGACTTTTGTTTTTACTATAGAGTTGCGCAGTATTCTTCTATTTTGTGTCCTAGCACATACTTAGGTTTGTACCTAGGTTGCCATGTCGTCTGCTTCTACCCACTGTTACTCACCTTCTACTTCGGTCACCTTCTGTTTTGATGTTCTGTTTTACACCATCATTTCTTTTCCGTCTGCTTTATGTAATTGCATAGAAAACATGCCACCACGCAGCATATAACTTTTTAAAAAATTGTTATTTATATTAAAACAATAAAAAAAGATACAGTTTTAGCTCAATTTTTACTGGGACCAACATGGCATCTGCAAAGAGAAAAAAATATACATTGGCACTTGTTTGTCTACATGTTTTTACATACTTACTCAAACTGGTTGAATCATATTTTTAGGGGGCCCCTCTCCCCCAGGGTCATCCCTGCTTCAGGGTCTGTAGAGCGAAAGTTAGTATTTATGGGCATGTGTTGTTTGTTTAATGCTCGGGTATTGTTTTGAGTCCTGCGCCATTTATGCCCCATCGCTGTGTACTCCCTCTGATGAAGCTGTAGAGACAGAGAAGCACAACACACCGGCAATTAGCAAACATGTTATTAAACTTTACATGCAGCACAACCTGTGTTTTTTTGGGTATTGGCCTACCAGAGTGTGCAGGAGCTGTGGGCAACTCCAATCCCAACTCACCTTCCTTCCTTCTTTAGCAGGATCCATGGCTGGTGGCAGTGCTGATTCAGAGGAGGAAGAGGACATTAGGCTCGATTCAGAGACACATTCGTCCTGACTTCCGTAGCTGTCTGTGAAAGTTTTGGTGGGTGTTTGTCATTTTTTGGCTTTTTTTCGTATATTTTTCACTCGCACGAACGTTCGAGAACATGCGTATATGCTCTTTCGATAACGGTGCCAAAATCGGAAGATTTTCGTTACTTCGGGAGCTTTTTCCCACCAAATCGGAAATGTTTCGTCCGTTCAGAATTTTTTCGTTATTGCAATGGGCTTGCGATTAATTCAGAGAGCTGATTGCCGATGGTCCCACACCTCATAAATTCGTTTCAGGGCAAAAACATTCCCGGCACCTTTTTGACTACGGGAGCGCGAGCCAGCCATGGACGAGGCTACTGCCTTTGAGGAGCATGAGGATCTGCAACTCATGGGCATTGAGATCGTCCGGAGGGCAGAGACCAGATTGCACCGGCGGCGACGCATGGACATCAATAGCATGCATGACACTGAGCTGTTCGAGCTGACCAGGCTTAATCGCGCTTCCCTCCATAAACTGTATAGTGAGCTGCGGCCATGGTTAGCCCGCACCACAAGGAAGGGGCAAGCAATTTCAGGTATGACCAAGATGCTTGGCTGCCTGCAATTTTTGGCGAACGGCTCGTTCCAGAGGCTGGGTGCCCTCTCCGTGGGGATTTCACAGCCTACACTGAGCCGCGCGCTATCCAAATTTTTGGAAGGCATGGCTACCATAACTCGGAAATATATTTGTTTCCCTGAGGATATGGTAGCCAGAAACGCCATTAAGCTGGCATTTTTTAATATCGCCGACATGCCCAATGTCATGGGTGCTATTGACTGCACCCATGTTGCCCTCGTCCCTCCGTCAAGCGACGAGTATATATACAGGCAAGTTTTGGCTTCCATTGTCTCTAAATATTTGTGTGTCCCTCCTTTGCTCAATCAAGGAAAAGCTTCCTTGTGACTAATCTCGCCATTTGTAGTAACTTTCATTGCCAATAGTCCCTCCTTTAATGAAAAGCTTCCTTGTGACTAATCTCGCCATTTGTAGTAACTTTCATTGCCAATAGTCCCTCCTTTAATGAAAAGCTTCCTTGTGACTAATCTCGCCATTTGTAGTAACTTTCATTGCCAATAGTCCCTCCTTTAATGAAAAGCTTCCTTGTGACTAATCTCGCCATTTGGAGTAACTTTCATTGCCAATAGTCCCTCCTTTAATGAAAAGCTTCCTTGTGACTAATCTCGCCATTTGGAGTAACTTTCATTGCCAATAGTCCCTCCTTTTGTTTAGTCCCTCTAGGTTAATATACTCTCTGATTTTACATCTTCCCTCATTGCAATCACTCCCTCCTTGCTAATGCTCCCTCCTTGCCAAGAGTGTATGTGCAACAACGGCCCTTATTTATAAATTAGTTCCAAAGTTAGTTATTTCAAAGTAAAACATTTGTAAGTGTCCTTTTAATAGAACAAGTAAGACTGTCAAGGCTCAAACATTGATATTCTTTTGTTGACCACTTAAATGGAACGTAGTTGTTTAGTGTTATTTGTCTGGATGTTACATTTTGACATAGGCTGTTTGAAGTGTGCGTTGGATTTGTTTACTAAACGTTATTTTTTTGTTGTTTCTGTTTCCTTTTTACCCAGAAATCGCAAAATGGGCCATTCGCTGAATGTGCAAGCGGTGGTGGCCCAGGACCTGCGCTTTCTGAGCGTCCTGGCAGGCTACCCTGGCTCAGCCCATGATGCGTATATCCTGCTCAGATCTGGATTATTCCGCCGGTTTGGGAATTTGCGGGTGCATGGCTCCTTGGTAAGTTGGCTCAAATTATCGATTTGGATTGTATATGTATGGCAAAGTTTTAGGTTGGCTTTACCTTTCATAAACGCTGCCTTGCCCCTCACCTTGTGAACATGTGTAAGCACACTGGAACCATTAGATTAGACAAACTCCATTGGCTGCAAAATTGTTTTGCCTGCATTGTTTTAATTAATAAGTGTAATGTGAGGCCAAGTCTGAAACAGCCTTCTAAACCATTTTCTTTCAAAATCTGTTATTGACTTTACCAGAGAGTCAGCGCCATCTTTGCTTACATGCATTTAACTTACTGAGTAGAGGTGAGCGGGATAAAGTGCAGGGGCCGGCTTACACCGGTTTTTGAGTAAGCCAAGAATTATAAAGGGGCAGGTCAAGTTAGACCATACTACATTGTTCTGCAGCACAGGCAGGAAACAATAGCTGCTAACAGTCTGCCTGATTGCCCACCATCCCCAGTATTATTTGACTACTTTTGACCCACATCTATCACATATGTTTAATTCTTGGTTTAGCATCTGCAATCTGTATGCTCATGTTTGTGTGACAATGTCACATACCTCTTTTATTTTTATTGCAGTAGGAATGTTGCGTGGCAATGTATGATTTCCTGTTATTTTTTTTTTTTTTTTTTTGTGCTTATGTAGAAGATTTGGGGTATCCACTACTGCCGTGGCTCATGACTCCGGTCCTCCGGCCACAAACTCCAGCACAAGAGGCCTATAACCGTGCACATAGAAAGACCAGGGCAGTGGTGGAGAGGGCCTTTTGACTCCTCAAGACCCGGTTTCGGTGCTTGGACCACACTGGGGGCTCCCTGCAGTATGACCCGAAAAAGGTCATTGACATTATAATGGCATGTGCCGCGCTCCATAATTTAGCCATTATGCAAAGGGTCCCCCGATATCTGGATTGCCCACCCTCTCCACCCTCCGATGAGGCAGACGACGCCTATGTGGGCCAGCCAAGTGCGTCTGGGCAAGCCGTGCGGGCAAATTTAATAGCCACACATTTTTGCTAATTTAGTTTAATTTGTGTAATTTTTTTTTGGTTTGTTTGGCTATGTTTAATTTCATTATGAAGTAAACAATAATGAATTTGTGCAACCCAAAAAAAAAATCTATGTTTGAGTATTTATTTGTAGACCTTGGTTATTGTTTGTTTTGGTGCCAACTTGAACTCATATTTCTATATGAAAACACCACACACATGAGCTTGTTCAAACCAAAATGTTTACTACTTAGTAAAAGGTATATGTGAGACAAACAGAATCGGAGGTGAGTGCCCCTCACATACTTTGGGACAACACCTGTACATGCAATTATGTTCCATACATTTGTACACAAAGGAAATAGCACCAAATTAATCCCTCTCCTGCTTGCCCACATTTTCCACCGACACAGGTTGAAAGCAAACCTAGCTATGCCACATCTACACCTGTAAGTCAGTGGGCCACCCAAACAAGAACACCCAGTCCCAATCCAAATCCAGTACAATCACAGCCAGGGTCCAAGGTCTTAGATGTTAAGGCCAGAATGTCACCCAATCATGCCGCCAAACATGAGGAGCCACCACAAATGTTATTGTGGCCATGGCAGCCGCGCAACACCTTAAGTGGCCGATTCAGTGAGTCTTGGACTCTGGCATTGGCTACTGGGCTACCTCAGGCCTTGAATGAGCTATATGGTGGATAATCAAAAACAACCGAGCAAGAACAGCGCAAAATATGAGATTTTTAGGCCTCACCAGACAAGTCAATCCAGTGGGTAGGTATCGCAAAGATATGGACCAGATTCATGCCTAACACACCTTAATATGTGTGATGCCCATAGAACCCAGGTTGGGGCCCTTGGTGGGGGGGGGCCATAACATGGGCCTGTGTGGCATTCAGAATCTGCAACTGTTCCAAAATGTGTCTTTGGTTATTGTGCATTTCGGCCATGCCTGACCTTATTTCAGAAGTCAAGTTGGCCATGTGGCTGTTATGGGTCCTCAATTCAGTCAGCACGGCACTGAAGGTAGTATTTAGGGACTCTAATTGGCCCCTAATATGCTCCTGATTTTGTTGGTTTTGGGGGCGAAAAAGGCGCCTCTCATGGTGCCATGCTGACTCCATCATCTGCACGCCCCTCCCCTGGGAAACTGGGCGACGTTGCTGAGTACGCCGCCCAATTCCCCGGGTTGTGGGGCGTGCAGATGATGTTGCTCGAGGACCCCCAACAGCCACAGGTCTGCTCGCCAAATCCTCAGCAGCAGATGTGAAACTGGGGACTGGAGGGTCAGTCTCTGCATGCTGCCCACGATGTGCAGGCAGCATGCAGCCAGCTTCACTCTGCTGCTGTGGATTTGGCGGAGACACATTTTGGGACAGTTGCAGATTCTGTCCCAGGGGAAGCTCTTCAGAATCTTCTATGAAGCTTCCATCTTCCTCCTGCTCCTGGATTTGCTCCATCAGTGTGTGGCTCTGTTGGGGACATGTAAAAAAAAACAGGTTCAGTGTGTGGAATACCTATAAAAACCACACAAGCAAAACATGGCAAGCTACATGCATACACAACAGCCTCAAAATACACTTACCGTAGACATCGGATCCTGGGTCCTATGCAGCGCGGAAGAAGACGGACGCGGTAACATGGCAGAGGAGTCCCCACTAGCTGAGGGATGATGCTGGCCTGCTTTAGAAGAAAAAGAGCGATTAATACACACAACTATGCATAGTTTATGTTTAAGAACACATATGGTAATCCAAGAAACGTGGCAAAGCAGTAAGGGCCCCTCCCACAACGTGGCCACTTGGCATTCCCTAGGAATCCCATTACATTAGTGCATGGATTGTTAAACCAGACTAGACCCATTGGTCACGTGTCTAAAACCAAACATGCAAAGAATGGCTGATGTGTGAGTTGCAACATCCCTTTAAGGGGAGGAAGTTAACACACTAAGGTGGTAAAAAACACTTACAATATGATTCTGGTGGGGAACATTTGTATGGCATAAAACCTTCCTAGAAAACCATCTTAATCAGTTGTGCAACTAAACCAGCTCCAACCAAATTGACCAACAGGCAAAGATGTTATTGTGGCGTGTGCTTGTCAATTAATACATAGCACCCATTCCTTTTCTACACTTCGAAGTGACATATTTTTCACAAATTTCATTAAACAACATGTATGTGGATGTCAATTTGCACATTACCAGGCCACACCCATGACACTCCCTAGTCAAAGTGAGCACTCCTAACAAACCCACCCCCTAGAGCCATGTGCTTAGCTAGCCCTTGCTCCCACCCCCTAGAGCCATGTGCTTAGCTAGCCCTTGCTCCCACCCCCTACAGCCATGTGCTTAGCTAGCCCTTGCTCCCACCCCCTAGAGCCATGTGCTTAGCTAGCCCTTGCTCCCACCCCCTACAGCCATGTGCTTAGCTAGCCCTTGCTCCCACCCCCTACAGCCATGTGCTTAGCTAGCCCTTGCTCCCACCCCCTACAGCCATGTGCTTAGCTAGCCCTTGCTCCCACCCCCTAGAGCCATGTGCTTAGCTAGCCCTTGCTCCCACCCCCTACAGCCATGTGCTTAGCTAGCCCTTGCTCCCACCCCCTACAGCCATGTGCTTAGCTAGCCCTTGCTCCCACCCCCTACAGCCATGTGCTTAGCTAGCCCTTGCTCCCACCCCCTACAGCCATGTGCTTAGCTAGCCCGTGCTGCGTATGTGTATGTTTCAATACATTTGTGTGGTCATTCAGACATTACTAACCTGCAGGAATTGGTGGGTTGTCGGTGTCCTGCTGGCCCGAGTGTCCCTCTAAGGCCACGGGATGTAATAAGGACAGCACCATCTCCTCAGCCGGTGTAAATCGCATTTTGGTTGGGAAACCTCCGCCAGTTGTTTCGCTGAAAAACATAGTAAGCATAATTAAGCGCACTGATGGACAGACAAGAATAATAAAAACCCAAACATTAGCTATGTACCTGTGCATCCGCCTTAGATTCTCTTTCTTCCGCACTGCATATTTCAGGTCAGAAATCTTCCGTTGAATCTGGTCCATATCTTTACGTTCCTCACCCGCTGCATTGACTTGCCTGGTGAGTTCTTCAAAAATCTCGGTTTTGCGCTGTTTACTGGTGTGTTTTGATCTTCTACCATATAGCTCATCAAAATGTAAGGTGAGCCCAGTAGCCAATGCCAGAGTTTGGGACTCAGCAAAACGGCCACCCAAGTGTCCTCTGCGCAAGTTGCGCCCTCTTCGGGGTGGTTGTGGCTCCTCACTGCTTGGTTGGAAATGGGGTGACATTCTGGCCTGGGGGGATGGAGGAGACCTCAAGGACTGGAGGCTGGCTGTTGATCTTACTGGACTTGGGAAGGGACTGGGTGTTCTTGGCTGGGTGGACCCTGAAGTTGCAGGTGTAGATGTGGCATAGGGTGAATGCATGCCAACCTGTGCCGGAGGATAATGTGGGCGAGCAAGAGAGGGTGTTGGCGAGCTTGAGCTGCTGCTGTGGGTCTGTGGGCCCTTGGAGGTGGTTGGCTGGGTCTGTGGGGCCTTGGAGGTGGTTTGCTTGGCCTTAGTTTTTGAGCCACGTGCGGGGGGGGAGGGGGCTTCTGGAGCGTGTTCTGGTTTGGCCCCTGCGGCGCCTTGGGCCCCTGCTGCGGCTTCTGGACCGGGAGGTGGTTCGGCCCCTGCGGCGCCTTGGGCCCCTGCTGCGGCTTCTGGACCGGGAGGTGGTTCGGCCCCTGCGGCGCCTTGGGCCCCTGCTGCGGCTTCTGGACCGGGAGGTGGTTCGGCCCCTGCTGCGCCTTGGGCCCCTGCTGCGGCTTCTGGACCGGGAGGTGGTTTGGCCCCTGCAGCGCCTTGGGCCCCTGCTGCGGCTTCTGGACCGGGAGGTGGTTCGGCCCCTGCTGCGCCTTGGGCCCCTGCTGCGGCTTCTGTACCTGGAGGTGGTTCGGCCCCTGCTGCGGCTTCTGGCCCGGTGTTTTTGGCCTTTGCCTATGGCCTTGGTGCCACGTGGGGGGGTGATGTGGGGCAGGGTGGGGTGGGGCTTCGTCCCCTCTTACCCATCTGTGGGCCAGGAGTTTTAGCAGGCTTGGTTACCTTGCTCCTTGGTTGTGGTGGTGCTGCAACCTCCTTTTTTGCCGCAGCCTTGGTGGTAGCCCTTAGTCGGGCTTTAGGCTCTTGTTTGCGGACCCACGCCCTGCTCAGCCTGCTTGCTCTGCCTCTTTGCTGGAAGTTTTCTTTTTGGTGCCATTTTGTGTGGACTCTCAAAGAGAATGAGCTGTGTGTGCAGGGACCTTTAAATAAGGTCTCCTGCGTGTGACGCCTACGCGTTCGCTTACGCGCACGTCCGGCCGTTCGCACGGCCGTGTGAAACCCGGAAACCGCTGGGGCCGTGCTTATCTGCTGCCTAGAAGAAGAAAGATGGCGCCCACTATCTTCACCCGCCAACAAGAAGAGATAATCATGCTTGTAAGTGTCTTTTAACGACTTTGCTTGGATTGTTAATTGTTGCTCTACATGTTAAGGATGCGCAAAAAGTAATATTTTTGTTAAAGCTTTGGTTCGACTACATGCACAACCAAGCGCACGCCACACACGTGCCAAACAACAGTGCTGCCATATTTGAAAGTTAACTTAGCCTAAAAGTGTGTGTGTGTATGTGTTCATGTGATTGAACCAAATAATGTATTGTTGCCTCTTCTACATATGCATTTCTGAGTTCTTGCTATGTTTGTTTTTTGTTTTGCAGACCATGCTGGAGCGCAGGTACGACTACCTGCCCAACTCGTTTGCCAAACGAAACGTCGCCCTGGAGATCATCTCGGAGATACAACACCAGACCGACACCACCTTCACCCACACACAGATCATGCAGCATTGGTCGGACCTGAAGCGACTGCACATGCCCCGGGTGCGGAGGTTTTTTGGAATCCATTTCCCAAGTAAGTACATAGCGCTTGCATGCAAGATGTAACTAGGACAGAATTTAGGCCTTTTATTTATAATGCCTTTTCTTTTGTAGTGTTGGAAATGGATTACAGAATTCGCCGCACCCGGAGGCGCACAGGCCGACCAGTGCTGCATGATTCTGCAGCTGGGAGTGAAGGTGGTGGATCTCCAGGGCGACGGGCCGACCCCTCCTCTGTGGCCTCCTCAGACCAGCCCCTGGACCTTACCACAGAGGAGGGGCGGCACAGCGTGGGCAGGCAGTCGTACCCTGCCACGCATGCGGGATCCTCTGGTATGTCACTCTTCATGTCTACACCCAAACATATAATTGCTAGCTCCTGATATCACCAAACTGAATCCTTTATTCTGTCTTTGTAGATGTTTCTGTTGCGGGTGAAGTAGTGGGTGAGGAGGCAGCAGATAGGAGCCCACAAGACCCTGGAGAAGGTGAGTGATGTGACCCAGACTTAGCTAAAAACATTTGAGGACTGCGGAATCAGACATCCAAACTAACCATTTGGCCCATGTTTCAACAGGCACTTCTTCACAGCAGAGCCAGGAACCAGGACCTCAGGGTCAACGAGCCATCTCTCGGCCACCAACCAAGTAAGTAGTCATGGCATTATAAAGATTTCTGTCTAAATTCCCATGAACACCAAAACACATAATGCCCTAGTCAATGCCAATATAAGAGGGACATGTGGCCACTGAATTAGCTTAATTAGTTGCCCAACTGTCCTGTGGCCACTGAATTAGCTTAATTAGTTGCCCAACTGTCCTGTGGCCACTGAATTAGCTTAATTAGTTGCCCAACTGTCCTGTGGCCACTGAATTAGCTTAATTAGTTGCCCAACTGTCCTGTGGCCACTGAATTAGCTTAATTAGTTGCCCAACTGTCCTGTGGCCACTGAATTAGCTTAATTAGTTGCCCAACTGTCCTGTGGCCACTGAATTAGCTTAATTAGTTGCCCAACTGTCCTGTGGCCACTGAATTAGCTTAATTAGTTGCCCAACTGTCCTGTGGCCACTGAATTAGCTTAATTAGTTGCCCAACTGTCCTGTGGCCACTTAATTAGCTTAATGACCTGTGGCCACTTCCTAACCTTAATTCCTGTCATTAATGACATCTGTGCATTATAGTTAATTTGTTTATTAAAATACATTAAATCCACAGGTGAGAAACATGTATTGTTCTCCGAATAATTTGTTTTTCTGATTTTTTGGCAGGGACCACAAGACAGCGACTTGCTGATATGAATCGGAGGGTCCTTGAGTTGGTGGCCGATCTGCAGGCGATGCGGGACACGTTGGGGACAACAGAAGAGGAAGACTAGTGTCCTGGTTCCTGGCCCTGTAGATTTGTAAATAGTTTGATTTGTACATAGTTTTATTGGTTAAACACCAAAGTTTTTTGTATATAGTTTTATTGTTTTAAAAAAAGTTTTTATTGTATATAGTTTTTAAAGTTTTTAAAAAAAAATTAGTGTATATATTTTAATAACCAACAAACAATTTGTATATAGTTTTTAATTTTTTAGGGCCCAAAAATTTTTACAACAAATGGCAATTGACCAATAAATACAAAAAAACCAAAAAAACATGTTGTCCTATTTATTTGCACACATACATTTAACAAAAACAAGGGGCCAATGACATATTTGAAAATCAAGATTGTGATGTCCGTGAAGTGATTTGGGTAAGTTTTAGGGTGTGAAAATGGAAGAAGAAACAAGGCGCTAAGTGATTTGGGTAAGTTTTAGGGACCTAAAATGGAAGAAGAAACAAGGCGCTAAGTGATTTGGGTAAGTTTTAGGGTGTGAAAATGGAAGAAGAAACAAGGCGCTAAGTGATTTGGGTAAGTTTTAGGGACCTAAAATGGAAGAAGAAACAAGGCGCTAAGTGATTTGGGTAAGTTTTAGGGTGTGAAAATGGAAGAAGAAACAAGGCGCTAAGTGATTTGGGTAAGTTTTAGGGACCTAAAATGGAAGAAGAAACAAGGCGCTAAGTGATTTGGGTAAGTTTTAGGGACCTAAAATGGAAGAAGAAACAAGGCGCTAAGTGATTTTGGTAAGTTTTAGGGTGTGAAAATGGAAGAAGAAACAAGGCGCTAAGTGATTTGGGTAAGTTTTAGGGACCTAAAATGGAAGAAGAAACAAGGCGCTAAGTGATTTGGGTAAGTTTTAGGGTGTGAAAATGGAAGAAGAAACAAGGCGCTAAGTGATTTGGGTAAGTTTTAGGGACCTAAAATGGAAGAAGAAACAAGGCGCTAAGTGATTTGGGTGAGTTTTAGGGTGTGAAAATGGAAGAAGAAACAAGGCGCTAAGTGATTTGGGTAAGTTTTAGGGTGTGAAAATGGAAGAAGAAACAAAGCGCGAAGTGGTTAGGGTGAGCTTTAAGGGACCTCAAGGGAAAAGGCAGGATAGCGCTAAGTGGTTAGGGTGAGCTTTAAGGGACCTCAAGGGAAAAGGCAGGATAGAGCTAAGTGGTTAGGGTGAGCTTTAAGGGACCTCAAGGGAAAAGGCAGGATAGCGCTAAGTGGTTAGGGTGAGCTTTAAGGGACCTCAAGGGAAAAGGCAGGATAGCGCTAAGTGGTTAGGGTGAGCTTTAAGGGACCTCAAGGGAAAAGGCAGGATAGCGCTAAGTGGTTAGGGTGAGTTTAGTGATGGAAGTGAAATTATGTAGGCGAGCACTTTAATGAGAGAAGTTTGTAGTGCGCAGGCGCAATATCGTAAGAATTTCGTCTGGACAGATACTTTAGGAAAAAATGAAGCAGGATGTAGCGGGAAAATGATAGGATTCGTGTGAGGATACGATGGGAAAAGGGCAAAAACGAAAGGCTACGTTGGTAGTTGTGAAAAATGAATCTGAACATTTTCGATGGAAAATGACAGCCTCGTCTGTGTACTCTGGCATACGAGCACACGGACGCGCTACGGAAGGTTTACGAAGCATGCATAGAATCGCTCGAACGTTCATGCGAGAGCGGGAAATTTTGAAAATCTTACGACGTCGGCATCAAACCGAAAGTTTTTGGGTGTCTCTCTGAATCGAGCCTTTTGGCAGGGTTCAGAGCTGCCGCTTTACACCCACACCCTGTCTTTTTGGCCCCACTGGTTGGATCCCTCACCTTTGGGCTGGCTTAATCTGCAGCCAGAACTTCCCAGCTACAAAAGAAAATATAATTTTGTAAAACATGTTACTCATTATCCTACTAGCTCACCTTCTCTGTTGTACATCCACTTACCAGGAAAGTTCTGGCTGTAGAACCACCGCACCCAGGGTCACTCTTGCTGTTTGAAGTTCGACCAGTGCTGCATTGTTTGGGTGAAGGAGTTTGGCAACGTCCCCTCAATATTTACATGGGCTGCCACTTCCTCTGTCAACATCCTTTTTTCATGTGTGTTGGGCTTTGTTCAATGAAAGTCTACAGACAATAAACAGATGTGCATTGTTAACTTATGTCCTCTGTTTTAGCTCCACATGCATGCCCCTACCCCTTTAAGTAAATTTCTGGGACACTGCAAATACATAAGCCTCGTATACGCTAGTGTATGCTAATGCTAACTAATTGAATAAAAATGAATTGAACTAAAATGAATAATTGTTTTAATAGATACTAATTGTATGTACTATACACTTATGTGAAAGTGATGAGATCATATTACTTATAGATCCTGATGGATCATTTTTTTATTGTACAATGACTTCTAATAAAGACAAAGAGTATTTTAAACAAACCTAGAGGTGTGGCGGGCGTGCTGGGTCCTTTTCACATATCAGGGTTTGATCTAATCCTGAAAAGTCCTTACACTAATGCTAACTAAACCAGCTCTCCCATCCAACAATAGTAGCGGATTGCAAGCACAGGCGCTCTTAGGCCAAAAGGCGCACCTAACTCTCCACTCTGCTACTACTGTCGGATAGTTCTTGCTGGCTGCGGCCAGCAACAAGGCAATGCCAGCTCTCCCATCCCACAGTGGTAGCAGATTGCATAAAAATGTCAAACATGAATCACTTAGGCACCCCTGCATTGCATAAAAACATACCAGAGTGGTCCATGTGACAGTGGCAGCAAAGTACTGTGGGCTTGTCACCTGTTTGCGCCTTGGCATGAAAGTGTGATGTACCATCATAATTTCCTCCTGCTGCTCACAGGTGAACATGGTGGGTGCCATGTTGGACCTTTGTTAGTATGATGCACCCCTGCACAAGCACCATGCACCTCGGCGGACCCCGGAAGTGTGCTTGCGTCCATAGAGCCTATATGTTGCTTGCGCTGTTAAATAAACTAAATTGTTTCCAATATAATTTCCCACTCAATTAGGTATAAAAGAAGAGGGTCAGATTTTATTACGACTGCTGACTTAGGAGCTCACTACGCCGCACTATAGGCACTACCACAGCCTCCAGAGCCAGGAACTGGCAGCACCCGGCCGATCTACTGCAGCTCCAGGACCAGCTGTTTGTCCTGCAGCCCCCCACTAGCCACTCTGATTAGGTCACCCACAGCAGTTTAAGGCATCAGCAGCAGGAGTTAGAAAACCAGGGCTCTCAGGGCTTCTGGCACAACCCACTATGGACCAACCAATGGTCAGGACACTGGAGCATTATGCGGACCCCAGGACAGATCCCAGTGAGGTCCCCACTGTGGAGTCCACAGCGAAGCCAAAGGCTGAGCAAACAGGCATGCTCTTTCCCCGGCCAGTAGCCTGGAATCCATTCTGGGCATGGGCATAGTGGGCATAGTGACTCTCTTTTCAGCGAAGACACCACCCAGCAGACCACAGCATTGGACACTCACCCTGGGTGCAAACTAACAAGGGGCAAGTTGAGTGTCCAATTTAATGATGCCGAGCTGGAGGTTCTGCTGGATGGTGTTGCCAAAAAATATGATCTACTGGCTGGTTCCTAGTCCCGCTAAACCACCAAAGTATTGCAGGAGCAGTTATGGTTGGAGATTGCCCACAACATGGCAGGGCGGGGTCAGAACCCAAGGATGGTTCCCAGGCCAAGAAAAAGTGGTATAACCTGAAGGTGGTGGCTTGGTGAAAACTCAGCACCATATAGGCAGAGGGGTAAGTGGTGAACAACCAGAGGGCTTCTCTGTTCTGACCTGCATCCACAGAACATCCATAAGGAAACATGGAAAACATAAACAATATAATAAAATAAAAAATGGCTCTGGGTGCTAATATACAGATGGTCAGGAATCTCTGGAGCAGAAGCAGGGGTTGTCTCTTTCAAATATGCTGCCACCCTCTTGTTCAAGCCAAAATCATGAAGGCTGATGCACGTCATAATAATTTGCACAACCTTTTATGGCTTGTTTGCATGGCACTCCCTGTGTGGTCCAGATAGCGAAATATGGCCTTCAACAGTCCAAAGGCACGTTCAACTACAGCCTGTGTGCAGTGGTGGGCCCCATTATATGCCGTTTTTGTGGAAGGTACATGGTTTAATGCTCATACTCTCCACAGAGATTGCCCAGGGGCTCCAGCATATGTGCCGAGGATGTAGGCTGTATTTTCACTACCAAAAAGAGACCGCTCAAGTATTCCCGTTTGAACCGTATACCTATGGCTTTTATAGGCGTGAAAACCCACAAATCACGCAAGTGCAGCCTAAACCTGTAAAATTACGACACACGACACACGAATCCCTTGAGCATTATTTATACAGCAAACACTTGGTTTGGTATACGCATATCATAATTTCCCGCAAAAAGGACAACTCAACCACAAAAACAAGGCTCTGAATTGCTCAACATGGAAAATAAACCAAATGCGATCCTGTCAGGAATGTGTGCGAGAGAGGCTCTGAATCAGGCTGAATAAATATGGCAGTGTTTCTAATGACACATGATCACAAAAACAAAAAAAAGTTTTTAATATATATAGCTGATGATGAAGCGAGCATACATTACAGTGACAGGAGAACAACAAAACTGTTGATGTAAATTATGCTCTCTTCATTTTCATTTTTAAATGAAAAAGAAGAATTGTCACGGGACGCTTACTTTCAGCCCAGTCCTGCGGCGTCCTAGGGCAGCGCGGGCTCGGCAGCTGGCCAGGATTCTTCCTACCCACCAGCCACATCCACTCCAAATGCCCATAAACAATATTATATGAGATTTCCAATTTGATACATTCTTGTTTTCTTTATGCAAGAACCCCCTTTCTTGAAATTGAGGTGGTAAATTACTGATGGTAACGGCTAAATTTTGTGTACATTTTGCTAAAGTTCTGGTCAGTCTCAAAATTCAGGATAAATCTAACTTTAATCTGCATTTGATAACAACACTCACTGTCCAAATTAAATAGTGCTTGTATTTTAAATGGATATGCATCAGTGGACTGGGCAAGTTAGAGAAGGTTGTTGAGCATCTTCTAAATATCTCCCAATATGTTGGCGGTTTGTGACAAGGGCCAGCTAAATTAGCCTGTGGAAAGGCAGTTCCTACTTCCAGTCTACACTCAGTAGATGCGTGACAGGAAACTTATCCTTAATGCATTCCAGACAAATGCAACTAACTTATTCATGATGCAAAATCCATAATCCCGGAGTGAGGTCAAAAAATGTTCACTTGCACTTGGTTTCAGAATGGCCTATTTGCACGTTTTGATGTTGCACGCAATGAAGAGAACACTTTAAATATATTAGAATATATATATATATATATATATATATATATATTATGTTCATTTTATATATTGTGAACCAGCCATTGGGAAGAAAGTAAGAACTCAGATGCATTAAATACTACCCTGCCAACCTAAATAACCATACACTTCATCTGATGAGCTGTGGTGCCCCATCACCTGCTGTGCATTCATCTGCCAAGAACAATACAATTTCTGACCTACTCTCAGCCTATTTTTTAATTTTTAAGTATATTTTGTGACTGTATTATATAGCAAAATGATCGGTTACTAACCCTTTTGCCTAATCTCAATTGTTTCCCTCCAACTTGATAATGATCACACCAAATGTTGCTTTCTAAGCCTAAACTCTGTTTCATGTTATTGAAAAAAATGACTTGCCTCGTTGCCATGGCAATAATGTCTCTTGTGAGTTTTAACAGCCGTGTGTGTGGTTGATTAGAGAAAATAGCTCAGATGGTAAACAAAGTGGAAAATATTGAGCCCTTGAGCCATAAAACTGGCTGTAGTCTCTGTGCTTTCTGTTGACATGTTTTGCTTGATTAGTTATACAATTCAAATATTGCATTTTGTATTCTAAATTTTACATATCAAAAAAGTCTCTCTTGAATTCATGTTTGGCTGCCGCCCTCATACTGGCCTTTTGAGTTTCAGTCTAAAAGAGAAAATGTGGCTAGAAAAGCATCAGTTCATTGTTACATATTGAACATCTGTCAAAAATAGAAAATGAGAACAATTAACAATAATAAAGTTTCCATTTGCATTTTTATAATAGAATTGTACGTGGTAAGAAATGTTAAATGTGCCACACAATAGCATTTTCAAAAATAAGATGCCAAAAATTGACTCACATTTACAAAATGAGACATTCTAAAATCTAGTCATTAGTTTTGGTAATGTCACACTGTGAAAGAAACTGCACTGACAAATGCCACTCAAGGGAAATTGTACCATTGTTACAATGATCCGTTAATAGAAAAAATGTCACACTTGATTGTGCAAAATTGTTTCCATGCCCAGTGAATACGTAACCCTGCATGTAGACATTTTTAATAGAAAACTGGCACAAAGTTATTATTTCTGTTCCTGGTTATTTTGTTAGCAGAGTAGAGAGCAGAAATGTATTCTAAAATTTAAGATACTAAATATTAACATATACAGTATGTTTTCTGTTTTTAGACAATTTGAAACTAATGTATTAAAGTAATCTAATGAAGCAGAGAATTATAAAACAAACTCCCTTCTACAATCCTTTTTTTCCCCTCCCGTTGGATGTTCTCATCCAGTATTTCATTTCCCAAGGTAGAGGAGATCCAGTTCTTTAGGAATCAAGCCTGGGAAAGAGGTGGAAGGAATTTTTTAGTGCGGGTGTGGGCGTCCTTTATTAGTGCATTTTAACAGGTCATCTCAAACAAATGGGTGATCTAGACAAATATTTTCCAAAGGTGTGCTGGACAGCAATGGGGATCCTTCTAATTATTTGGAGAAGCAAGTTTTACTTTGCGGGTGCTTTGCATTATGAATTGAAACCTCCATCAGATTGAGCCTTTTAATTTTTCGAAAATTCATTTGCACATACGAAGGGGCATATTTACAGATCAAATAGCATCCTATATTGGCTAAGCAGAAAAAAGCCACATTTTTTGCATAGTTCATAGGGTGCTAGGATGCTATTTCTCATTTGAAAAATGAAGTACCTCATCTGTATAAATGCCCCACTGAGTGTGCAAGTGATTTTTTTCCCTTTTCTTGAAAGAAAGAAAAACAACAGGTTACGGGTTATATTTTACCTTTACGATACAGGACTGCTACACTTTAACTACAGCCAATCACTGTCCCGAAGTGAACACTAAAATGTTTTAATTTTTTGTTAAATAAATTGTATGGACAACATCCACAAACACCAATGCAATTGTGATAAACAAGCTGGCTCAGAAGAAAGACAGACAGCTCAAAAGTCTCTCCCTGTAAAAGTAGAATGGTACATCCAAGGACATGTCACCATTTGTTTTTCTCCTTACAACAAAAGGAAAAACATATACATGTATTTTTAACATAGAATATCTTGTTTTGCCTTGCATGTTACATAACTATATAACTCCAGCAAAAATATAACTCCAGCAAACATTTGAACCAACATTAAATATTTGTTTAATATGTTTGCATGAGGCGGTGTGCTTGAAAGTTTAGAAAATGTTGGAGCCTGATTTATTAAGTGCCTTTTTGCATCATTTTGCCGGCATTAGCGTCCACCTTGGCGCACCATGTCTTTTTTATTTCTGGCAATGTTATCTTTTCTGAATGGCACAGCAAGTCAAAATGTCTGTTTTTAAATAATAAGCTTGCATTAGCATTAGCGCACTAGGGGCCTTTTTTTTTAAAAAAGCATTAGCACCACTCAGCTTCAGTAATTTTGCTCTGCACCACTTAATGTTCCCTTTAAGAAGCAGAGATCAATGTGTGCCAAAGTGACTGCCATTCAGTGTCTAATTTATCCAGCACCAATGTTAAATATTGAGGCTGGCTCTGTTCCCAAAGCTCTGCCAGATTAAACCAGTTGCTTATACCCAATCCATTTTTACTCTGCATGTTCATACTTTAATCTGACATTAGGCATAGGGACTGGGATATCACTGGCCTTTTCTGAGAATATAAGTAATGGGGCAAGTCACTCGCAATGTCAGCAGGTAACTTGCCATCCCCAAACCATTTGAACTTGAATAGGGGTCTCCTAGGTAGTAAAAAATATTTTATACCATACTTTACAATACATTGCTCAGATGCATAGTCCGGTCCTGCATCGCATCCTTTTCTGCCGGCTGTAGTGGGGCACTACAGAGCCACTGTGCCTGGTGTTTGGAAAGAGTGAAGTTTTCCCTTCCATACAGGCTGGCACTCTGCCAGGCTCTACTCCCTTCCTGCCTCTGGGAGTGGAATTTATTGTTCCGTGTGTTGCTTGCCTGGGGATCTCCTGCAAGCAACATGCCAACCTGGATGGAGAGGGAACCTTCGCTCTTCTTCCTTCCAAATGCTGGCACAGCAGTCCTTCTAACCTCTGCTGCCAGCAGAGGAGGAACGTGGGACCCCGGGCAACGCCTGGTGATAGATGAAGATGGCAAAGGTAAGTATAGCGTATATTTAAAAATACAAAATGATTTTGTGCGGTATTTCTTTTTACTTACCTTACACTAGTAAGAGGTCCTAGGGTCTTAAAGGTGAGACACTTTTAACTACAATAGGCATGGATGCTGCTCCTGGGTTTATACCTAAGCTATGATGGTATTGCCAAGTGATGTCCTGGAGAGCCAGATCCTGAGTGGGAGGAATGCTATTTACATGTCTTTCCGGCTGTAAAACCATGAGGCTGGTTTATAGGGATGAGCGAAACGAGCCGGTAGAACTCAGTTTTGCCCTGGACCTGAACTTCCTGTGGTTCACAGTGAAACACAGAACACAAAGCTGCTGAGATTTCACCATATCCACCCACAGGTCACGGCCAACCAAGGAGCAGCAGAGAGACAGGGTCACAGGTCGCAGCTTAAGAGGTCAGGGTGACTGAGCCAATCAGGAGGCACTAATGCAGGAGATTTCGTGATGCTCCGAATATCTACCATTTTCAAGCTAGCTGTTGCAGAGAGAGCATTTCCTCAGCGTTTAATGCAGTTTTTAAAAAGAAAATCTCTTTCACCTGCTAAGGAATTTTTGTTGGGGGGCAATTCTGTTTTAAGTGTGCACACACCTTATCTCTCTAAGTTAAAGTCCACAGTGCCTCAGCGTTTAATACAGTTTAATAAAAACAAGAGGGGCAGCTCTGTTTTAAGTGTGAGGGTCCCATCTCTAAGTTGAGGTCCACGGTGCTTCAGTGTGTAATACAGTTTAAAAAAACAATTTTTTTCTCCTGCCAAGGAATTTTTTTGGGGGTGGGTAGCTCTGTTTTGAGTGTGCACGCACCGTCTCTCTCTAAGTTGCGGTCCACGGTGCCTCAGCATTAAATACAGTTTCAAAAATGACAGGGGGGGCAGCTCTGTGTTAAGTGTGCCCAGTACCAACAAAAAAAAGTAGCACCAGCCATTTGCCCAGACCTAGCCATAGTAATGGCAGCATCCATTTACCCAGGCCCACCACTGCTAGTAGTAGCAGCAACAGAAATGTACGTGGTAGTAGAAGCAGCAACAGTAATGTACGTGGTAGTAGTAGCAGCATCAGCAAGCCAGAGTTGTCCATTACCTCCAGTGGGCGTGTTATTTTGGACAATGCATCTATTGTGGACTGGTGAGTAAAAACGCTATCACAGCAGCCTTCAAAAAGTTTGCTGGCAATGCTTTTAAAGGGCCATGTGATCATTTTGCAATCACCAAATGCAAATATGAAAGCACCCATAGGTTATCGTGTGTAGCGTTTCACAGGTGAATGCTGGACGATCACAATCCCCCTGCAGTTGCAGCAAAATGTGGTATGAAAGGAGCCTGAGTGTAGGGAGCACTGTGAAAAGCATACCCTGTTTATTTAATGGACCCAGAAGCAGCACTTTCTATATGTAGCTGGTCTTGCTAATATGAGGTGAGAGAGATAGCGAGACAGACAAAGAGACGTAGATAAGGCAGAGGTTGGAGATAGAAAAAAAGAGTGAGAGAAACATAGAGTGAGAAAATAGAAAGGGATGTGGGGGCAGAAGGATGAGAGATGGGTTTATTAAGGATATTAAGGAAGGAATATAGAAAAATGAAGCAGGCATATAACAAGATAAACAATAAACTGGGAATATAGAGAGATGAAGGAGTAATACAGATAGGAAGGAAAGAAAAGGGAGATACAGAAATGTGAATGCATATGGACAGATGAAGGCAGAAAGAGGGATATACTGAGTGGAGAAAAAGATAGGATAAGCACAACTGATGGAGAGAAACAAGTATATAGATATATAGACAGATAAAAGAGAGTATGGGGATATATACAATGGAGAAGGGAATGGGGATATAGACAAATGAAGGCTCGTTTGTATGCTCTCTGTCTACAGGGTGGGCAGACTACCAGGAAACTCTCCTGGTGCTCCCGGTGGTCAGTCCAATCCTGGTAACTTTTAATATCTCATGTATTATGTGCACTACCCTGTTTGTTGTGTATACACCCTGGAATATTTTTTTCAGTTAACGTTACCCCAGCTAGTAGCAAAAGAAGTGGGCTATAGCTCCATAGCAGGCATTCAGCCTGGACTAGGTCAAATAAATGCATATGTGCCTTACAGTTTTTGTGCAATGCCTAGCCAAAGCCAATTACAAATACTCACTTGTTACAACACGCTATGGCAGTAATTATTTATAATAGTCACAGTATTGTTTTAATGATGTGTGCAAAGCTGCAGTGATTTGTTTTAAAATAAGTTGAATTTAAAATTATCTTCATTACACATTCACCGCATATGGTTTAGTTCTAATTCTACTTAACTCAATTTCCTTATCAGAATATTGAACACATTGAAACCCTTAGGGCTAATCTTCTCTGATGATGTCTCAAAAAATAAATATGTACAAGAAAACACATTATGGTTTTAACTGGTTGTAACATAAAGAGATCTCTAAAATGGCCTGGAATGTATATTCCCCACTGATGCTACAAGGGGTCATAAAGTATGTAATATTTGTTTTGCAGTGGTCTGGCCCTTGCTGAATATTTAACATTTTTATTGTTGCTTCTGTTGCAGGTTGTGTTCTTGATTTTAGATTAAAGTTAACCCAATACCAGGCCTAGCCTCTATAAGACGCTTGGTCTGGTTAGACAACTACCCCTGGGGCAACCCGCTATGTGAAATACCACCAGTCACCAGTCCCAGCTTTTCTTACCTATCCAACATGCTCACGGCGCATGCGGCAGAATCTCTTGCATCTAGGCTAGGCTAGCATTATGCGAGGCCAAAGAAGCAAATTGAAGGATAGGCGTGCCTGTACCGTGGGAACGTTGGTGTGGTATGTAGATCAGGCGATTTCAGGCAGAGGAGCATCCCAAATAGGGAGGTCCCTGGGGGAAGGTCTAAAACCTGGGATAGTAAAAAGAAAAAACAAGCTTTGCTGTGCCCCAGCTGATCAATTCTATTTTGGCAATGGAGGTCTGGTTTTGTTTCACAGCTGGTCTCTATGATGAATGCCCCCCCACCTATGGTCAGACATGGTGATTGGCCACACCCACTCCATTTGCTTCAATGAAGAGATGTGCCAAGGCCTGATATGCCCACTCCATTGCAATTAATGAAGTTGCAGTACTAAGCATGCTACAGTCACTGTAACTGATAGCAGGGGGGTATTCATTATGAAGGCTGCATATAAAAGGAGAACAGACCTGCACGAGCGGGGGTGTGGGCTTAGTTGTCTGGCAGTTTTTTTTGGATTCATATTTATTTTTAAACAGAGAAGCATGCCAGGTTAAGGTGAATGGGGAGAGGAGCCTAGATGGGTCTACATTTTTTTTTACTTTAAGTCTCCTTTTATGTATTTCAAGAATTGCATTACATCTCTCTATTCCACTTTAACTTCTAGGCTGTAAATATTACATTCTATAGTCTATCCTGATGAACTGATGATAGAGGAACTGATGACAGAGTAACAGCAGCCAGAGAGTTTCACTTTCTAGGGTGTTATGTTAAGTTGTGTTTTCAAAGGTGAGTGAAAGGCACAAATAATTGCACTCTTATCTGGCTAGGATCTTTTCTGTGCAATTCTTCTGACCCATTCAAGTGTGTCATTGTCACTGAAATCTGCCAGATGGTGCCAGTATCAGCACTGTGCCTGAGCCCAGTAAAACTACAGACAGACATTTTTTTGGTCCAGCCACAGAAGTGGCAGCATTCATTTGCCTAGGCACAGTGCCAGTAGTAGCAGCAGAAGCAATGTACATGGTAGTAGTAGTAGCATCAGCAAAGCAGAGTTGTCAAACTCATCCAATAAATTGTGGAGAAAATAAGATGTGCACTGGGCAATGCCATTTGTTCCAGTATCCACATCACCATTGATATGTGGACAAGTAAGCATGGGCAGGGACATTACATCTCTGACATTACATATTGTCCACTAGGTTAATGTAATGACTGAGGTTGGCTGTGAGCATAAGTAGACTCCACGAAGGACAAATGCGTGGTGCTGCAGTACTTCCAGTACGCTACCAATATGGTCAGCGTTGATGATGTCGTCGTCAGCGGTACCATCCCCATGAAAAACCTTTAAGGCCATGGTGGAGGACGTGATGGCGCCACAGGAGAAAGCAGAGGAGGAAGGCCCATTTTCCCAGGCTTTAGGGCAGTGTGCACGTAGCTCTCAGGGTGGATTGCTGGGCCGACAGTGGTCAGGTTCTTCACTGTCTATCCAGCGGACAGTTTGGAGGCCACCCTGCTAGATCTTCGCTATAAGGACATCACCTCCTTGATTCCAGCACTGGAGCAGGATAGAAAGATGAGGAAGTACAAACGCACTTTGGTGGATGCTCTATTGGTGGAGTTTTCAGCTGATTTTTGAGGGCTAAATGGCGGCACGAGGCTGAGGAGAAGCAAGTCACCAATACAGCAGGAGGGGTAAGCATGGTCTCACAGGGGAGGGTAAGCATGGTCACAATGTGGAACACTTTATTTTATTACCACCACCATCGGATATAGCCTGTAGTACCAGGAGGCAGAATTTAACTCGCATGGTGGATGACTACCTGTCCACAAGTCTCCCGGTACTGAGCAATGGGTCCTCTCCATTCGATTTCTCGGTTGGTAATCTGGACACTTGGCCAGATCTTGCCCCTATGCTTCAGAGGCGCTGGCCTGCCCTTGGGGCAAGTGTCTGATCAGAACGCGTGTTCAGCACCGCAGGGTGTGTCATCACTGACAGGAAGATTCACCTATCCACAGCCAGTGTGGACATGCTTACATTCCTTAAGATGACCCAGATTTCTGGGTTGGTAATTTGGACACTTGGCCAGAGCTTGCCCTCTATGCCTTGGAGGTGCTGGCCTGCCCTTGGGGCAAGTGTACTATCAGAACATGTGTTCAGCACCGCAAGGGGTGTCATCACTGACAGATAGATCCACCTATCCACAGCTACATCCACTTTCTCTGTCTCCTCCGCTTCTACCACCACATCCACCTCCACCACCTCCTCCCCCCTCCAACCTCTGACACCTATAAAAAAAAAAATATTTCAATAAATGTATTTGTTTATGTATATATTTATTGATGCTTATATTTTTTATTTATGTATATATTTTTTTATTTATTTATATGTTATGTATATGTTATATATATATTATATACCCCCCCCCCCCCCCGATTTGGCCTCCATCACCCGTAAAAACAATATTTAAATGTGTTTTATTGATGTATGTATTTCATTAATTATTTTGTTCTCTGTTATTGTTTTGCGTCATTTCCCTAGCCTATTTTGTGATTGGAAATCCCCTTGGTGTTGCCCTCGATTTTCAGCCCTCTAAGCCTTACTACCCCCATTTTACAGCCATTTTTGGGCCCTCAAGTTCAAGCCCCATAGACTATGCAGTTCTGATTTAGGGCGAACCTGGCCTAATTTGTCGAACTCAGACTTCAGCTGGCTCACTCATCCCTATCTACTAATTGTCCTTTTCAGGGCCCTGTCATGAGGGAGAGGATGCTCATATACTGAGGGATAGAGAAACTTCTAGCTGTCCATTTTAGGGTACTTTCAGGAGGGAAAGAAGACTCCCATATACTGAGGGACAGAGAAACATCTAATTGTCCATTTCAGGGCACTGCCACATCCACCTCCTCCTCCTAGACCTCTTTTATGTATTTTGCCAGTGCCTGTTGGACCCTTATGCCAATTAGAACAGTGCCAGTGAGCGCTGCTCTGTACTGTCAACTTTTAGACACTGCAGGTCATAGTTAGTAATTTTTGGCATGCTGACCAGATTGACGCTGAATGTAACCGGCGCTGGTCAGCATTTTGTAATTACAGTAACAGGATTTCATTTCTGGGACAAACATTACAGTGCATTTAGGTTGCATTTAGTTGTGTTCAAAAATACACATTCATAAGAAAAATACGGCTTCAAAAATGATTTTACAAAAAATAATAAAATTACATTTGGCGATATCTAGGTCCTGTCTTTACATTTTTGACAAATCATCAAAGCAAGTTCAGTACAAATAATTTTGTTTCAGCAAGAAACACCTTGGTACATTTCTCCCCATTGTGGTCAATTGGAGCTAAACCTACAGCACCCCTATAAAATGGTGCAGCTTTGAGAAGAGCACAGGTCACCACGAACTATATGGCATATCTCCATTGTGCATTAAAGACCAGAGGTGCATTTCCTCTGTTTCCACTGTTCACACAGAAAACATGTTTTCAGTTTGAAAGAAATTCATTATAACTTTCTGATTTGGGGTGGGGGTACTGTCCAGAGATAAAAGAGCTGTGGAAGGACATGGTTACCACCTACTTTACACACTAGATTCTTATAAACATAAGAAAATGTGAATCATTCTTTAAATCAATACTACCCAGTAGAATGTAGGTTCTATTCCAAAACTAATCTTAGTAGCTGTGCTTATTTACCCATGAGAGCAATTGAGCGATTTTTTACAACATTCTAAAAAATCATACTAGATTTATAGCACTAAGTGCAAAACTGAAACCCTACAGATTTATTTTCAGTCCAAAATAGCTTTATACACTATGGGTTTCTAGTTGCTCCTTTATTTCCTGTAAACTACCTGCACTGTCATAAAGAACAGCAGTTTGTCAAGTGAAACACATTATGCAGGTATGTGCAGAAATTAGTTCTTAGGTAGTAGTGGGCTTTAGAAAGTTTTAGCTTTCCATAACCTTTGACGGGAGTGAATGTGGGAGATACTTTAATATTGTAATGTTTAATGTTCCTGTGTAAAATTGGAATTCTAATGACACACACACAATCATTTTACATCAACTCAATTTGAAGTTTCATTTAAAGAAATTAATGCTTGAGTTCAACAGACCAGAAAGCAAAAAGTTGTTTTGTTTCATCTGCAGCAAGATGAGGATATTAATCATTTGCAATAACTTTTATTTGAACTTTTGATTGTCTTTAAGGCAGTCTTCAAATACTGTTATTAGTAAACAGCTTCACATAAATTAGTTTTGAACCCATAGAAATAAGAAAGCAGAATATACCGATAATCAAAGAGAGTGTGCATCTGACGCCAGCCATTTATTAATTGTAAAGCTGCAGCACATAAAGGTTAAATCATTACTTGGAAGGTATGAAGATTAAGGGGAATACAAGTTTCCAATCAAAGGAAGCAAATTTAAATGTTTAAACTGGAGGACACAGGAGATATACATAAGCATAAGGAGATGTCAGAAATCATGCTGTTCAGATTTCAGTTGAGGTAAATTTGTATTGAATTTTGGCTAAATTCTGGTCAAAGTAGGCCATCTCCAAGTTTATATAAAAAATCGCTTTGCGACCAGTAAACTTTGGTTTATTGTTTTTTTTTTTTTTTCAAATGTACCTATTTATTTTAGGTTGTGCAAATGCATTCTTATTAGAATTTTACATCAGATATTAGTTATACTAAAGGAAAGCCAGATTGTTGTCCTGTTGTCTCGGGCTACATGTTGCACTGCCCCAAACTTCAATCTGTTTTCAAAAAGACCCTGTAGTTATTTGTAAAAGTATTTGAGCATTGGAGGCGCAGAGAAAAAAATGCGGTGAATCAGTAGGTGTGACAACAGCAATGCGATGTAAGCACACTGTGTGCTTTACATATATCATAGTAAAAAAATAAGTGCATTGTTGTGCCTCTAGATATTACTGTCAGCGAGAGATGCTGCAGGTTAAGAGAGTCTCCAGTCTGCCAGCACATATTGATAGTGTGACCTGAGAGGGGGAGAATGGAACGGTTTCATAAAGAGAGGCAGCTAATCAGAACATATGGAGAGGGAGTGGAGGGTGTTTCCATTCTCGGTCCGCTGAAGTTTGATTGAAGGACCAGTTCAGCAGGGTGGGGACTGAAGGCTGAATGAGGAAGAAATTTCCTCACTTAGGACCGACAGAGAAGAAATCACAGTGCTCCAGCCACTCAATGAAAGGTAAGCTACTGACATTTTCTTTTGAACTTTTGACTTGCCAATCACTTTAAGACATTGGTACCAAACTGAAAGTCTGACATCATGTCTAGACTTAAAAATCTTAATTACATTAACGGAAGTGTAAATATAATAGCTCAGCTTATTTTCTGTGTTGAACACGTTTCAGTATTTTCTAAATTTAGCTTACATATTAGTTTGCAAAGGTACACCTACCACAACATGCGTGTTAAAAAGTTTCACAGGTTTAGAGAAACTTGATGGGGGAAGGCATAACAGTGCTGTCCATAGTTGATAGTGAGTACGCAATTCCCCATTTCTCACAAATTAAATGCTGTAGTTCTTTCGAGAATTGCATAGCTTTAGGACATTTCCAACACATGTGCTTCATGTTTCCCTCTGCTATACAGCCTCTCTAAACCAGTCCAAAGTAAGCCTGTAAGTAGCTTTTCAACTGATGCCAACCCCTGAGCTCTGATGGTGTTAGACCAGGTCTAAACCCCGGATTAAACAAGATAGGCAGTAAGGTAGCTGAACCTGATTACAGCTTATACAACTTTTTCCAGCAAAGCTACTGTACCACTGCTATTTCACAATTTTATTACAAGAGCTGGAAATATATGGAACTGGATTTTTTGCTGCAGAGAATAATTCTTTACATAGAAGTTTAAATGACTCCTCCTAAAATTGTGCCTAGGGGATTATTTTAGGGTCTACCTGCCATGATGTAAGGTGAGCTAGGCAGGCCATATTACCCTCTGTACATTACTTTACTATTGACATGGGCCTTTTTATTATCCATTATTTTGTAATTGGAAATGACAGATGCTAGAAGAATCATTACTGGTAACATGCAAAAAAAGATAACCACCTGCACTGCCCTCAGCTGCCCCAGCCAGGATATCTTATTATTTGGGCCATCTTTCCATAAGCTTGGCTAGTTGCCTTTCTTGTTTAGGAATGTTTGCTTGATACATTTAGTCAAACAGTCTATGGAGTACAAGGTTTGGGGGGGGGGGGGTATGGTTAGTGCCACAGAAAATCTGTATGGTTACTAACCCAAGGTGGAGTATTTTTATGAGGCTTTTTGTAAACTGTAAAAGATAACTTTATAGCTTTCTTAGTGTTACTGTATATACATAGATTTATTGACACCAATGTCTCCGTTAATCCATAAAGTAGGTATTTTTATACACATTTGACCATAACACATCAAGTATGCAATAAGAACAGAGTTGTCAGTATTTTAACATGATTGTATCACTTCAGCGCAACAGTTTTCCGTTTGTAGCTTATGTACTTAGCACATGTTTGTAGCAAGTCCTGTTGCGCTGGTCAGTTGTAGCAAGTGGAGTTTGGTACATCTGTTTCAAGCAAAGAAAAGTGCAAACGTTTCGCTGGGCAAACAGCTTCTTCAGTGCACTATTTAGTCCTGGTGTGAACACAGTGAAATGACCATAAGGTTTATATTTTATCAGACTGTATAGTATAATGAGACTATTTCTAGACTTAATTCTGACTAAGTGCACTTACTTCCCAGATGCCCTGGTCGTTAGGCCACTCCGCCTTAACTGTGTATCATACCTGTAAACATATATTATTCATAAATATACACAGTTTCAATACTTGGTCTAGAGCTATGATTTGTAATTTTAGTGGTACCTTATGAAGCGGGGGCGATTATCGGATTGTCTCCTGAGAATCTATAGGAGTAATGAGATAGGCTTATTTAGGTGCCTGTATCTCTAGGTATCATGAGGTGTTTATTAGCAATAGTGCTACGGTGCTTACCTCTGGTGGTTGTGTGGTTGGCTGAGGATCCCTCTGTGTGCAGGGTACAGTCTGGCTGTGCGCTGTGTGTCCGCGCTTGTAACGCCTGTGCAGCTGTCCTTGTTGCGCCAATCGTGGAGGTGCGCTTTAATGGGCCATTAACGGGCCTCCCCCAGTATTCAGGTAGTGTCCCTCGCTGCTCTGGTCTGGCCGCCTTCGGCGGGTTTAATGGGCGGAAGCCCCGCCCCACACGCCGCCGGTTCACCAATCAGGCAGGCATTTGGATGCGCCTGCGCATTTGGTATGACTTGCGTCAGGCGGAGATCCCGCCCCTCGCCTGCCTATCTGCCTGTTGGGGCAGACGGAGAGATGCGCCTGCGCATTGGATGCGTCTGCCGTTATCTCATACCAGGCGGCCCTGTACCCTCCCTAACTGTCTCCACCTTGGGCAGCGCCATTTTGTGTGTGTCCATGTTGGCTGAAATGTCTTTGTCCTTGATTTTTGTTTAGTGTCGCACTTTTAAAGTTGTAGTTTTGATGATTGGTATGAGAACAAATGAGCCTTCTGTTTTTATTTTTAAGAAAGATGGACTATTTGAATTATAACTAGAAGGTACCACTTAAACCTATATCTATAGTTATAAAAATAAAGCTTCTACATTTTTTAAATTTTAAATCAGCCTAGTGTGGCTATTAAATATATGTTTTAATGGCATCTGGGTTTCTCTGCATTTAGTCATACAAGTCTACAGTGAAACAAATTATAGTGGAGTATACATACTCCATTTCCCCCTTTAAGATCTATGGAGTACAACTCCTACATAAGACTAAGAGGCCGATTCATTAACAGCGGCAGGTAGCAACAGTTGAGTGACTGTAGCGGCATTTTCAGAGCGCCCGCTAGTAGTCGCTGTGCTTGGCCGTTGTTCGGTAGTTGATAGCGACTCAGTCGGTTTGCCTTAATGTTGAATATTGGGTGAGGAGTCGCTATTTGTCAGGTTCCGCGCTGTATGGGAGCGCATGATAGCGACTGGCCATAGCGACCGGCTCCCACCATATTCATTAACAAATCACGCTCAAAAAATTCTCGCGCTGTAAAATGCATGTTTAAACCCCAGAGCGCTGGCGGCCATGGGTTAAAAGTAGTTTTTTAACCCCCAAACAGCCATATTTTTGGAAACAAAAAAAAAACATGTTTTTAAAATAATTTTGTAATATGAATACATTAATATCAGACCTGTAATATCAATTCTGTAAATTTTTTTTTTACCTTAAAAAAAAATATTTAAAATGGCAGAAGTGGTCACAGAATTTTTCACATTTAAAAAAAAAAAAATAAAAAAAACATTAATAACAATGAATTATGAATATTTAAAGATCGTTCCATTGAAATGCATTGGAGAGCGCCAGGTAGCGAGAGGTCATACTTGTCGCTGTTCAAGTTCGGACGCTGGCGCTGTGGGCTGAGGCTGGAATAATGATGAATGAGTGGCTATCTGGCGCTATCTCAGTCGCTAAGCAGGATTGGCTTGATAAATGTGTGATTGTGGTGGGGAGCCGGCGTTCTCATGGGGGGCCCGTCATTACCGGCCGCTCACCAGTCGCTACCTGTCGCTATCCCTTGTTAAATAAGGGCCATAGAGTTTTCCCTCCCACTGAAAGTTGAGACCCTATAGTTGTCTCCTGTCCTGCTTTGTTAATTTTACATGAAGGTCTTGGAGGTCCCCAAATCTTGAAAGTAATGAGAAAATGTTTGGTATAGATATGCCCTTGCTATATACAATAGGAGTTTATCAACTTAAAAGATTTATTTTGAACTCCAGCCTGTTTTTCATATAGCCCATTATGATCTGTTTTTGGTTTATTTTAATTTAACATTGTTTTATGTCGGTCTGTGGCTTTTGAAATATAGAATGTTTAAATTTCTGTATAACATTATGCACATTAAGCAGGATCAGCTTAGAAGCTTCTGTTTGCAGACAATTTTATTACATTTGGCTCCTGGCGTAAGGCTCATGGCCAGGGTTAGCACTTATCCTTCATATTCAAATTGGCAAACTGTTTTAGGTGATACTCAGGCACTGTACAGTACTGTAGCCTAAAGACTTTCAAAAGCCAATAAAAAAGCTTTACTTACCTTACCAACAACAGACTTGAAGTCCAGCAGGCTAAACTATTCTTTCACTATCAGCTTGGGTGCTTAGATAGTTACATAGTTAATACGGTTGAAAAAAAGACATGTGTCCTTCAAGATGCTCACAGTGTATAGTCCCAGGCTGACCTCGGTGCAGGTTGGAATGGAGGTTAGAGGGCAAAGTTGGAAATCCAAGAGTATAGGATGAAAGTGGGAAGCATGGAACATGAGCCACTACAGTAACAGGCTTATTTACATCAGACTTATGGATATATATATATATATATATATATATATATATATATATATATATTTGAATTTGCGCCTGATACAACTCCTCCTTCCTATAACATGTTAGCATTCTGCATACTCTTATCTTAACATTCTCACTCTGTTCATACTCTGTTTAATAATTCACCTGTCCCCCCTGCATGTGAAGGTTCTGCAAGTCTCTACCATGAACCATCCTACTCTCTTACACCTGGGAGCACCTGTCTGTGTAGGTAGCTCTTGATTCTGTAGATCCCTTACATTCCTTTGAGATAACTCCATCTGTCAGGAATCCACTCACCTCGTCCTTGCTCCCGCGCCGTCCCCGGGCAGCTGGCCGTGCTGCTTCCGGCTTGCGTCTCGGCCGGGCAGCGGCTCCGGCGGCGGCTCCGGCGGCGTCTGTTCGGGCGGCGCGCCGCTCGGCCACGCCCCCTGCTCGCGACCCCGGCTCTGCTGTACGTGCTCGCGCGCGGGCGCGAGCACAGGTCTCTCATACCCTCTGGCGGCGCTGCTTCGTGCACGCCCGCCGGAGGAAAAATTAAAGGGGCCAATCAGCCCAGGGTTCCCAGAGTGGGCCAATAGTCCACTTGGAGATATTGGTACTCACGCCCTCTGAAGTTACACCAACCAGTTTTGTTCTCACAGTTGCACCAATCATTATCCTGTCCCAGTCTTGCCTGTCCCTATAAAGCTGATTCCCCTTCATTTGCCCATTGCCTGTGATAGTGCCTTGTACCCTGTTTAGTAGCTTGTCTCTAAAGTATATTTTTGATCTCCCGTTGCCGACCACCGCTCGTCTTGACTACCCCCGATCTGATGTCCTGTTGCCGACCTTCGCCTGTGTTTTGACCACCCCCGATCTGATCTCCTGTTGCCGACCTTCGCCTGTGTCTTGACCACCCCCGATCTGATCTCCTGTTGCCGACCTCTGCTTGATCCTCGACCACGTCTTGTCCAATCCTTTGTACCGCTGCCATCTCGGAACTTCTGTTGCTGACCCCTAGCCTGTTGGACTTCCGTTATACGCTCAGCGATTGGGCTGCTCGGCACCACTTCCAGCCGCGGGTTCTCCAGGCCTCTGAACAGTAAGACTCCAATCTTTGAGCCATTGAAGTCCTGGGGGCAACCGATCCCGGGCAGGCGTGCTCTGCGTCCCGGCAAGCGGGGGCTCCTAAAGGTGAAGCTGGCTGCGGAGATTGGGGGTTGAGGTCTTACTGAGAGGGCTGGAGTTATCTAAGTGGATTGCTGTAGTACCCGGAGCGTGACATTATCACAGGCCACAAGATGGATGACCTGGTACAGCAGGTACAAGCTATGGCTACGGCGATAAACCAGCTCGCTCAAAGAGTGGCCACTCAGGAATCTCGACAGTTACCGGCATCCTCTGTACCACCTCATATCTCAGAACCAGCTAAATTCTCCAATTTTAAGAATGCCTGCGAATTGTATTTCAAGCTGAGACCCATCTCCTCAGGCACTGAGTCCCAACGAGTAGGCCTAGTCATTTCTTTGCTTCAAGGAGACCCGCAGTCCTGGGCCTTCAGTTTGCCATCTCATGATTCTGCCCTACAATCCCTTACAGCATTCTTTAATGCTATGGGCGTCTTATATGCTGACCCTGATCAACAATCTACGGCAGAAAATAGGCTTCAGGCCTTAAGACAAGGACGGAATTCGGCTGAAGATTATAGTGCTGAATTCCGCCGCTGGGCCGTCGAATCGAGGTGGAATGATCCCGCTTTGTGTAGTCAGTTCAGGGTGGGGCTGTCGGAAAGCATCAAGGATGCTTTGGTAAATTTTCCTCCACCCGCAGACCTAGACCAATTAATGCAGGTCTCCATTAAAATAGACAGGCGTCTTAGAGAGAGGGCTAGGGAGAGAGCCAGGGCTCCCACGTCCTTCAGGTCCTCCCAGAGTCTTAGTTCCCCGGCTACCCGTGGGGAAAATACCTCATCTCCTTCCCAGGAAGAACCCATGCAATTAGGGAGAACCCGGTTATCCCAAGAGGAAAAGCAGCGTAGGCGGTCCAATGGGTTATGCCTATATTGTGGGAACTCGGGACATTTCGCAGGGTCCTGTCCCAACAAGGGGAGACCGGCGGAAAACTTCCGCACCCAGACCAGGTAGAGAGTACTGATCTGGGTGAGTCAGTTTGCAACTCTCGCCAAAATAAAATGTTAGTACCCATTGACCTATCTTGGGGTTCTTCCAAGCAAACAGTTTCCGCCTTTATCGACAGCGGTGCGGCGGGAAACTTTCTCGATAGGAGCATGATCTCTCTTTTAGGTATTCCGTTAGTTCCTCTTGAAAGATCCCTACAAGTTTTGGCCATCAATGGGAAGGCCATCCAGGGGGGACCTATAAACACCAAGACCCCACCTCTTCGGTTAATTGTTGGCTCTTCCCACTCTGAGTTCTTAGAATTTTTCATCTTCGACTGTCCAGAGACTCCGGTGGTTTTGGGATACCCCTGGTTACAACTCCACAACCCGGTGATAGATTGGCGGGTTGGAGAATTGATCAAGTGGAGTGACCATTGTAAAAATCACTGCTTTACTACTGGCCTTAGAAGTATGCAAGTTTTACCTCAGGGATTACCTCAACCATACGCAGACTGGGTTGATGTCTTCTCTGAACGTTCTGCGGATACCCTCCCTCCACATCGGTCTTATGACTGCCCTATTGACTTGCTGCCTGGCACGATTCCCCCGAGGGGAAAAATTTATAATCTTACCCTGCCTGAAGAGCAAGCAATGAGGGAGTACATCACCGAAAATTTAAGGAAGGGATTTATTCGCCCCTCTACCTCACCTGCCGGGGCTGGATTCTTTTTTGTAGAGAAAAAAGATGGCAGCTTGAGACCATGCATAGATTATCGAGCCTTGAATAAAATCACTGTATAGAACCGATACCCCTTGCCCTTGATTGGGGATCTGTTCAATCAAGTCACTGGGTCCCAAATTTTTTCCAAGTTGGATTTAAGAGGGGCTTACAATCTTATTCTCATCCGACAGGGGGATGAGTGGAAAACCGCATTTAATGTGAAAGACTGCCATTACGAGTACCTGGTCATGCCTTTTGGTCTTTGTAACGCGCCAGCCGTTTTTCAAGATTTTGTTAACGATATTTTCAGAGAGTATCTCGGTAGATTTGTGGTCATATACTTAGACGATATTCTCATTTTTTCTAATTCCTTGTTGGAGCACAGACGTCATGTTAAGTTGGTACTACAAAAATTAAGAACAACTTATTTGCTAAACTTTCTAAATCCATGTTTGAAGTCACCACAGTTCCTTTCTTAGGGTATATTATTACCAACCAGGGTTTAGAGATGGACGCGGGGAAAGTTTCGGCGGTTCAGGATTGGGTTCAACCAAAGACCTTAAAAGAATTGCAGCGTTTTCTAGGTTTTGCCAATTTTTATCGGCGGTTCATCAAAGGCTTCTCTCATGTTGTTGCACCTCTTACCAATCTTACCCGCAAGGGGGCCTTTACGGCTAACTGGTCTCCCTCTGTCTGTGAGGCCTTCCTGACCTTGAAGCGGGCCTTCACTTCGGCACCAGTGTTAATTCACCCAGATATTCGTAAGGCCTTCATTGTTGAAGTAGACGCTTCAGAGCTGGGAGTGGGTGCAGTTTTGTCGCAGTATTCCGGTGACCCTGAGCGTCTACATCCATGTGCTTATTTTTCACGTAAATTCAGTACCGCGGAGCAAAATTATGATGTTGGTAATAGGGAACTATTAGCTATTAAACTGGCTTTTGATGAATGGCGACACTGGCTGGAGGGTTCTTTACATCCTATAACCGTGTATACCGATCACAAAAATCTTGAATACATTGGGTCTGCCAAGAGATTGAACTCTCGTCAAGCACGTTGGGCATTATTCTTCTCACGTTTTAATTTTATTATTACGTTCAAGCCAGGTGTAAAAAATTCTAAAGCGGATGCGCTATCTCGCATGTTCGGTGAATGTAAGGATCGGGGTGATACTGGTGACCCGATTCTACCTATGGGTTGTGTGGTCGGGGCATTACTTCCTGATCTCTCTAACACCTTGGCGCCGTTTCAAGACCAGTCTCCTAGTGATATTCCCTTGGGATGCCAGTTTGTACCGCCACATTTGCGTTCAGATGTAATTCGCAAGTTTCACGATGCTAAAACTGCTGGCCATGTGGGTAACCGAAAAACCCTTATGCTTGCCCGTCGCCATGTATGGTGGTCAACCATGAGACGCGATATTACCGCCTTTATCAATGCTTGTGCTGTTTGCGCTCGAAGTAAGGGGGTTCATAAGGCTCCCAGTGGCGGTTTGGTTCCTCTTGAAATTCCTGCTGAACCTTGGACTCATATTTCTATGGATTTCATTGTAGATTTGCCTTTATCACTCGGGAATACTGTTATTTGGGTGGTCGTAGATCGTTTCAGTAAAATGGCACACTTCATTCCTTTGGCTAAACTTCCTTCTGCGCCAGAGCTTTCTCGATTATTTACTTCACACATTTTTCGTATTCATGGTATTCCGTCAAATATAGTCTCTGATCGGGGCGTCCAATTTACTTCCCGTTTTTGGAAACATTTCTGTTCACGGCTGGGTATACAGATCTCTCTTTCGTCTGCCTACCACCCCCAGTCCAATGGGCAGACGGAAAGAACTAATCAAACTTTGGAACAGTATTTAAGGTGTTATGTCTCTGATGCCCAAGAACAATGGGCAGAATTTATTGATTTCGCCGAATTTGCTTACAATAATGCGCCTAGTGAGAGTACCAAGATATCGCCTTTTTATTGTAACTTAGGGAAAAATCCTAGAGCTTCTTCCCTTTCAGGGTCACCTTCCAACTTGCCGGCGTTGGAGGAGTGGCTTCAAGAACGGAAGAATATCTGGACACATGTTCAGGAAATTCTTAAGACTACTAGTTTAAGATATAAAAAATTTGCCGATCGTCGCAGATCACGGGAGCCTACTCTTAAAGTAGGTGATTTAGTTTGGGTCTCCACTAAAAATATTGCACTCCGTCAACCTTCTTGTAAGTTGGGTCCAAAATTCATTGGCCCTTTTCCTATAATCAAAAAGTTAAATAATGTGTCTTTTAAGGTTCAACTCCCGCCTACTATGAGAATACCTAACTCTTTTCACGTTTCACTGCTAAAACCGGCGAAGAATATTCCTCTTACTGGTCCTGCACCTATTCTCGTGGATAATGAGCCCGAGTATGAAGTAAATAAGATCTTGGATTCTCGTAAGATTCGCAATTCTTTACAATATTTGGTGGACTGGGTTGGCTATGGTCCAGAAGAAAGATGCTGGGTGGCTGCGAGGGATGTTCATGCCAAAGCTCTTGTACGGAAATTCCATCGTGATAATCCGGAGAAGCCGGGTGAGGGTCCGGAGGCCCCTCGTGAAGAGGGGGGTAATGTCAGGAATCCACTCACCTCGTCCTTGCTCCTGCGCCGTCCCCGGGCAGCTGGCCGCGCTGCTTCCGGCTTGCGTCTCGGCCGGGCAGCGGCTCCGGCGGCGGCTCCGGCGGCGTCTGTTCGGGCGGCTCGCCGCTCGGCCACGCCCCCTGCTCGCGACCCCGGCTCTGCTGTACTTGCTCGCGCGCGAGCACAGGTCTCTCATACCCTCCGGCGGCGCTGCTTCCTGCACGCCCGCCGGAGGAAAAATTAAAGGGGCCAATCAGCCCAGGGTTCCCAGAGTGGGCCAATAGTCCACTTGGAGATATTGGTACTCACGCCCTCTGAAGTTACACCAACCAGTTTTGTTCTCACAGTTGCACCAATCATTATCCTGTCCCAGTCTTGCCTGTCCCTATAAAGCTGATTCCCCTTCATTTGCCCATTGCCTGTGATAGTGCCTTGTACCCTGTTTAGTAGCTTGTCTCTAAAGTATATTTTTGATCTCCCGTTGCCGACCACCGCCCGTCTTGACTACCCCCGATCTGATGTCCTGTTGCCGACCTTCGCCTGTGTTTTGACCACCCCCGATCTGATCTCCTGTTGCCGACCTTCGCCTGTGTCTTGACCACCCCCGATCTGATCTCCTGTTGCCGACCTCTGCTTGATCCTCGACCACGTCTTGTCCAATCCTTTGTACCGCTGCCATCTCGGAACTTCTGTTGCTGACCCCTAGCCTGTTGGACTTCCGTTATACGCTCAGCGATTGGGCTGCTCGGCACCACTTCCAGCCGCGGGTTCTCCAGGCCTCTGAACAGTAAGACTCCAATCTTTGAGCCATTGAAGTCCTGGGGGCAACCGATCCCGGGCAGGCGTGCTCTGCGTCCCGGCAAGCGGGGGCTCCTAAAGGTGAAGCTGGCTGTGGAGATTGGGGGTTGAGGTCTTACTGAGAGGGCTGGAGTTATCTAAGTGGATTGCTGTAGTACCCGGAGCGTGACACCATCTAACTGCACCTAAGATATAGCCCTTCAAAGCAGACTGGGGTTAAGCTCTTTTGAAGAAGCACAACAAATGGTCAATATTGAGAACCACAGAAGTGGTGGCCGGCTAATTAAAACCTAATGTAACCAGTCAGAGACACATCATGCTTATTTCACTTTAAAATGGGAAGAGGTCCAGCACTGCCATCGTCTCAGATCTGGCAGAAACCAGTGAGATCCAGAAACACCCATCTACTGTCTGGCTGAATGGGAAAAATGGTGGCCAAGCCAAACCTCCAGCATTAAAATAAGACCAAGCAACTCAACTATGCACATAAACAAACTGGTGTGCAGAAAAATGGCAACATGTGCTCTGGACCTAAGACAGAATGCAAGAGAGAGAAAAAAGAATGCAAGAGAGATGTAGGGAAATGTGGAAAATAGAGGCCTGCTTATCCAACTGGGAGCTGTCTTTCTGAAGCAGTGCCTAAATCATATCTCCTGGGGCCCAAAAATAGAGAGATTGGGATGGCGCCCTTTGTGACCACACAGCCCCTACACCCCAAAGGGTGTACTCCATTGCTTTTCATTCAATCTCATAGTAACATACAGGTATACTCAATATTGCAGCATTGAGTAGCTAGCATTTATAAGCAGAGGACTTTGCAAACTGTTACTTTAATGTTCCATCCATAACAGAGCGCTGCATTTCTGAAATAAATGGTTGATGCTGGTGCCATAATTGTAACTTTTAACTAATGAGTATAAATTAATTCTGTCTATCCTTGACAATGGCATATTTCCAGTTATGATCAGCCCCCTATGCATTTTGCCCCTGTTTTTACTCCTTTTGTTCCAATTTATGCAACATGTGATGATTAACGTGTCAAGATAAATAATTCACATCGTTTTTTTCCTCTTAGTATTTATAAGTTGTACATAGTACATAAATGTCAAATTTGGCAGTAAAAATACTATAAAATCTGTGGGTTTTCCTTCTCGCCTCTCAGTAAAGCATTTCTGTCATTAAGTAAAGGCCTGTCAAATCGACAGATGTTATTTTTCTTGTAACCTAAATGCATGAAGCAAAAATAGATTTATTTTCCTTGATGATTTTAATCCTACAACAGAAATGTTCTTAAACTCAGGACTATAAATTAACTATTGCAACTATTGGTTTAAAACAATAATACCGTGCTAAAAACAGTGATAATTACACAAACTTAGGATGCTCCACGCGCTGAAACCCCTATTCCAAAAAATAGTCCCTAAACAGAAAATGTCTAAATAATGCACAAAGCAAATAGCTGTAACTTAATGGAATGTAGCAACAATAGTATTTAACCGATGAACAATCCAATGCTGTGTCAAGAAGCTTCCCACACTTACTCCATGAGTAAAGATTAGGCACAACAGAGAATTCCAATAAAGAAAGCTGTATATGTAAAGTTTTCAGTATTCAAGTTTTCCAAGCAATGCTCAGCAACAGGGGCATACAAGTAAAAAAAGTTGCAAAGAATAGTGTGATACTGTTTAAAAAAAAGTTTTAAATAATAAAAATAATTGTCCCCACAAAGTCAGAAGTAAGTAAAAGTGCTTCAGCTAGCACACCAGAGACCGCCCGATGTATCCACTACCACCCAGTCCAATGGCTGAAAAGCACAATGATCTCACCACTAGCGTCTACTCTGTCCAGCGTCACTCGAGAAGGAAAGATCACCGCCCAAACCTGCCACCTGATGTGCTTTGCTGTTACCGACTTTAACTATTTTAACTAAGTTATTCAATGAAAATGAAAGGATCCTCTGAGACTTTAAACAACCCCAGATTTGATCATAAAGTAAAATGTCCTGTGCTTCCATGGTCTTGCACTATTTGCCCAAGACACTCGCACCCCCATCCACCCCCACCCTGATAGCTGTTATTGCTGTGTATATACAGCGCCAATCTTTTCAGTGAGCCAAAAATCATGCAGAACCGCCAGGTTCCAAAACCGCTTCTTCAGTGACTGGCCTTTTATACACAGCACTGGCTAATGGGGATAGTATGTGTAATCACAAACTGTTATATTGTGTTATCCTATATGCAGTCTCCTTGTACATTGAAATGTGTGAAATAAAGTAAGTCTTGATGTATCACCTAAAAGTTAGCGGTACAGAGTGGCACTCAATGTCACTGCTAATTGGCATAAGGGTAATGTCAGGAATCCACTCACCTCGTCCTTGCTCCTGCGCCGTCCCCGGGCAGCTGGCCGCGCTGCTTCCGGCTTGCGTCTCGGCCGGGCAGCGGCTCCGGCGGCGGCTCCGGCGGCGTCTGTTCGGGCGGCTCGCCGCTCGGCCACGCCCCCTGCTCGCGACCCCGGCTCTGCTGTACTTGCTCGCGCGCGAGCACAGGTCTCTCATACCCTCCGGCGGCGCTGCTTCCTGCACGCCCGCCGGAGGAAAAATTAAAGGGGCCAATCAGCCCAGGGTTCCCAGAGTGGGCCAATAGTCCACTTGGAGATATTGGTACTCACGCCCTCTGAAGTTACACCAACCAGTTTTGTTCTCACAGTTGCACCAATCATTATCCTGTCCCAGTCTTGCCTGTCCCTATAAAGCTGATTCCCCTTCATTTGCCCATTGCCTGTGATAGTGCCTTGTACCCTGTTTAGTAGCTTGTCTCTAAAGTATATTTTTGATCTCCCGTTGCCGACCACCGCCCGTCTTGACTACCCCCGATCTGATGTCCTGTTGCCGACCTTCGCCTGTGTTTTGACCACCCCCGATCTGATCTCCTGTTGCCGACCTTCGCCTGTGTCTTGACCACCCCCGATCTGATCTCCTGTTGCCGACCTCTGCTTGATCCTCGACCACGTCTTGTCCAATCCTTTGTACCGCTGCCATCTCGGAACTTCTGTTGCTGACCCCTAGCCTGTTGGACTTCCGTTATACGCTCAGCGATTGGGCTGCTCGGCACCACTTCCAGCCGCGGGTTCTCCAGGCCTCTGAACAGTAAGACTCCAATCTTTGAGCCATTGAAGTCCTGGGGGCAACCGATCCCGGGCAGGCGTGCTCTGCGTCCCGGCAAGCGGGGGCTCCTAAAGGTGAAGCTGGCTGTGGAGATTGGGGGTTGAGGTCTTACTGAGAGGTCTGGAGTTATCTAAGTGGATTGCTGTAGTACCCGGAGCGTGACACCATCTAACTGCACCTAAGATATAGCCCTTCAAAGCAGACTGGGGTTAAGCTCTTTTGAAGAAGCACAACAAATGGTCAATATTGAGAACCACAGAAGTGGTGGCCGGCTAATTAAAACCTAATGTAACCAGTCAGAGACACATCATGCTTATTTCACTTTAAAATGGGAAGAGGTCCAGCACTGCCATCGTCTCAGATCTGGCAGAAACCAGTGAGATCCAGAAACACCCATCTACTGTCTGGCTGAATGGGAAAAATGGTGGCCAAGCCAAACCTCCAGCATTAAAATAAGACCAAGCAACTCAACTATGCACATAAACAAACTGGTGTGCAGAAAAATGGCAACATGTGCTCTGGACCTAAGACAGAATGCAAGAGAGAGAAAAAAGAATGCAAGAGAGATGTAGGGAAATGTGGAAAATAGAGGCCTGCTTATCCAACTGGGAGCTGTCTTTCTGAAGCAGTGCCTAAATCATATCTCCTGGGGCCCAAAAATAGAGAGATTGGGATGGCGCCCTTTGTGACCACACAGCCCCTACACCCCAAAGGGTGTACTCCATTGCTTTTCATTCAATCTCATAGTAACATACAGGTATACTCAATATTGCAGCATTGAGTAGCTAGCATTTATAAGCAGAGGACTTTGCAAACTGTTACTTTAATGTTCCATCCATAACAGAGCGCTGCATTTCTGAAATAAATGGTTGATGCTGGTGCCATAATTGTAACTTTTAACTAATGAGTATAAATTAATTCTGTCTATCCTTGACAATGGCATATTTCCAGTTATGATCAGCCCCCTATGCATTTTGCCCCTGTTTTTACTCCTTTTGTTCCAATTTATGCAACATGTGATGATTAACGTGTCAAGATAAATAATTCACATCGTTTTTTTCCTCTTAGTATTTATAAGTTGTACATAGTACATAAATGTCAAATTTGGCAGTAAAAATACTATAAAATCTGTGGGTTTTCCTTCTCGCCTCTCAGTAAAGCATTTCTGTCATTAAGTAAAGGCCTGTCAAATCGACAGATGTTATTTTTCTTGTAACCTAAATGCATGAAGCAAAAATAGATTTATTTTCCTTGATGATTTTAATCCTACAACAGAAATGTTCTTAAACTCAGGACTATAAATTAACTATTGCAACTATTGGTTTAAAACAATAATACCGTGCTAAAAACAGTGATAATTACACAAACTTAGGATGCTCCACGCGCTGAAACCCCTATTCCAAAAAATAGTCCCTAAACAGAAAATGTCTAAATAATGCACAAAGCAAATAGCTGTAACTTAATGGAATGTAGCAACAATAGTATTTAACCGATGAACAATCCAATGCTGTGTCAAGAAGCTTCCCACACTTACTCCATGAGTAAAGATTAGGCACAACAGAGAATTCCAATAAAGAAAGCTGTATATGTAAAGTTTTCAGTATTCAAGTTTTCCAAGCAATGCTCAGCAACAGGGGCATACAAGTAAAAAAAGTTGCAAAGAATAGTGTGATACTGTTTAAAAAAAAGTTTTAAATAATAAAAATAATTGTCCCCACAAAGTCAGAAGTAAGTAAAAGTGCTTCAGCTAGCACACCAGAGACCGCCCGATGTATCCACTACCACCCAGTCCAATGGCTGAAAAGCACAATGATCTCACCACTAGCGTCTACTCTGTCCAGCGTCACTCGAGAAGGAAAGATCACCGCCCAAACCTGCCACCTGATGTGCTTTGCTGTTACCGACTTTAACTATTTTAACTAAGTTATTCAATGAAAATGAAAGGATCCTCTGAGACTTTAAACAACCCCAGATTTGATCATAAAGTAAAATGTCCTGTGCTTCCATGGTCTTGCACTATTTGCCCAAGACACTCGCACCCCCATCCACCCCCACCCTGATAGCTGTTATTGCTGTGTATATACAGCGCCAATCTTTTCAGTGAGCCAAAAATCATGCAGAACCGCCAGGTTCCAAAACCGCTTCTTCAGTGACTGGCCTTTTATACACAGCACTGGCTAATGGGGATAGTATGTGTAATCACAAACTGTTATATTGTGTTATCCTATATGCAGTCTCCTTGTACATTGAAATGTGTGAAATAAAGTAAGTCTTGATGTATCACCTAAAAGTTAGCGGTACAGAGTGGCACTCAATGTCACTGCTAATTGGCATAAGGGTCCTACTAACACAACACAAGCTGAATCACACCTAGTGCCTCAATCCAAGCTGGTTATTTAACATCAGACATTGTGACTTGCAGTGCAATTCTGTAAAAATAGCAACAAAATATAAATAGATTCTAGCAAGCTGACGCATTTGCCAGCAGAATGGTGCTAAATGGCGCACTTAATAAATAAGGCTCTAATTTTTTAAAACAAGAGAACAGTTGTTGGGGGGGGGGGGTGAAGAGAAAAGTGTATTTAATAAGCGTCTGCTTCCATGTTCAGTGGAACATGACAAGTCATGTGCAATGCGGAGAGATAATTCAAACTCTCTATTAAACAATGGGGATTTCAATGGGCTGGTTGGTTAGCATTTTTTTTGACTGATGCATGTGCCATGGGATCCCTGGGCTGTTTGGAAAAGTTTTTGTATGCATTTTTTGCTTTTTTAGGTTGGCACTGCAAACTTGTGAATTGGTCCATACAAATTCTGAGTCATGTCTTTCACGTGTCCCCAATGCAATTGCATGTTTTTTTTTATTATGCTGCCATCATCCCAAAATAAGAAAAAGGGATTTGCAACAGGTGCTGAACGCATTGAATCCTCTCTTCACAGCACCTTTACGCTGTGTTTTTTTAACATGAATCCCTAACTTTACCTGCACTCCCAGCCAGTGCTAGGGGTCGCAATGACTTATACAAGCACTGTACTAGTGCCCAAATACAGGCCAGAAGCAAGCAGCATATCAGCGCCGGCTCTCTGCAGCTGGCTCTGCAGTGCGGGTGGCCACATTATCTCGCAAGAGATGCTCAAGTGACATCCGCACATTTTTATATTAAATAAGGCTGAAAATGTATTCTAATGCTATTTTCCTGAAGTGACTCAATGAAAATGATTGGATTTATGAGAGCTCTGTCCTGTCAATTGATCCTGATCAGTTTTCAGAATAAGGTAAGTTCAAAACGGAATCAGGGAGAGTCGTTGGATGTCATAAGGATGGCACAGAACTCCCCTGGTTTTCAAAAATGGAGTTCCTGGCATACTTGTTTGATGCCCCCATTTCTAACACCACTCACAGTGACTGGGAGGCCGATTCATTAATAGCGCCAGGTAGCGACAGATGAGCGACAGTAGCGTTATTTTCACAGCGCACGCTAGTATTCGCTGTGCTTGGCCATTGTTCGGCTGTTGACAGCGACTCAGTCGGTGTGCGGTAATGTTGAATACGGGGTTAGGAGTCGCTGTTTGACAGGTTCCGCGCTGTATGGGAGCGCATGACAGCGAATGGCCATAGCGAACGGCTCCCAGCATATTCATTAACAAATCACGCTCAAAAAATTATTGCGCTGTGAAATGCTTGTTTAAACCCCAGAGCGCTGGCGGCGATGGGTTAAAAGTCGTTTTTTAACCCCCAAACAACCATATTTTTTGAAAAAAAAAAAAACATGTTTTTCAAAACATTTTGTAATATGAATACATTAATATCAGACCTGTAATATCAATTCTGCACAAATTTTTTTTTTTTTTTTTAACCTTAAAAAAAATATCTAACATTGCAGAAGTGGTCACAGAATTTTTGACATTTAAAAAAAAAAAAAAAAAAAAAAACATTAATAGCAATTAATTATGAATATTTAAAGATTGTTCCATTGAAATGCATTGGAGAGCGCCAGGTAGCGAGAGGTCATACTTGTCGCTGTTCAAGGTCGCTCGCTGGCACTGTGGGGTGAGGCTGGAATAATGATGAATGATTCGCTATCTGGCGCTCTGTCAGTCGCTAAGCAGGATCGGCTTGATAAATGTGTGATTGCGGAGGGGAGCCGGCGTACTCGTGGCGGTGACCGTCATTACCGTTCGCTCACCATTCGCTACCTGGCGCTATCCCTTGTTAAATAAGGGCCTATGTATTCTTCCTCCATTCATTGCAATGGAAGGGGCATGCTAAGGTAGTGCTTGACAAACCCTCTCCATTGCAATGAATAGAGGTGTATGCACAGGCACTGTGACTGGCACAAAGGGTCCAAAGAAATTTTAGGGCACATGCTCATTGCTGACTCTCATTCTCAAAAACCAGGAAGCATTTCTAGCCCTTTCAATGACATTGGAAAGGCAATACATAGTTAAATAGTATGTAATGTTTTCTGAAGTCCTGGATTTATTAAGTACATCAAAGAATTAGGCCCGAATTGAGCCCAAAGTGACCAGAAGGGAACAAACACCAGACTCTGCTTGTCTGAAGAACTCTCATCCTTCAACAATGCTTCTCTGGTATTTCACAGTCCTGCTTCCTCCCACTCTAAAATTTCTGAGCTCACAGCATCCCCCTGCACCTTGTTAGTCTATCGACATCTCTTCATCACTGCTCTTATCTATCTACCCATCCTTGCATGAGTTTGTCTTGCTGGTTAAATCTCTCTCCCTTTCTCCATGCACCCAAAAAACACGCTCTGCCACTTTCAAATCCCACAGTCACCTCCTCTCCCTTTCTCTGCTCCTACTTGCCGCTGGTGACATTGCTCAAACCCCAGGCCCATTTCCTTCACTTCCTTGCTCATCTACACCCCCCAACTCGTCACAGGCAAACCTTCACCACGGTATCAAACCGGCAAACACACATAACCTAGCAAACCTCAAAACAATCACCCCATCCGCACGCCCTCCTACTGCTATCACCTGTGCATTGTGGAGTGAAGGTTCAGTGTGTAACAAACTTGCATACAGCCATGACCTCTTTACTACCAACGATCACTTTCATGGGCTTTACTGAAATCTGGCTCACTTCCTCTGATACAGCCTCACACACTGCCATCTCATATGGGGGCTTGCAGTTCTGCCACACCTCACTATCAAGCAACAAACAGGATGGAGATGTTGGCATCCTTCTGTCAGAAAACTGCTAATTTAACCCAACCCCTGCCCTACCCTCTCTTTCCTTCTCTTCTTTTGAAGTCCACTGTGTCCGTCTGTACTCTCCCTGTCACCTAAATATTGCCATTATCTATCACCCTCCTGGACCTGCCACTCTCTTCCTGGAACAATTCTCCAACTGGCTCCTCCACTTCCTGTTTTCTGACATTCCAGCAAAATATGGGCAACTTCAGCATACCCATTGACACCAACAATCCTGCAAGTTACTATCCCTAACCACTTCCTTTGGCCTCAAACAATGGTCTTCTAGCCCCACCCACAACGATGGACATACACTTTACCTACTCTTCATTCACCTCTGCTCTGTATCCAGTCTTTCTTCATCCCCACTTCCCCTCTCTGATCACAACCTACTAACACTAACACTTTCTTCCCTTAGCACTGCCCCCTCTGCACACAAACCTGCTATTCTGCGCAGGAACCTCAGAAACCTAGACCTTCAATCTCTCTCTAATGCCTTACATCCCCATTCACATCATTCACCAAGGTAGATGCTGCAGCTTCATACTACCATAATACACTAACCGCTGCCCTTGACTCTGTTGCTCTCCTTAACTACAGGCATCCCCAAGCCAAAAAAAGACAAACCTGGCTTAATACTAACACTGCAACATTCTCGAGTTGCTGAATGGCAGTGGAGGAAATCCAAAACCAAGGAGGACTTCCTGTTATACAAGAAACCCCCTCAAGAACTCAGAACTGCTAAACAGGAATATTTTGCATCACTAATATCAGCACAGGCCCAGAATCCTAAACAGCTATTTAACACTTTAAACTCCCTACTCTGCCCACCGCCATCTCGCCCATCTTCACAGTTAACAGTAGAGCAATTTTGCCACATTTAAAGATAAAATTGACTTGATTTGAAGTGGCTTCACCCCCTCAGAACACCACTCTCCCACCAACTCCCCCCTTGCCCCACTCATTAACTCATTTCACACAGTTAGCTGCACAAGGTCTCTCCTTTCTAGTCTCAAAGGCCCGCCTGACCACCTTCCATCCCACCTTATCACTCAACTGTCTCCATCTGTCCATCTTTATTCAACCTCCCCCTCTCCACTGGTACCTTTCATTCTTCCTATAAGCATGCTGTTATAACTCCACTCATCAAAAAACCCTCTCTGGACCCCTCTGCCCTCTCCAGTTACTGCCCTATATCTCTGCTCCCTTTCTCATCCAAGCTTCTTGAACAGCATGTCCACATAGAACTGACCCACTATGTCTACATACTCCCTCCTAGATCCCCTCCAGTCTGGTTTCCGCTCAAGTCACTCCACTGAAACTGCCCTCACCAAAGTTAACAATTTTCTACTGACAGCCAAATCCAAAGGCCATTACTCTGCTCTCATTCTTCTTGACCTATCCGCTTCTTTTAGTCCATGCTCTGCTTCTCAATATTCTTTCTTTTCTTTGAATCCAAGGTCTTGCACTCTCTTGGTTCTTCTTTTATCTCACTGATCGAACATTTAGTGTATCTTACTCTAACACAATTTCATCTCCCCATCCTCTGTCTGTTGGTGTACCACAAGGCTCAGTCCTAGGACCACTACTTTTTTAAATATACACTTCTGGTCTCGTACATCTAATAACCTTGCTGGGCTTCCAATATCACTTTTATGCAGATGATACACAGATCTACCTCTCTGGCCCAAATCTCTCTTCCCTCCTCTCTCATCTTCCTGACTGTCTAACAGCCATCTCTTCCTTCATGACATCTCGCTCCCTTAAACTGAACATGGACAAAACAGATCTTCCCACCATCTCACTCCCTTCCCCTGTCTAACACCACAATCTCTGTAAATAAACTTACAATAACTGCAACTCATCATGCTCAGCGCCTGTGCGTCATTCTGGACTCCTCTCTCTCATTCACACTTCACATTCTTTCCCTAGCCACCTCCTGTCATCTTCAACTCAAAAATATCTCCCGCATCCGTCCCTTCCTCTCACCTGATACCACTAAAATGCTAGTGCTTGCCTTGGTCATCTACCGACTGGACTACTGCAACACCCTCCTCTGTGATTTGCCAACAAAAAGACTTCAATCTATTCTAAAATCTGCTGCTCGCCTCATCCACCTCTCCTCTCACTTCTCCAGCACTGCTCCCCTCTGTCAATCCCTCCACTGATTACCTGTCTCTCAGATAGTTTCGTTCAAACTTCTAACATTAACCTACAAAGCCAAGCCTCTCCCTACATTTCATCTCTGATCCAGTGATACCAACCCAAGTGCAACCTTCGCTCTGCCTCTGATATTCTCCTCTCATCCTCCTTGGTTAACTCCTCGCACTCCTGCCTTCAAGACTTCTCCCGTGCCTCCCCACTTCTCTGGAATGCAAGCCTTAAAAAGCGCCCTCAAAACTCACTTCTTCAGACAAGCATATAACCTGGCTTAAGCAACTTTGCTATTTGGAATACTGTGGAGAAAATTGTGGAGCTTGAAAGCTGGGCAAATAAATTAATAAAGGGTTATCAAGAGTACCCAAAATATTGCCACAATCAGGGATGTAAAAAGGCACCTACTGGGTGATCTACTAATAATTTAAAAGTATATCAGAGCTTAATACAAAAATCTATCCTATGCTCTATTCACAGGATACCCAGGACTGTAACCCACCTCCCTGTGGGGCATCCAGAATTTTGGGAAACCCCCAGGTCACTCAGAAACTCACCTTCTTTCCTGGTCCAATGGCGCATGAATGAGCAGCAGATGCATCCCTGCTATCTCTTTAGCAGGGCATGTGCCCATGCCAAGCATTTGTGAATGGCCCCAGTGCAGACTATGGCAGAACTGGGCCACAGTGCAGGCTATGGCAGAGCTTGGCCCCAGTGCAGCTCTGCCAAGCTCTGCCATAGCCTGTACTGGAGCAAGTGAGGAATCTGCCTGGCTGCGCTCCATGTTGCTCTGTGCTCTCTCAAGGGTGCTCAGGCACTGAAAGATCTCCATCTGGCCTTGTTTAGGTGTTACCACTGTTTTCCACATCTGACACATCTTTAACCACTTTGTCTATTTCCCCCCTCAATGTAGTCACCATTCTTTTGATAATGTTTTCAAAGTCCTTCCTTGTGGGGAGAGAACTTAATATGGCTTTTATACTCTGAGTGTCTACTTTCCTGCTTTCCGGGGAGCCATAGCTAGCCAGGGAGATTGATACCTGCTGCCAGAGCGGGGACAATAGGGGTCCAGATTCTGGCCCAAGCCTCACAATCTTACCACTCAGCAGGGGATCAGGGGCCCCACACAGCATGCAATTGGGAGCCCCACCCGGGGTTTCATGCATGTTCCTGCCCTGCCTGCTACTGTGGTGCTCCAGTAAGGGCCGCACAGGCAACCCCGCATTCTCCCCCAGGTCAGTTCTCCAGACAGCATCCCCACACTGCACAGCATGGCCAAGAGCACCAGTCCAGTCATTGGGGATCCTCTTTTTGTCATGGCAGGTGAGGGGCACTTACCTTATGGCCCCCAATGCTCCTCCACCATGGGTGTGAGCCCTCCATTCTCCCCATGGCTCCTTCTTGGATGGCCAGCAACAGCAGCTGTGATGCGCCTGCCTGCATCTATTTTCCTCCCAATGGCGTCTTCTCGCTGTTTGGGTAGTTTTCTGACATGTTGGCTAGGGAGCTCTACACACACACGTCATGCAGTCATTGTCAAGCCCCGTCCCCTCCAGTGACTTTTTTGGAGTCAAAAAGGAATTTATTCCTAAAATGAGGAAACATGACATAGGGTAATTTGGGTATTTCACTACATCTAGACCATTTCAGGCAAAAAAAGGTCTCCCAAACTATGTGATTATTTTATTATATTGATAGTTTAAAGTAAAACTGTCACCAGGTATCTATGGGCTTCAGTGCTTGTAGCACAAGGTAGATCCCTATTGGAATCAATCTTTTTAAATAAAATGTTGGGAAATGTATGAAAATGTGCAGTTGTGTTGATTTATTCCTACAGATATATCATGACCTGGATGAATGAGAACTTTTAAAGACTTAAAGGAGCACTAATGCGAAAAATAGCCCAATGACTAAAATCCATATAAATTTGATGGATGGCGGGAGGAGGGAATCACTTGGCATTTGGAAATATCCAGCCAGGCCTGTTTCTTTCTTTTAATAGAAGGGTTATTTAAGAAAGGCTAGTGCCAGGTAGTGCTATATGGCGACATGTAGCGTCTGGTGAATGCTGGGCGCTGTATGTGAAACCACATTTAAGAAAGCGAATCTGGTGAGCGCCTCTAACAGCGTCACATAGCGTCACGTATTACTAGAGGCGGCTCATTGCATAGTCTAGGTTCAGAAGCGACATGTATTACCTTTCACTCAGTGTCGCTCTGTCCTACATTTCAATGGGGTTTCATTTGGTTGTAGTTAAATAGTGTGTGAAATGGCTGAGTTTTTGTGCACTCATGTATGAGTAAATCCATGTTTAATACTGCACTGATGTGAAAAAACTTTGATAAATGCAGTTTGCATCCTAAACTGGTGCAACATGTGCTCGAACTGGCATAAAAAACTGCTTTGATTAATATTTCAACAGTGCGCCATTTTTCCCACAACTACTACTACCTTTATTGAAATAAAGTGACATTGTGTGCCTAACTAGTAACAATGAGACAGCCTCTATATAGGATGCCCCAATGTTGCGCCAGTGTGTTTCTAAACAGTCCATCCATATTTATTGCACTTATTTAACTGGCTCAGACTGGCCACACAAAACACACACTTCTGATGTAAAATTCTAGCAGAAAAACTATAATCTTATAAATGCAGCAGATGCAGCGAAATGGAGAGGGGGTTATTCATGAAGGGATAGCGCCAGGTAGTGCCTCGTAGCAGCAGGCAGTGTCTGGCGAATGCTGGGCGTTGTACCGTATAGCGCCGTAGGTATTACCTTCCGCTCAGTGCTGCTCTCCCATACATTTCAATGGCCGTTCATTTGCTTGTATTTAAACAGCATTTTTTTTTTTGTTTTTTTTTGCACAAATCATTGTGTGACCTCTCCTGGCTGCAAACAAACATTTTTAGAAACGTATTTGACTTTATATATTTTTATGCAGAATTGTCATTACAGGTCTGACACTAAAGTGTTAATGTCACAGATTTAAAACAATTTCATTCCATGTGTTTTCCCTTTGTTACTGGTGTATATGTGTTCAAAAACAGACTTTAATCACACAAGTATGGTGTGGAGTGCTGAGGGCCGGTCGCACTGAGCTGGCACCACCTTTCGCTTCCTGCAGCGATGTACTGGTGTTAGAGCACCCAACATACATCACATTCATCAATGCCAGCCAGGTTACTACAGCGACTGAGGCTCTCTGTTACAGCGTCCGATACCCGCTTACAGCATCTACTAGCGGTCGCTCTAAGCGCCGCTATACAGACGCTCATCTGTCGATACCTGTCATTAGTAAGGAATCAGCCTCCAAATGTGCATGCATGGATTAATAAATGGCTGTTTCACACTTGCTTATGTGCTGATGTTAAAAACTTTGATAAATGCAGTTTGCACTCAAAACCGGCGCACCATGTGCAAAAACTGGCTTAGATCTTCAACTGCTTCTAGAACAAGAATTGTACAATAAAAATGCATTGTTAAAGCCTGTCTCTTTTAAAATGTACAAACTTATAGTTGATTTGCTGTATGCTTAGAAATTGATCTACACTTATATCTTGCAGTAACTAAACATGTTTTTTTATCTAACAAAAATGCCATGAGTGTCAAAGGGACCATGTGCCTATCATAGAAAGTCCATATTACAAGCTATTAATCATGTTTTCGTCTTGCTGGTGCCCATAAACCATTTCTAGTGATTAAACCTCTGATCTGCAGTAACTAAATGTAAAGTAAAACTAGATATCCCAAACAGGGTCACAACCAGAAACAACATACCTAACTCGTAATAATTCTTCATAATTATTTTGGCTGAAGAAGGGATTTACATTTACAAGAACAACATTTGTAGTCACAAATAGAGATGAGCGAACTTTTGAAAAATTTGATTCGGCCGATTAGCCGGACTTTCCGGGAAAAATTGTTTCGGTCCGAATTTATCCGCAACGAATCGCTATTAAAAACGGCTATTTCTGGGTGTCCAAGAGCCTCCATAGGGTTGCAGAACAATTTGCTTGGCTGTAACATGCACAGGATGCATGCTGGGTTAGTGAAATACTATTGTAAAGAAGTATGACATGCAGACAGCTATTAGATTCGCTGTCGCAGAGCCGCACAATTACAGAGCCTTGAGGTGGCATCAGGATGATGAGCCCATATATTGCCTGAAAGACACACTCTGGACTTGGCAGCAGCATAGTGAGCCCATATATTGCTTGAAAGACACACCCAGGAGTTGGCAGCAGCATTAGGAGCCTATATATTGCCTGAAAAATACATTGGGGTTGGCAGCAGCATAGGGAGCCCATATATTGCCTGAAAGAGACACTGGAGTTGGCAGCAGCATTAGGAGATCATATATTGCTTGAAAAACACACCCTGGAGTTGGCAGCAGCATAGGGAGCCCATATATTGCCTGAAAGACACACCCAGGAGTTGGCAGCAGCATTAGGAGCCCATATATGGCCTGAAAGACACACTCTGGACTTGGCAGCAGCATAGGGAGCCCATATATTGCCTGAAAAACACATTGGAGTTGGCAGCAGCATTAGGAGCCCATATATTGGCTGAAAAACACATTGGAGTTGGCAGCAGCATAGGGAGCTCATATATTGCCTAAAAAACACATTGGGGTTGGCAGCAGCATAGGGAGCCCATATATTGCCTGAAAGAGACACTGGAGTTGGCAGCAGCATTAGGAGACCATATATTGCCTGAAAAACACACCCTGGAGTTGGCAGCAGCATAGGGAGCCCATATATTGCCTGAAAGACACACCCAGGAGTTGGCAGCAGCATTAGGAGCCTATATATTGCCTGAAAGACACACCCAGGAGTTGGCAGCAGCATTAGGAGCCCATATTTTGCCTGAAAAACACATTGGAGTTGGCAGCAGCATAGGGAGCTCATATATTGCCTGAAAGACACACCCAGGAGTTGGCAGCAGCATAGGAAGCTCATCTATTGCCTGAAAAACACATTGGAGTTGGCAGCAGCAGAAGGAGCCCATATATTGCCCGAAAGACACACCCAGGAGTTGGCAGCAGCATTAGGAGCCCATATATTGCCTGAAAAACACATTGGAGTTGGCAGCAGCATTAGGAGCCCATATATTGCCTGCAAGAGACACTGGAGTTGGCAGCAGCATTAGGAGACCATATATTGCCTGAAAGACACACCCTGGAGTTGGCAGCAGCATAGGGAGCCTATATATTGCCCGAAAGACACACCCAGGAGTTGGCAGCAGCATTAGGAGCCCATATATTGCCTGAAAGACACATTCTGGACTTGGCAGCAGCATAGGGAACCCATATATTGCCTGAAAGACACATCCAGGAGTTGGCAGCAGCATTAGGAGCCCATATATTGCCTGAAAAACACATTGGAGTTGGCAGCAGCATAGGGAGCCCATATATTGCCTGAAAAACACACCCAGGAGTTGGCAGCAGCATTAGGAGCCCATATATTGCCTGAAAAACACATTGGAGTTGGCAGCAGCATTAGGAGCCCATATATTGCCTGAAAAACACATTGGAGTTGGCAGCAGCATTAGGAGCCCATATATTGCCTGAAAGACACACACAGGAGTTTGCAGCAGCAGCAGCAGGAGCTCATATATTGCCTGAAAGACACACACAGGAGTTGGCAGCAGCAGAAGGAGCTACTATGCATCAGCTACTCGCATGCATTGGCTATTGGTGGGTGGAAATCCTGGCTGATCCATGCCTGATTCATCTTCACAAAGGTAAGTCTCTCCACATTTTTCATGGACAGGCGAGTTCTCCTTGGCGTTACTATGGCCCCCGCAGCACTAAAGACCCGCTCAGATGGCACACTACTGGCTGGGCAGGACAGCTTTCCAGGGCAAACTCTGCTAGTTGCGGCCACAAGTCAAGTTTGGCTGCCCAGAAGTCCAGCGGATCCTGAAGGTGCGTTGGCATGGTCATTTCAAGGTATGACACGACCTGCTGGTTCAGGCCTTGCTCCAGGTCTTCCTGCTGCTCATGAGTAGCCTCACTATGCGGGTGCAGAAAGCTACTCATTAGCGACTGAAGACTGAGGCTGCTACTGATGGAGCTGCTGCTGCTGCTCCTGCCACCCCCCCGGCAGCCATGGCAGTGGAAGGTGAGCGCAGAGGTCCCCCCGAGTCAGACCTGCGAGAGTATGGACCATGGCGCAGATAGGCATCGGCCAACTGACTACGTAGAATGTCTTTGTAGTAAGTCAGTTTGTCCTCCCTCTCAGCGGGTTTAAAAAATGCCCCCATTTTGTGCCGGTAGCGAGGGTCCAATAAGGTGAAGTTAGAAGCCAGAAGTCATCCCACAGAAAAATGGAGACAATTCTGCGGTCACTACGCAAGCACGTGAGCATGCATCGTGCCATTTGTGCAAGTGACTCGGAGGGACTACCTGTCTCCATCTCCACTGCATACTTCCACGGTGTGTCTGGGTCTCGCCTTCCAAACAACCCTCTAGCTCCACTGGCTGCTCCTCCTCTCCTGTCAGATGACTAGATAAACTGCCCATTTCGCCAAAACTAAACTGTGCTTCACTGTACTGCTCCTCCTCCTCCTCAGCTCTCACGGGGTTTATGTGGCCGTGAAATGTATGCGCCATGTCTCCAGTGCCCTGACCAGCCATGGTTTCCAACATGTGTTGTATTACATGAAGCGGCGGAATCACGTTGTTCATGCTGTAATCCTGGCAACTGCCAAGTGATGGAGCCTTGGCTGGGTGAAATTGGAGGCGGCGTGGCACTGGCTGATGCAGCCGGCTGGACCCCCACTTCGGAGCCTCGGTTCTCCCAGGACGCTTTATGGTGATGCTGCATGTGTTGCCGCAGGGCCGTGGTACCAACATTGGGGCCCTGGCCACGCTTGACCTTCTGTCTACACATCTTGCATGTGGCCAGGTTACCCTCCTGCGGATGCTTGATGAAAAAGTGCCACACTGCCGAGTAGCTAATTTTCCCTCCAACAGTCCGCACTAATTCACTGCTACTGCTGCCAACTCCAGGAACCCCTGCTCCACTACCTCCCGGGAAGGCAGCCTGCCGCGCAGCAGGTGGTCTACCCCACCCCCGGCCATGTGTGGCTCCAAACATCCCAATTCTGCCACCATGCTGACTGCCAACCCTACTGCCACCAACCTGCCTCAGCTGCTGACTCTGGGGCAACCTGGGACCCTCTTCTCCTGATGATGATAAAGCCCCTTCTGCACTGGGCTCCCAAGTGCGATCGGCTTTAACATCCTCATCATCGAGTTGTGTCTGCATATCACTGATGTCCTCCTCGGTTTCCACAAGAGCGTGTGCTGCAGGAGACGGAACGCTCGCCACACCACCTCCCACGCCTCAGTGTTTGTCTGCCTAGCGGAAGAAGCGGCGGATGTCTCCCCCATTTCTTGGCTGGGCAGTACCTGCTGACTGTCCTCTAACACATCATCCTCACTGAATAGTGGAGCTGAACTCAAAGCATAAGATACGTCGGCTGGAGGGGGGGCATAGAACAGAGGCAATGGAAGGACAGGGGCTGCTCCCGGGCCATGCCAACTCAGGGTTGTGTCCGAGGAACCTATGGACTGTTGACTGGGGGTGTCAGATGTCACTTGTGATGAGGTCGATGACGGACGATGCGTTGCTGGTCGAGACACGACCGCTGGCTGATACCGGGAGATCAGACCTCTCACCGCAACTCCTGCTGCCACTCGCCCCTAGTCTGCTGCGACCTCTGCCTGATGAATCTAGACCTCTCCTCATTGCACATCCTGGCACATCTCTGCCTGACATTTTTACTGCGTTTAGTAGGGGAAAACAATACACTACACTACACCTAGAACAGTATTTTTGTAACAGCAGGTGTGTAGAAAAGTTAGATCAAAATATGCAGACACTGTAGCTAAAAGCTAATGCAAAAAGACACTGTCAGATGGTCTTACACAGGATGCCACTGGTCAGAGTTAAATGCACAACAGGCAGTTTTAAAACATGTTTTTTGTTCAAAATGTAAAAAAGGTAAGGATGCAGGTGCTATTAAAAGCTAACTGCTAGTATTCGGGATGCCCCCCCTCCCCGATGAAAGGCAATGGATGCTTTAAACTTGTAGACCAGACTTTTTTATACAAAAGGCAAAAGGTTAGTAGGCAGGTACTCTTAAAAGATAAGTGCTAGCACTGACAATGGCCCCCGGTGAAAGGCAATGGGTGCTTTAAACTTTTAAACCAGACTTTTTTATACAAAGGGCAAAAGGTTAGTAGGCAGGTACTCTTAAAAGATACGTGGTAGCACTGACAATGGCCTCCGGTGAAAGGCAAGGGGTGCTTTAAACTTTAAAACCAGACTTTTTTATACAAAAGGCAAAAGGTTAGTAGGCAGGTACTCGTAAAAGATAAGTGGTAGCACTGACAATGGCCCCCAGTGAATGGCAATGGGTGTTTTAAACTTTTAAAACAGACTTTTTTATACAAAAGGCAAAAGGATAGTAGACAGGTACTCTTAAGAGACACGTTCTAGTATTTGGGATTCCCCCCCCCCCCCCCCCCCCCGGCGAAAGGCAAAGTTTGCTTCAAAAGTAACTTTGATTACAAAATCCAACCAGTTAGTAGACAGGTACTCTTGAAATATTTATGCTAGTGTTTGGTATGCCCCCTCTTCACAAACAGAGGTTGGCTCATTTGATAGTGGAAAAGTGATGTTGATTACAAAATGCAACCAGTTAATAGACAGGTAGTCTTGAACTAATTATGCTAGTGTTTGGGATGCCCCCTCCTCAAATACAGAGGTTGGCTCCTTTTAAAGTGGTAAAGTGACTTTGATTACAAAATCCAACCAGTTAGTAGACAGGTAATCTTGAAATATTTATGCTAGTGTTAGAGATGCCCCCTCTTCACATACAGAGGTTGGCTCCTTTGATAGTGGAAAAGTGACGTTGATTACAAAATGCAACCAGTTAATAGACAGGTAGTCTTGAAATATTTATGCTAGTGTTTGGGATGCCCCCTCCTCACATACAGAGGTTGGCTCCATTGATAGTGGAAAAGTGATGTTGATTACAAAATCCAACCAGTTAGTAGACAGGTACTCTTGAAATATTTATGCTAGTGTTTGGGATGCCCCCTCTTCACATACAGAGGTTGGCTCCTTTGATAGTGGAAAAGTGACGTTGATTACAAAATCCAACCAGTTAGTAGACAGGTACTCTTGAAATATTTATGCTAGTGTTTGGGATGCCCCCTCTTCACATACAGAGGCTGGCTCCTTTAATAGTGGAAAAGTGAGGTTGATTACAAAATGCAACCAGTTAATAGACAGGTAGTCTTGAAAAATTAATGCTAGTGTTTGGGATGCCCCCTCCTCACATACAGAGGTTGGCTCCTTTTAGAGTGGAAAAGTGAAGTTGATTACAAAATCCAACCAGTTAGTAGACAGGTACTCTTGAAATATTTATGCTAGTGTTTGGGATGCCCCCTCTTCACATACAGAGGTTTGCTCTTTTGATAGTGGAAAAGTGACGTTGATTACAAAATCCAACCAGTTAGTAGAGAGGTACTCTTGAAATATTTATGCAAGTGTTTGGGATGTCCCCTCCTCACATAAAGAGGTTGGCTCCTTTGATAGTGAAAATGTGACGTTGATTACAAAGTCCAACCAGTTAATAGACAGGTAGTCTTGAAATATTTATGCTAGTGTTTGGGATGAACAAAGGGGGGTGGGAGCAGCTCAATCACTATTTATACAAAATTATCAACATTATTATTCAGGGCCTGGGAACTAATTTACCGCCCAGTTTAACCCTCTCATCAACTAAATATCAAGCAACAAACATGTCTAGCTATGTGGAAAGACAGAGATTTGGTTGCATATATCTGCAGATACATGTGGAAGCCACACTGCCCCGGCAAGGCACTCTGTGTTTAGTGTGGTCCCTACTCTTAATTCTGAGTCCCCAAAGTTGGGACATGCAATGCAGACAAATATCTGAGAGCTACTCACCTGGGAAGCAGCCAGCCTCCCTTTAGAACACTTCACAGGGAGAAATCCATATTAGCTGAATTCCTCCCTGCTTGTGCTCATGGCAATTCAAATGAACAAAGGGGGGTGGGAGCAGCTCAATCACTATTTATACAAAATTATCAACATTATTATTCAGGGCCTGGGAACTAATTTACCGCCCAGTTTAACCCTCTCATCAACTAAATATCAAGCAACAAACATGTCTAACTATGTGGAAAGACAGAGATTTGGTTGCATATATCTGCAGATACATGTGGAAGCCACACTGCCCCGGCAAGGCACTCTGTGTTTAGTGTGGTCCCTACTCTTAATTCTGAGTCCCCAAAGTTGGGACATGCAATGCAGACAAATAGTGTTTGGGATGCCCCCTCTTCAAATACAGAGGTTGGCTCCTTTTAGAGTGGAAAAGTGAAGTGGATTACAAAGTCCAACCAGTTAATAGACAGGTAGTCTTGAAATATTTATGCTAGTGTTTGGGATGCCCCCTATTCACATACAGAGGTTGGCTCTTTTGATAGTGGAAAAGTGACGTTGATTACAAAATGCAACCAGTTAATAGACAGGTAGTCTTGAAATATTTATGATAGTGTTTGGGATGCCCCCTCTTCAAATACAGAGGTTGGCTCCTTTGATAGTGGGAAAGTGATGTTGATTACAAAATCCAACCAGTTAGTAGACAGGTAGTCTTGAAATATTTATGCTAGTGTTTGGGATGCCCCCTCCTCACATACAGAGGTTGGCTCTTTTGATAGTGGAAAAGTGACGTTGATTACAAAATGCAACCAGTTAATAGACAGGTAGTCTTGAAATATTCATGCTAGTGTTTGGGATGCCCCCTCTTCAAATACAGAGGTTGGCTCCTTTGATATTGGGAAAGTGACGTTGATTACAAAGTCCAACCAGTTAGTAGACAGGTAGTCTTGAAATATTATGCTAGTGTTTGGCATGCCCCCTCTTCACATACAGAGGTTGGCTCCTTTGATATTGGAAAAGTGACGTTGATTACAAAATGCAGCCAGTTAATAGACAGGTAGTCTTGAAATATTTATGCTAGTGTCTGGGATGCCCCCCTTCTCACATACAGAGGTTGACTCCTTTTATAGTGGAAAAGTGATGTTGATTACAAAATGCAACCAGTTAATAGACAGATATTCTTGAAATATTTATGCTAGTGTTTGGGATGCCCCTCCTTAAATACAGAGGTTGGCTCCTTTTATAGTGGTAAAGTGAGTTTTATTACAAAATGCAACCAGTTAATAGACAGGTAGTCTTGAAATATTTATGCTAGTGTTTGGGATGCCCCCTCCTCACATACAGAGGTTGGCTCCTTTTATAGTGGTAAAGTGACTTTGATTACAAAATGCAACCAGTTAATAGACAGGTACTCTTGAAATATTTATGCTAGTGTTTGGGATGCCCCTCCTCAAATACAGAGGTTGGCTCCTTTTATAGTGGTAAAGTGAGTTTGATTACAAAATGCAACCAGTTAATAGACAGGTAGTCTTGAAATATTTATGCTAGTGTTTGGGATGCCCCCTCCTCACATACAGAGGTTGGCTCCTTTTATAGTGGTAAAGTGAGTTTGATTACAAAATGCAACCAGTTAATAGACAGGTAGTCTTGAAATATTTATGCTAGTGTTTGGGATGCCCCCTCCTCACATACAGAGGTTGGCTCCTTTTATAGTGGTAAAGTGAGTTTGATTACAAAATGCAACCAGTTAATAGACAGGTACTCTTGAAATATTTATGCTAGTGTTTGGGATGCCCCCTCCTCACATACAGAGGTTGGCTCCTTTGATAATGGAAAAGTGACGTTGATTACAAATTGCAACCAGTTAATAGACAGGTAGTCTTGAAATATTTATGCTAGTGTTTGGGATGCCCCCTCCTCAAATACAGAGGTTGGCTCCTTTTATAGTGCTAAAGTGACTTTGATTACAAAATGCAACCAGTTAATAGACAGGTAGTCTTGAAATATTTATGCTAGTGTTTGGGATGCCCCCTCCTCACATACAGAAGTTGGCTCCTTTTATAGTGGTAAAGTGACGTTGATTACAAAATGCAACCAGTTAATAGACAGGTAGTCTTGAAATATTTATGCTAGTGTTTGGGATGCCCCCTCCTCAAATACAGAGGTTGGCTCCTTTGATAGTGGGAAAGTGACGTTGATTACAAAATCCAACCAGTTAGTAGACAGGTAGTCTTGAAATATTTATGCTAGTGTTTGGGATGCCCCCTCCTCACATACAGAGGTTGGCTCCTTTGATAGTGGAAAGGTGACGTTGATTACAAAATGCAACCAGTTAATAGACAGGTAGTTTTGAAATATTAATGCTAGTGTTTGGGATGCCTCCTCCTCGCATACAGAGGTTGGCTCCTTTTATAGTGGAAAAGTGAAGTTGATTACAAAATCCAACCAGTTAATAGACAGGTAGTCTTGAAATATTTATGCTAGTGTTTGGGATGCCCCCTCTTCACATACAGAGGTTGGCTCCTTTGATAGTGGAAAAGTGACGTTGATTACAAAATGCAGCCAGTTAATAGACAGGTAGTCTTGAAATATTTATGCTAGTGTCTGGGATGCCCCCTTCTCACATACAGAGGTTGACTCCTTTTATAGTGGAAAACTGATGTTGATTACAAAATGCAACCAGTTAATAGACAGATAGTCTTGAAATATTTATGCTAGTGTTTGGGATGCCCCTCCTCAAATACAGAGGTTGGCTCCTTTTATAGTGGTAAAGTGATGTTGATTACAAAATGCAACCAGTTAATAGACAGGTAGTCTTGAAATATTTATGCTAGTGTTTGGGATGCCCCCTCCTCACATACAGAATTTGGCTCCTTTTATAGTGGTAAAGTGACTTTGATTACAAAATGCAACCAGTTAATAGACATGTACTCTTGAAATATTTATGCTAGTGTTTGGGATGCCCCCTCCCCACATACAGAGGTTGGCTCCTTTGATAATGGAAAAGTGACATTGATTACAAAATGCAACCAGTTAATAGACAGGTAGTCTTGAAATATTTATGCTAGTGTTTGGGATGCCCCCTCTTCACATACAGAGGTTGGCTCCTTTGATAATGGAAAAGTGACGTTGATTACAAAATGCAATCAGTTAATAGACAGGTAGTCTTGAAATATTTATGCTAGTGTCTGGGATGCCCCCTTCTCACATACAGAGGTTGACTCCTTTTATAGTGGAAAAGTGATGTCCATTACAAAATGAAACCAGTTAATAGACAGATAGTCTTGAAATATTTATGCTAGTGTTTGGGATGCCCCTCCTCAAATACAGAGGTTGGATCCTTTGATAATGGAAAAGTGATGTTGATTACAAAATGCAACCAGTTAATAGACAGGTAGTCTTGAAATATTTATGCTAGTGTTTGGGATGCCCCCTCCTCACATACAGAGTTTGGCTCCTTTTGTAGTGGTAAAGTGACTTTGATTACAAAATGAAACCAGTTAATAGACAGGTACTCTTGAAATATTTATGCTAGTGTTTGGGATGCCCCCTCCTCACATACAGAGGTTGGATCCTTTGATAATGGAAAAGTGACGTTGATTACAAAATGCAGCCAGTTAATAGACAGGTAGTCTTGAAATATTTATGCTAGTGTTTGGGATGCCCCCTCCTCACATACAGAGGTTGGCTCCTTTTATAGTGGTAAAGTGACGTTGATTACAAAATGCAACCAGGTAGTAGACAGATACTCTTGAAATATTAATGCTGGCACGCTTTTTAAAGAATGACACCAGGAAAAGGTGTGTTATTAACACTAAATAGGCTTGGAAGCTAATGCAAACACTTAAAACTGTCCCTGTCTTTCTCTGTCACTGTCACAGCCTCTCTCCTTCTCTATCTGTCCCTCGCTTCTATCTATCTATCTATCTATCTATCTATCTATCTATCTATCTATCTCTCCCTCGCTGTATCTATCTATCTATCTATCTATCTATATATCTATCTATCTATCTATGTGTCCCTCGTTCTCTCCCTGCCTCATCTGCTCTGGCCGCAATACAGTGTCAGAATGATCTTCCGCAAAATGGCCGCCGCTTATATGGGGCTGTGACATCATCGGTAAGCCTGTCTGCTGATAGGTAGCATGTGACACCTACCCAGGATTCCTTGCCCCATGGGACATGTCCTGACATATGGATCCACAATTTTAGATGGGCTTTATAGCAGTAAATTGAGTTTTAAGGAAGCGATTCGAGCAATCGAATCGCGGCGATATTCGGAATCGTAACAAATTGAATATTTCCTGAAATTCGTAACGAATTTGGGTTCGTCAGAATCGATTCGCTCATCTCTAGTCACAAACTTCAGTTTAAAAGCACTTCACCATTATCAGTGTAAAGGGTGAAAAGACCACTGCGGTATGAAATAGAGCAGAACGTCTTCACATTCTATTATCCTCTAGTGTCTATGGCTTGCTTTCGTTTCCTATATATTCACAAGCAACATTCCAAGTTTCAGCATAGGCCCCATCACTAGAATATTCCCATCCAGATGTCTTCTTCCAGAGCATTAGTATTCTTTGGAGCCTTCATTAAACTGTTCTCTGAGTTTTTTTTATTAAAGGTAAAATGGGGAAGGATAACAACGGTACTACTTTCCATCTGAATCAGTAACCAAGGCAGGGAAGGATAATTTTCTGAAAATTAAGGTTGTTAAGATGAAATTACTATATCTCATGTTGCATACAAAATGAGACGTGATGTTAGGCTGCCAGTATGAATGTGGCACCTGCTATTCCTTGCATTGAAATCATCCAGAGGATGACAGATAAATGAAACTAGACCGTCTGAATTGTTTCACATGATTTCTTTAAATCAAATACAGAGGTTGGCTCCTTTTACAGTGGAAAAGTGAAGTTGATTACAAAGTCCAACCAGTTAATAGACAGGTAGTTTTGAAATATTTATGCTAGTGTTTGGGATGCCCCCTCTTCACATACAGAGGTTGGCTCCTTTGATAGTGGAAAAGTGATGTTGATTACAAAATGCAACCAGTTAATAGACAGGTAGTCTTTTTTTTTTCAAACTCTTTATTTTCTCTTTTTTTCTTTCCTTCCTTATCTCATTCTTATATACACATATATAGCATATATGTTACAATCATCAATATCTTAGACATTTAACATATTTATAAATTATCATATATCGCTAGTCAGCCTAGATCATCAACCTAAGATACTTCATCTACTATATCTAATAAGAAAAGGAAATAGGATATAATAAAAATAAAAATAAAAATAACAAAAATAAAAAAAAAAAAAAAAAAAAAAGGAAAGAGAAGAAGAGTAAACAAGAAAAAAAAAAAGAGAAAGAAAAAGAAAGAAGGAGGTGATAGTCCAGGGGGATAGTTCCTACCTTGAGTTTATGCTCTAGCATATTCAGGGACCTATTTCTGCTTTCTAATTTCGTCTATAAAGATTCTATCTCTTTAAGTTAGATTATATCATTCATCAGCTAGTCCATGGGGCTAAGAGGGATGGGAAGGGGGAACATCCGCAGTCATTAGTTGTTCAAATCTTACTGTCTCTTTAAAAATAAGCCATGGCGACCATACCTGTTGATGTTGTATCTTGGTCTCATGGACCGCAGCAATAAGTTCCTCCATCTCCATAATATGATTAATCTCTCCTATCCATTCCCTCACCGATGGGACTGCTTCAGATCTCCATAACCTAGGTATCATTATCTTTGCTGCATTAATGAGATGTCTCAGAAGAGATCTCTTATAGGTCTTCAAAGGCATATCTGACAGGTGTAGAAGAAATAGAGAGGGATCTCGAGTTATCAGTCTCCCCAAAATCTCGCTAGAGATGTCGGCTACTGCCTGCCAAAAAGGAACAACTTTTGGGCAGTTCCAGAAAATATGGAGAAAGCTTCCTATTGCTCCTTGACATCTCCAACATTCAGCAGGGTGAGTCGGAGAGAAACCATGTAATCTTTTCGGGGTATAATATCATCTTGTGAGGTACTTATAATTAGTTTCCTGGATTTTAGATGAAACTGAAGTCTTATGTGTAGCCAGGAAAATATAATAGACAGGTAGTCTTTATGCTAGTGTCTGGGATGCCCCCTCCTCACATACAGAGGTTGGCTCCTTTTATAGTGGTAAAGTGACTTTGATTACAAAATGCAACCAGTTAATAGACAGGTAGTCTTGAAATATTTATGCTAGTGTTTGGGATGCCCCCTCTTCACATACAGAGGTTGGCTCCTTTGATAGTGGAAAAGTGATGTTGATTACAAAATGCAGCCAGTTAATAGACAGGTAGTCTTGAAATATTTATGCTAGTGTCTGGGATGCCCCCTTCTCACATACAGAGGTTGACTCCTTTTATAGTGGAAAAGTGACGTTGATTACAAAATGCAACCAGTTAATAGACAGGTAGTCTTGAAATATTTATGCTAGTGTCTGGGATGCCCCCTTCTCACATGCAGAGGTTGACTCCTTTTATAGTGGAAAAGTGATATTGATTACAAAATGCAACCAGTTAATAGACAGATAGTCTTGAAATATTTATGCTAGTGTTTGGGATGCCCCCTCCTCACATACAGAGGTTGGCTCCTTTTATAGTGGTAAAGTGAGTTTGATTACAAAATGCAACCAGTTAATAGACAGATAGTCTTGAAATATTTATGCTAGTGTTTGGGATGCCCCTCCTCAAATACAGAGGTTGGATCCTTTGATAATGGAAAAGTGATGTTGATTACAAAATGCAACCAGTTAATAGACAGGTAGTCTTGAAATATTTATGCTAGTGTTTGGGATGCCCCCTCCTCACATACAGAGTTTGGCTCCTTTTGTAGTGGTAAAGTGACTTTGATTACAAAATGAAACCAGTTAATAGACAGGTACTCTTGAAATATTTATGCTAGTGTTTGGGATGCCCCCTCCTCACATACAGAGGTTGGATCCTTTGATAATGGAAAAGTGACGTTGATTACAAAATGCAGCCAGTTAATAGACAGGTAGTCTTGAAATATTTATGCTAGTGTTTGGGATGCCCCCTCCTCACATACAGAGGTTGGCTCCTTTTATAGTGGTAAAGTGACGTTGATTACAAAATGCAACCAGGTAGTAGACAGATACTCTTGAAATATTAATGCTGGCACGCTTTTTAAAGAATGACACCAGGAAAAGGTGTGTTATTAACACTAAATAGGCTTGGAAGCTAATGCAAACACTTAAAACTGTCCCTGTCTTTCTCTGTCACTGTCACAGCCTCTCTCCTTCTCTATCTGTCCCTCGCTTCTATCTATCTATCTATCTATCTATCTATCTATCTATCTATCTATCTCTCCCTCGCTGTATCTATCTATCTATCTATCTATCTATATATCTATCTATCTATCTATGTGTCCCTCGTTCTCTCCCTGCCTCATCTGCTCTGGCCGCAATACAGTGTCAGAATGATCTTCCGCAAAATGGCCGCCGCTTATATGGGGCTGTGACATCATCGGTAAGCCTGTCTGCTGATAGGTAGCATGTGACACCTACCCAGGATTCCTTGCCCCATGGGACATGTCCTGACATATGGATCCACAATTTTAGATGGGCTTTATAGCAGTAAATTGAGTTTTAAGGAAGCGATTCGAGCAATCGAATCGCGGCGATATTCGGAATCGTAACAAATTGAATATTTCCTGAAATTCGTAACGAATTTGGGTTCGTCAGAATCGATTCGCTCATCTCTAGTCACAAACTTCAGTTTAAAAGCACTTCACCATTATCAGTGTAAAGGGTGAAAAGACCACTGCGGTATGAAATAGAGCAGAACGTCTTCACATTCTATTATCCTCTAGTGTCTATGGCTTGCTTTCGTTTCCTATATATTCACAAGCAACATTCCAAGTTTCAGCATAGGCCCCATCACTAGAATATTCCCATCCAGATGTCTTCTTCCAGAGCATTAGTATTCTTTGGAGCCTTCATTAAACTGTTCTCTGAGTTTTTTTTATTAAAGGTAAAATGGGGAAGGATAACAACGGTACTACTTTCCATCTGAATCAGTAACCAAGGCAGGGAAGGATAATTTTCTGAAAATTAAGGTTGTTAAGATGAAATTACTATATCTCATGTTGCATACAAAATGAGACGTGATGTTAGGCTGCCAGTATGAATGTGGCACCTGCTATTCCTTGCATTGAAATCATCCAGAGGATGACAGATAAATGAAACTAGACCGTCTGAATTGTTTCACATGATTTCTTTAAATCAAATACAGAGGTTGGCTCCTTTTACAGTGGAAAAGTGAAGTTGATTACAAAGTCCAACCAGTTAATAGACAGGTAGTTTTGAAATATTTATGCTAGTGTTTGGGATGCCCCCTCTTCACATACAGAGGTTGGCTCCTTTGATAGTGGAAAAGTGATGTTGATTACAAAATGCAACCAGTTAATAGACAGGTAGTCTTTTTTTTTTCAAACTCTTTATTTTCTCTTTTTTTCTTTCCTTCCTTATCTCATTCTTATATACACATATATAGCATATATGTTACAATCATCAATATCTTAGACATTTAACATATTTATAAATTATCATATATCGCTAGTCAGCCTAGATCATCAACCTAAGATACTTCATCTACTATATCTAATAAGAAAAGGAAATAGGATATAATAAAAATAAAAATAAAAATAACAAAAATAAAAAAAAAAAAAAAAAAAAAAGGAAAGAGAAGAAGAGTAAACAAGAAAAAAAAAAAGAGAAAGAAAAAGAAAGAAGGAGGTGATAGTCCAGGGGGATAGTTCCTACCTTGAGTTTATGCTCTAGCATATTCAGGGACCTATTTCTGCTTTCTAATTTCGTCTATAAAGATTCTATCTCTTTAAGTTAGATTATATCATTCATCAGCTAGTCCATGGGGCTAAGAGGGATGGGAAGGGGGAACATCCGCAGTCATTAGTTGTTCAAATCTTACTGTCTCTTTAAAAATAAGCCATGGCGACCATACCTGTTGATGTTGTATCTTGGTCTCATGGACCGCAGCAATAAGTTCCTCCATCTCCATAATATGATTAATCTCTCCTATCCATTCCCTCACCGATGGGACTGCTTCAGATCTCCATAACCTAGGTATCATTATCTTTGCTGCATTAATGAGATGTCTCAGAAGAGATCTCTTATAGGTCTTCAAAGGCATATCTGACAGGTGTAGAAGAAATAGAGAGGGATCTCGAGTTATCAGTCTCCCCAAAATCTCGCTAGAGATGTCGGCTACTGCCTGCCAAAAAGGAACAACTTTTGGGCAGTTCCAGAAAATATGGAGAAAGCTTCCTATTGCTCCTTGACATCTCCAACATTCAGCAGGGTGAGTCGGAGAGAAACCATGTAATCTTTTCGGGGTATAATATCATCTTGTGAGGTACTTATAATTAGTTTCCTGGATTTTAGATGAAACTGAAGTCTTATGTGTAGCCAGGAAAATATAATAGACAGGTAGTCTTTATGCTAGTGTCTGGGATGCCCCCTCCTCACATACAGAGGTTGGCTCCTTTTATAGTGGTAAAGTGACTTTGATTACAAAATGCAACCAGTTAATAGACAGGTAGTCTTGAAATATTTATGCTAGTGTTTGGGATGCCCCCTCTTCACATACAGAGGTTGGCTCCTTTGATAGTGGAAAAGTGATGTTGATTACAAAATGCAGCCAGTTAATAGACAGGTAGTCTTGAAATATTTATGCTAGTGTCTGGGATGCCCCCTTCTCACATACAGAGGTTGACTCCTTTTATAGTGGAAAAGTGACGTTGATTACAAAATGCAACCAGTTAATAGACAGGTAGTCTTGAAATATTTATGCTAGTGTCTGGGATGCCCCCTTCTCACATGCAGAGGTTGACTCCTTTTATAGTGGAAAAGTGATATTGATTACAAAATGCAACCAGTTAATAGACAGATAGTCTTGAAATATTTATGCTAGTGTTTGGGATGCCCCCTCCTCACATACAGAGGTTGGCTCCTTTTATAGTGGTAAAGTGAGTTTGATTACAAAATGCAACCAGTTAATAGACAGGTAGTCTTGAAATATTTATGCTAGTGTTTGGGATGCCCCCTCCTCACATACAGAGGTTGGCTCCTTTTATAGTGGTAAAGTGACGTTGATTACAAAATGCAACCAGTTAATAGACAGGTACTCTTGAAATATTTATGCTAGTGTTTGGGATGCCCCCTCCTCACATACAGAGGTTGGCTCCTTTGATAATGGAAAAGTGACGTTGATTACAAAATGCAACCAGTTAATAGACAGGTAGTTTTGAAATATTTATGCTAGTGTTTGGGATGCCCCCTCTTCACATACAGAGGTTGGCTCCTTTGATAGTGGAAAAGTGACGTTGATTACAAAATGCAACCAGTTAATAGACAGGTACTCTTGAAATATTAATGCTGGCACTCTTTTTAAAGAATGACACCAGGAAAAGGTGTGTTATTAACACTAAATAGGCTTGGAAGCTAATGCAAACACTTAAAACTGTCCCTGTCACTGTCACAGCCTCTCTCCTTCTCTATCTGTCCCTCGCTTCTATCTATCTATCTATCTATCTATCTATCTCTCCCTCGCTGTATCTATCTATCTATCTATCTATCTATCTATCTATCTATCTAACTATCTATGTGTCCCTCGTTCTCTCCCTGCCTCATCTGCTCTGGCCGCAATACAGTGTCAGAATGATCTTCCGCAAAATGGCCGCCGCTTATATGGGGCTGTGACATCATCGGTAAGCCTGTCTGCTGATAGGTAGCATGTGACACCTACCCAGGATTCCTTGCCCCATGGGACATGTCCTGACATATGGATCCACCATTTACTGTATAGCAGTAAATGGAGTTGTAAGGAAGCAATTCGAGCAATCGAATCGCGGCGATATTCGGAATAGTAACAAATCGAATATTTCCTGAAATTCGTAACGAATTCGGGTTCGTCAGAATCGATTCGCTCATCTCTAGTCACAAACTTCAGTTTAAAAGCACTTCACCATTATCAGTGTAAAAGGTGAAAAGGCCACTGCGGTATGAAATAGAGCAGAACGTCTTCACATTCTATTATCCTCTAGTGTCTACGGCTTGCTTTCGTTTCCTATATATTCACAAGCAACATTCCAAGGCCCTTATTCATCAAGCGATAGTGCCAGGTAGTGTCTCACTAGCGCCAGGTAGCGCCAGCTATCGGCGGCTACCGACTCCAGAACGCCCGGCGGCGGACACAATCACGCATTTATCACGCTAAATGAGGCTAGCACCGACGAGAGCGTCAGCTAGCGCGGGATTCATCATGTAGCCGACTGCAACGAACAGCGCCGCTGCTAATCCCATCACAGCGCCAGGTATGACCTGTCGCTACCTGGCGGTCTGCCATACATTTCAATAGCAGACCCTGCAATGATTTTTTTAAGTGGTTTTTGTGTTCTTGTATTTTTGCAAAAATTCTACAGATGTTGTTTCGGATATGTTTGATTAATCTGGCTTGTTTTTATTGTTTTTTTGAGGAAAGATGTAATTTTTACACTGGAATGTTGTGAGTGAAATCTAAAATGCATCTCCTCCCACAAAACACATTAGGCTCAAAATAGCTTGCTTTCACAACACACATGGCTAGTAAATCTACTTTTTAGTCACTCATGTTTGGCTCTCACGTTCGCTCATTGAAATTGTCAGCGCCCAAGCTATTCGGCAGCCCTGTCCTTGATGAATCTGTGGTGGTCAGAGTTTGTGCAGTCGCTGTTTTGATTCGCTATGTGGCGGCGCTAGCGGCGCTGTGCTGCGCTGTGCTGTTCATACATGTGCCTTTCTGCCATTTTGCCTGAATTCACTTGCAGCGACCCCAGTCGTTCTTAATGAATACACTGTAGTTGTGAGCTTGCATGTCCACATTCTTCTGGATTTGTTCATGCGTACAAGCTCATAACAACCCGTTATGCATTCTCCTGTGTGCCACATTATCATGTAGTTGACTAGTTTGCTTGTGTTATTATTTTATGAAGGACTATAAGATTGTTATTTGTAAGCAACCAGCTTTGTTTTTTCGCTGACCTATGCATTACAGGATATTGATCACCCAGCTAAATCAAGCTAATAATTAATGGCGTCTTGGCCAATAGCTTGTTGTAATACGTAAAAATCCTCTTTCCGCCACTTTGCTTGCACATAGCGGATATTAGCTAGTTCTGGTGCGCGGATGTTTTTTTTTTAGTCTGGCGCTTTCGTCATATCCACTTCCGGTTTCCTCCTTTGCGTTTCAAAGCAACATAAAGCTAAAAATTAATTGCGCTTTGGCCAATAGCTTGTTGTAATGCGTAAATCGACTATTTCCGCCACTTAGCTTGCACATAGCGGATATTATCTAGTTCTGGTGCGTGGATTTTTTTTTTTGATAATTTTTTTTTTTTTGGTCTGGCGCTTTCGTCCTATCCACTTCCGGTTTCCTCCTTTGCGTTTCAAAGCAACATAAAGCTAAAAATTAATTGCGCTTTGGCCAATAGCTTGTTGTAATGCGTAAATCGACTATTTCCGCCACTTAGCTTGCACATAGCGGATATTATCTAGTGCTGGTGCGTGGATTTTTTTTTTGGTTCATTTTTTTTTTTTTGGGTCCGGCGCTTTCGTCCTATCCACTTCCGGTTTCCTCCTTTGCGTTTCAAAGCAACATAAAGCTAAAAATTAATTGCGCTTTGGCCCATAGCTTGTTGTAATGCGTAACTCGACTATTTCCGCCACTTAGGTTGCACATAGTGGATATTAGCTTGTTCCTGGTGCGCGGAGCGTTTTTTTATTTTTTCCTGTCGCTTTGGTCATATCCGGTTCCGGTTTCCTCCTTTGCTTTTCCACCATGATGCCCAGGAGAAGAGTCATGCGTCTCCCCAGCTCCTCCTCTGAATCTGGCCCCACCACCCCTCCCCCACCTACCTCACCTCCCCCACCTAACCCCCCTCCAACCCCTCCCCCTCCTGGGCCACAAAAACAAAAACGCAAACGGGTGGATAGCCGCGTAAACGGGCAGGTGGTCAAAGTGAGTATGTTTCTCTTGGATTATATGTTTAAAGTGGACCAACACCCAGGGGGGATTGGGACTGAAATCTATAAGATTCCAGGACCGATCAGATCCCTCCCCACGGGGCATCCCAAATTGGGATGTCCCGCGGGGAGGAACCCCCCAGGAGGCCCACAAACCTTACCTCAGCCCCGTTCCATCAGCGCATGCGTACGAGCCGCGGCCGCGTCTTGCGCTTCCCTCTAGCAGGGCGCGCACCTGCGGCCGCCATTTGGGAATGGCCGGCGCAGGCGCCCTCCCTGTTAGAGGGAAGCGCGAGACGCGGCCTACAGCGCTCAGAGGCAGCTGAGCTGGTATGCGCGTCCAAGCGGCCTTGGACGCGCATACCACAGCGGCTCTGAGCGCTGTGATTGGCTGGCGCGGTCACGTGGGAGCGTGGTGAGTTGAGTTTTTCTGGCCTTCCCGGGGGGTTCCAGACAGCGATCGGGGTGCCCCACCGAAGTGGACCAAAACCCAGGATAGTCAAAATCCTGGGTGTTGGTCCACTTTAATCTGTTCTCAGTATAAATGTTTAGGCCATTGGTCTGATGTCATGTATTGATAATGTTTTTTTTTGTCATTTCTCATAGGATTTCTGCATCCACCAATACGATTATGCCCGTGGGGGCAAGAAGAGAATAGCCCTGGAGGTGAAGGCCACAGTGTCCCGGCGCTTCGACACCAACCTCAGTGTCCGATCAATAATGCAGAAATGGTCGGACTTCAAGCGCCGGGACCCTGAACGCGTGTATAGCCTATATGATGCCTACGCTTCAGGTAAGTTGAAGCTTATGCTATGTTTATACATTTTAAAACATAATATTCTAAGCTGTGTCCATTTTGGGTATTAATATTAATTCTTTTCATTCACCCCCTCAACACAGATAAGCGTCCTCCCCTGGGGAAACGTGGGAAGGGATTCCTCCCCTGAACCAGACAGGCGGACTCCGGGGAGTCATCGGGGGAGGGTCCCTCTCGCGGGTCCTATTTAGAGGACCCAGGGGAGGAAGGGGATGACGCCCCAGAGGAGTGTGCTGCTGGGGGGGCTGGCAGGATCAAGCCTCAGCTCCTCACACTCTGACTCTGAGAAGTCTCAACAGCCAAGGGGCCACTCTCAAGTGGGGAGTCCAAGTGGGGTGGAAGGAATGGACTCTCCCACACTCCCTGAAGGAGCAGGGAGTGAGAGGGAGGAGGGTGGCCCTTTGGCTGGGGGATCTTCGGAGCAGAGTGTGAGGAGCCCAGGCTCCCCGCCTCCTCCTCAGAGCCCTCCCTGGGCTTCAAGTGGCAGCTCATCCCCTGGTGAGTGCACATTTAGTCATTGTTAGTCTGTGACAGGTTTCATCTGGCCATTTTTACTTAGCCCTTGCCATTCCTCTCTAATTTGCAGGGCATCATATAGGCGGCACCTCCAGGAGCTTTTGGCAACGCCTTCTCCACGGGCATAGTCATGGTAAGTGTTTGTTGTTATTCCTCACATTCCCTATGTTATGACATTCCTTAAAGTGGACCAACACCCATTGTTGATTGTGCTTGGAATCTCTAAGCCTCCATGCCCAATCACCTCCCTCACCCAGGGCCCCCCCCCAAAGCCCACAAACTCCTTACCTCATTAGGGGTGGCAGAAGCCACCGCCGCAGCCTCCTGCGTGCCCCTCTAGATGTGTGTGCGCCGGCGCTCTCCGTTTCATAATGGCCTGCGCGTGCGCACACTGTGGAGTGATGCGCGGAATGCAGCGGCGGCGGACGGTGTCTCACTCAAATTGTTGGGCCCTGCCAAAGTGGACCAAAACACAGGATAGTATCAATCCTGGGTCTTGGCCCACTTTTAACATACACATGTTTCCTGGTCCATAGGCCAAGCTGGTTTGATAATGTACATTAACATCACAAGCCCCACTACAGTGCAATCCAACTGGCAACCACCCCTATGTTTCAGCCCACACCATGATGGGGGCTCGCAAATGTGTTATTTTTGTAAGTTGTTCCGGCTAACACATGTTGAACACTATTAACATTCTACAATCAACTGCAAATTAGTCCTTACCATTGCACTGTCAAGGTTAGAGGCACATTATCTTTATGTGTCCATGTTGCAACCCAAAATAATTTACATGAACTCATGGACCATGAAATATGCTAATGTCGGACAACATGTGTGTAACCATGCAAGCATTTGATTTTGCAGACTCCATAACCAGATGGCTGACAAATAGTCATGTGTCATTGGCCCACTAATTTTGCTTTTCTCTTTTGCTTTCTCCTGACAGATGTGGCCACGCAGACGGAGCCAGTGTACATCACCACCACACCTCCCGGGACGGCCAGCAGCATGGGCCACAGCTGCGATGGTGAGTACATCCCACTTCATATGCCTAAAGACTTGTGACCCCTATGTCTTATAGTAAATTCTGGGTTTTCAAAACACACATCTAGGTTACATGTGTTTGGCCAACAGTCCTACATGCATGTCTGCATGCTTGATTGTTGGCTCACATTCTTGATTTTGCCACATCGAGGCAAATTGTGTTTTCTACACAACCAAATTGGCCTGCTAAGGTGGTGACCTCTAATATGCTTGGGCCAACCAGTTTACTCGTTAGGACTTAGGCCCTGATGTTTGGCTGTAACTAAACAAATAAATGTCCACACTGGGACTTATACCTTCTTTTATTCCCAAGAGTTAAGAGTAAATGTATGCTTGGGATGTTGTGGCCACATTTAAGGCAGCCACTAGTACTCATATAATGGTAACACATAAGGGCACAGTTGCCAACAATGTGAATGTGAGCGTCAGCTAATTGTAGGCACTTACATTACATTGCTACATCTGTGTCTGTAGAGGTCACATTCTATATTTTGATTATTTTTTATTTATACTCTCTACAGCTTGTGTAAACCAGCATCGCAGACTGTGGCGGTCGATCCGGCATCTTCGCCTTATGCTGCTGGCCTTGAAGAGGCGTCGTTAGGGTGGGGATGATTGATTGGAGGCACTGTGCGGCCAAATGTTGGGCCTGTTGCCCGCCTTGTTTATTAAATATTTTCTATTTTGGTAATTACAGTGTGTTGTGCCTTGTCAAGCATAGTTTAAGTGTATACAAAACCATTCTTTGTTAAATTTTGGGGTACCTTTGTAGCCATTTAATGTGTAAACCATAGTAAGATATGGTCAGCAATGTGTGTCCTAAATTTTTCCCTACATTTCCATATCTAGATCAAGATACTCATCCCTGACTGTGTTCTTAGCTATGTCTTAGGAAAAACACAATTTCGAGGTGGGGTAATCAAATATATTTCACACAAAATCAAAACAACCACAAACCAATTAATATTCTTGGCTTGGGGGCCGGGGAGGTTGGGAGTCATTGCTAGGGGTGGTGTTGGGGGCCAACAGTGCAGTAAAAAAAATAGACTGCTGTTGTATGAGCTGTTGTGTCAACAACAAACTTTGTTCCTGGCGCTGTAAAGATTGCTCCATCAGGTTTGCCAGGCGAGCCAGTTCCTGGTTCGTTTGTTGTTGGTGTCCTTGTCTCAAATCTTCCATCTGGCGCTGCAGGGCCTCATTTTGTTGCTGACACATCAGCACCTGATTTTCCAACGCCGCAATGCGCTCATTAGTTCCATCACGCGGCTGTTGGCGACTGTAGTCCTCCAGCATCCGGACCCCTAGTTCGTAAAACTCTGCACTGGTCGGTGCAACACCTACTCTTGCTCTGGTTTGAGGCTAAAAAAACCAAATAAAAGATTTTAGTGAAACTGAAACAATGCAGGTATGCCCCTCCAAATCATTTCCCCAAAGTGTAACAATACAACTTACCCTTGCTTGAGCCTCTGAAGCTTGGCCACATGGCACTTGGGAAGAGGTCCCAGCTTGGGGTTCTGGTCCCGCCTCCTGCCAAAACAACAAAGAAAGAAAATGTGACATTTTGGTACATGGCCTACCCACGAACATGGCAATGTGGGTATTGGTCCTCTAAATCAGCCATGTTACCTCCGTGACGTCCGGCAGAGGTAGGTCCGGGGTCTGGCTGCCAGAGAGGGGCAAATCCACATCTGAGAGATCGGGCAAGTTGGCATATGCTAAACAGGAAAGTCATGTTAGTAGGTCATTGGACCAAACTCAAATGTAACCTGGATAGACTATCGAGGCCATACCTCCACAAAGTGCCAGATTACACACTAGGCAAAAGGTATCGGGGAAACTCAGATTGCTAACATGTATGTAAGAGGAAGATGAGTAAATAATTGGGCCAAAAAAGAACAGAGACATTGCGAAAATTACACATACCCGCACTCTCCCAGATGTCTTGAGTTGGGCCCTCACTCAAGCTTTGCCCTTGAAAATACATGTTTAAACACAAGTTGGCCTACCAAAGTTCAACAAAAGTAGTGCCAAAATCCGTACTAGATAATCAAGCAAAACCAACTTACCCTCATCTCTGGCAGCCTCAACATGAAGGGCCCTTTCCGGACAGCCACTTCAGAGATTCCGGCCAACTAAAATACACAATTAATGTCTCTAAATATTCCTACAACTACTCGGGTGAATGATTGTCTTTAAATATACCCTAAAAATGCATTTCGTTCACTCTAAAAACTATACTAATTACCCTGGGGATGGCAAATCCAATACAAATAGCCATCTTCAAGTTGACATAGCAAACATGTTGATTATTAGACTAACCAAATAGAACCAGTGTCACATAAACAGCATAAAGGATACATTTTTGGAGCCAATACACACCAACAGGGTCCTGTTGACCTGCAAGCTCGGAAGTGGTTTCCAAAGATGAACCAGTCACTTGGCCTACAAAGAAAAAACAGGAATGATAGACATGCACTTGTGTTAAAGCGGCTACAGCAAGGTTGACACATGCACTTACCGGCATCCAAAGAGTAGCTTGGCTCCTGAGGAGATGCTGGGGCCAATGGCGGTGCAGCTAGGCAAAAGCAAAGAAAACATTTAGCCATTGGTAATGTGCGGCACAAAATAAACCATGCATTAAGGTGTGTGTGAGCAGCTCAATTACTAATATTCCCTAATCAAGGCCAGTGTGGCTTCCACATGTATATGCAGATATATGGCCACACATCTCTGGCTTCCAACATAGCTACACATGTTAGGGCCTTGTTAGTTAGTTGCAGACAGGGTTAAAGTGGACGTGTAAATAGTCTGCAGGACAATATTATTAATCCTCAACAGTGGTCCAATCTTTTTTTTGAGGTGCTACCACACCCATTTTTGCACCCCCAAAAAAAACCCTAAATTAGTGATAAATACCTTCAATGGCAGACTGGGTTAGGCTTGAGGTTGGTTGAAGGGCAGGAGTTGTGGTGTCCTCAGCCAAATCCTGGACATCACCATGTGCACCTATGCAGAAAGCAACAGACAAGAAAGGAAAACATTTATGAAGTATAATGTACTACTCCACAGGTCCTACTGTTAGTTGGGCAGAAAGAGACAAAGCAAATCACATACATTAACATTAGCTGCAAAAAATATGCTGAAAATATGTACCTTCAGTCCAACCTGTGGTGTCATCCCCAGGATCCACACCCTGCAGCCGAGCGAGTGGAATTTTGGCCTTCAACATCTCCTCATATGGCCTGTAGGTACTCTTTGGACCCTGGATGGTCCCACTGTCGACATCAAGATCATGATTCATCTTTGCCGTAAGGGCCCTTTTCAAAGTGTAGAAGCGTTTCCTGCAGGATGGGCCACTACGTGGGTGTTGAGCACTGCTAGTAAGCTCTTCACCAATGGCATCCCACAATTTGCTCCTTTCTTGTTTGCCTATTGACTTGCTTTGGGAGCCAAAGATCAGCTCCCATTTAGCAAGTGTAAGGCACACAAGAGTATTATTCTCCGCCAAATTAAATTCTGGCTCCCTCTTGGCACCTGGGCGCTTAGCCTGGGGTGCTGCATCACCTTCAGGCTGGGCCCTTTTCCTTAAGGGAGGTCTGCGCACAGCACCCACCACACTCCTACTTGGGCCAGCTGTGGCTGGCAGATGTCCAGAATTTGGCTCCATCCTGTAGCTGCACACACACACCAATACACAACCAACAAGCACGCATGCAGACTACAGAATGGTATCGCCGTTTGTGGGGTTGGGGAAGGTTTTATGTGCTCTAACAGCCAATCACAAACAGGTCCACTTAATTGATTAGCACATACTGGCAAGGTGCTTGTAGCCACAGCTCAAATGCACTGATTGAACCATGTGTGGGAGCCAATTTACTAATTACAGACCTCATTAACCAAACAGCACACAACCAAAGACAACAATGTACTCATGTATCTTAAACACATGTGACATGTGGAAAAGGGATATGGGCAGAGAACGTGGGTGATGACTCCGGTCAGAAGCCCACAGACCTCTGCCCAAGAACGCTACAATGCAGCACATCTCAAAAGCCGAAGCATTGTGGAACGAACCATCAGCCTGCTGAAAGCACGCTTTCTCTGTTTGGCACGCCCAGGAGGAGAGATGCTGTACAGTCCACAAAAGGTCTCCAAGATAATCCTCGCCTGCTGAGTGCTCCACAATCTCTGTATATGCCACAGAATCCAATCCCCTGAAGAAACAGCACTGGTGCCCGAAATCCCCAACTTGGCCGCAGAAACGAGTGAGGACACCCAGAGTGGCTTTGAGCTAAGGGAAAGCATGATCTCTTCGTTTTTTGCGGTAAGCTAACTACCCTTCACTCTAATCCAAGTACTGCACTACAGGGGAACTATTTGTTGGCTACAATCATAATTTGGCACAAACCACTATAAGGGGGGTGTAAGATGACCTAAACCACTATAAGGGGGGTGTAAGATGACCTAACCCACAATAAGGGGGGTGTAAGATGACCTAACCCACTATAAGGGGGGTGTAAGATGACCTAACCCACTATAAGGGGGGTGTAAGATGACCTAACCCACTATAAGGGGGGTGTAAGATGACCTAACCCACTATAAGGGGGGTGTAAGATGACCTAAACCACTATAAGGGGGGTGTAAGATGACCTCAAACACTATAAGGGGGGTGTAAGATGACCTCAACCACTATAAGAGAGGTGCAGGATGACCCAAACCACTATAAGGGGGGTGTAAGATGACCTAACCCACTATAAGGGGGGTGTAAGATGACCCAAACCACTATAAGTGGGGTGTAAGATGACCAAAACCACTATAAGGGGGGTGTAAGATGACCCAAACCACTATAAGGGGGGTGTAAGATGACCCAAACCACTATAAGAGGGGTGTAAGATGACCCAAACCACTATAAGGGGGGTGTAAGATGACCCAAACCACTATAAGGGGGGTGTAAGATGACCTAAACCACTATAAGGGGGGTGTAAGATGACCTAACCCACTATAAGGGGGGTGTAAGATGACCAAAACCACTATAAGGGGGGTGTAAGATGACCAAAACCACTATAAGGGGGGTGTAAGATGACCCAAACCACTATAAGGGGGGTGTAGGATGATCCAAACCACTATAAGGGGGGTGTAAAATGACCCAAACCACTATAAGAGGGGTGTAAGATGACCTAACCCACTATAAGGGGGGTGTAAGATGACCTAACCCACTATAAGGGGGGTGTAAGATGACCAAAACCACTATAAGGGGGGTGTAAGATGACCCAAACCACTATAAGGGGGGTGTAAGATGACCCAAACCACTATAAGGGGGGTGTAAGATGACCCAAACCACTATAAGGGGGGTGTAAGATGACCCAAACCACTATAAGGGGGGTGTAAGATGACCCAAACCACTATAAGGGGGGGTGTAAGATGACCTAAACCACTATAAGGGGGGTGTAAGATGACCTAACCCACTATAAGGGGGGTGTAAGATGACCAAAACCACTATAAGGGGGGTGTAAGATGACCCAAACCACTATAAGGGGGGTGTAAGATGACCAAAACCACTATAAGGGGGGTGTAAGATGACCCAAACCACTATAAGGGGGGTGTAAGATGATCCAAACCACTATAAGGGGGGTGTAAGATGACCTAAACCACTATAAGGGGGGTGTAAGATGACCTAACCCACTATAAGGGGGGTGTAAGATGACCAAAACCACTATAAGGGGGATGTAAGATGACCAAACCCATTATAAGGGGGGTGTAAGATGACCCAAACCACTATAAGGGGGGTGTAAGATGACCCAAACCACTATAAGGGGGGTGTAAGATGACCCAAACCACTATAAGGGGGGTGTAAGATGACCAAAACCACTATAAGGGGGGTGTAAGATGACCAAAACCACTATAAGGGGGGTGTAAGATGACCCAAACCACTATAAGGGGGGTGTAAGATGACCCAAACCACTATAAGGGGGGTGTAAGATGACCTAACCCACTATAAGGGGGGAGTAAGATGACCAAAACCACTATAAGGGGGGTGTAAGATGACCCAAACCACTATAAGGGGGGTGTAAGATGACCTAAACCACTATAAGGGGGGTGTAAGATGACCTAACCCACTATAAGGGGGGTGTAAGATGACCAAAACCACTATAAGGGGGGTGTAAGATGACCTAAACTACTATAAGGGGGGTGTAAGATGACCCAAACCACTATAAGGGGGGTGTAAGATGACCCAAACCACTATAAGGGGGGTGTAAGATGACCCAAACCACTCTAAGGGGGGTGTAAGATGACCCAAACCACTATAAGGGGGGTGTAAGATGACCTAACCCACTATAAGGGGGGTGTAAGATGACCTAACCCACTATAAGGGGGGTGTAAGATGACCCAAACCACTATAAGGGGGGTGTAAGATGACCCAAACCACTATAAGGGGGGTGTAAGATGACCCAAACCACTATAAGGGGGGTGAAAGATGACCCAAACCACTATAAGGGGGGTGTAAGATGACCCAAACCACTATAAGGGGGGTGTAAGATGACCCAAACCACTATAAGGGGGGTGTAAGATGACCTAAACCACTATAAGGGGGGTGTAAGATGACCTAACCCACTATAAGGGGGGTGTAAGATGACCAAAACCACTATAAGGGGGGTGTAAGATGACCCAAACCACTATAAGGGGGGTGTAAGATGACCCAAACCACTATAAGGGGGGTGTAAGATGATCCAAACCACTATAAGGGGGGTGTAAGATGACCCAAACCACTATAAGGGGGGTGTAAGATGACCTAACCCACTATAAGGGGGGTGTAAGATGACCTAACCCACTATAAGGGGGGTGTAAGATGACCAAAACCACTATAAGGGGGGTGTAAGGTGACCTAACCCACTATAAGGGGGGTGTAAGATGACCCAAACCACTATAAGGGGGGTGTAAGATGACCTAACCCACTATAAGGGGGGTGTAAGATGACCTAACCCACTATAAGGGGGGTGTAAGATGACCAAAACCACTATAAGGGGGGTGTAAGATGACCAAAACCACTATAAGGGGGGTGTAAGATGACCCAAACCACTATAAGGGGGGTGTAAGATGATCCAAACCACTATAAGGGGGGTGTAAGATGACCCAAACCACTATAAGGGGGGTGTAAGATGACCAAAACCACTATAAGGGGGGTGTAAGATGACCCAAACCACTATAAGGGGGGTGTAAGATGACCTAAACCACTATAAGGGGGGTGTAAGATGACCTAACCCACTATAAGGGGGGTGTAAGATGACCAAAACCACTATAAGGGGGGTGTAAGATGACCCAACCACTATAAGGGGGGTGTAAGATGACCCAAACCACTATAAGGGGGGTGTAAGATGACCCAAACCACTATAAGGGGGGTGTAAGATGACCCAAACCACTATAAGGGGGGTGTAAGATGACCCAAACCACTATAAGGGGGATGTAAGATGATTTAAACCACTATAAGGGGGGTGTAAGATGACCTAACCCACTATAAGGGGAGTGTAAGATGACCAAAACCACTATAAGGGGGGTGTAAGATGACCAAAACCACTATAAGGGGGGTGTAGGATGACCCAAACCACTATAAGGGGGGTGTAAGATGACCCAAACCACTATAAGGGGGGTGTAAGATGACCTAAACCACTATAAGGGGGGTGTAAGATGACCTAACCCACTATAAGGGGGGTGTAAGATGACCAAAACCACTATAAGGCGGGTGTAAGATGACCAAAACCACTATAAGGGGGATGTAAGATGACCCAAACCACTATAAGGGGGGTGTAAGATGATCCAAACCACTATAAGGGGGGTGTAAAATGACCCAAACCACTATAAGGGGGGTGTAAGATGACCCAAGCCACTATAAGGGGGGTGTAAGATGACCTAAACCACTATAAGGGGGGTGTAAGATGACCTAACCCACTATAAGGGGGGTGTAAGATGACCAAAACCACTATAAGGGGGGTGTAAGATGACCCAAACCACTATAAGGGGGGTGTAAGATGACCCAAACCACTATAAGGGGGGGTGTAAGATGACCCAAACCACTATAAGATGGGTGTTAGATGACCCAAACCACTATAAGGGGGGTGTAAGATGACCCAAACCACTATAAGGGGGGTGTAAGATGACCTATACCACTATAAGGGGGGTGTAAGATGACCTAACCCACTATAAGGGGGGTGTAAGATGACCCAAACCACTATAAGGGGGGTGTAAGATGACCCAAACCACTATAAGGGGGGTGTAAGATGACCCAAACCACTATAAGGGGGGTGTAAGATGACCTAAACCACTATAAGGGGGGTGTAAGATGACCTAACCCACTATAAGGGGGGTGTAAGATGACCCAAACCACTATAAGGGGGGTGTAAGATGACCCAAACCACTATAAGGGGGGTGTAAGATGACCCAAACCACTATAAGGGGGGTGTAAGATGACCCAAGCCACTATAAGGGGGGTGTAAGATGACCTAAACCACTATAAGGGGGGTGTAAGATGACCCAAACCACTATAAGGGGGGTGTAAGATGACTCAAACCACTATAAGGGGGGTGTAAGATGACCCAAACCACTATAAGGGGGGTGTAAGATGACCCAAACCACTATAAGGGGGGTGTAAGATGACCAAAACCACTATAAGGGGGGTGTAAGATGACCCAAACCACTATAAGGGGGGTGTAAGATGACCTAACCCACTATAAGGGGGGTGTAAGATGACCCAAACCACTATAAGGGGGGTGTAAGATGACCCAAACCACTATAAGGGGGGTGTAAGATGACCCAAACCACTATAAGGGGGGTGTAAGATGACCAAAACCACTATAAGGGGGGTGTAAGATGACCTAACCCACTATAAGGGGGGTGTAAGATGACCTAACCCACTATAAGGGGGTGTAAGATGACCTCAACCACTATAAGGGGGGTGTAAGATGACCAAAACCACTATAAGGGGTGTGTAAGATGACCCAAACCACTATAAGGGGTGTGTAAGATGACCTAACCCACTATAAGGGGGGTGTAAGATGACCAAAACCACTATAAGGGGGGTGTAAGATGACCCAAACCACTATAAGGGGGGTGTAAGATGACCCAAACCACTATAAGGGGGGTGTAAGATGATCCAAACCACTATAAGGGGGGTGTAAGATGACCCAAACCACTATAAGGGGGGTGTAAGATGACCTAACCCACTATAAGGGGGGTGTAAGATGACCTAACCCACTATAAGGGGGGTGTAAGATGACCAAAACCACTATAAGGGGGGTGTAAGATGACCTAACCCACTATAAGGGGGGTGTAAGATGACCCAAACCACTATAAGGGGGGTGTAAGATGACCTAACCCACTATAAGGGGGGTGTAAGATGACCTAACCCACTATAAGGGGGGTGTAAGATGACCAAAACCACTATAAGGGGGGTGTAAGATGACCAAAACCACTATAAGGGGGGTGTAAGATGATCCAAACCACTATAAGGGGGGTGTAAGATGACCCAAACCACTATAAGGGGGGTGTAAGATGACCAAAACCACTATAAGGGGGGTGTAAGATGACCCAAACCACTATAAGGGGGGTGTAAGATGACCTAAACCACTATAAGGGGGGTGTAAGATGACCTAACCCACTATAAGGGGGGTGTAAGATGACCAAAACCACTATAAGGGGGGTGTAAGATGACCCAACCACTATAAGGGGGGTGTAAGATGACCCAAACCACTATAAGGGGGGTGTAAGATGACCCAAACCACTATAAGGGGGGTGTAAGATGACCCAAACCACTATAAGGGGGGTGTAAGATGACCCAAACCACTATAAGGGGGATGTAAGATGATTTAAACCACTATAAGGGGGGTGTAAGATGACCTAACCCACTATAAGGGGAGTGTAAGATGACCAAAACCACTATAAGGGGGGTGTAAGATGACCAAAACCACTATAAGGGGGGTGTAGGATGACCCAAACCACTATAAGGGGGGTGTAAGATGACCCAAACCACTATAAGGGGGGTGTAAGATGACCTAAACCACTATAAGGGGGGTGTAAGATGACCTAACCCACTATAAGGGGGGTGTAAGATGACCAAAACCACTATAAGGCGGGTGTAAGATGACCAAAACCACTATAAGGGGGATGTAAGATGACCCAAACCACTATAAGGGGGGTGTAAGATGATCCAAACCACTATAAGGGGGGTGTAAGATGACCCAAACCACTATAAGGGGGGTGTAAGATGACCCAAGCCACTATAAGGGGGGTGTAAGATGACCTAAACCACTATAAGGGGGGTGTAAGATGACCTAACCCACTATAAGGGGGGTGTAAGATGACCAAAACCACTATAAGGGGGGTGTAAGATGACCCAAACCACTATAAGGGGGGTGTAAGATGACCCAAACCACTATAAGGGGGGGTGTAAGATGACCCAAACCACTATAAGATGGGTGTAAGATGACCCAAACCACTATAAGGGGGGTGTAAGATGACCCAAACCACTATAAGGGGGGTGTAAGATGACCTATACCACTATAAGGGGGGTGTAAGATGACCTAACCCACTATAAGGGGGGTGTAAGATGACCCAAACCACTATAAGGGGGGTGTAAGATGACCCAAACCACTATAAGGGGGGTGTAAGATGACCCAAACCACTATAAGGGGGGTGTAAGATGACCTAAACCACTATAAGGGGGGTGTAAGATGACCTAACCCACTATAAGGGGGGTGTAAGATGACCCAAACCACTATAAGGGGGGTGTAAGATGACCCAAACCACTATAAGGGGGGTGTAAGATGACCCAAACCACTATAAGGGGGGTGTAAGATGACCCAAGCCACTATAAGGGGGGTGTAAGATGACCTAAACCACTATAAGGGGGGTGTAAGATGACCCAAACCACTATAAGGGGGGTGTAAGATGACTCAAACCACTATAAGGGGGGTGTAAGATGACCCAAACCACTATAAGGGGGGTGTAAGATGACCCAAACCACTATAAGGGGGGTGTAAGATGACCAAAACCACTATAAGGGGGGTGTAAGATGACCCAAACCACTATAAGGGGGGTGTAAGATGACCTAACCCACTATAAGGGGGGTGTAAGATGACCCAAACCACTATAAGGGGGGTGTAAGATGACCCAAACCACTATAAGGGGGGTGTAAGATGACCTAACCCACTATAAGGGGGGTGTAAGATGACCCAAACCACTATAAGGGGGGTGTAAGATGACCCAAACCACTATAAGGGGGGTGTAAGATGACCCAAACCACTATAAGGGGGGTGTAAGATGACCTAACCCACTATAAGGGGGGTGTAAGATGACCTAACCCACTATAAGGGGGGTGTAAGATGACCTAACCCACTATAAGGGGGTGTAAGATGACCTCAACCACTATAAGGGGGGTGTAAGATGACCAAAACCACTATAAGGGGGGGGGGGGGGAAGTTGACCAACATAACTATTAGGGTTGTTGTGCAAGTTGGCCCAAAATGTTATTTAAATTTTATTAGTTTTTTTTTAAACTGCAAAAAAGCCACATTAAATATAAATACTAACTTCACCTTTTATTCTTTTTCAGGCACCCCGATAAAAATCCAGAGGATTAAGAATTTTTCTTTATCAAAAAAAAAAACATTTAAAACATAAATAAAAAAACTAAAAAGAAACATGTTGCAATGTGTTTACTTCTGAAGGTACTAACATTGATTTCAAGCCAACAGCAAAGAAAAGCGCAGGCGCTGTGTTGAATAGCGTGTGTCAAAATGACAGCGCCTACAAAGCTGATCTGAAACATCATATTCACCAATGTTCCCAACAACGCCAGGTAGTGACTGAGGAGGCCTGCTATAGCGAATCGCTACCGCCCGCCGCGTACGCTAGCGGCGCTCATAGCGCCATACTTCAGTCGCTCATCTGTCGCTACCTGGCGCTATTAATGAATCGGCCTCCAAGTTTCAGCATAGGCCCCATCACTAGAATATTCCCATCCAGATGTCTTCTTCCAGAGCATTAGTATTCTTTGGAGCCTTCATTAAACTGTTCTCTGAATTTTTTTTATTAAAGGTAAAATGGGGAAGGATAACAACGGTACTACTTTCCATCTGAATCAGTAACCAAGGCAGGGAAGGATAATTTTCTGAAAATGAAGGTTGTTAAGATGAAATTACTATATCTCATGTTGCATACAAAATGAGACGTGATGTTAGGCTGCCAGTATGAATGTGGCACCTGCTATTCCTTGCATTGAAATCATCCAGAGGATGACAGATAAATGAAACTAGACCGTCTGAATTGTTTCACATGATTTCTTTAAAAAATGACTTATTTTGCGATATACTGTTTGAATGCCCTGTAACAATACATGTTTTCTTAGTTATACAGCAACAACATTTTCATGATAAAACCCGTACATTATCTGCTATGCTTTCAGGTTCATAGCAAGAACATTGTGCTTGACAGATGCAGAAAAAAAAATCTTCAAATTACCTGCAAAATGTTGCAAGAGGTTTATGGCTTTTAGAGCAGGGTGGGTGTAATAGGTGCAATTTTATACTATTTCAGGTTCCTTACCTTTAGCTCAGTTTCTCCTTAGCAGAAACAGCTAAAATAGCTTGAGAAGAGATAGCATGCTTGGGGAATGCTGATCATGATCACAAACATTTCTACCATTTATACATGTAATGTTGATTAAAACTCTATGAAACTGGCCATGAAGTCTAAAAAACTCGAGGGTTTGGCCGCCTTTAGTTGAGACGTGCTCCGGCACCAAACCAGCCTTTTGCTGAGCAAACAGCATTGTTGTAGGTACGTTGTAGGCATGAGGGTTTTTAAAAATGCAAACACTGTTTTACACCCCATTGTTTTATAAACCCAATTTTAAAACAATTGGGACACCCTGTCAGAAGCTGAAAGCTAGATTTTTTTTTTTTATTTTAATTCAAATGTGAATTAGACATTGATGTCAAGTAAGTGGAGGCATTTTTTAAATAAGTCACATGACTATCTATAAAAATTGGGGTTGCATTTACTGTATTGATTTCAAGCAAATCTGGGGCAAAAAACCTTACTAAAAAATAAAAGAGGAGCATCCACCTTAGTTTCATGCAGTATTTTAGATTAGGGCTAGATTAGGGCTAGATTAGGGCTGGATGATTTATTGCTCCACTCTGTTGGCTGGAGAACTCTCTACAAGAGGGGTGGCATTGATACCAAAGGCCGTTGCTTCTCCAGGATACCCCCTAACCTCTAGCATCATAGTGACACAGCGACTCCCGGATAATCCCAGGGAAACTACACCTTGGGATATAAATGCAAGTGCAAAAGGTGTAGAGTTCCAGGGTTACCCCGCCCATCCTGCGTAATAGATGTTTGAAAGAAAGGCATTGGAGCAAAGGAGATAGAGACCCAAATGTAAGAAGGCCACCTGGTTAGGCATCTCAGGTGAACAGGGGAAGACCAGCACTGCATTAGAATAGTCTCAGGTGGCAGGGGGGTACAGCTCCTACACTAGTCAACATTTTTGCCATCAGCAGCCTATCAGAGCCCTATGACTCATACTAGACAACTCTGTTGCTACCAACAGCCTATCAGGCCCTCTGACAATCTTGCTGTTACAAAACATCTTCCTGCCTTTTCTGAGAATAAATATTAATTTCGTATCATATGATAACTATCACATATTTTCTTCAACTAGATTTAGACCAAGGGCCTTATTCATGAAGGGATAGCGCCAGGAAGTGCCTGTACAGCGACAGGTAGCACCAGGTAGCAGCAGGTGAACGTCGGAGATGGCATGCAATTACACATTTATGAAGCCGAATCTGGTGAGCTACTAGAACAACGCCATGTAGCGTATGATTCATCATTATCCCAGCCTTAGCGTACAGCGCCGGCGTTCAGCCTTGCAGAGGGCCACGTCTAACCTGTCGCTACCTGGCGCTCTCCCATACATTTCAATGGATGATTCTTAAATCCCTTTCCTGATCCCATTTTTTTTTTTTTTTTAACTCAAAACTTTTGTCATGTATCCTGGGCAAGAAAATGACATTTTTGAAAACAGTTTTGATTCATAATATTTTTATGCAGAATTGTCCTTACATGTCTGGTATTAAAGTGTTCATGTTACAATGTTATAACAATGTAATTCCATATGTTTTCACTTTGTTACTATTGGATACATGTTCAAAAACAGACGTTAATCACACAGCCTCTGGCGCTATGGGCTACAACAACATGATTTTAAGCACCGGCGATGTTTGAGGCTGTTTTTTTGATGAATGTGGTGTGAATCAGTCGCACTGAACTGGTGCTACCGTTCGGTCCCATACAGTGTAGTACTGCGACTCACACATCATATTCATCAATGCCGGCCAGCAACTGAGTCGCTCTGAAACAATGATTCATGGCCAAGCACAGCAACTACTAGCAGTCGCTCTGAAATCCACTCTACAGACGCACATCTGTCGCTACCTGGCGTCAGTAATGAATCAGCCTGCCCGTTCTGTCCTTTTTCCCCACTCTTTCCATGTCCTTACAAGGGGGGATTTTTATCATCCCTACAGTATTTAAAGATAGGTTTTATCTTACTTCTAAAACAAGTGCTGCATTTATAGGATAAATTATTACTACAATATTTTTCCAAGTTTTCAGTGACCTTAGATGTGCACTGCCCTCTTTGGACTTATCTTAAAGTTGCTGACTCTGTCCCACATATTGATGGAGCAGTTATTCATCCTCAGTCTGTAGAAATCTGTCTAGTACCACAAACTAGATTCAGGATCTTTTTTAGCTTCCCCTTTAGAATATGGGAAAAAATCACCAATACAGCCATGGTAAGGGGCAAAAAGTTTAATTAGCACAATAATGTTTCCCTCTGAAAATTACATGTGGAGACATTCATTTGTAAAATGAAAAAAATATTCACAATTCAGCGATTTTTGGGCACCTTTGGGATTTACTCATTGAAAAGCATTCTCCCAAAATAAAGTAACATAAAATAGTGAAACATAAATTATAGCCATAGTCATGTTAGCCTGAAGCTTGTGAGCATCTTTAATGGACTGCACTGGGCTAAATATATTGTTATATATCTGCGAAACCAGAGACAATGCGATGATATATTATTTATAAACAAATTGAATAATAGTGGGCTCAGTGATGAACTCTGGGGTACACTGCTTGTAAGCGGAGACCATTCAGATAAGACATCAGTAACCATATCTCTGTGCACATGGTCCTTCAGCCAATTTTCAATCCAGTCACAAACTGTTTTTGCTATAAAGCCCTCAATTTCCCCAATAAGCAACTATGTAAGACAGTGTCAAATGCTTTTACAAAATCTATAAAAACGATATCTAATATATACATATCTAAAATGACTGATAAGGCTGATCCCAAAGCTGAGCTTTGTTTAACATAATGTATCATTGCTGGAATGCACCAGGGACCAATATGGCTGACCATTCAAGCAGCAGACTGCATCCGATTTGTGTTTTTATGAATATTGGGCAAAGGCTGTAGGAAAAAAAAAAAATACAAGCTGTTTTGGGCCACTAGGCTGGGGATGGCAGGTGATGACATAAACTTCCTTTATGAGTATATGATCAATTTTAGAACACTTGGGCAAAGTCCATTCGGTCCTTGGGTCTTGTTTAAATTGCTATCTATGGTTACATCTTTTTGTGCTTTTGGCAGTTTTTTTATTTTTGCGGGCTTTATTAACTGCTGAATGCTCAGCTTTGTAATTTTGAAATGCAATTTTCTTGTCTAGTATTGCCTTTTTAACTGTAGGTAGCAGGTAGCAAGTTAGCTTGTTCCTAATCTTTTTACTGAAGAAGCTGAAGTTTTTATATGCTGGAAGAAACAATGAAATATTAATACTGACAGCATTGATAAGTGGGTAGAAATAAACCCTCCCGAATACTTGCAGCCATCCCATATTTGTAAACCATGTTTTAGAAAAAATTGAGGAGGGATCCATTGTAAATTATCCAAGTCGTGGGGGATGACTATAAAAGGCTTCTATGCTATCTTAAAATTAAACATTTATTTTGATGCGGTAGGAGGTGAGTTTCACTAAATGGCCAGCTGTAAAATAATTTATCAGCCTTCTTCCTTCCAGCCCTTGCATTGGCCTAGCAGGACATGTGAACCCGCCATATAAAAGGTGAGGTCCGCATCACGCCGCACAATGCCGCTGTGCGCTCTGCAACTTAGATAGGGAGAGGTGCTGCTGCTGAGGGACAGACAGGGCTTTTTTTTAATTTTAAACAACTGTTCTTTTTGGGACATTTATTTAGGGAAAGCGTGTAGTCAGGGCTAGGTAGGTGTTAAAGCAGACCAAAAGTAAAAAAAAAAGCAAGTTCAGTAAATTGCATATAAACTATAAACAAATATATACATGGATCCAGCTTATATAAAAACCCAATCCGACATATCAGTGCAATCCTCCTTTATTTCTACTAGAAAACCATCAGCTGCTTAGCTGAAAGTATTGTATCATTTTAAAAGAAACACTGTCTAAATGGTCTGCTTTAAATCCAGAGTTCCCAGTGAACAGTGATAAAGATACATTGTTGCAGGTTTCCTTTCACACACGTCTCTAGCAGCAGGTTATTCAGTGTGTGCTTCCCTTGTTTCTGAGGCATTTATCTCTCTCAGTTTGGCGTGGGATGACACAGTTCTCCCCTCAAGCCTATGTGTGTGACAAGATGCTCGCTCCCATTCAGTTATGCAGCAAAGAATCAGCCTAATATTCCAGAACATTTGCATGGAGTTAAGCCCTCTCTGATTGTATTTTGCCAGAGGGGGGCTTTGGGGGGCAGTTTACTAAACTTTCTTTTTTTGACTTTTGACTTTAAAGCGTGCAAATGTCCTTTTCAGGACATTTAATGGGGGAAAGCTGACGGAGTGAAATAGGTTGGGTGCCAGAGCTCTGTAATAGCCTCTCAGTGTCAGTACTGTGATAGCATTTATTTGCAGTAAGAGTTCATGGCAACTCTGTGTTAGTGCCTATTTATAGTAAAAGTTCAAGGCAACTCAGTGTTAGTGGCCATTTGCAGTAACAGTTCAAGGAAACTCTGTTAGTGCCTATTTATAGCAACAGCTTAAGGCAACTCTGTATTAGTGTCGATTTGCAGTAACAGTTCAAGGCAACTCTGAGGTAGTGCTCAAACCACTGGGCTGTCAGTACTCTGTAATACCCATAGTTATTAGCATATGCACTGAGTCAGGGCCCTCTTGAACAAAAAATGTTTGTGTAGTGTGCACTGGTTCAAACCAGTGGCGTGTCAGTACTGTAATAGCCCTTCAGTGTCAGTACTCTAAAAGCACTTCAGTGTCAGTACTCTGTAATAGCACTGCAAAGCCAGTACAATGTAATATCAATTGCTCAAACCACTGGTGTGTCAATGTTCTACAAATACCAATTGCTCAAACCACTGGTGTGTCAATGTTCTACAATACCAATTGATCAAACCAATTGGAGGTCCCTGCTTTGTAATACCAAGTAGTGGAGCATCCATTGGGGCAGGTCACTTGTGTGTCAGTACTCTTCTTTGTTTGTTAGGAATATAGATTGAAAACAATCTATTTCCTCTAAAGCCGCGCTAAAAGATTATAATAAATTATGGCTGTATATATTTACCTTATAACACAAACACCATTAATGAATTCAAGTCTCAACAACATAAATTAATAATCCAGCGCAGGGAGTCTAAAAAGCTGTGTCAGTACAGCCACATATATTAATACAAAAAGCTATGCAAATACATAGGGCAGCCTCTGGCTGTATGAAGGGCTGTTCTGGTACAGGAAGGGAGGCTCTGCTCCTGGGAAGTGTCAGGTCTCACCTCGACCGGACACTTCCCAGGAGCAGAGCCTCCCTTCCTGTACCAGAACAGCCCTTCATACAGCCAGAGGCGATCCATTTGAAATAATAGAGGATAACTTTGGTGGATCTTTTTTCCTGCTTGGAGCTGAGTTGTTTACTGACGGGCTCATTTAAAAAGATATTTGGCTTGCTATATGAATCACTGGAAGACAACTATTGTGGATCACTGTTCCTGCCTGGAGCTGACACATGTATTGATGGGCTCATTTTAAAGAGAAATCTGGTACGTGTAATGTGATTCCGGTGGTTGGGCCACACAGTGTTGTGTGTGTCAGTACTGTTTAATTTCTTTTTAACTAATTGTGGGCACACCTGGCTTTACACCCTCTTGGGTGTTGATCAACCAGTTACTTGTGGCCACACCTTGCATTAGAACCTTTTGACCTTTGATAAACTAGTTACTTGTTGGAACACCTTGCATTAAACCCTTTTGGCATTTGATAAACTAGTTACTTGTTGGCACACCTTGTATTAGACCCTTTTGACCTTTGATAAAACTATTTAATTGTGGGAACATCTTGCATATGACCCTCTTGGTCTTTGAGAAACTATTACATTCTAGCACACCTGGCATTAGACCCTTTTTGGCATAGATAAACTATATAAATGTTAGGCACATCTGGTATTACACAAAGAGGCACACATGAAGACTTCAGAGTGCATTGTCTGTAGATGGCAACAGAAACATATTGTTCACAAAAAATGCTTTCAACATGGATGCTAAAATATACAGACACCTAGACACCTAGGGAAATTCTATATACCAAAACAGTGCCTTGAAGGAAAAGAATGAGTGCTTAAGAATAACTTTCATAATAAGCAGTCGCACAAATCTTCCATTCGTGTGCTTTTCATTTTATGTTCAGTTATTTCCCTAAGCCCCTCATTTGTCAAAAGTGTTTTTTTCCTATGTAAGGAAGAAAGATATGACTTTATCCAAAAATTCCTTCTTATAGTCTCTTTACTCTCTGGATTTTATATAAATATTACACTTGGTGGCTACACAACCTTGTTGAAGTTCAAGAACGTCTCTTAGGAGGTCTTCACCAAATCATAGACATAAATATGGTAATCGTTTCACTGACTTTCACTTGATGTATTACCATGCTAGTCCTTTTTGAGCCATCTTCTTTGGCATATTCCACTTGCTTCCCAACTAAGCTGTCCACAACCTCTCCTGGATCTCTTTCTGCTGGAGGAGAACCATTAGAGTCAGGCATGATGCAATGATCTCCTTCTTTATAGTAATCTAAAAACTGATACATGTATAGAACAGGATCTTTTTCATATATTAATTAAAAATGTGTTCATGATTGGTGCTCTTGCTAAAAGCATCCCTCACCATTCATATTTGGAACCATCTTCTGTTTTAAACATATGTTCCACAGCTTTAACAATCATTGTGTCAGCCAAATGGGGATCGCTTATCCTGAATGAAGCAACTCTGCCTGGAAGTACTTCAAGAGCAGACACCCTTTCATCCTTGTGGAGTTCAGGGGGGTTCAGTGAGAAGAGTTGACTAGTACTTGATCTTAAACAGTTCCTTCGAATTATGTTATTGGGCTACTGCCTTCTTTCCAACCACAATGTATCCTGAAGCCAACAATGTTTCTCCTAGACTGAGAAATTGATTTGCTTGGTCCCATATTATTGCAATGTTTCTTATATGGGGTCCTTTTCTACATCATATTTGCTGAAACACCTACATGTGCCATTTCAGCTCTCGATCGCTGTGTTGCTGCTTTTCCAAATGGAGTCTTCATTCATCTACATTAAAGGGCAGAAAAGCTGCCACACTACAGAGAAAAAAAGATCACCCTCAACCTGTTGATGTTTCATTATGCATGAAAAATATTGTATATCTTCCACCAGTGCGTGTGTTTTCTGCCAGGTAGGTGGAATAGATGGAGGTAGGCTAAACTTCAACCGCTCACTTGGGTGCTGGCACAGCCAAGTGCTGCGGGATCACTGTCTGGTTAATTTTCATGAATGTAAGGATGTCCACCTTGGCTGTGGATAGGTGGATTCTCTTGTCATTGATGACAACCCCCTGCATTGCTGAATACATGGTCTGATAGGACATCATCTCCATGGCATAGAGGGAAGCTCTTGTCATGAGGGCAAACTCTTGTCGTGTGTCCAATTTACCGACTTGCCTACTGGGACGCCACTATTGCCTGCTGCTGCTCACACACCCCTTGCAACATACAGTATGTAAAGTGAATTCCACTTTGTTCCATAGGCAAATCACCTATGAGGGTGGGAAGGCCAAAGTTCCTCTGTGGTGCAACTAGGCAAACAGCAGCAGGTTGTGAATGCCCAAAGTGTGTGCACATGGTGCGCACTTTATGCAGCAGCTCAGGTATGTCTGAATAATGGCCCAAAAAGCTTGGCATCACCAAATTGAGGACATGCACCAGCCAACGGATAGGTAGGTATGTAAGTAACCCCCTTAAAAAGAAAATGCTGTACTGAAAAGAAAACACACAGCCAAGAATATCACCCAGTGTCCCCCTCCAGTGGGACCTGTATAACAAATGAATGGAATCCCCCCTACACTACACTATGCTATATATCTCTGTCTGACAGCAATGAAATTACAGATATCCCTATCTCTGGCTAAGCACCTGAGGAACCAGTGAGCAATCAGGAAGCAACAATGTGGGAAGTTTGTGCATCTCAGGTTTATACCGGCAAGGCAGCGACATGAAAGGGGGGTGGATAGCAGCGGATTGGCGACCGCTTTGCATGATTTGTGACCCCTGTGTCCTATGCTTCCTGTGCCAAGTTAATCAGCCAATGAATAACTCAGGACTGTGTCAAACCAAATTTTACAAATATTAAACCAAATTGTTAAATTCTTTCATTGCTACTCATGACATATATAAGGCTTTATTTACAAAAACACTAGATAACCATCAGTGTGCCACAATAAATCTTGTGACACACATTTATTTATATAATATAGTATGCCTTTATTTTAACTTTTTCCTGTTAAACTTTTTAGCCTAACAACGAGGAACCCAAGGCTGATATAATTCAAGTATTCAAGTAGAATGCCTGAGGAAAGACTCAGCAAAGGTGTTTGAGGAAACAATATATTTTCATAACAGCACATTTCTAGCCATCTTTAGCATGTTCTATTTCATTTTAGATAATTATATTTCTAGACCTCTGGTTTAATTTTTCATTTGTATTCAAAGTAAAGAAAAGAACTGAAATAAATCAGAAATCGAAATGTGAGTCAGCATTAATGGATTCCCACAAATGTTTCAGACAGAATTCTGATCTGCTGTGAATCTGAGGATATGAAAATACATTATTTTTACTTGATGATTTGAACAGAATGTAAAATGTCACCTTGAATAAAACAGTACAAGCATCTGCTATGAAAACAAGTTAGAATATTGCTTAAAATATATATTACTGATATCAATATACATTAATATGACTCACCAAAAAATGAGTTTCTTGGATTAACCTAAATGTAAGCTGCTATAAATGTATTGTTATTATTATTACTATTAATATCATTATACATTTTGTGGTAAAGTGTGTGGAGAAGTCCTGGATGGAGTATATTTTTCCCCTACAGTGCTGTATAGAGCACGATCCATGCCAGGATTTCAGAACCCTGGTCACATTCCCCACTCCTAGGTTTCTTCTGATCTCAGGTCTTGCACACCTGGTCAGATTGATTTCAGGAAGGAGCCTGAATAAAAGGCTCCCACTGAGCCAGTCAGTGGTCTTTGACCAGCCTGATGGAGGAAGCTCAGGCTGAACTGCATGTTGTATGGATAACAATACTGGACTATTAAGCCGGAGGACTTGGCTTCTGCGCCCCACTCTTGGACCATTGGCGGTTGAGAAGCGGCGGGCTGCTTTGCCCTGCAATCTGGATTGGACTTTCCTTTGACCCACAGCTTGCTGGAATCCCCAGCCCTGGATTTACCTTTACTTGGTGATTTGTTTTGATTTTTTGCATTGACGCTGCAACCTATGAATGGAGAAGTATTGTTTCATTTGAATACTTGCATTTTTCTGAAATAAACCTGCTTTGCCTAGAGAGAACTGTTGTCTGTCACTACCGTTCGCCCCCAATATCCCACAATTTATATAGTGCCATCTTCTGTAGTGCTGTACAAGGTATAATCTCAGACAAGTTGAAACCTACAGTACAGTATCTAGAAAGCAAATGCTGTAAAAGCAGGTTACAAGAGAGAGCCCTGCCCTTACAAGTCTATGGTCTAAAAGAGCTTTGTTCCCCATGAGCTTTTTTTTTTTACCTCTGGTTCTCTGGTTCCCAAAATGGTTTCTAGGAATCCCTTTAGGACAGGGGTTCCCAACCAGTGGTACTAGTACCAATGGTGGTACTTGAACTCCACTCTGGTGGTGCTCAAGGTCACTCAAAGTGTGGAGACATGAATCACTACAAACAAGCTACTGCTGCAATAGGATATGCCAGGGGGCCAAGTCGACAAGCCACAAGAATGGAGGAGTGAATATAGGGATGACTGCATCGCTGGCTGAAAATCTTGCATTATTTGGCCTCCAGCATATGACCCTCCTGGGAAGTCTGAATTAGTGATGCTATGGGTGGTAATTGAGATAACTGCTAAACTGGAAGTGGTATGCAGTGAAAAAAAAGGTTGGTAACTAGAGATGAGGGAATCGATTCGGACGAACCCGAATTCGTTCCGAATTTCAGGAAAAATTTGATTGTGAATGAATCCGAATTTCCCCGCGATTTGATCGATCGAAGTTTTCCTTTACACTCCATTTATTTCAATTACAGCCATTGTAAAATGGTGGATGGACATGTCCGGACATGTCCCCTGGGGCACGTTATTATGGGAAGGTCACATGCAGCCTATCAGCAGCCAGGAAGCCCGGTGACGTCACAGTGCTATATAAACGGAGGCCATCTTGCTTGTGCGCATTTCAGCCTTGCATTGCAGACAGAACGGAGGTTGCTGCAGACAGGGAGAGACTAACAGGCAGGCAGGGAGAGTCAGGGAGACCCACACAGTGCCAGGGAAAGCCAGGGAAAAATCGGGAACGATCCAGGCAGGGACAGCAGAGAAAGTGACAGGGAAACCTTTTTTTTATGTTCACTTCATTTGCCAGATCAGTTTTAAATTCCTTTTTTTTTGCTGTAAATATTCCTGGTCACTGTGCATCCCATCTTGGCAGTGGCATATTTAACCCTATCTGTTACACACAAGCATTTCTTATAACTCGATTAGTTTTAAAATGTAAAAACCCCAGCCCACATGGGCATACTATTTCAGCACATTTGACCCTATCTGTTAAACTAAATCAGCTTCTAAAGGCTCTGTTTTATTAATATATTGCATTTTGAATTGGTTTTGTGCGTCCTGTAAAAACACCAGGCCACATGGGCATCCCAAACCAGCACATTTCACCCTGTTATACTAAATCAGCTTCTAAAGGCTCTGTTTTATTAATATACTGCATTTTGAATTGTTTTTTTGCGTCCTGTAAAAACACCAGGCCGCATGGGCATCCCAAACCAGCACATTTCACCCTATCTGTTATACTAAATCAGCTTCTAAAGGCTCTGTTTTATTAATATATTGCATTCTGAATTGGTTTTGTGCGTCCTGTAAAAAAAAAAACAGGCCGCATGGGCATCCCAAACCAGCACATTTCACCCTATCTGTTATACTAAATCAGCGTCTAAAGACTCTGTTTTATTAATATATTGCATTTTGAATTGGTTTTGTGCTGCTGCTGCTGCTGCTGCTGCTTGCAACTCCAGGGTGTCATTCAGCCAATTTTTGGGCTCCTGCTGCCAACTCCAGTGTCTCTTTCAAGCTATGTTTGGGCTGCTGCTGCTGCTGCTTGCAACTCCAGGGTGTCATTCAGCCAATTTTTGGGCTCCTGCTGCCAACTACAGTGTCTCTTTCAAGCAATGTTCGGGCTCCTGCTGCTGCTGCTTGCAACTCGAGGGTGTCATTCAGCCAATTTTTGGGCTCCTGCTGCCAACTCCAGTGTCTCTTTCAAGCTATGTTTGGGCTCCTGCTGCTGCTGCTGCTGCTGCTGCTTGCAACTCCAGAGCGTCATTCAGCCAATTTTGGGCTCCTGCTGCCAACTCCAGTGTCTCTTTCAAGCTATGTTTGGGCTGCTGCTGCTTGCAACTCCAGGGTGTCATTTAGCCTATTTTTGGGCTCCTGCTGCCAACTCCAGTGTCTCTTTCAAGCTATGTTTGGGCTGCTGCTGCTGCAGCTGCTTGCAAATCCAGGGTGTCATTCAGCCAATTTTTGGGCTCCTGCTGCCAACTCCAGTGTCTCTTTCAAGCTATTTTTGGGCTCCTGCTGCTGCTGCTTCCAACTCCAGGGTGTCATTCAGCCAATTTTTGGGCTCCTGCTGCCAACTCCAGTGTGTCTTTCAAGCTAGATTTGGGCTGCTGCTGCTGCTGCTTGCAACTCCAGGGTGTCATTCAGACAATTTTTGGGCTCCTGCTGCCAACTCCAGTGTCTCTTTCAAGCTATGTTTGGGCTCTTGCTGCTGCTGGATAAGGCAAACGTAATCTAGACATGTCTAATTAATGTTTCTGGTAGATTTGGATTAAGATGCAGATTCAGAGAAACAGTTGCTGTACTAACTAGTTGTACTTTCTGCTCAGTAAGGATGGGCGAACCCCAACAGCAAAGTTCAGACTCGTGATGAACTTTGCGATTTCCCAACCCCGAACACGAACTTCAGCCAGAGGTTTGCCGTCCGATGCGAACACCTCAGGGATCCAGAGCTGCTATAAAACTTACCTGAGCCCAGTGAGTCAGGACACGCCTAGTGTCAGGACTGCCATCTGGCACTAGGATTGTCCTCACTCATGGGGAGTGGCTGCTTCCCCAGCTGTGGACTGTTTTAAAGGTAGGCTGGTGACAGGAAGGAGGTTGTGGGGCTCAGGTAAATTTGACAGCAGGGCTTCCTGCTGCACACTCTGCTATCACAATTTTTTTTTATTTTACTTCCCCAATTCTGCCTCTGGGGGCCCCTTGATTGGGGGCCCCTCTGCCCCAATCCTCACTAACCCGCGTGCATTAAGCATCAGCTTGTGAGAAGCTCAACAAATGCTCAAAAATAAAGTACAACATTTCTGCCTTATTTAGACAACCATATGTGACACCCGTTTTATTTACTGTCTAGACTCAGGAACAGGTAGGTGATGTACAGTAGAAGGAGAAAAAGCTTCTTGATTCTCTACATCAAAGTATAGGCGAACAGCATTAGCTAAAAAATGAAGCCTTTCCTTTGTTTCACATGTTTCTATCCCTGGGGCATAGACTTAAATTGACCAAAAGGAGGCAAAAGAGGGATGTTCTAGCCATTGCAATTCCCAACCACAGTTAATGTGCGTGAGGCCATTCAGATGACAATATTGTTATCAGCAGACCATGGGTGCTTTTACATTGCGCTAGCCTACCTAGTTTTTGTCACCTTCTGTTGCCAGACCACTTTTCACTACTTGCGCTATACATGTTCAACTGTATTTTTTGAAAGGATTTAACAGTCTGGACACATTTTTTGTTTGGCCTTTTTTAATGTATATTAATTTTGTAGTTTTTTTGTGAAATCCCCATTTCTCCCAGGTACAACGATACAGGTATAACGATACCACATATTTATTGATAGACACCCTTTCCTGCCCAGGAGACTCCCCCAAACTGAAACAGCGCGGAGATTTTCAGATAAAAAACAACTATGCTATGCGCACCTTGCCGTTTCACAAGAAAAACAACCCTTTACATTTAAAATACCCCCCACAAACTATAAATTCTCTGGAAGCACACACCTCAAGCTTTCTAGGTGTACCAGGTTTATTGACGTGGGCGCAGGTTTCTGGAAGTAATCCCTCAATGAATTCTTTGGTTGCACAGAGTTTCCCTAAAAAATAATGAAAAAGAAGAATCAAGGCTCCATTTTCCTAAAAGAAAAACTATATGCAAACAAGAAAAAAGAAGTTAAATCCAAAAAGCAAGGTCCTCCGAACAGCACAATACCCAACATGCATAAGTACTGACAAGGGAAGAGTTGCCAAGTACCACAAAGTAAAGCAAACACGTAAGGATAATTTTATCTGAAGATTTCAGCTCTGCAGACAAAGTGCGCACCTTGCTCTTTTTCAACCAAAACACCCCCTCATTTGGAATGCCTCCCATAAACCACATATTCCCTGAAAGTACACACAGCTTATTTAGTGAGCTCATCTTTCTGGAAGTAATCCCTCAAATAATTCTTAGGTTGCACAGGATTTCCCTAAAAAATGTATAAACAAGCAGAATACAAAATATGTTTTCCTAAAATATCAATATGTAAACAAAAAACACCAAGCTAAATCTGAAAGCGCAAGGTCCCCTGAATAGAACAAAACCCAACATGCATAGCTACTTTAAACCTTTTTAATTGCCAGCCTACTTGAAATTTTGTCACCCTCTGTTGACAGGTAATTTTTCACCATTTTGCGCTATGTTTAACTGTGATTTTTTGCAAAAATTTCCAGGAAAATTATATATATTTTTGTGTTTAGGCTTTAACATGAAATGTCTTGTTTGTAATTTTTCTACTGTTTTTGTTAAATATTTTTGAGTAAAAACAGACAAAAAAAAATTAAAACAATTTTTAGAAAATTGTCTGCTTTATTTTAAATTTAAAAAAGTATTTTATTAAAGAAAACCATATTGCATGTGAAAGCTCCAATTCTCCCGATTACAAGGTACCAGATATGTATCAGTAGACCCCTGTTCCTGCCCAAGAGACCCCCCCAAACTGAAAACAGCACGTTATAACATTTACAAATAAAATAATAAAATTCAACTACTATCCACACTATAAAGGGTTTTAAAATGGGGTCCTCCTTCCTAGGAGGGGGGCATTTATGGTGAATTTTAAGTGTTAAAAATCCACAAAAAATTAAGTGGGGTCCCCCTACCCAGCATGGGGACCAGCGATGCAGGGCTTATAGAACAGGGTGCAGGGGCCAGCTTTGGTGGCCCCCTGCCCTGCCAGCTACAAGCCTGCCCAGCCTAAATTGGCCCTGGGCCCTTCTGCCACCCTCCTGGGGTTTGGGGAGGCAAGTAATAGGGGGGTTAATAGCAAGTCACCCACTAGCCACAGGTGACTTGCCAGCCCCTAAGCCTTGTGAACTGGTATAGTGGTCTCATGGACTCCTTACCAGTTAACAATGGGTTAAATGTAAAAAACACACACGCACACACAGAAAAAGAAATAAATTCTTTTTTTTTTTTTTAATACCTCCCATTATTCCCCGTCCATCACCAATCACTTTGGCTTCTGCTCTCCTGCTGGAAGCCTTTTATACCTGCTGGGCGAGGCAACCACATAACATTTTTGGGCTTGGCACTTAAAGGGTTAAAGGGTAATTACATTTTTTTGGCATTTTTAAAAGTTTAAATTATCTTGTGACAATATGATGTGCTCAACCTACTGAGCTTAACTGGTAATTTTTTTCCTTTCTATATTTTTGCAACTCTATGTTACAAAAGAAAAAAGTTTCCCCTAGCAACAATGTGTTTATTACCTTAGCAATGTAACATCAAAGCGGTGTTCTGATATACAGATCAAAAGCTTCCTTACTGCGAATTGCTAATCATTTTGAAGGTAATTTATTGCTAGGGCCAATTTGGCTGCTAAGGAGAGCAGTTGCTGCATAACGCTGCAGAAAGGGCAAAGGGTGGCGCTGCATTTTTCTGTCCGACTTTGATAAAAGTAATGAACGCTGGTCGCTCAGGATGCGGACTCCCTGTGTTAAATCCCGCCTCTGCCATTCAATGCTGCTGATTGTTTTTAGCCATTTAACAGCAGCGTTCTCTACTACTACATGCAATACCGATCATACACATTATTTAGAGGTATATTCTTTGTTTAACCATGTTTTGTAACTAATATATTTTCAAATTGAAATAAATAAAAATAATAAAAATGAGGGTGCTTCATCCACTTTGTGGTGCCTAGAAGTCAAATGAAAAGACCTTTATTTTTTAAGCAATCACTTTTGTTCATTTAGCAGTATTTTAGCATAATTTTTGGTCTGCTTTAGCTTTGTACACATATCACCTGGCTATAGCTACTGTCGTAAATCTATGAGCCTTTGTGCCCACTCGTATCGAACACCTTAAGGTCTCACAAAAAATTGCCACATGTCTTCATTAACACACTTCAATGAAGTATAGGCCTGGACACAGATAGAGAAGTGTGGTTCTCCTCACATGCATTTGGACAAAACATTAAACAGAACGGAAAAGTACATACGTGGGGGGGGGGGGGGTGGGGAGATGATTTGTTCAACTAAGGCTCAATAAGAATCATTATCTTTGGGTAACTGTCCTTGTATTGTTTTCACCCTCCATTGGTGTTAGCTAGAGAGCCAGAAGTGTCCAAATACTTTAGCTGGTTAAGCAAATGCTGGATGCATACAATAGGCATCATGGGCAAATGGCCCAACTCCCTCAAATTCAAGTTGTAAGAAATCCTTTGGTTCCACAGACAGCACTGGCACAGGTGCCAATGGTGGAGTTGCTATGGAAAACACCACCAAGGGAGAGGGATTTCTGAGAAGCTTGCTTTGGATGAATTTTGCACTCCTACATGCATACATGATATAACATGTAGCACTGAGAGAAGCATTCATCAAGCTCCAAAAATTGGACTAACAACCACATAATTGGTAATAGGCAATACATTTTCCTTTGGGGCTTAAATAAATGAATGAATAAATGAATGAGAGATCAGCAAGACAGCTACAGTTACAACCCAGGTTATATGTAACTACCATCACACCTCTGGCCTTGATCCATGCTGCTGGACCCAGCTTCATGCTGGTGGGGACAAGGTGGGTTTTGGTGGACAATGGATGTGCCAGTGGGAATAGAATGAGCTGTGAGCATCCAAGATAAAAATAATAACATTACTAAGTTATCTGTGGAGTATGTTTCCTGGCAACATATAAAGACCACGCATTATTATCTGACATTGGCTCAGGAGAAAAAAACGTGAAGGGATGTCAAGGAGATCACCGGCATATGATGCCCTGAAACAATAAGAATTTAGACCAAGAAACAATTAAGCACTAGTCACTTCCAAAATCGCTCAACACAATAAAATACACGAACTCACCAGGTGACGAGGTGCGCTGACCTCTAACCAGGGAAGCCTGCGAGGGGAGGAAGTGTGGGCTTCTCTCCCCTAATCTGGACCACCAGAGCCCAACTCCGAGGGACCAGACTCCTCTACTGCCACCTCATGGAGTGATGAGGAGTCCACCACCTCCTTCACCTCAGTGCTCCCATCCTGAGACAGAAAAAACTAATTATAAAGATCATAACATTAACCATCAATATGTTATTATTTACATAACAAAGCATTTCTGCACAATAATTGATGAGAAAGGTAAAAGACACATATCAAAATAGGAATATTACATGTGAAAATGCTAAGCACAACGCTAAATACTTTTTATTTAACAAAAAAACGCTACAGTTGCCACAAGAGGCCTGAGTCAGGATTTGACAAGACGTGCAAAAACGCACAGAGCTAAAGTACAGGTGGATTAAGCAATGACAAAAAGGCATGGAGGAACATAAAATTGAAAAAAAGGAAATAGAAGTAAGGATACCCCACAGAAACATAACAGGGACAGCAAACACACAAAATAATAATAATAATTATAATAATAATCTGGCTGTTGACCTGTGGGTCCACATGCTGGGGGGACTTATTATGGTGGGGTAAATCGACCGCGGACCCACTGGAAGTGCTGCTGGGGCTGCGGGTTTATCTGCGTTTTGGGGGTCATCTCATCGCCATAGAGCCAAACCGGAAGCAAAACAGTCATAGTGGAGCTTCTATGACAGCGTGCTTACCAATGAAAGTGATGCTGCTTGCCTGTAGGAGAAAGCTAGGTAGTGCAAGGTGCGAATGCTAGAAAGCAGATGCATTATTTAACATAGAAAGAATGCTGCATGGGACAAGACATAGCTCCATTTCTGAATACCCAAAAGCTGCCACTGGAGCTTAGATTTATGACCACAGAACAAAGCCCTAGCATGGGCACTGTAGAACTGGAGCGCTGATGCGCCTGATGCAGAATTTCAAAGCACTATAAAACAGTCATAGGACACTCGAACACAGCGAAAATACATGGGCTGACATTGTGACATTGGAGACTTGAAGGGCAGGCACAAACACGCAAGATTATATAAAAAAATGTAATATAGGTTCATGCGTGTAAAATGCATCCCAAGCAGGCCAATGATATCCTGTCAGTTGATTGTAGTAAAAAAAAAAACATTATGCAGAAGTTGTACAGATAACATCACTAAAAATACAAAAATACAATAGAAGACTGAAACAGAGTGTCTGATAGGATGTGGCGCCATCACTCGGATGACACCTGGTGCTAGTGTTAGATAGAGCGCTACCTGACGCTATTAGTAGTCATAAATATGGATTTCAGCATGAGCGCCGCTAAACACCTACCATTAAACCCATTAATTTGCTTAGGTGGATATGACAAGTTTAACCCCATCTGCATTAATTCAACTTCTTCAGATAGGGGGAAAACAATCTTGGATTTCGGTAGCTAAAGAGTTACTGGCAGCATTCACAGCTGGAAATTAATTGCTGCTGCTGAGCCTACCTGTTACAGAGGAAGTAATCTGTGACTTGTAGTCGGACACTGCAAATGCCAGGCGAAGGAGGATGGGGACTTCGCCGGTGCAGGCAGGAGGTGCGGTGGCCACTGCAACAGCCACACCGAGTGTGTGTCCTCCCTTTCCCTGCTACCTGGGAATACAGGGTGTATAGGAGAACAGTTGTTACCTTGAAAATAATCATCCAGCAACGCCCTCTACCTGTAGTGATTGTATAGGTGTATTACACCCTCTGTACACTGGTGTTAATGAAGCATGAGTTTTGCAATACATAGTGGAAGAAATTTTATCATGAAATAAAGAAGAATAACATTTCAAGCAACATGTTTGAATTAAATCAATTGAGCAATGATAATGGGTATCTCCCATAGGGATAGAGGCAGTGGCGGACTGGCACCAAAAATCAGCCCCACATTTTACCAGCCCCTGGCTGACTAGGGACATCCTTGCTGAAGCCTCCCCCAACCATAATGCCAGAGCTCTAGCATTGGGGGCTGGGGTTCCCTGGTTTGTGGGTGCAGTGGGGCTGGATACAGGGAGCTTAGAGGGAGACCAAGGGAGCAAGAATTGAATAAAGGTTGTTAGAAGCTGCAGCCCAACTGGTCCCAAAGCAGTGTGGCCCCCCAGGCTTGGTCCCCTGGATAAAGGGGTACATCTTCTATGAGGTTGATTGGTATTTCCTAGTCAGAAAGTATACTAAAAGTGATACTAAAGGGTAGGAGAGCCACTCATACTTTACCGAAACAGACAATACAACAGCAATATAAGAAACTTTGAATGCTGGGAGCACAATCCAAACACAATGTTTATCTTACATTCCAGAAGAGGAAAATAATAACGCAGAAAAACCTGACAAAAAGGGAGTTTTCCTTTATGCTAACCACTCACATCAAAATCATAACTGGCCTGCTTTAGCGCTAATAGAGATTATTGGCGCTACCCGAACCATAATAAAGCATGATTAGGCACATAATTAGGTGCATATTTAGAAATGATTAGATACAGAAAGTAACCCTGACCAATGAACAAAATGCCACTGTTCATGAGAGTTTGCAGAATGCTAACAACATGTTTTTCAAATTTAGCAGTTATTGTACATATCCTGTTACTAAACAAATGGTAGCTTGGCCACTCCTATCGCTAAAAAGGTATAAGAACTGGAGAATGAGAATGGACAGGTAAAAACCTCTCAGTAACCTGACAGGAGGCCATTTGGTTGAAATTCCCACAAAGGGCCAAGGCTTTCTAACTCTCTACCCTTGTGTCTCCGGTATGATGATGGTTAAAAGGTAGACTATTGCCAGAGTTGTGGTGATGCTCTATGATTAAGATTGGAAAGCTCAGTTTTTGATTATTTTGAAACTATAGTATAGTAAACTGCATTAATGATTATGGTATTGTACTGAAGTATGTACCTTTGTTTGCATTTACTTCAAAAGTATACTTCAAATCACCTATTACTTGTTTTTTCAATGGAGACATATTGCTCATTATTGTTCAGATGTTCATTATCCAATTAAGTCCTCATTATTCAATTAAGAGCTTATTATCTAATCAGTTGTTTAATAAAGCTTCCACAAAGCTGCAACAGTTGCTTTATTCAGTTGGCAATACAGTGGCCACTAATTGCTTAAATATAACTTTATTCTATTCTGGTACAGTTCCCATTGCATCGTTTTGGAATATTCTATTTAATGCAAACTAAATCAGTCAACAAAAATCTGGATACAGCGGTACAAAACCCAGGTTTTGTTCATTGTCCTGTGGACATGCTGATTTGAGATGCTCTGCTGTGTGAAACCCCCCGAATAACCCATAAAAATGTACCTTTCCTGGTCAAACGGAGCATGTGCAGGCTCTCATCTGATCAGCACTATATGCACAAAGGTGAGTTTTCCAGTGACCCAAGGGATTCACACACTGGGGGATTCCAGTTTGGGATGCCCAGGGGAAGACCAGTGACTGGCCCTGGAGTATTCTAGACTCCAAGGCTAGCCCACCAGGGTTTTGTTCTTTTGTTTAAATGTAACGTTAACTCAAATTTGAAAGGGTATCATAGAATAAGGAAGCTGGACAAAGGAATAAATTATCTCATTGACATATATTGTTCTTTTTATTGACCTGTTGAACTGTAACATCCACACTAATGTATACAACATATCAGCATTTCAATTTGCTAGCATTTCTAGTTTTGGATTACCATGTGTGCTGGTTTTACCTGTGCTAGGAGAAGTGCTTGTCCAAGTTATCACTGGGGCAAAGATTCAAAAACTTTCCTTAAAGGGACTCTAAACCCAATGGCAATAATTGGCCAGCAAGCAGCTGACCTGCCCTATATGCATCTCCTCCATTTCCAGCAGTGTAGGGTAGATGCTGTAGTAGGGCTTCAAAACTTTGCCCTTTTTTCAATTTTATTTTTCCATGCCGAGAAAAAAAGTGATCCTGCAGCTATTAATTTTAATTGGAGCTCTAAGCATGAGTGAGCATTGACCACAGCAGTGCATTCTTATGACTCATAAAGCTGCTCCATGTTCTTCCCAGTTTAGCTGCGGCCCGGAAATTGAAGCAAATAAATCAGTTTTGCCTAGCATACGTAAGCAATTTATATACAATCAAAGATTTTCAGATTTTCAATTTTTTTTGAATTGGCCTATTTTTTACTGGTCCCAGGGGGGATGAGGTGGGAGAATGTTAGTGTGTGCCTGCTGCTAATATTCATTCCTTGATTTAACACTGGAGCAAAAGCTGCACTCCGTTTTTGGCATTATTCTTTTACCTAGGGTTCAGAACCAGATGAAAAAAGTGTCCTTCTGTTTCATTTTCCACCTAAGGTACACATTTTTCATCAAGTGCTGAATCAACCCCCATACAGATGAAGTAGTCACTTTAAGTGAGAGTCTTCTCAGCTGCATAATAACTATAAGTACAGATGTAGTCAGACTCACCTTATCTCTAAATTGGTTAAACTGAGCCCTTTGTTGTGAGATTGGTGCCATGGCTTAATTAGTCTGATGTCTTTTCTCGGAAAATCCTGCACTTCACATGGCAACCACTAAGGGGAGCAGTGTACAGCAAAGGTTTCATTCAGTTGCAAATACAGTATATACTGTCAACACTGGCCAATTTTGGGAAAAAATGCAATTCCCAATTCCCTGCTGTATCTTTTTCTGCTGTCAATATATTGAAATGTTCCCATTTTATACAATCAATAAAAATGTTTTTTTTTATATTTTATTTTGTAAATGTAACCTCTAAACCCTGCCTGAAGCTCCTAGCCATTCATTTAAATAGGAGTAACCACAACCCTAGTGTGTAGAGTCCAGGGGCAGTGGTTTCCATTTTTATGGGGCATGCCAAATTGGGTTGCCCCATTGTGTGAGACCCTGGGGGTCACCCAATACACTCAGGAGAAGCTGTGGGTGACGCCCATAGCATTTCTGTTTGATAAATATGGGGCCCTCGTGCTTGCGCACCCCCTCTGCTCCCAGCGACACCCATAGCATTTCTGTTTGATAAATATGGGGCTTTTGTGCTGGTGACACCACCTCTGCTCCTAATGACACCCATGACATTTCGGTTAGATTAAACTGGAAATTCAGCATCATTAAATGAAAAGCCCAAACCCTTAAAGACTGTTACCCTGCATCTAAAATGAATAGATTTAAAGTTTTAGGTCATGTACGTATTATTCTTTCCCCACCTGGGCTGCAACTCTGTTCAGGAGAATACGGGCGCTGCCATCTTACCTCAGAAGCATCAGATATTGAGGAAAGTGCATGGGGACTTTATAGCTGTGCTGTGCACAGACAGATCAGAGCTGGGGTCAGGGAAAGGACAGCAATCCCAGAATGCAGAGCGGCATAGTCAGAGACTTCCTGTCTGCAGGCAGTCTGAGACTCCATGGGCCTCTATCTTGGATGTTTAAAAGCTCAGAAAACACAGTAGATGCAGGTATGATGATATTTAATGTGGGCAATCTCTATTTACAGGGTGGGGGTAACATACAAGACTAGACTCTTGTTCAGGATGAAAGTTCGGTTTAATATGGGACTCTCGTGCCCAAGCTTACAACTACTGGGGTATTGGCAAGCCGGCTCACACAATTGGGCATCCTGATTCAGGGTGCCACAGGGGCACATGAAAGTGTACATTTCTTGTGCTAAAAATGATGTCCTTAAGGTGCTGAGCCTATCTAGCGTTTTTTTCTTATGTTAGTAAATGTGAGTTTTATGGGGGTTTTGGGGCATTCAGGGGCCAGGAAAAGCTGTGACTATGCACGGCATATAGCGCTAATTGGTGCACATGTGGCGTGAAAATGAGGGAAGAGGAGTTTTTGAGGTGAACTGGGGGGCATCCCAAATCAGGAACAACCAAAACCCAAGATATGGAAAATCCTAGGTGCTGGTCCACTTTAAGTCAAGTGCAGATGGGCTTACACGGGATACCCCAGGGAAGCAGACTGGAGGGGGTGTGTCTCCTCTTTAAAGTGGAACAAGCACTGGTTTTGGTGGCCCTCAAAAATAAAAGAACCCGCGGATGTGCCATGAGAATATGGAGAGGTACGTTTTGGGGGTGAACTGAGGAGGGTTTCTCACAGCAGCGCATACCAATTCAGATGATTAGATAATAGCTTGTGCATGATTAAAATACAATAGGAGCATTTAACTGATAATGAAGGCGGAAAAAGACCTCAAATCCCCTTCCCCTTCTCACTGACATACTTTTTTGCAATGGCATTGGTGGCCATTGTATGCTTGCACACACATAGGAATTTTTCCTCTGCATTTAACCCATTTGTGCAGTAAGTATACACCTGCCCAGAGCGGTGGGCTGCCCTAATTACAGCACTCGGGGAGAATTTGTAAAGGGAGAATTAATAAATGTGTGTTTATGGAAAAAGTTTTCACTGCTTAAATCAGTTGCTATTGGCAATTTTAGATTTTGTTCATTGCCCTGGGAGCATTCCAGTTTGGGATGCCCCAGATAACCCATACAAACTCACCTTTCCCCAGCCTTACGTCGCATGTGCAGGCTCTTGACTAGTGTGCATATTAATTTCTTGGCAAACAGCTCTGTTTATGGCCATGGGGAGTGAGAGCAGCCACATCCTCAGACATGGGTATGCTCCCTCTCCTGCCCCCAGCCTATCCGAATGGCTCAGTGTGGGAATATAGCAGGACATCCTGATTTGGGATGCCCCATCGGAAGTTCAGCACCTAAAAGCTCCCAGGGCTAGCCAGGTTGAGTTTTGTTTTCTGCTTTTAATTCCAAATTGAGATACCCCAAGAAATCCCACATTTGGTCCACTTTAAAGACACTCAACACCACCCTTGAAATGGACTAAGGTCCAGGTTGGAAAATTGCGATGCCCCACTATCTGACCCCCCGCCTCCCCCTTAATCCCCAGTAAAACATGCCTGACCCACGATCCAATGGCACATGCATGGGTCATATCTGGAATGCCCTACAAAGAGGTAGACCAACACCCCCCAGGAGTCTCTTAAAGCAGAACAAAACCCTGCATGGCCCAACTTTCCCTCGGGCATCCCAAATTGGTGCCCCAAACATAGTGAAATGGCCAGCCATAGCGTCTGTTGATAGCTCTACTACACATTTTTCCCAGGGCTACACATTCTTTAAAGTGGACCAAAACCAACACATGTGCAGCATATGTGTCATTGTAATTGTTCAAGGCAAGTCTGAGGGGGCTCACTCAACCTTACACACAGCGGCATAAACAATTGCGACGGAGCCCCTGGTGCGAACATTAAAGGCTCACACAGTAAACTTTTGCTGTCTTTTAACTCAACTGGCTGCATGGCTGGGATGGTTACAATTATTTAAGCATTTTAGTCGATTTTTTCTTTCATGGGCTGGGGCATGTGCCACGGGATCCCTGGGCTGGTTGGAATTATTTTTATATGCATTTTTAGCATAGCATTTTAAATAGGGAATCCAACAGGCGCTGTGTGCCTTAAGTCTCTTTTTTTGAGTGCTTCTTGGAGCGCCGGGTATTTTTTGGATACATTTTGTCAGCTTGTGGTGCACTCGGCGGACGCTAGGTGTAGCAAGTGCATATGCTTATATAAGCCATGAGCTGCGAATGCTGCCTGGCTGGGAACGCTACAGCTGACAGCGCCGCATAAAGGATATGGTGGGGCCCAGGCAACAGTCAGACCATATTGGAACTCAGTTTCAGTACAGTACAGTGATGACCATATATGCCACCCTGCAACAAACCATTGTTTTCTGTCCCCTGGCAGCAGCACCCAGATTAAGTACGGAAGACCTGGTGGGCCCCTGGTGGTGGACATGGCAGCAAAGTACCCTGGATGTGGCGGCAGCAGAAGACATTTGAGGTGATGGCATTGGTACTCAAAGCAGCAGGATGGTGGTAAGACCTGAGCTTCAGGGCCTGAATAAAGGTGGCTGCAGCAGGTACCAGATGCCAAGGATGTTTTAATTTCTTATTTTCTAATCATGCGGGACCCAGGAGATTGACCGACATGTTTAGGGGACCTTAGTCCATATATACCCCCTCCCCTGTGCTTGGCAATATTCAATTATATAAAAAATTGCTCATATTGACCCTGGTTTTTCCCACTCACATGTGGGAGGTTACATCTACTGTCCTGGTTTGTGGTCTTCTGAGCTGCTCTTGTCTTGTCACCCAGTCACACCACTAACTGTTTTAATAACCTCAGTCGAGTGTGGCGTAGATGGAAGAAGCTGGTGGCACATAAAAACTAACTTCAGGTCTGTTTTAAACTTGTTTATTACTCAATGTTTAATCTCACAATATTTGCTGTTGTTGATCACATATTTCGGTATAGTGGAAATAATTTGCCAGATAAATTATACAACTAGACAATTAATGACTACAGAAGCTCTGTTCTTGAAATATCTAGATACTGTATCTTACTAAATTGAAATCTTTGTAAATCTGTGAAAAGACTGGTAGTTGCTTTTTGTTATAACAAAATCAAGCCAAAATATTTTTTTAGGAAAGCAGGAACAGGAACATATGGGTGAACTGGAGAGTTGTCAGCCATTGATATTGGGCCAGCTGCACAAGACAGAGTCAATCTGCTTCTCGCATAACAGCACACTGTAAAAGGCCATTCAATTTACTGAACTTGCCAAGTTCATTTAAGCAAATTTTGTTCTTAAATGTGAGTGTACCTGTTTAGCATTTTTAATTTTCTTTTTTAACATTATCATTCTGAAAGAATTTACAAGTAAGATGCAAACTTTTTTAGCTTGCCAGCTTCAACCTAAGTGTGTTCTTTTCTCCACTCTATTTTCCAATATAAGTAAACCCAAACTGTCTCCTGTAGGGTAGGCAAAGGGAAGTGAGTTTCCGGGTTACCTGTGGGGTATCACACCCCGAGCTCCCGGGCCATTGGGGTGTAGGCTTTGAGCCACTTTAATGGTGAAAAATTGCATTGGCCTTGAATCAATAAATCCCCTCTCCTTGGGCTACCATCTTGGTGCACCTTGCAAATTTACTGACATCCACCCAAAAGTAGGAATCTCTTGGAAGATCACAAAACCAGTGGTGGCAGCTACTGGGCTTAGGTTTTACAATTAAGCCCTTTTAACAATTAAACATAGAAATAGCAGTATATTCTATATAACAAAATAAATAACATCCATTCTACCATTATATTTCTCATATGTCTGAATGCTCCATCCATTGTTCCTACTTGACTGAAGACCTCTCTGGGATCTTCTCACTTCATATGTATCTTCTGGTTGTTTTCTTACTTGAGTTCCTGGCATTTGAAGGTGTGACAAGCTCTGTTCCACTGTCTGTATGCCTAAGCTCCAGTTGTATTTATAGACTGGAGGAGGCATTTCACTGGGAATATACTGACATCCGGTGAGCGGTGTCCAAAAATAATGTCTGAAATCTGCTGCACTGCGTCTCACTGCATCTAAGATTTAGAGCGGGGTGCTCAACCTTTGACGAAAGTGTGCCACTTATCGTATTTTTTGCCATATAATATGCACCTGCCCATAAGATGCACCTAGGATTTGGAGGAGGAAAATAAGAAAAAAATATTTTAAACCAAAAACACACCATTACAAACAGTGTGGCATTCCCCCCATCCCATTCCCCATATAGGCAGTGTGGCATCCCCCTCCTATTCCCAGGCAGCGTGGCATCCCCTCCTATTCCCATAGGCTGTGTGCGATACCCCAATGGCATAGGCAGCGTGGCATTTCTCCCATCCAATTCCCCATATAAGCAGTGTGGCATTCCCCCCTCCCATCCCCCATATAAGCAGTGTGGCCTTCCCCCCACCCATTCCCCATATAGGCAGTGTGCCCCCCTCTCATTCCCCATATAGGCAGTGTGGCGCCCCCCCATTCCCCATATAGGCAGTGTGGCATTCCCCCTTCCCATTCCCCATATAAGCAGTAAGGCATTTCCCCCACCCATTCCCCATATAGGCAGTGTGCCCCCCCATTATCATAGGCAGTGTGGCATTCCCCCCTCCCATTCCCCATATAGGCAGTGTGCTTCCCCCCATTCCCATAGATAGTGTGGCATCCCACACAAAGTAAAACTCACCTGTCCGCTGACACAGCTCTGCTGAGCGTCCAGCTCCGTGAATTGGGTGGGCGTGGCCTGCACAACATTGGCACATGCCACGCCCACCCAATTCACTGAACCGGCCATTAAGAAGCAGCGGTGGGCTCTTTCCTGCCCCCGCCGCTGCTATCGCTGTCTTTTCAGGCCTGGGATGAGGCCTGCCACACTGTGGGAGCGGTGGGAGCGGTGGGAACTGTCTCTGTCTCTGCCGCTGCTGTCGCTGCCGGAAAAGACAGCGAAAGCAGTGGCAGGAACGGGGACAGAGCCCACCACAAAGCGGGAGCGCCGGTAATGGGTGAGTTTCCTTCTGTTTTTTTTTTTTCTTTTACATTCGCCCGATAAGGCGCACAGACATTTTCCCCCCACTTTTGGGGAAAAATAAGTGCGTCTTATATGGCGAAAAATACGGTAGATGATTTGGAACCTGGTAGTGAGCTACAATGGATAGATTTAGAATGTTTTCATTTGGAATAGCAAAAATAGGGGGGTTGTTGCAGTTCTCACCATCACTGTTTGCAGCAGAGTGGGGTGTCTCCAAAGTGGGGGGACCATCAATCTCAGCCGCTACTGGTTCCCCGGCACCTAGATCCAACACTGCAGGCCCCTTTAGTGGAGTGGGACCTGCAGTATTGGATTTATGGGCTATTGCATCAAAAGCGGCCCTTGTATAGCTGGATAAATTTTATTTTTTAAACTAAAAATATACAGCATGTATCAATAACTTCTGATTTGATTAGTTTTGTGAATCCCTTCATATGAAACAGGAAAGATACCATGCAATACTAGCAACACAGCATCAAACTTTAAACTTTAAAAGTGTATGATAGACAGTAAAAGTAAATAGCAACTTGTAGAAGTGATAAGAATTACATCAGAGCTTCATTCTTAAAAAAAGAATCATCATTTTTTAAGCTGAGGTGCAGGCACTCCAACGCTCTGATAGACCTAAAGTTAATGCCAAGTATATTTTCTTCGGCCTTTGCAAACACCTTTCTTTCTATGTAGCAAACATAGCATGGATGTTATGGTGTAACTCAGGGGTACTCAAATGGCGGACCGCGGTCCGAATCCGGACCGCAGACGCCATTTGTCCGGACCGCTGCCCAGGGCCGGACTGTGGCGATGGCCCCCGCCTGTGGTCCCCTTTTCGGGCGCCGCTTGATGACGCGCTGTCTCCACCTCCGCGGCTGCCCTGGACTCAATAGTCGGGCTGGCTGGATATTGTGCACGGTGAGAGCAGGGGCGTAGCTATAGGGGGGGCCCGTCATGTAACTGGGAGTTCCCGGCCTGTGATTGGTTGGAAGGTGACGCTGCGATCCTGGTAGCGGACGTAGGGGCCGGTGCTGTGGAAGTGTCGCCATCATTGTCCTGTGTGAGGAGCCGTTGCGGGCGCTGTGTTTTCCGGTGGAGGGGAGCGAGCAGCTGTGCCGGGTAAGCGGGAGGCGTGACTGGGGGGAAGTCGGCCGGAGCGGGTGTGGCGCCATTCATAAGAGGCACTGTGTGACAGGCGCGGCACCTGTGGCTCTGTGCGGCAGGTGCTGGCTGCAGGCCTCGCGGCTTCCCTCACAAGCTCTGAGCTCCGCCGTTGGGCCCCCTTACACTGTGCCCCTGGGCCTGGCTCTAATTGGCTCCCTTATCCACTTTGCCCCTAGATCTGGCTTTACTGCCCTCTCCACTTTTCCTGTGGGCCACCTTTGGTGTTTAACCTTTTGCTGCCTAGGTGCCCCATCTTTGCCCTGAGCCTATAGTTGTATTGGGTTCGCCCTATTGGCAAGTGTAGTTCTGGGTCTCCTCCCCCCGTTGCCACCTATAGGAAGTGTAGCTATGGTTTCCACCATTACTTTGCCTTTTTGTGCAAGTATCGGTACAGGTCCCTACTTTATGCTGCTTTTAGAGCAGGTTCACCTCTTGCCTCTGAGGGTATCTTTTCACCCCCTCAGCCCTGGAGATGTATGTTAGCCCCCTGCCCCTGGGTGAAATGCTTTGGTTTCTGATGGCAGGTGTTGGACCCCCACCCCCATCTTTGGCTCTGGGAAGTAACAGCCAGGCAGCTTCCATTTAGGTTTTGTGATCCTCCTGTTTCCCTCATGACAGGTCTTGATGCGCTTGATGCGCCTGGGCGCGCTCGTCCTGTCCGGGCTGGCACTCTTACTTACACGCCCCCCCCCGGACCTTCATCCCACGGCAGACCCTGGTAAGTGGACCTCCACTGAAAGTAGTTGAGTACCCCTGGTGTAACTTATATTTGAGCCTCATTCTTATAAAACAGAAACTTCAAGAACAATATTTTCTTGTCCTTGTCCAGGCACACATTAACTTTATCCCACCTTATCCAGCTTGGGGACAGTCTAAAATAACCTATTTAAAGCATCTCAAAATTTTTGATTATTTGTAAATACCCTTTGTATTCAAAGCAAAAACTATTTCTGTGCTAAAAATTCTGGGTCGTATCTGAGCTGGGTAGTGTGTCATGGTGCAGCTTTATGACTCATGTGTGTGCTCTGCTGTAGTCAGAGACAGCTGTGGGTCCACTGTGGCTTGCCATGCTTGCTCATGCTGAGAGAACCAAGGGACAGGGTGTCTGTTAGATCAGTTTTTTGTGTGGTACTGGAGGAATAAAATTGCAAGGAGAGGCAGACTTTGGAGCCCTGCTCTGGCCTCTAGACTGCACTGCAGGAAATGAGGACAGGTATTTCCCTTTCTATTAACCTTGCTGTGCCTCCAGGCTGTTATATATATTTATTTTTATATATTTACAGTACTTTATGTATGTGTTCAGTCTTCACGTACTGGATCTTAAGCTATCATTTACTAGATGTAGTAGGCTGCGCTTTAAAATGTGTAGTCTTTAATTTTTTTTATTTTTTTTTTATTTTTATTGCTCTAGCATATATAGAGAACATTTGAGTTCATTCCTTTTAACAGTCATACAGGGAACAATTTCAGTGCATTTATTTTACAATATTCTATTTATCCTTTACTGTGTCATTACTACAGCATTCACCTCTGATACTTTTTCACTTGACATTGTCTACATTGTTTGCTGTATCTCTTTTATTGTACATCAGGGAATGCTTTTTGTGCTTCCTGTCAATTGTGTTACTTGATGTTAGAAAAGACTACTGTTCGCCATAAGCACTGACATGTATCTTAGCAAAAATCACTCTTTCTTTTGTGAGATAAAAACTGTATCGATATTCAAGGACCACTTGACTTTTAGTATCCACCCACATCCTCTATCTACTGTAATGTAAAAATGAACATTTAATCCCTACGTTGTACTTTAAGATTGATATTATTGCTTCGGCATTTTCTGTGAGTGGATATGTTGCATTAGTCTCTCACTTGATCATTTACAGTGTTTCTTTTTGAAATTACAACCTGTAATTTTAAGGGGTGTTAAACCAAGACTCATAGTGTAGTTACACAAGGCACATTTAGAGGGGCTCACTTTAACATGAACCTATTCCCCTTCAGCATGTGTAAAGTTTAACACAGCAAGCTGCTTTGTGTCTGTATAACCAGAAACCTCTATTTCTTTTTCATTTTTATGCCACATAAAAGCAAAAAGACAGGTAAGTTCTTTATCTATGACCAGTTCATTGCTGGTACTAAAATCTTACACTGTGGGGTATATTCTTTGCTACATTGCTCCCCTGTGATCCTCACATTATGGGATTATTTAAGAAGGGATAGCGCCAGGTAATGCTATGTAGTGGCACATAGCATTGGGTGAACGCTGGGAGCTCTATGTGAAACCACATTTAAGAAAGCAAATCTGGTAAGCCCCTAACAGCATCACGTAAAATCACATGTATTACTAGAGGCATCTCAGTGTATAGCCCCGGCATATTTTTCCTAAATATGGTGTGGAGCGCTGAGTGTCGGACGCACTGAGCAGGTGCTACCTTTCGCTCGCTACAGCGTTGTCTTCTTGTTAGATGTGGTGTAGTCTTGGGCGCTTTAAGCTTAGGACACCACCATGCGTTCTCCATCGGCTCTGCAGTGAATCAGGGAGAGTGCTTCTATAGCGCCCACCACACATAACATTCATCAATGCCGGCCAGGATACTACAGCGACCGCTATGCTAGGTTACAGCTTCTGACACTCGCTTACAGCGCCTACTAGCGGCCGCTCTAAATGCTGCTATACAGACGTAGTTCTGCTAAAATCTAATGGCAACCAGCAAGGGCTCTGTGGAGCTACCTGGTCGTTAACCCTTATAATCTGTTGCACTTGGATAGAGTCTGGTTTACTGTACACTTGCCACACTCAGCTAGGGCCAGCAGTTGTGCTTAGTGTGTTCCGCTTTCTTTAAACTGGACCAACACCCGTTATTACTTTAACGGGTGTTGGTCCCTCTCTCTGCTGAGAACCTCGGGGGGGGGGGGGGGCATCCAGAACTGGGTGCTGGAGCCCCCTCGCACCTAACTGCGCAGAATGCTGAGAATACTCACCTTCATTACGAGTCAGCTCCGGGAACAGAGTCCCACGACTGGCTGCCAGGTGGTCACGAGGTCAGGTCCTGCCAGCGGCCAGCACAGAGGACACGTGACTGCCTGGCTAATCGTGGGAATCCTTTCCCGGCACTGGCTCGTAATAAAGGTGAGTATTTTCAGCCTTCTGTGCAGTTAGGTGCATTCCGTTTACTTTTCGTAGCTGCATACGCAATCGTGAATGGCTGTGTACGGCTCTCGTTGCGTACTTGAGAGGACGAGGTTTTCATTTACGTTGTTTAGTAATCCTCGTATACTATCGTTTTTCAGCGTTTTTCAACGTAGCTTCCAACTTGGATTTTCAGTGTCCCGCGATATTGAGCTTGCATCTTTCTCAAAATATATGTATAAACAGAATTTCAATGTCCCGCGATATTGAGCTTGCATATTTCTTAAAATATAAGTATAAACTGAATTTTGTATTACAGCGTATTAACTCATTCATGTCCACCGTGTCAACTATTCTCTCACTCACTTCTGCTCCCATGCTTACCTTAACCTTGGCACTGTATGTACTCCTCGGTCCCACTCTATTCATCCTTACCTTAACTCCCTTGGCACTGTATGCATTCCTCTGGCCCACTCTATTAATGCTTACCTTAACTCCCTTGGCATTGTTTCCTGTTCTCTATCCCCATATTTTCATGCTTACCTTAATTTAATGGATTCTTTAGATTTTTTTCATTTCCTTCTTCTGCTATTTTCTGATTTATGTGCATAAGTCGATTTGTGCAATCATGACATTGATATTAATTTTATAGAAATGAAAGACATCATAAACATTTTTAATTAATAAATAATTTATTAAAATAGTTTTTTGCTTGTTAATTTTTTTTTTTTTTATTGCAAAAGTAGTATTTTTTTTTTTTTTTTTAATTTAAAAACTATTTACACAAAAGTGGCAGGCTCCCAGTATTCTATTCCTTGGTAGTCCCCATTGAAGCTGCAAGCTCCTGAATGTCGTCCACCAGCCTATGAACAGCAGCTGTTAGTTGCTGGATTCACTGCTGTGTGCTGGCTATGAAAAGAAAACAAAAATTAATTTCTATTATATGCATTTGAGTACCTGTTGAATTAAAAATGATTAATTTATAGCTTATGGTTTGGGCCAGATTTAATCTAATATTCTAGGCATATGGATTGGGCCAGAAATTAATCTAATATTCTAGGCTAAGGAATACCTATTGACGAAGGCATGTTAACGTCAATTAACTAAGTAGTCTAAAAACTTACTAGGCTGGTGGGCGACCTGTTCCTGGGGGACCTTCCTCCTCTCTGGGGCCTGCCACTCCTCTTGGTCTGAGTCTGTTAAGCAAGCAAAAATTTTGATAGTTATTAGAGATGAGCGAGTAGTGAAATATTCGAAATTTCGAATTTCGATTCGAATAGACCGCGTTACTCGACTACTCGACCGAATATCGAATCCCATTATAGTCTATGGGAAAAAAATGCTCGACACTTGGAAATCTCAATTCGACCACTTGGAGGTCACCAAGTCCACCCTGAAACATCAGAAAATGATGCCAACACTGCTGGAATGCAACTGGGACAGCAGGGGAAGCATGTCTGGGTGCATATAACGCGCCCAAGTCGCACTATTACGCCACTATCACAGCCTCTCAACAATACACTCCAAACACAATATTACTTCTACGTAAAGTGAGACAAGACAAGGAAACCTTCTTTCCTCTACATTGCCATGGACCCCAAGCCAAACTGTACAAAAAAGAAGAACAAAATTCTGCACCCCTTAAAATCACGTTGCCTAATGACAACCACAGATGGCATAGGCAAGGGGGAAAATAAATATACCCCACCCCTAATTGTCATTGTGTGTGTGTGTGTGTGTGTGTGTGTGTGAGATGTGGTCAGACATGTCCTCTTGTGTCATTGTGTCACCCCAGCAGTAAGGGAAGCTTAAAGGAGGAGGTTTGTTACAGTGTGTTACCCCAGCAGTAGGGGAAGCTTACAGGAGGAGGTTTGTTACAGTGTGTCACCCCAGCAGTCAGGGAAGCTTACAGGAGGAGGTTTGTTACATTGTGTCACCCCAGCAGTCAGGGAAGCTTACAGGAGGAGGTTTGTTACAGTGTGGCACCCCAGCAGTAAGGGAAGCTTACAGGAGGAGGTTTGTTACAGTGTGTCACCCCTGCAGTCAGGGAAGCTTACAGGAGGAGGTTTGTTACAGTGTGGCACCCCAGCAGTAAGGGAAGCTTACAGGAGGAGGTTTGTTACAGTGTGTCACCCCTGCAGTCAGGGAAGCTTACAGGAGGAGGTTTGTTACAGTGTGTCACCCCAGCAGTAGGGGAAGCTTACAGGAGGATGTTTGTTACAGTGTGGCACCCCTGCAGTCAGGGAAGCTTACAGGAGGAGGTTTGTTACAGTGTGTCACCCCAGCAGTAAGGGAAGCTTACAGGAGGAGGTTTGTTACAGTGTGTCACCCCAGCAGTCAGGGAAGCTTACAGGAGGAGGTTTGTTACAGTGTGGCACCCCAGCAGTCAGGGAAGCTTACAAGAGGAGGTTTGTTACAGTGTGTCACCCCAGCAGTAAGGGGAGCTTACAGGAGGAGGTTTGTTACAGTGTGTCACCCCAGCAGTCAGGGAAGCTTACAGGAGGAGGTTTGTTACAGTGTGGCACCCCAGCAGTCAGGAAAGCTTACAGGAGGAGGTTTGTTACAGTGTGTCACCCCTGCAGTCAGGGAAGCTTACAGGAGGAGGTTTGTTACAGTGTGTTACCCCAGCAGTAGGGGAAGCTTACAGGAGGAGGTTTGTTACAGTGTGTCACCCCAGTAGTCAGGGAAGCTTACAGGAGGAGGTTTGTTACAGTGTGGCACCCCAGCAGTAAGGGAAGCTTACAGGAGGAGGTTTGTTACAGTGTGTTACCCCAGCAGTAGGGGAAGCTTACAGGAGGAGGTTTGTTACAGTGTGGCACCCCTGCAGTCAGGGAAGCTTACAGGAGGAGGTTTGTTACAGTGTGTCACCCCAGCAGTAGGGGAAGCTTACAGGAGGAGGTTTGTTACAGTGTGTCACCCCAGCAGTCAGGGAAGCTTACAGGAGGAGGTTTGTTACAGTGTGTCACCCCAGCAGTCAGGGAAGCTTACAGGAGGAGGTTTGTTACAGTGTGTCACCCCAGCAGTAGGGGAAGCTTACAGGAGGAGGTTTGTTACAGTGTGGCACCCCTGCAGTCAGGGAAGCTTACAGGAGGAGGTTTGTTACAGTGTGTCACCCCAGCAGTAGGGGAAGCTTACAGGAGGAGGTTTGTTACAGTGTGTCACCCCAGCAGTAGGGGAGGCCCAAGAGCTGAGACCTTTTAAAAATTGTGTGGAGGCCCAAGAGCTGAGACCTTTTAAAAATTGTGTGGAGGCCCAAGAGCTGAGACCTTTTAAAAATTGTGTGGAGGCCCAAGAGCTGAGACCTTTTAAAAATTGTGTGGAGGCCCAAGAGCTGAGACCTTTTAAAAATTGTGTGGAGGCCCAAGAGCTGAGACCTTTTAAAAATTGTGTGGAGGCCCAAGAGCTGAGACCTTTTAAAAATTGTGTGGAGGCCCAAGAGCTGAGACCTTTTAAAAATTGTGTGGAGGCCCAAGAGCTGAGACCTCTCAAACATTGTGTGGAGTCCCAAGAGCTGAGACCTCTTAAAAATTGTGTGGAGTCCCACGAGCTGAGACCTCTTAAAAATTGATTGTATTAAGCCCAAGAGGTGAGCCATAATTTTTTTTTATTAATACAGCAATTCTACGGCGGTTAAGGAGGAGGAGGAGGAGGAGGAGGAAATGGCACTTCATACAGATGGCACTTCACTCTTGGCTGCTTTCCACTGTTGTACAAGCAAAGTCCGGGTCAATCCACTTGCTGTTCATTTTGATTAGCGTCAGCCTGTCGGCACTGTCGGTTGACAGGCGGCTGCGCTTATCGGTTATAAATGAGCTATATACTGTTCAACATAGCAGCACTAATAAGGGATTAAGGACTGTCTTGTCTTCTGGTAGCTGGTATATATGGTGGTAAAAGGTATATTCTGAGCGTCTGGGGCCCTGCCTGACTAAATAGAAAATGAGCTATATACTGTTCAACATAGCAGCACTAATAAGGGATTAAGGACTGTCTTGTCTTCTGGTAGCTGGTATATATGGTGGTAAAAGGTATATTCTGAGCTTCTGGGGCCCTGCCTGACTACATAGAAAATGAGCTATATACTGTTCAACATAGCAGCACTAATAAGGGATTAAGGACTGTCTTGTCTTCTGGTAGCTGGTATATATGGTGGTAAAAGGTATATTCTGAGCTTCTGGGGCCCTGCCTGACTAAATAGAAAATGAGCTATATACTGTTCAACATAGCAGCACTAATAAGGGATTAAGGACTGTCTTGTCTTCTGGTAGCTGGTATATATGGTGGTAAAAGGTATATTCTGAGCTTCTGGGGCCCTGCCTGACTAAATAGAAAATGAGCTATATACTGTTCAGCGTAGCAGCCCTAATAAGGGCTATTAAGGACTGTCTTGTCTTCTGGTAGCTGGTATATATGGTGGTAAAAGGTATATTCTGAGCTTCTGGGGCCCTGCCTGACTAAATAGAAAATGAGCTATATACTGTTCAACATAGCAGCACTAATAAGGGATTAAGGACTGTCTTGTCTTCTGGTAGCTGGTATATATGGTAGTAAAAGGTATATTCTGAGCTTCTGGGGCCCTGCCTGACTAAATAGAAAATTAGCTATATACTGTTCAACATAGCAGCACTAATAAGGGATTAAGGACTGTCTTGTCTTCTGGTAGCTGGTATATATGGTGGTAAAAGGTATATTCTGAGCTTCTGGGGCCCTGCCTGACTAAATAGAAAATGAGCTATATACTGTTCAGCGTAGCAGCCCTAATAAGGGCTATTAAGGACTGTCTTGTCTTCTGGTAGCTGGTATATATGGTGGTAAAAGGTATATTCTGAGCTTCTGGGGCCCTGCCTGACTAAATAGAAAATGAGCTATATACTGTTCAACATAGCAGCACTAATAAGGGATTAAGGACTGTCTTGTCTTCTGGTAGCTGGTATATATGGTAGTAAAAGGTATATTCTGAGCTTCTGGGGCCCTGCCTGACTAAATAGAAAATTAGCTATATACTGTTCAACATAGCAGCACTAATAAGGGATTAAGGACTGTCTTGTCTTCTGGTAGCTGGTATATATGGTGGTAAAAGGTATATTCTGAGCTTCTGGGGCCCTGCCTGACTAAATAGAAAATGAGCTATATACTGTTCAGCGTGGCAGCCCTAATAAGGGCTATTAAGGACTGTCTTGTCTTCTGGTAGCTGGTATATATGGTGGTAAAAGGTATATTCTGAGCTTCTGGGGCCCTGCCTGACTAAATAGAAAATGAGCTATATACTGTTCAGCGTAGCAGCCCTAATAAGGGCTCTTAAGGACTGTCTTGTCTTCTGGTAGCTGGTATATATGGTAGTAAAAGGTATATTCTGAGCTTCTGGGGCCCTGCCTGACTAAATAGAAAATGAGCTATATACTGTTCAACATAGCAGCACTTATAAGGGATTAAGGACTGTCTTGTCTTCTGGTAGCTGGTATATATGGTGGTAAAAGGTATATTCTGAGCTTCTGGGGCCCTGCCTGACTACATAGAAAATGAGCTATATACTGTTCAACATAGCAGCACTAATAAGGGATTAAGGACTGTCTTGTCTTCTGGTAGCTGGTATATATAGTGGTAAAAGGTATATTCTGAGCTTCTGGGGCCCTGCCTGACTAAATAGAAAATGAGCTATATACTGTTCAACATAGCAGCACTAATAAGGGATTAAGGACTGTCTTGTCTTCTGGTAGCTGGTATATATGGTGGTAAAAGGTATATTCTGAGCTTCTGGGGCCCTGCCTGACTAAATAGAAAATGAGCTATATACTGTTCAGCGTAGCAGCCCTAATAAGGGCTATTAAGGACTGTCTTGTCTTCTGGTAGCTGGTATATATGGTGGTAAAAGGTATATTCTGAGCTTCTGGGGCCCTGCCTGACTAAATAGAAAATGAGCTATATACTGTTCAGCGTAGCAGCCCTAATAAGGGCTCTTAAGGACTGTCTTGTCTTCTGGTAGCTGGTATATATGGTGGTAAAAGGTATATTCTGAGCTTCTGGGGCCCTGCCTGACTAAATAGAAAATGAGCTATATACTGTTCAACATAGCAGCACTAATAAGGGATTAAGGACTGTCTTGTCTTCTGGTAGCTGGTATATATGGTGGTAAAAGGTATATTCTGAGCTTCTGGGGCCCTGCCTGACTAAATAGAAAATTAGCTATATACTGTTCAACATAGCAGCACTAATAAGGGATTAAGGACTGTCTTGTCTTCTGGTAGCTGGTATATATGGTGGTAAAAGGTATATTCTGAGCTTCTGGGGCCCTGCCTGACTAAATAGAAAATGAGCTATATACTGTTCAGCGTAGCAGCCCTAATAAGGGCTATTAAGGACTGTCTTGTCTTCTGGTAGCTGGTATATATGGTGGTAAAAGGTATATTCTGAGCTTCTGGGGCCCTGCCTGACTAAATAGAAAATGAGCTATATACTGTTCAACATAGCAGCACTAATAAGGGATTAAGGACTGTCTTGTCTTCTGGTAGCTGGTATATATGGTGGTAAAAGGTATATTCTGAGCTTCTGGGGCCCTGTCTGACTACATAGAAAATGAGCTATATACTGTTCAACATAGCAGCACTAATAAGGGATTAAGGACTGTCTTGTCTTCTGGTAGCTGGTATATATGGTGGTAAAAGGTATATTCTGAGCTTCTGGGGCCCTGCCTGACTAAATAGAAAATGAGCTATATACTGTTCAACATAGCAGCACTAATAAGGGATTAAGGACTGTCTTGTCTTCTGGTAGCTGGTATATATGGTGGTAAAAGGTATATTCTGAGCTTCTGGGGCCCTGCCTGACTAAATAGAAAATGAGCTATATACTGTTCAACATAGCAGCACTAATAAGGGATTAAGGACTGTCTTGTCTTCTGGTAGCTGGTATATATGGTGGTAAAAGGTATATTCTGAGCTTCTGGGGCCCTGCCTGACTACATAGAAAATGAGCTATATACTGTTCAACATAGCAGCACTAATAAGGGATTAAGGACTGTCTTGTCTTCTGGTAGCTGGTATATATGGTGGTAAAAGGTATATTCTGAGCTTCTGGGGCCCTGCCTGACTAAATAGAAAATGAGCTATATACTGTTCAACATAGCAGCACTAATAAGGGATTAAGGACTGTCTTGTCTTCTGGTAGCTGGTATATATGGTGGTAAAAGGTATATTCTGAGCTTCTGGGGCCCTGCCTGACTAAATAGAAAATGAGCTATATACTGTTCAGCGTAGCAGCCCTAATAAGGGCTATTAAGGACTGTCTTGTCTTCTGGTAGCTGGTATATATGGTGGTAAAAGGTATATTCTGAGCTTCTGGGGCCCTGCCTGACTAAATAGAAAATGAGCTATATACTGTTCAACATAGCAGCACTAATAAGGGATTAAGGACTGTCTTGTCTTCTGGTAGCTGGTATATATGGTGGTAAAAGGTATATTCTGAGCTTCTGGGGCCCTGCCTGACTAAATAGAAATTTAGCTATATACTGTTCAACATAGCAGCACTAATAAGGGATTAAGGACTGTCTTGTCTTCTGGTAGCTGGTATATATGGTGGTAAAAGGTATATTCTGAGCTTCTGGGGCCCTGCCTGACTAAATAGAAAATGAGCTATATACTGTTCAGCGTAGCAGCCCTAATAAGGGCTATTAAGGACTGTCTTGTCTTCTGGTAGCTGGTATATATGGTGGTAAAAGGTATATTCTGAGCTTCTGGGGCCCTGCCTGACTAAATAGAAAATGAGCTATATACTGTTCAGCGTAGCAGCCCTAATAAGGGCTCTTAAGGACTGTCTTGTCTTCTGGTAGCTGGTATATATGGTGGTAAAAGGTATATTCTGAGCTTCTGGGGCCCTGCCTGACTAAATAGAAAATGAGCTATATACTGTTCAACATAGCAGCACTAATAAGGGATTAAGGACTGTCTTGTCTTCTGGTAGCTGGTATATATGGTGGTAAAAGGTATATTCTGAGCTTCTGGGGCCCTGCCTGACTACATAGAAAATGAGCTATATACTGTTCAACATAGCAGCACTAATAAGGGATTAAGGACTGTCTTGTCTTCTGGTAGCTGGTATATATGGTGGTAAAAGGTATATTCTGAGCTTCTGGGGCCCTGCCTGACTAAATAGAAAATGAGCTATATACTGTTCAACATAGCAGCACTAATAAGGGATTAAGGACTGTCTTGTCTTCTGGTAGCTGGTATATATGGTGGTAAAAGGTATATTCTGAGCTTCTGGGGCCCTGCCTGACTAAATAGAAAATGAGCTATATACTGTTCAGCGTAGCAGCCCTAATAAGGGCTATTAAGGACTGTCTTGTCTTCTGGTAGCTGGTATATATGGTGGTAAAAGGTATATTCTGAGCTTCTGGGGCCCTGCCTGACTAAATAGAAAATGAGCTATATACTGTTCAGCGTAGCAGCCCTAATAAGGGCTCTTAAGGACTGTCTTGTCTTCTGGTAGCTGGTATATATGGTGGTAAAAGGTATATTCTGAGCTTCTGGGGCCCTGCCTGACTAAATAGAAAATGAGCTATATACTGTTCAGCGTAGCAGCCCTAATAAGGGTTATTAAGGACTGTCTTGTCTTCTGGTAGCTGGTATAGATGGTGGTAAAAGCGATATTCCGAGCTTCTGGGGCCCTGCCAGCGACAGCCTGTCTTTCCCTGCTGTGAGCGTCTGTCCCTCACTAAGTTCAAGCTGCTAATGCTGACGAAGAGGAAGTGCTGAGTTTTGTATATTCGAGGTCACATGGTTTTTCCAGCCAATGCGTGTAGACGCCGTTTTCGCGATGCCAGCGTCCTCCCAGGACCTGTCCCACCCCCCCCCTGCATGGTGATTGGTGTAAAAAACGCGCCAGGGAAGGTGGGAGGGGAAACGAATTGTGAGTGCGCCATCGCCGCTGTACTCGATCGAAATCGAGTATGACGAACAGCGTAGTATTCGATCGAATACCGGCTCGGTCGAATACTACTCACTCATCACTAATAGTTATAAATGATGACATTTAACTTAGAATGTGTGTGTCACATCACCTACCTTCTCCTTGCACCTCAGGTGCTTGCCCTTCTGGGTTCTCAATTCCAGGCTCTTCACCTGCCACGTCAGCATCTAAAAGTATATAAGAAAGAAATGAGTGTGTGTTTACACTGCATGTACCTGTGTGTGCTTCTGTTTGATAATCATACCTGAGTGCTGCTGTTCCCGCATCTCCTCCGATTCCCTGCCGAGCAGCTGATGCCCCTCCTCTGCAGACAGGTCCAATGGTTGCTCTTCCAGGCTTGCAGAGGAGGGGGAGGACCTTGGAACTGGACTGCCACCACCTTCATTTCTTCCAGATCGCTCCAGCATTGGCCATCTCCTCGCCTCCGGGTGGGTCTTATTCTACTATTGTATTCACTCACTAGAAGAGAATAGCATGCATAAACACAGGCCTGCCTAAGGGCAGTGTATATCTAAGATGTAATGGTAATGTACTTACTGCGGAAATGTTTAATGAAGAATTTGCTCACCCGGGGCCTCTTCCTGCATTTTAGGTCCGACCAGTGCTGGATGATCTGTGTATCCCTTTCGCTGCCAGCCTACCTGGAGTTTTTGTCACCCTTGGTGCCAGACCATTTTGCACTATTTTGCGCTCCCCATATTCAAATGTGATTTTTGAAGGGATTTCCAGGGATTTCCCAGGAAAATGATATATTGTTTTTTTCAGCAGAGTCTGGGCTTTAACATGAAATGTTTTGTTTGTAATTTTCTAGGTGTATTCTCAATACTTTTGGGTGAAATATGTGCAAAAAAATAAAAAAAAATCTATTTTTTGCAATTTGTAGTGTTCTTTGTAATAAAAAATGTAAGTTTGTCAATAAAATCTTATTGCATGTGAAACCCCAATTAATCCCGGTCACAGAGTTACCACATATGTATTGGTAGACACCCTTTCCTGCCCAGGAGACTCCCCCAAACTGAAACAGTGCTTTAGGAGATTTTCAGATAAAATACAACTATGCACCGCGCTAAGCACACCTTGCTGTCTTTCCAGAAAAAGAACCCTTTAAATTTGAAATACCCCCACAAACTATATATTCTCTGGAAGTATACACCTCAGGCTTTCTAGGCGTACCAGGTTTGTTGACATGGGCACAATTTTCTGGAAGTAATCCCTCAATCAATTCTTTGGTTGCACAGAGTTTCCCTAAAAAAGAATAAAAAAAGAATCAAAGCCACATTTTCCTAAAAAAAAACTATATGCAAACAGAAAAAAACAAGTAAAATCTGAAAAAGCAACATCCCCCAAACAGAACAATACCCTACATGCATAGGTACTGTCAAAGGGAAGAGTTGCCAAACACCCCAAAGTAAAGCATGCGCATAACGGTAATTTTACTTAAAAATTTCAGCTCTGCAGACAAAGTGCGCACCTTGCGATTTTTCAACCAAAACAACCCTTTAAATTTAGAATATCCCCATAAACCATATATTCCCTGAAAGTAAACATGTTAAGCTTTCTAAGAGAACTGAGCTTGTTGTAGTGGGCTCATCTTTCTGGAAGTAATCCATTGAAGAATTCTTAGGTTGCACAGGGATTCCCTAAAAACAATTATAAAAAAAGCAGAATAAAGACCATGTTTTCCTAAAATATCAATATGCAAACAAGAAAAAAACAAGCTAAATCTGAAAGCGCAAGGTCCCCCGAGCAGAACAATACCCAACATGCATAGTTACTATTAACCCTTTTAATTGTCAGCCTACTTGAAGTTTTGTCACCCTCTGTTGACAGGTCATTTTTCCCCATTTTGCGGCATTATTAACCGTGATTTTTGCTGGAATTTCCAGAAAAACTATATACATTACATATACATTTTTTTGCAGCAGAGTTTAGGCTTTAACATGAAATGTATTGTTTGTAATTTTTTTGTAATTTTTCTACTGTTTTTTGAATATTTCTGCTTAAAAAAAACAAAAAAAAAACAAAAAATATATATTTTTTAGACAATTGTCTCCTTTATTTTAAATAAAACCTTTTTTTTTTATGAAAACCATATTGCATGTGATAGCCCCATTTCTCCCGATTACAAAGGTACCACATATGTATCGGTAGCCCCCCCATTCTTGCCCTGGAGACCCCCCAAACTGAAAAGAGCAGGGGGGGGCATTTTTTGGGTAATTTTAAGGGTTTAGGTTTAGGCTAACCCTAACCCTCAAAAATTCCCCAAAAAATGACATAGGGTCCCCCCTCCCAAGGCGGGGGGGACACCTTTTTTGGGGGAATTTTAAGGGTTAGGCTAACCCTAACCCTTAAAAATAAAAAAATATACAAAAATTAAAATTCCCCCCCAAAAATGGGGGGACCCATTTTGGGACTTTTAAGGGTTAGGGTTAGGCTAACCCTAACCCTTAAAAAAAAAAAATGACGTAGGGTCCCGACTCCCGGGGGGGGGGGAGAGAGACCCATTTTTTGGGGAATTTTAAGTTTAAGGTTTAGGGTTATTGCAAAAAAAATGGGTCCCCCCCTACCCTACATCATTTTTATTTTTAAGGGCTAGGGTTAGCCTAACCCTAACACTTAAAAAAAAAATAAAAATTACGTAAGGTCCCCCATACCCTGTGTGGGCCCGGGCTCTTCTGACCCCCCCCTGGGCTTTGGAGAGGCAGGTAATTGGGGGTGCGGGGGTTAATGGCAAGCCACCCGCTAGTTGCAGGTGACTTGCCAGCCCCTAGCCTTGTGAACTGGTATAAGGGGTCTCATGGACCCCTTACGAGTTCACAAAGGCTTAACAGTAAAAAAAAAGACAGACACAAAATTTTTATTTATTAAAAAAAAAAAAAAAAAAAACTTTACTCACCTCACCCGCTTGTCAGCTCCTGTGTTCATCAGCTGTCAGATGCCCTGGTGATCGCTGGCCAGAGGAGGGGCAGCAAGACGCCCGGGAGTGACATCATAAGCCCCGCCCCAAATGGGTGGGGCTTAACAGCAAGATGGCGGCGCCCGTCGGGAGAGGAGGGGGAGAGCCCTTTCAGGCTCTCCCCTGAAGCTGAAGAGGAGACCCGGAGGGAGGCAGCGTGACTGCAGGTAAGTAAATGTCATTTTTATTTTATTTTTTTTTACAGTTAGCAGCTGTTGCTGCCAAACGGGGGGGGGGCTATTCCTGGGGCATCTCCTGGAGCCATCCGACCCCCCACGGGGGATCGGATGGCACCAAATTAAAGAGGAGACCCGGCCGGATCCAACGAGGGGTGGGGTGAGTATTTTTGATTTTTGTTTTTTTTACTAGCAGGGGGGAAAGTCAAGCACGTAGATTCTACGTGCTTGGCACTTAAGTGCAGTGGAAGCGAGCACGTAGAAACTACGTGCTTGGCACTGAAAGGGGTATAGGTGAAGGTGGTGTCAGTTTCCTCCTGTATTTTGGCTACTATTTCCAGTGCCAAGGTCCACTTCTCATAGCCGCTCGTAATCATACGATGGCTGAGCTTCATCTAAAAGGTGGAAGAAAAACAGATGTCATTAATTAAAACATCATACAAATCAGAATGTTAATGATAGCAACTTCATTATTATCATTCCCCCTAACATTTAAAGGCTTTAGCTATCCTTCTACGCTACATTTTAGTGCTGAACACATGTGCGCACTAACTTTCGATTGCCGCTGCGTTTATAAGCAAATTTGTGACCCACTTTTTTTGGCTGCGCTGCCTAATCGCATATGCATGCATTTCGCCTGCAAATAAACGCCTGCAAAAACACTTACTCGCATAATCATCTCCTGTTGTTGGCAGGTAAAGAGCGTGGTGGCCATCTTTCTCAGATTTTATAATTAATGTGGCGCGCCCCAGCGGTTTCCGGGATGCGCACAGCCGTATGCACGACGTCAATGTCATACACAGTCATAACTGCTTAAAGGGTAGCTGCACCCACAGCTGTGTGTCTGTAAAGATATCAAAATGACTGGGAAGAGAAGTACCCGAAAGACCCCAAAGCCGCATGATCGCCGTGGCGTACGCCAACAAGAACCAACCACTTCCAGCCAACACAGTGGCAGGCAAGCTACAAGGTCCACAAAAAGACAGTTGAGCCTACTAGGACTTCCAAAGGGCAAAGGATCCATTGTGCCAGATTCCACCACCATCTAAATCTGGCACAACCCGGGAGGCCAAGGAATCTTCCTCCAGCCAGAATGCTCCCCTTCCTCAATCATCCAGAACCTTAGGGAGCACAAGTAGTAAGGGCAAGGGGAAGAGTAGGGCAAGACACCATAGCCCCCCACCAACACCCTCTCCTGCTCAAGCCCACTTTGAGGATTCTAATGTAGAGAGCCCCAAGTCACTATGTAGGTCAACGTCATGCATGCGATCGATATCCAAACGTGTGTGCGATGCAACCTTACCAAGCCCATACCAATAACGTAACTTTCCCGAGATTGCAAACTTTTGACGCAAAATATACGACCATCGAAAGTACTTATTCGCGCTAACGTAAACGCATATAAGCATGAAAAAAGTAACGAAAATCCAGAAAATGCGGGAAAAACTCACAAAACTTACACACACACATGTGAAAGTGCATGTGAAAGAGGCTTTGAATCAGCCATATTGATCCACAGCTGGTAGAGCCTATTGCTTCCAGTACTGCTAAGCTGACATCATCATCCAGTGCTGGGACCCAGCATGCTGTCAATCCTGCTCCTGGAGACTGCTCAGATTTGTGTTCCCTGTCCGCCCTGGATGCAAGCATCTTATGGGTTCCCTCTGTGTCCAGCTTAAATTCATAGAAGATTTCTTTGATAGTCATTCTTGACGTTATGGTCTGGTTTGTTTCATTCATGTCCTGTGTTTGAAATAAATTTAGGATCTATTATTCATGTTTTTTGTCAGTTTAGTTACCCTAAGTCTCCCTGTGGTTTGATCTGGCCCTGGTTCTCGTGAAAAGCTCTGCCTGTGCAGCCCTCCCCATTACATTTTGCTTCTGATAGCTTCCAAATACTTTATACAATAGTACCTCCATCTTTCTCCAAACCTTTGCAATTCATCACCTTAAATATTGGACCATAACAAAACCACAAAGCTCTATAGAATTCAGTTCAGCATCACTTTTATAATGAGACGTATTCATAAAATATAATGAGACATATAATAAGACAAATTCATAAAAATAACTTGTTAACCTTCTGACCGAACTAGACGTTAGTTCAGGCAACAGGTTTCCTTGGGCCACTGAGGTCTATTTGGACATTTGTGGGAAAGAGATATCTGGCTCATGACTAGAATGTACTAGACGCAGTACTTTATTTTATCACAAACCTGTGTCTGGGCATATCTCCCTAGTTTTCCATCCACCCTAGTTATATTCTATCGTCCATTTCTGCTGGTTAGCAGCCAAGCAGCCATTTTCCAAATGCCACATAAGTAATATACAAGAACATCATTAACAACTAACCATCATTTAGTTAACTTATGTTTCACCTACTGTACAGCCTTGTGGTCAGGTAAGAATCTCATTGGAGATATGTAAAGTTTAATACCATTGTGATCCAGAATTTTAGAACATTTTTTTTTCTTTAGTTAATGGCATTTTTATAGTAAAAATAAATAATAGCCCCAGCACCCCTAGATAAGCAATGGACCTGTGTCGGAGAACATAGGACCTGGTAAGCTGCCAGGCTGGAGTACAAAACCTGTGGCATGCTTACATTTTGCCTGTAAATGCCAGCACATAATGTGCTCCTGAATTGCCCCAACAAGTAAACCAGTCATTTACCAAGTGGTACGTTTTTAACAGCCTGTGCTGAATGTAGCCCCCTAGTGTGTTTGAGAAAAAAAAAACAGAACCTGGAAACTTGGGCTACAGAGCAGCCATATTATTTTTGCCATCTAAGCATTTCAATTAAATCAAGTCAAATGTCCTTAAGAATGAAAAAAAATAAAGTTCCAAACCAATGTATTTTGTATGAAATCTTATTTAAAAAATATATTTACAGTTTTATTTTGTCAACTTTTGAGTAAATTGATTTTGCATTTTTAAAAGTTAAAAAAAATGTGTACTAATTCAAAAATAACTAGCAGCTAATTTGTGCAGTCTTTAAACGATGTGCTAAAATATAACAAAATGTATTAACTGTAAGAACTTTTAATTGTGCAATGATTTGCCTTCTATAAATTGATGAAGCCATGATGGAAAAATAGAAATAGTGCTGCAAGACAGCAGTAGATAGAGTAAAAAACAAAACATTTGTTGTGTTAGTATGCTGAGCAACACACTATACAAAGCCAAAGCTGTAAAAGAAAATGTGTGACAAAATACCCTGTAAATACATGTAATAAGATTGGTGGATGTTTCATAGCAGCTCCTTACAATATAGTTTATTCATATAGAAAAATGGATACAACGCCACAAACTATTGTCTAGCAAATCCTAGTTCCAGTTTTAGATCCCCCAAAAATCTTTTTTTTTTATCTTTCTCTCTATTTCCAGCAATGCTTTTCCTTTTCAAAAGCTTTTATTGAAAGACAATAGCACTTTACATCATCAGGACACCATAAATACGCATCATTGTACATCATCACAGTCTAATTACACTGTCCTCTTTGATTATTGTCTTTTTTTTTTTTTCTTTGTTTTTATAACAAATGGAACTTATCCCTTGATAAAACTTTACATACAGTAACTTGAACTATATATTACTGGCTATATATCTCCTGTAGCCAATCTCAAATGAATAAGAATCGCCTGTTTGGAGATAACCGTAAAGTGGGACTAAACCTAACACCTTTAGTACAAAAACCTCAGCCTTTCCTAAGAAGGCTATAACCAAGTTTGAGGGTAGTGGGCAAAGAAAAATGGGAGGCTGGAAAGGAATGAGAGGGGAGGGGATTAGGAGAGAAAGAGGAAGGGAGAGAAAGAAAGAGAAGAAGAAGAGAGAAAAAAAAAAAAAAAAAAATTACAATAGAAAACTAATAATTAATTTTCCTCTCTTTTGCTCTCTTCCTCCTTATAACAGTAGTCTGTCGCCGGGGAGAGAATAAAAGAAAGATTAAAAGAATCAATATGATCAGATCATTAAAAGATCGCTGTTAAAGTCTGCTGGTAACGCAAAGCGAACCCATGGGTCCCATATTGCCTGAAAGCCTTCCAGGTCATCGTCATGTATTGCTGATAGTTTTTCCATTGTCATTGTATAACTCACTCTATTTTTAAATTCCATAAAACTTAAACTAGACGCCTTCCAGGACTTAGCGATAACTAATTTTGCCCCCGTCAAAATATGATAAATAAGAATTTTTTGCATTTTGGTTGAATTGTCTATCGGTCTATTTAGGAGAGCGACCCCCGGGTCTGGCAAAATAGATCTACCTAATACTGTTGAGATAGTATTAAAAATTTTATTCCAAAAAGTAGACACCAAAGGGCAATCCCACCACACATGTAAATATGTTCCTACTGTAGAACAACCCCGAAAACATTCGTTCCGAGCCTCACCTGAGTAGTGACCCGGTCTTTCAGGAGCTAAATACCATCTCATAATTAATTTTAAATTAACTTCAATGGACATGACAGATACCGCTGGGCCAAAGGAGCTGTTCCACATCTTGCTCCATTCTTTGTCGTCATACAGACATTGCAAATCTCTATGCCACTTAGCTCTATAGGTTGGGTCACGAGTTGCCGCACTGCTTCCAAGTGCAGCGTATAATTCTGAAATCGCGCCCCTGCCTCTAGGATCCTTTTTACACCTCTCCTCAAAAAAGCTAAATGAGACTGGCCCCGATAGCCCTTTAGTAACTGACTTAATAAAGTGCGACATTTGTAAATAACCAAAGAAGTCTTTGGGCTGTAAATTATATTTATCGCTAAATTGTTGAAAAGTGAGTACATTGGGCCCCTGTAAACAATCCAGAACTTTTTTCACTCCTGCTGCTTTCCAGGTGTGAAATCTTGCTGGATCCATAGAAGCCGGTGGAAACATAGGGTTATCCCACAAAGAGAGTAGCGGCAAGTAAGGGGAGGCTAGTCCACACGAAAATTTATGGTCGTCCCATACTTGAAGGAATGAGCTATAATTGGATTATGACCTATTTTCCTAAATTTTGGAGTGATCCATAAAAGGTTATCTATTTTTAGTGGAAAGCATTGCTCCGATTCAATGTAGACCCAGCTAGGAGGGTCAGTTACTTCGTGATATGCTAGTATTTGGGCTAACTGTGCTGCTTTATAATATCTAGAGATATTAGGAACTCCCACCCCATCTTGGACTTTGGTTTTAAACATAGTCGCTTTAGCGACCCTGGCTCTCTTGCCACACCAAATAAAGTCGAGAATCCTATTCTGTAGCGTCCGTAAGTATTGTAACGGAAGTTTTACCGGCAAAGCTCTAGCGAAATATAAGAACTTCGGCAACAAGGTCATTTTAATCGCCGCAATTCTCCCCAACCAAGAAAGATTATAGGTTTTCCATTTATCCAAAAGAGCGTATAGCCTCTGACGCAGTGGGATGAAATTTGCGGTGTACAGGGAGTCATATAAGTTAGTGATAGTGACACCCAAATATTTGAGTCCTTCATCTTCCCAATGGAAATCATAGTCAAGTTGGAGCTGCTTCCACATTTCGGGAGGGAGATTTATATTAAGAGCTCTGGATTTAGCAGTATTGACCTGAAGTCCAGAGACCGTTGCAAAAGTCAGAAATGCTTTTCCTTTATTCTCGATCCTTGAAAAGCCAAACTACAGGAAGCTAGTTTTTTACTACTATAACCCCCATATCTGAGAAGCCATTTGGAGTATGCTGAATCTCACCACTCTACTGGAAATTTTTCTGCTGGAGTGGAAACCATAAAGGTATGACTTTATATATCTCTCCTCGTCTGCAATTATGGAGATGTTGACCATCAGGGAGAGCAACACAAAGTTGTATTTTGCAGTAGCAGTTACCAAAAAAGATAGTTGAAGTGTTATATAAAAAAAGCTAAATAAGATAATAAAGTGATTTCGTTTTATTGTCTTTAACTGTATTGAAGCAGTATTGAAGTGTGAGTACCAGAGCCATGTCTCTTCTCTTGTGCTACCAATGGAATGATTTTACCCATGGGAGTTGCATACATTTATTTGACTGATGATGTCATTTCCTGGGACAAAGTGTTTTTGTCCCAGGGAGATCCTAACTTAAAGGAAAACTCCCTTTTTGTTAGGTATTTGGTGTTCTGCCTTATTGTTTTCCTCTTTTGGAATGCAAAATAAACATGTGTGTTAGGATTGTGCCCCATACCCATGATTTTTCTTATATTGAAGTTTCTTATATTCCTGTTGCTCTGTGTTGCTAAATTGCTAGCCTTTAATAAAAGTCGGGGGGGCCGATTCATTAATAGCGCCAGGTAGAGACAGATGAGCGACTGTAGCGTGATTTTTACAGCGCCAGCCAGTATTCGCTGTGCTTGGCCGGCGTTTGCTTGATGACAGCGACTCAGTCGGTGTGCGGTAATGTTGAATACGGGCTTAGGGGTCGCTGTTTCACAGGTTCAGCGTTGTATGTGTGCGCCTGACAACGAATGGCCAGAGCGAACGGCTTGCTTCATATTCATTAAAAAAACACGCTCCGAATTTGCTGGCGCTGTCCATTCCTTGTTTAAACCCCAGTGCGCTGGCGGCAATGTGTGTTAACTAGTTTTTAACCCCTAAACAACCATATTTTTTGATTGTAACATTATACATGTTTTTTGAATCATTTTGTAATATGAATACATTAATATCAGACATGTAAGATCAATTCTGCACAAATTTTTATTTTTTATTTTTTTTTACTTTAAAAAAAAAACGAACAATGCAGAAGTGGTCTCAGAATTTTTGACATTAAAAAAAAAAAAAAAAAATATTACCAATTAATTATGATTAATTAAACATTGCTCCATTGAAATGCATTGGACAATGCCAGGGAGCGACAGGTCATACCTGGCGCTGTGAAGGAATTTGCAGCGGCGCTGTTCGTTCCAGGTGGCTTCATGATGAATCCCGCGCTAGCCGATGCTCTCGCCGGCGCTAGCCTCATTTAGCTTGATAAATGCGTCATTGTGACCGCCGCCAGGCGTACTTGAGTCGGTAGCCGCCGATAGCTGGCGGTACCTGGCACTCATCAGACACTACCTGGCGCTAGCCCGTCAATTTCACTTTACTCGGAAAGCTTTTTTTGCTCTCTCGGGTGCCTTCAATTTGATCGGGGCTCCCGTTCACGTTCACACGGGCGGCCCGTTTTCCCCTGATTTTTCCTGGCTTTTTGAACGTACCTGCTTGGTTTCCGTCGTATTTGACCTTCCATTTTGGTGGTTTGAGCAAGTATACTTACATCTCCATGGCTCTTCAGTTGCCAATCTGGCTACATGCAAGCGCACATCCCTCAAACTCCCTTGGAATATGCATATGGCCACAAATGCAAATTTGACACAAATCTTTTTTTTTTTTTTTCTTTTTTTGTGGGGGTTTCCTTGTCCTTAATGCATACCTTAATCATCTAGTAGTTCCTTCTTCCTTGTCCTTAATGCATACTTTAATCATCTAGTAGTTCCTTCTTCCTTGTCCTTAATGCATACCTTAATCATCTAGTAGTTCCTTCTTCCTTGTCATTAATGCATACCTTAATCATCTAGTAGTTCCTTCTTCCTTGTCCTTAATGCATACCTTAATCATCTAGTAGTTCCTTCTTCCTTGTTCTTAATGCATACCTTAATCATCTAGTAGTTCCTTCTTCCTTGTCCTTAATGCATACCTTAATCATCTAGTAGTTCCTTCTTCCTTGTCCTTAATGCATACCTTAATTGTTTGTGTGTTTTTCAGATTTATTGTCCCATATCTAAACCTTTGGTGTCATGGAAATGTGTGCTGATGTTGTGTGATTGTACTTTTGCAGGAAAGCCAACTCTCAAAATATGTTAATTTTTTTATTATTCAAACATTGTTTTTTTTTGGTGGTTTTTTTTAGTTTTTTTTTGGGGGGGGGTAAAACCGAAACAAATATTTACATGTTTAAAATTCTTTAAAAAATTAGGCCTCGGGGTCTTCGGGATGTTGTCTTCTTTGATCTGTGAATGAAAAACAACATTAGTTTAGCATTGTTTTTTTGGTTTGGTTGGGCGTGGTTTTTTTGGGGCCCATTTCCAACCAGACCTTCTGCGTGATTTCATGAAAAGCACAAACTATTTGTAAAAGATTCCGCAGCATCTTAAAATAATATATAGTACGTTTTTAGTCAATCAATTATTATTATTTCCCCCACTGGGCTGCAACTTAGTTCAGGAATTTAGGATACGTGCGCCGCCATCTTGACTCTGAAGCATCACACTTACTGAGGAGAGGAGAGTGGGATAAGATACAGGGGGTGGGTTATAGCTGTGCTTTGCTCACACAGAGCAGAGCTGTGCTCTGGAAAAGGTTGGTAAGATGATTTGTAAGGTGGACAATCTGTATGTACAGGGTGTGGGAAATATTTAAGATAGACTCTTATTCAGAGTTAAGGTCCGCTTTAAGTGCTTTTTTTATAAAAATTAATTTGGAAATGTCTCTGAATTTTAGTTTTCAAATGTAATTGTTTGCTCATTTTCTTTAGTTTAAATAAACACCACTTACAAGGTTTGGGCCGCACATTGTGTCGGGGGCGGAGTCTCCCTTCAGCCTCCCTCTGTTGCTGTTGTGAATCTGTATGGATGACAAACACACTGATATTAGAGACTGTTGTTCTTTCATGAATAGAATATTAAGTTAGGCTTCTAGGTATCAATCTACTCACCTTCCCCAGCAACCTCTTCCTCCTCGCCCCCTTCCTCACTCATCCCTTGGGATGTTCCAGCGACGTCTGAATCTACAACAATAGTGCACATGAGTATCTGTATTTAATGCATGTATTTCCACATATCTAACTATATTTCCCTTACCGGAGTCCGGTTGAGGCTCTGTTATGCTCGACTCCCTGCCGTCAGATCCCCCCCTCCCCTGCATGCTGAGGTCCAGCGGCTCCTCCAAGTCACTTACAGAGGAGGGGGTGGCCGTTGACCCTGGCGGTGGGCCACCTACACCTTCACCTGTTTCGCCCAACACTGGGCTGCGTGTCCTGGTCCGGGTGGGGCGGAACCGTAGATTCCATTCATGGGCTGAAATACAAACACAATCATTAAACCACGCCCAGGCGATGCCAGGGTTATAGGTGCATTTACATTTTCAACACTTACATGGAAAATGTTTGTTGAAGTACCGCCTCAACCGGGGCTTATGCCTTCTTTTTAAATCAGACCAGTGTTGGGCGATCTGGGTGAAGGTATAGGTGGTTTGGGTTCGGCGTTCTATCGCCTCCGCCACCTCAAGGCGGCAGGAAGTCGTAGCGATTCCTCAGCATCATCTGTTAATAAAAAATACAAGGACACACCATTAAGCCACCAAATACATTAACAAGTTTCCTGGCCTAACTCAAGTCACTTTATTAACCTCTTGCTGCCTCATATTGCCCTAGTTCTGCTCTCTGCATGTAGGCTAGTTTGTTGCTGCGTACATGTGTTAAACTAAGGTGGGCTGGTATGTAACGTGACAAACTAAGTTGTTTCAGACTATTCTTGTTTTTTGTTTTTTTTTAATTACAAGGAATGTGTGCGCGCACATAAACGCACGCTCGCATACTCACATCCATGATGATGTCTTCCTGCTCCGGGGTAAAGATGGCGGGTGACATCTTGTCTTCTTTACAAAGCTAGATAGCTCTGACGTTCCCCCGTGTTGACGTGCGTGTGTGCGCGCAGGCACGCACTCGCTGTTGTGCACGCCCACACTGGAAACATATTTAAAGAACAAGCCACTCCGCTCGGTGTAGGATACCATATCAATATTGGCAGAGCAAAAATAGGCAAGCAAGGCCAAAGGCACATAGCAGCCGCACACATGCCTCATTCTAAATAAAACAGAAGAGCAGGCACAACACACATGCAGAACATGCACCAACTTAAACGGTGGGTACTCCACAGACACAGGCACATTCCCCAAAAAGCAGGAGCAAGGAGACATTAACCCATTCACCCCCACCAGAAAAAAACAAACAAACACACCAGGGTGCTAAATCTAGTAAGACCCTGCAGCATACTCAACCTCAACACACCAAGCATACCCACAAAACCTAAGCACAAAGCATGGCTGTTGCCAATGCTGTTTGGGTACATTATGGGGTTCTGTCCGTCGAGATACTAAACAAATCAAGCGGACAGTTGTGGACGTGAAATCAGATAGTTGGGCAAAAATGGACATGCGCCGGCAGCAGAGGTAAAGGCCAAATGCATTTAGAGTCGCTTTTTGACCAGCATGTAACACTTCTTAGGTGTGATTTAATCTTCCCCAGCCTGCAGACAGGGGGTGGTTTCAAGAAAATACATTGGCCACAAGGTCGGCACGGATTGTGTGTGCTGGCCCACTTTGTGTACCAGTGTAAGGAGGGGTCTGCTCGTCAGAAATAGGTAAAGGTTCTGCACCCAGGTCAGTATATCGAGCAATCCTGCTTCTAATGGCAAGGTTGTGCAGGACCCCACAAGCAATAATTATTTTGATAACCTTGCCAGGCTGATACTGAAGAGAACCCCCACTCTGATCCAGACATCGGAAATGCATCTTCCACAACCCAAAGGCACGTTCCACCACAGAGTGAGACCTCCTATGGGCTGTGTTGTAGCGCTCCTGTGCCTGGGAAGATGGGTGCAGGATGGGTGTGAGCAGCCACGGTAACAAGGGATAGCCTGAGTCACCTGCAAAAATCCAAAAGACAAACATAAGGTGGATGGCTAAAAAAAGGTTTAGGTGTGCATAGAAACATTAGTACACAGGGACAAATCGGTCACCTAGGTATGGTGGTAGTAATTGACATTTTTAATGAGCCTACAAACACATGCAACCTGTACACTCATTAAAAATGTCTGTGTAATGCTACTTAGATAAGAGTGCCAAAACATAAACCAATAGTGGTGAATACTTTCACCCATTAATTTATAAACAAACTAAATAAAAAACATTTTCACATTTCAAGGAAAGGTCGCACAGATTAGTGGGGTAGTGGCAAATCCACATTCAAACCTGGGGCCCAACTAATACAACTTTAATACACATACCCAGTAACCATCCTCCAGAAATATCTCCAGATTGAAACCGTTGATAGAGGCTGGAGTTCCTCAAAATGTGCGCATCATGCGTGGACCCAGGAAAGCCAGCAAACAGACTGAAAAATTGAAGATCAGGGCCCGCCACTGCCTGAACATTGATGGAATGGCCCATCTTCCTGTTCCTGCACCAAGCAAAACAACAGTGGAATTAGTGTGAGCCTTAAAAAATGTTTGCTAACCAGCAAAAAAGCAGAACCAAACCACATACCTGAACAGATATTCCTGGTCCGCAGGGGGGATGAGCGAGACATGTGTGCAATCGATTGCACCAAGGACGTTGGGCATGTCGGCTATGTTATAAAAGCCCAACTTAACCGCATTCCAGGCTTCCCCTGTTTGAGGGAAAAAAATGTAATTCTGTGCCAGGGTAGCCATGCCATCCAAAAACTTGGTTAGGCTGCGGCTCAGCGTAGACTGGGACATCCCCAGGGAGAAGGCACCCAGTCTCTGGAACGAGCCGTTCGCCAAAAATTGCAGGCAGCCAACCAATTTGGTCATACCTGCAATTGCATGCCCCTTTCTTGTGGTGGGGGCTAACCATGGCCGCAGCTCGCTATACAAGGCATGGAGAGAAACACGGTTAAGGTGGGTGAGCTCAAATAGGTCAACGTCACTCATGCCATCGATGTCCAAAGGCGTGCGCTGCAGCCTGGTTTCTGCCATACTCAGAACTACCAGACGGCGTAGCTGGCGCCTTTGATGTTGGCCCACAGAGGAATGCATTCCCAAAAAGCACGGAGCTCCAATACGGCTGGTCAGACTTGCCGTAAGTGAAGGCTCGGCGGCCCCGTTTTATTAGGCTGATTTCAATCGGAAATCAAGGCTCTGCATCACTGGAAAAAAACGGGCCACTGAACGAGGCGTCCGTTTTCCCGGGAAACAGCCTCGTGCGAGCCGACAATCGGAAAGGCGGCTGAGGGCACACCTGAGTGCATAAGCGCACATTAAAATCAACGTAGCACCCTTTCCTGACCCGATCAAAGCCCAAAACCAACGGAAAAACGCACGGGAGAAGTGAACGGGGAGGCTCTGCATCAAGCCATATGTGCGCAGCCCTGTCCATCCATTCATGTTGCTGGATTCCAGGTGAGGTAAGGAATACTCGGTTCCACGGCAGCGGGTGGTTAATTAGGTGATTAGAATTGAGAAATAAAGAAAAAAGGAATAAAGAGATAAAGAAAATAGAAAGAGAAGGAAAAAATAAAAGAATAATGAGAGAAGGAATAAAGAGATAAAGAAAGAAGAAATGGTGGATTTTTTTTCAGGATGCAGCAGGGCAAAGAACAGAACCCGGGAAAGTCAAAATCCCAGATTTTTTTCTTCTTTAAACAAACATTTTTTCCTGCCATTTATTGCTGCCTGTGGAGGTGGGGGTTGATGGTTTTGTCTGTGTGAAAAAAACACTATTGTCACCATTTGATGATGGCTGGCAGCTGCCTCATTACTGGCAGATGGAATTTCTTTTTTTTTTTTTAATAAATTGTTGCTGGCCGTAGCTCCGCACTAGGCCCGTGCCTACATTTGCCTAGTTGCAAATATGGCTCTGGATCCCTACAAGATGTTCCCAATTCCCAATCCAAACTTTTTGTTTTTAAACTAGCTCCACTTCCATTTTCTAATTGTCAATTATAAGTATTTCTATACTACACTATACTACACTATATAAAGAGCAACTGGGTGGTATGTATGGGTTGTCAGTCACCCAAAATATGTTTAAAACACACCCAAAATATGTTTAAAACATACAAAACAACATTTAAAGTTTACAAAATGCACAAGTAACTTCTCGATCTTGATAACTTGGTAAAGTATAAATGGCAGCAGATGTGATTGGCGTAAGGGGTATTCGCAGACTGTGTATCGGATAGGATCCGTCAGTTGAAAACCCCTATCCTAGTTAATTGTCTTAAAAGCCTATGGAACACAAGCTGGTAATTTTATATAAATTATGTATTTCAGGGAATTAGTTGCCATATACTTATACTGTGCTAAACAAGAAGTTGGAGGTTTTAACCAAATTCAAGGTAAGGTAATGTGGATGTATCAGTATGGTGCCTTTGTGTACTACTGAGTATAAACCAGGCAAAGGGGGTTATTTAAGAAGGGATATCGGCAGGTAGTGCCTCGTAGCGGCGGGCAGCGACTGGTGAACGCCAGGCACTCTACGCAAAACCACATTTATGAAAGCGAATCTGGTGAGCGACTCTAACAGCTCCATGTAGTGTCCGATGTATTATTACAGGCAGCTCAGCGTATAGCACCGGTGCTCTAGCTTTCAGAGCGCCAGCAATTACCTTTCGCTCACTGTCGCTCTCCCATACATTTCAATGGCTGTTCATTTGCTTGTGTTTAAACAGCGTGTTTGACAATTTTTTTTTTTTTTTTGCTCCAATCATTGTGTGACCTCTCCTTGCTGCAAACAAACACTTCTAGAAACTTTCTTGATTTTTTATATTTTTAAGCAGAATTGTCATTACAGGTCTGGCACTAAAGTGTTAATGTCACAGTGTTTCGCTTTGTTACAGGTGTATATGTGTTCAAAAACAGGCTTTAGTCACACAGCGTCGTCTCTCTATGCTATAACGACGAGCTTTAGAGCGACGACGCTGTGTGTCCTTTTTTGATAAGTATAGTGTCGAGTAGCTGGCGCTATCTCTCACTCAGTGACTCAGTGCAGCGCTGTACTGGTGTTAGAGCGGCCAACATACTTCACATTCATCAATGCCGGCCAGGTTACTACAGCAACTTAGGCGCTATGTTACAGCGCCCGATCTAAGCACCGCTATACAGATGCTCATCTGCCGATACCTGGCGTTAGTAGTAAATCAGCCTCCATGTAAATGCAAGTGGCTTTGATAGGATGATTTATTTAAAATGAATTGGTCACCCACTGATTTAGCAAATGAAAAATGGAAGTGCTGGCATTATGCAAAAGCAAAAAACTTTGTGTTTTAATAGTATTTTTCTACAATTACAAGATTTTTGTTTTTGCTTTTCCTTTTCCGCTAATTTCTGTCTTTTGGCAGGAAACACACCAAGACAAATAACAATTTAGAACCTTAGATAAAAAAAAAGTTAATTTTGTTTTTCTAGACTTTCAATCACCCAAAACATGCAAGATAACTATAGTGTGCCTTTAATAGCAGCATGTAAGTCAGTAAGCCAACCCACATGTAAAATTGATATTGATATCTAATGATTTCATAGGCTCTTTATCATAGTTTACAGTCTTTATTAATGATTTATTTGCCTATATATTGGGCTTGATTTAGTAAAGGCAGTACGAAAAATGTGTCTCTGTTTGGAATAAAAAACACACCTTTTCCTCCTACTTCTTACATCTGCCTGAAGCATGTAGTTGCACAAAGTATGCGGTGCATTCTCACATTTTCAATGTAAAAGTCATGTAGCAGTTTATTAGTAATTTTTAATATTATTTTAAATATTTATACATTTTAATTAAATAAAAGAGTAGTCCCTAGACATAGGGACTTGAAATCGAGGGGTCAGGGACCAAACTATCAGAAAATCACCAGTTAACCTATTTTTAGCTTGAAAAGGATGGACTTTTAGTAACTTTCACCTTATTTAACCATCAAAGGCTTCTTGATTTTCTTTGATATATTTTATCATTAAAGTGGAAGTCCAGTCGTCATTCACCCTACCCGTCCCCAGCCTCCCTCCCCTGGTCCCGGGGACAGACATAGGTTTCACAGGGCCCCATAAAAATACTGTTGTGGGGCCTGGTGTGGTCTATTTATTGTCCAGGGTACTGTTGCAGTACAGGGGCAGCAGCCCTAACAGTAGCCCCTGGAGTGTGCTGTGTGCTATCTGCATTGAATGCCAGAGGTAAGAATGGAATAAAGGTGCCATCAATATAGTCCCCCAGCTGCTAGTATATTGCAATGGCACCCCAGATAAGAAATGGACAAAACCATATATTCTCTCATGTGCCTATGGCGCAGCCTCCAAATGTACATAGGATGCGTGCTGGGTTAGTGAAATAATGCTGTAAATAATTATGACATGCAGATCAGAGGCATCGCTATTAGAATCACAGAGAGTTGAGGTGGCATCACTATGAGGGGCCCCTATATTGCCTGAAAAACAGAAGCAGGAACCCAAACCTAGCTTGAAAGAGACACTGGAGTTGGCAGCAGGAGCCCAAAAATTGGCTGAATGACACCCTGGAGTTGCAAGCAGCAGCAGCAGCAGCAGCAGCAGCCCAAACATAGCTTGAAAGAGACACTGGAGTTGGCAGCAGGAGCCCATAAATTGGCTGAATGACACCCTGGAGTTGCAAACAGCAGCAGCCCAAACATAGCGTGAAAAACACACTGGAGTTGGCAGCAGGAGCCCAAAATTGGCTGAATGACACCCTGGAGTTGCAAGCAGCAGCAGCCCAAACATAGCTTGAAAGACACACTGGAGTTGGCAGCAGGAGCCCAAAATTGGCTGAATGACACCCTGGAGTTGCAAGCAGCAGCAGCAGAAGCAGAAGCAGGAACCCAAACCTAGCTTGAAAGAGACACTGGAGTTGGCAGCAGGAGCCCAAAAATTGGCTGAATTACACCCTGGAGTTGCAAGCAGCAGCAGCAGCAGCAGCCCAAACATAGCTTGAAAGAGACACTGGAGTTGGCAGCAGGAGCCCATAAATTGGCTGAATGACACCCTGGAGTTGCAAACAGCAGCAGCCCAAACATAGCTTGAAAGACACACTGGAGTTGGCAGCAGGAGCCCAAAATTGGCTGAATGACACCCTGGAGTTGCAAGCAGCAGCAGCAGCAGCCCAAACATAGCTTGAAAGAGACACTGGATTTGGCAGCAGGAGCCCAAAAATTGGCTGAATGACACCCTGGAGTTGCAAGCAGCAGGAGGAGCCCACAAATTGGCTGAATGACACCCTGTAGTTGAAAGCAGCAGCAGCAGCCCAAACATAGCTTGAAAGAGACACTGGAGGTGGCAGCAGGAGCCCAAAAACTGGCTTAATGACACCCTGGAGTCGCAAGCAGCAGCAGCAGCCCAAACATTGCTTGAAAGAGGCACTGGAGTTGGCAGCAGGAACCCAAAAATTGGCCTAAAGACACACTGCAGTTGGCAGCAGCAGCAGGAGGCCAAACATAGCTTGAAAGAGACACTGGAGTTGGCAGCAGGAGCCCAAACATTGCCTGATAGACAAACCCTGGCTGGAGTTGGCAGCAGCAGCAGCAGGAGCCCAAACATTGGTTGAAAGAGACACTGGAATTGGCAGCAGGAGCCCGAAAATTGGCCTAAAGACACACCCTGGAGTTGGCAGCAGCAGAAGCAGGAGCCCAAAAATTGGCCAAAAGACACATTGGAGTTGCCAGCAGCAGCAGCAGCAGCAGAAGCCCAAACATTGCTTATAAGAGACACTGTAGTTGGCAGCAGGAGCCCAAAAATTGGCTGAATGAAACCCTGGAGTTGCAAGCAGCAGCAGCAGGAGCCCAAACATTGCTTGAAAGAGACACTGGAGTTTGCAACAGGAGCCCAAAAATTGGCTGAATGACACCCTGGAGTTACAAGCAGCAGCAGCAGGAGCCCAAACATAGCTTGAAAGAGACACTGGAGTTGGCAGCAGGAACCCAAAAAATGGCCTAAAGACACACTGCAGTTGGCAGCAGCAGCAGCGGGAGGCCAAACATTGCTTGAAAGAGACACTGGAGTTGGCAGCAGGAGCCCAAAAATTGGCTGAATGACACCCTAGAGTTGCAAGCAGCAGCAGCAGCCCAAACATAGCTTGAAAGAGACACTGGAGTTGGCAGCAGGAACCCAAAAATTGGCCTAAAGACACACTGAAGTTGGCAGCAGCAGCAGCAGGAGCCCAAACATAGCTTGAAAGAGACACTGGAGTTGGCAGAAGGAGCCCAAAAATTGGATGAATCACACCCTGGTGTAGCAAGCAGCAGCAGGAGCCCAAACATAGCTTGAAAGAGACACTGGAGTTGGCAGCAGGAGCCCAAAAATTACCGAATGACACCCTGGAGTTGCAAGCAGCAGCAGCAGCCCAAACATGGCTTGAAAGAGACACTGGAGTTGGCAGCAGGAGCCCAAAAGTTGGCCTAAAGACACACCCTGGAGTTGCAAGCAGCAGCAGCAGGAGCCCAAACATAGCTTGAAAGAGACACTGGAGTTGGCAGCAGGAGCCCAAACATTGCCTGATAGAAACACCCTAGAGTTGGCAGCAGCAGCAGCAGGAACCCAAAAATTGGCTGAATGAAACCCTGGAGTTGCAAGCAGCAGCAGCAGCAGGAGCCCAAACATTGGCTGAAAGAGACACTGGAGTTGGCAGCAGCAGCAGGAGCCCAAACATTGCTTGAAAGAGACACTGGAATTGGCAGCAGGAGCCCAAAAATTGGCTGAATGACACCCTGGAGTTGCAAGCAGCAGCAGCAGGAGCTCAAACATAGCTTGAAAGAGACACTGGAGTTGGCAGCAGGAGCCCAAAAATTGGCCTAAAGACACACTGCAGTTGGCAGCAGCAGCAGCAGGAGGCCAAACATAGCTTGAAAGAGACACTGGAGTTGGCAGCAGGAGCCCAAACATTGCCTGATAGACAAACCCTGGAGTTCGCAGCAGCAGCAGCAGGAGCCCAAAATATGGCCTAAAGACACACCCTGGAGTTGGCAGCAGCAGCAGCAGGAGCCCCAAAATTGGCTGAATGACACACTGGAGTTGCCAGCAGCAGCAGCAGGAGCCCACACATTGCTTGAAAGGGAAACTGGAGTTGGCAACAGGAGCCCAAAAATTGGCCTAAAGACACACTGGAGTTGGCAGCAGCAGGAACCCAAACATTGGCTAAAAGAGACACTGGAATTGGCAGCAGGAGCCCAAAAATTGGCTTAAAGACACACCCTGGAGTTGGCAGCAGGAGCCCAAAAATTGGCCTAAAGACACACTGGAGTTGCCAGCAGCAGCAGCAGCAGGAGCCCAAACATTGCTTGAACGAGACACTGTAGTTGGCAGCAGGAGCCCAAAAATTGGCTGAATGACACCCTGGAGTTGCAAGCAGCAGCAGGAGCCCAAACATAGCTTGAAAGAGACACTAGAGTTGGCAGCAGGAGCCCAAAATTTGGCCTAAAGACACACTGCAGTTGGCAGCAGCAGCAGCAGGAGGCCAAACATAGCTTGAAAGAGACACTGGAGTTGGCAGCAGGAGCCCAAAAATTGGCCTAAAGACACACTGCAGTTGGCAGCAGCAGCTGGAGCCCAAACATTGCTTGAAAGAGACACTGGAATTGGCAGCAGGAGCCCAAAAATTGGCTGAATGACACCCTGGAGTTGCAAGCAGCAGCAGGAGCCCAAACATAGCTTGAAAGAGACACTGGAGTTGGCAGCAGGAGCCCAAAAATTGGCCTAAAGACACACTGCAGTTGGCAGCAGCAGCAGCAGGAGGCCAAACATAGCTTGAAAGAGACACTGGAGTTGGCAGCAGGAGCCCAAAAATTGGCCTAAAGACACACTGCAGTTGGCAGCAGCAGCAGCAGGAGGCCAAACATAGCTTGAAAGAGACACTGGAGTTGGCAGCAGGAGCCCAAACATTGCCTGATAGACAAACCCTGGAGTTCGCAGCAGCAGCAGCAGGAGCCCAAAATATGGCCTAAAGACACACCCTGGAGTTGGCAGCAGCAGCAGCAGGAGCCCCAAAATTGGCTGAATGACACACTGGAGTTGCCAGCAGCAGCAGCAGGAGCCCACACATTGCTTGAAAGGGAAACTGGAGTTGGCAACAGGAGCCCAAAAATTGGCCTAAAGACACACTGGAGTTGGCAGCAGCAGGAGTCCAAACATTGGCTGAAAGAGACACTGGAATTGGCAGCAGGAGCCCAAAAATTGGCTTAAAGACACACCCTGGAGTTGGCAGCAGGAGCCCCAAAATTGGCTGAATGACACACTGGAGTTGCCAGCAGCAGCAGCAGCAGGAGCCCAAACATTGCTTGAACAAGACACTGTATTTGGCAGCAGGAGCCCAAAAATTGGCTGAATGACACCCTGGAGTTTCAAGCAGCAGCAGCAGGAGCCCAAGCATAGCTTGAAAGAGACACTAGAGTTGGCAGCAGGAGCACAAAAATTGGCCTAAAGACACACTGCAGTTGGCAGCAGCAGCAGCAGGAGGCCAAACATAGCTTGAAAGAGACACTGGAGTTGGCAGCAGGAGCCCAAACATTGCCTGAGAGAAACACCCTGGAGTTTGCAGCAGCAGCAGCAGGAACCCAAAAATTGGCCTAAAGACACACTGGAAGGGCCAGCAGCAGCAGCAGGAGCCCAAACATTGGCTGAAAGAGACACTGGAGTTGGCAGCAGGAGCCCAAAAATTGGCCTAAAAACGCACTGGAGTTGGCAGCAGCAGCAGGAGCCCAAACATTGCTTGAAAGAGACACTGGAGTTGGCAGCAGGAGCCCAAAAATTGGCCGAAAAACACACTGGAGTTGGCAGCAGCAGCAGGAGCCCAAACATTGCTTGAAAGAGACACTGGAGTTGGCAGCAGGAGCCCAAAAATTTGCTGAATGACACCCTGGAGTTGCAAGCAGCAGCAGCAGGAGGCCAAACATAGCTTGAAAGAGACACTGGAGTTGGCAGCAGGAGCCCAAAAATTGGCCGAAAAACACACTGGAGTTGACAGCAGCAGCAGGAGCCCAAACATTGCTTGAAAGAGACACTGGAGTTGGCAGCAGGAGCCCAAAAATTGGCCTAAAGACACACTGCAGTTGGCAGCAGCAGCAGCAGGAGGCCAAACATAGCTTGAAAGAGACACTGGAGTTGACAGCAGGAGCCCAAACATTGCCTGATAGACAAACCCTTGAGTTTGCAGCAGCAGCAACAGGAGCCCAAAATTGGCCTAAAGACACACTGGAGTTGCCAGCAGCAGCAGCAGGAGCCCAAACATTGCTTGAAAGGGAAACTGGAGTTGGCAGCAGGAGCCCAACAATTGGCCTAAAGACACACTGGAGTCGGCAGCAGCAGGATCCCAAACATTGGCTGAAAGAGACACTGGAATTGGCAGCAGGAGCCCAAAAATTGGCCTAAAGACACACCCTGGAGTTGGCAGCAGCAGGAGCCCAAAAATTGGCCTAAAGACACACCCTGGAGTTGCCAGCAGCAGCAGCAGGAGCCCAAACATTGCTTGAACGAGACACTGGAATTGGCAACAGGAGCCCAAAAATTGGCTGAATGACACCCTGGAGTTGCAAGCAGCAGCAGCAGGAGCCCAAACATAGCTTGAAAGAGACACTGTAGTTGGCAGCAGGAGCCCAAAAATTGGCTGAATGACACCCTGGAGTTGCAAGCAGCAGCAGCGGGAGCCCAAACATAGCTTGAAAGAGACACTGGAGTTGGCAGCAGGAGCCCAAAAATTGGCCTAAAGACACACTGCAGTTGGCAGCAGCAGCAGCAGGAGGCCAAACATAGCTTGAAAGAGACACTGGAGTTGGCAGCAGGAGCCCAAACATTGCCTGATAGAAACACCCTGGAGTTTGCAGCAGCAGCAGCAGGAACCCAAAAATTGGCCTAAAGACACACTGGAGTGGCCAGCAGCAGCAGGAGCCCAAACATTGGCTGAAAGAGACACTGGAGTTGGCAGCAGGAGCCCAAAAATTGGCCTAAAAACACACTGGAGTTGGCAGCAGCAGCAGGAGCCCAAACATTGCTTGAAAGAGAAACTGGAGTTGGCAGCAGGAGCCCAAAAATTGGCTGAATGACACCCTGGAGTTGCAAGCAGCAGCAGCAGCAGGAGCCCAAACATAGCTTGAAAGAGACACTGGAGTTGGCAGCAGGAGCCCAAAAATTGGCCTAAAGACACACTGCAGTTGGCAGCAGCAGCAGGAGGCCAAACATAGCTTGAAAGAGACACTGGAGTTGGCAGCAGGAGCCCAAACATTGCCTGATAGACAAACCCTAGAGTTTGCAGCAGCAGCAGCAGGAGCCCAAAATATGGCCTAAAGACACACCCTGGAGTTGGCAGCAGCAGCAGCAGGGGCCCCAAAATTTGCCTAAAGACACACTGGAGTTGCCAGCAGCAGCAGCAGGAGCCCACACATTGCTTGAAAGGGAAACTGGAGTTGGCAGCAGGAGCCCAACAATTGGCCTAAAGACACACTGTAGTTGGCAGCAGCAGGAGCCCAAACATTGGCTGAAAGAGACACTGGAATTGGCAGCAGGAGCCCATAAATTAGCTTAAAGACACACCCTGGAGTTGGCAGCAGCAGGAGCCCAAAAATTGGCCTAAAGACACACCCTGGAGTTGCCAGCAGCAGCAGGAGCCCAAACATTGCTTGAAAGAGACACTATAGTTGGCAACAGGAGCCCAAAAATTGGCTGAATGACACCCTAGAGTTGCAAGCAGCAGGAGCCCAAACATAGCTTTAAAGAGGCACTGGAGTTGGCAGCAGGAACCCAAAAAATGGCCTAAAGACACACTGCAGTTGGCAGCAGCAGCAGCGGGAGGCCAAACAGCTTGAAAGAGACACTGGAGTTGGTAGCAGGAGCCCAAAACTTGGCTGAATGACACCCTGGAGTTGCAAGCAGCAGCAGCCCAAACCTAGCTTGAAAGAGACACTGGAGTTGGCAGCAGGAGCCCAAAAATTGGCTGAATGACACCCTGGAGTTGCAAGCAGCAGCAGCTGCCTGAACATAGCTTGAAAAAGACCCTGGAGTTGGCAGCAGGAATCCAAAAATTGGCCTAAAAGCACACTGCAGTTGGCAGCAGCAGGAGGCCAAAATTTGGCTGAAAGGCACACCCTTAAGTTGTCATCAGCAGGAGCCCAAAAATTGGCCTAAAGACATAAATGTGTTTTGCACCATTTGGAAAGTGTAAAACGTGGCGCCATGCTGAATCTAGTCGCATGCATCAGCCATTGGTGGGTGGAAATCCTGGCTGATCCATCCCTTATTCATTTTCACAAAGGTGAGTCTCTCCACATTTTTAGTTGACAGACGAGTTCTCCTCGCCGTAACTATGGACCCCGCCGCACTAAACACCCGCTCAGATGGCACGCTACTTGCCGGGCAGGACAGCTTTTCCAGGGCAAACTTAGCTAGATGCGGCCACAAGTCAGGTTTGGCCAGCCAGAAGTCCAGCGGATCCTCAAGGTGTGTTGGCATGGTCATGTCAAGGTATGACATGACCTGCTGGTTCAGGTCCTGCTCCAGGTCTTCCTGCTGCTCATGAGTAGACTCACTATGCGGGTGTAGAAAGTTACTCATTAGCAACTGAAGACTGAGGCTGCTGCTGATGGAGCTGCTGCTGCTGCTCCTGCCAACCCCCCCAGCAGCCATGGCAGTGGAAGGTGAGCACAGAGGTCCCCCCGAGTCAGACCTGCGAGAGTATGGACCATGGGGCAGATAGGCATCAGCCAACTGACTACGTAGAATGTCTTTATAGTAGGTCAGTTTGTCCTCCCTCTCAGCGGGTTTAAAAAATGCCCCCATTTTGTGCCAGGAGCAAGGGTCCAATAAGGTGGAGAGCCAGAAGTCATCCCGCTGACAAATGGAAACAATTCTGGGGTCACTACGCAAGCACGTGAGCATGCTTCCTGTCATTTGCGCAAGTGACTCGGAGGGACTACCTGTCTCCATCTCCACTGCATACTGCCACGGTGTGTCTGGGTCCTCTGAGGGTCCTCCTTCCTCACAACCCTCTAGCTCCACTGGCTGCTCCTGCTCCTCCTCTCCTGTCCGCTGACTAGATAAACCAGCCATTTAGCCAAGCCTAAACTGTGCACTGTGCCAGTCCTCCTCCTCTTCCTCCTCCTCCTCCAGTTCAGCTCCAACGGGGCTCATGTGGCCGTCAGATGTAGACACCATGTCTCCAGTGCCCTGACCAGCTATGGTTTCCAACATGTGCTGTAGTACATGAAGCAGTGGAATCACGTCGTTCATCCCATAATCCTGGCGACTCACAAATAAAGTGGCTTCCTCAAAGGGCCTGAGCAAACGGCAGGTGTCACGTATGAGCTGCCACTTGTTGACATTGAAGTTACACAGGGGAGTCCCCCTATCCGCTTGGATCATCAAGAAATCCGTGATGGTTTTTCTCTGTTCGTATAGTCTGTCCAACATATGCAGGACGGAATTCCAATGGGTGGAAACATTGCAAATCAGACTATGTTGGGGGCTACCGTTCTGACGCTGTAGCTCAAGAAGGATGTGCTTGGCGGTGTATGAGTGGCTGAAGTGCATGCAAAGTTTCTTTGAAGTTGTTAGGATGTCTTGCAGATGGGGGGAAGACTTCAGAAACCGCTTCACAACCAGATTGAAGACTTGAGGCATGCAGGGCGCATGGGTCAGCCTTCCTTGTCGCAGCGCAGACAAAATGTTCTTCTCATTGTCAGTAACCATGGTTCCCATTTTCAGTTTTCTTGGAGTAAGCCATGTTTGGATTTCTTAATGAATAAATGTAAGCAGTTCCCCCCCTGTGTGACTCCGTTCGCCAAGACAAACCACGTGAAGCACAGCGTGACACATCCGTGCCCTGCACACATGGTAGGCTGGAGGGGCACTGAGACTTGAGCCTACAGTGGAGGGTGAGGAGATGGCGGAGTATGAGGAGGCCGAGTCGCACGGTGTCACAGGCACAACGGCCAGGGGGCGCGGAGGCCGAAGCGGCGTGACCTGTCCAAGGGACCACATTCACCCAGTGGGCCGTAAACGACATGTACTGTCCCTGACCGTAGTTACAGCTTCAGACGTCGGCGCTGCCATGCACTTTGCTACACACCGACAGGCTCAAGGACTGGCCCACCTTCTGTTCAACAAAAGTGTGCAGCGCTGGTACTGCCTTCTTGGCAAAGAAATGACGGCTTGGGACTCTCCACCTCGGCTCGGCACAAGCCATCAGTTCTCTGAAAGGTGCAGAGTCCACCATCTGAAAAGGGAGCGACTGCAGCACCAGCAACTTGGACAGGAGCACATTCAGCTTCTGCGCCATAGGATGAGTGGGCGCATACTGCTGTCTCTTGGACATAGCTTCGCTGATGGATTGCTGGCGGGATGCATGACTTGGAGGAGGAGGAGCAGGAGCATCAGGAGGAGCGACAGAGGATGGGTATGACGCACAGCTGCCTTCGGCTGAGGTGCTGGAGCCTTGGCTGGCAGAAATTGGGAGCGGCATGCCACTTGGTGAGGAAGCAGCCTGGATCACCTCTTCTGAGCCTCGGTTCTCCCAGGCCGCTTTATGGTGACGCATCATATGTTGACGCAGGGCCGTGGTGCCAACATTTGGGCCCTGGCCACGCTTCACCTTCTGCCTACATATCTTGCATGTGGCCATGTTACCCTCCTGCAGATGCTTGAGGAAAAACTGCCACACTGCCGAGTAGCTACTTTTCCCACCAACAGCCCGCACTGATTCACTGCTACTGTCTCCAACTCCAGGAACCCCTGCTCCACTACCTCCCGATAAGGTAGCCTGTTGCGCAGCAGGTGCTCTACCAGCTTGTCAAAGTTTTTTTCAATTGTAGAACTAAAGGGGTGGTATACAAGGTCAGATGACTCGAATGTAATACACAATACATTGGCTGCACAATGGGAATGCTGAAAACTCGATATATGGAACATATTTACAATATTAAGTGATAATAAGTGACTAATGTTAAAATTGGTCAAATGTTGCCCTTCACTGCAGATCCATGCATCAGGGAAATACATCTTCACACTTAACCACAAGTTATTGATAAAGTTACCTTAGGAAATAGATGGGGAGATCCAGTTAGGATATTGCAAGGCCGGGTGGATCTTTCTTCTGGCTACTAGAATGCCTCAAGGGTTAAATTAAAAATTGAATATAGCGTTATGTACCAAATTAAGTTAAACTGGGTCTGCAGTGTTCACTCTGAGAAACCTTTTGATTTCTATCAAGTTAAAGGGGATAGATTTGTATTATTGAATATTCCTTTGGATTCATGATTTATTATGGATGAGGTTGCACATTTGGATAGGCTGTTTAATAGGTTAATAGCGGGTGTAATGTATATTCATGTTTTATGGCCTATATCTTGCTATTAGTGGCTATTGTGTTTCTCTGTTTTTCTAAGTAGAGGGAGAGATATACATATATGTCGTCAATATGAGCAAAGAATAAGGCCATAATAAGGCCCCTGTAATGCTTTTCTATAGATAGGGCCTAATGTCTGTTTATGGCTTGAATTTATCATGAATCTATGTGTGTTCATTCTCACATAAATTCTTTTAATATTTTTGTGCACAATTTGTTGTTTCATTATAATCAATGCGGGTGTGCTGGGCCTTGCGGTCTACTTCTGTTTCCCTCCCTCCTTGTTCAGTGGCCGATGGCCCTTCTGCCAGTTCTGTTGGCCAGAGGGTCTCTCTAGCTCATAATGAGCTTGTGTTGCCTGGCCGCTCCACCCCTCTCAGGTTGTGATGTTTCTACTTGTGATTGGTCTCTCTCGCGGACGGGGCAGGACACATTAACGCAGCTGTGTTTACGGCCTGCAGAGATGGACTACAAGTACCCAGGCTGTATGAAAGTAAATCAGGAAAGACCAAGGGGGGAGTGCCCACCAAAACGCTAGACCTGCTTGTTGTGGGATTTTGGGATTCTGTTTTCTTTTACTACACATTGATCTAATGATTTTGAAGATACCAAATAAATTGGATGTTTTATATTGCCTTTCAACTCATTCTGGACATCTATTTGCTGAGGTGAAGCCACCTGTGTTGATAGTGTGTGTTAGAGACACGTCTTGGTGTAAACGGTGAGCAGGGGCGGGCTGGCCATAGGGCATACCGGGCAAAATCCCGGTAGGCTGGCACCAGCAAAGGCCGCTGTTCCCCCCCCGCACTGCGGCCGCTCTCACACACGAGCATACACACACACACGCGCGCACACACACGCGCACGCACGCACGCACACACACTCACACGCGCACGCACACACACACACTCACACACAAACTTACTTACCAACACTTCCTAGTTGTTGCGCGGTGGGCGTCTATGGGCGGCGTCTATTGTTTTCATTGGACGCCGGGCATATGGGTCCTGCCCACCGACCCGGTAAGCATGAGTCTTTCTCTCTTCTGTTGATTCACCTGGGCAGCCATCAGGGCTGGAAAGCCATGTGGCTTTCATAGGATAAGACAATGTCCAGCTGTGTATGGGCCCTGACTGGTGACACTTAGAGAGAATGATTCATCTGTGTTTATTTCATTAGGGCACCAGATAATATGGTTGCAGCACGATATGCAGCCATTACTATGTGTCGAGATACTATATGTAGTCCACCTGGTTGTATGATGGGCCTGTGGAAGTATGAATGGGCTTCAAGGATGTATTTAGAGACCCTTGGGCAGTATGGGAGGCAGTATGGGAGGGATGCCCCCACCCACTGGCTGCACTAAGGGATGCCCCCACCCACTGGCTGTACTGAGGGATGCCCCCACCCACTGGCTGCACTGAGGGATGCCCCCACCCACTGGCTGCAATGAGCGATGCCCACACCCACTGGCTGCACTGGGGGATACCCCCTCCCACTGGCTGCACTGGGGGATGCCCCAAACCACTGGCTGTACTGAGAGATGCCCCCACCCAGTGGCTGCACTGAGGAGTGCCCCCACCCACTGGCTGTACTGAGGGATGCCCCCAGTGGCTGGCTGTACTGAGGGATGCCCCCAGTGGCTGGCTGTACTGAGGGATGCCCCCAGTGGCTGTACTGAGGAATGACCCCACCCACTGGCTGTACTGAGAGATGCCCCCAGTGGCTGTACTGAGGGATGCCCCCACCCACTGGCTGTATTGAGGGATGCCCCCAGTGGCTGTACTGAGGGATGCCCCCAGTGGCTGTACTGAGGGATGCCCCCAGTGGCTGCACTGAGGGATGCCCCCAGTGGGAGATGCCGCTCACGGCCTGTAATGGAGGAATTTTATCACACCATTTGGTTCACAATATTTCCTTTATTATTTTTCTCCTCTAAACCCTGGGTGCATGTTGTGGAATGAAAAGTAAGGTGTATATGTAATGTGATGTTAAGATACTTTACTGGGCCAGAAGCAGTACAACAGGGCTTGTGTGCCTCAAAAAGTCCCGGGCCGTTTTTTATCCCCAGTCCGCCCCTGATGGTGAGTACAGTAAGTAAGTAATTTGGAAATCTGTTATATGAGCCTGTTGAGAATATCTTGCCTTTGTTAAGTATTCTGTTAATGAAAGGTTGTTTATGTTGAATGAAAAAAAAAAACATTTGAATCTAAACTCCCCCAAAAAATCTGTAACAGCTACTATTCAACTGCATCTTTCCACTGTGTCCTGTCGCCTTGACAGGCCACATCACCCCCCATCCCTGAAGTGTCACTTTTAAAGGCTGGTTTCACAGGGCTCCTTAGTCATGAAGAAATCCTGTTTTCTTGCTCTACTATTTTTCATCTTTTAAAAAAGGCTTTGGCTGCTGCTGTTCGGTCACATTAGACCAAGGACGGAATCATGAAGCATATAATATCAGGAAAACACTACATCTTCCCTTTATATGCAATACAGCAGTTCCTTATAACACATTGTATCATACATTAAGAAAAGCTATAGCTGCCACTATTCAGCCATATCTTTCCAAGGGATCCTGTCACCTTTACCCGCCATCTCACTGCTCCAAATCCCTAAAGTGTCACTTTTTAAAGTGGACCAACACCCTGAGGTGATCAGCCCGGGAATCTATAAGATTCCTGGGCCGATCACCTCACACACCGCGGGACATCCGAGATCGGGATGTCCCTCGGGGTGTAAACCCCCCAAAACCCCCGAAAAACCTTACCTCTCCAGCCGCTGCTTCCGCCGCCGCCGCCTCACTCGCGCTCCTCTAGACGTGCGCGTGCCCGCGCCGGCCGTCTCCGAATGGCCGGCGCGGGCGCGCACACGTCAAGAGTGACGCGCGGGAGGCGCCGACGGGCAAGCTGCTTGTCCGTCGCTGTCAATCAGCTTGTCCGTCGGCTGTGAGGTAAGTTTTTTGGGGCTTTCTGGGGGGTTTTACACAGCGGGGCACCCCCAATCGGGGTGCCCCGGGGAAGTGGACCAATACCCAGGATAGTCAAAATCCTGGGTGTTGGTCCACTTTAAGGCAGACTTCACAAAAAATTGCAGATCCAAATTGTACAGTATACAGTTGAGACCAGAACCTAGTTTCATACTGATGATAAGCAATACATAATCTCTGTATGTATCTCTGTATGTAAGTATAATACAGTATTATAATTATTATTTTATTTATTATATCTCTGTATTATTGTACTGTACAGTATGTGTACAATAATGCTGGTTTCACACCAGCACCTCTGAAAGGCGCTTACACTTTCAGCCTGTGTTTAGCATGTGGAGGGCATTTAGCTTTAGCGCTTTCCACTCACATAGAATGCTATTGCTAGCGCTGCTCTCTCCGGATGCTGCAGCCATGGCTTTTGCGGAGCGCTTTGAGTTTGATCATCTGTGCAGCAGGCTGGAACTAGCTTGTGGGAGGTTCCATTGGGTGTGGAAGATAAGAAGCTAATGTTATCTTCTGAAGCACCACACATGGGCCTTATCCAACGTATCTATGCCTACCTTTTTAGAGGTGCAGTGCAGTGCAGTACAATACTTCACTGTCTAATAAGTTTGAAAAATGCAAGACTACTGTGCTGCATGTTTTGTCTTAGCACTGTCAATAACTGCCCTGTACTACATTTACTGATTTCCTGACTACCTCTACAATGGTGTTTCACAACTTTTCTGTCAATCCAAGTTTTCTGTTTTTTGGCCATTATAGTTGACATTTTTGGTCCACATGCTGTAGAGATCATACTAGTTTGGCTTAAAAAAGAGATTTGGGGAATTTTCCGACTTCATTCTTTGCCTTTTTATACAGCGAGTCAAGCTTTCCACGTGGCAGATTAGGTAAAGTGTCATTTTCTTTGGTTTTCTTGAGTAATTTGAGGTCAAAGGGAGTTGCAATATTCCTGCAGGTACAGGTCTATGCATAGGGATGGTTACTGCACTGGCACTGCTCATTTGTCGTTCCATACTTTCTTACGTGTAGTTTTGTGTTCATGTATTGTTGTTCTGTCCCTTACTCCAAGTGGTTTAGTACAAAGAAAGGCTCAACAGAAAGGAAGGTTCAAGGTTGAGTCCATGTTTTCTCTGTATGTGTACCACTCCTCAAGGTCATTGTTGTCAGCTGGAGATTCCTGGTTTTATTCTTTTGGCTGGCTGTCTCTCTATGCAAGCTCTTGTATTCTAGTGGTTGAATATTCAGCTATACTGGTAGGCCCCAGTGAATTCACTGAATTCTCCTAAGTTTTATTTACATTGACTGATGGTTCTCGTTCCAGAATAAGTGAGAGCACTGTTATCTTTGTGTCTTCAACTGTTGTGGTTGTTGGTGGACAGTGGTAAAAGGTATGACATACAAAGGATCTTTGCTATGTGTTCTTCCAGAGGTCTCGGGGTTGTGACTGCTTTTTCCACTGCATCTTCAACCACTTTGTCCACCTTGTCCAGTGCCTTTTCGACCTTTCCTAGTGCCATTTCCATCATGTCTTGAACAAATGTTTCCAGTTGTGGCCAGAAAGAATAGAGTAATGCTCCAGCCTGCTTCTCTAATATTATAATTATTGCCCATTGGTCTTCTTTTTCCCCGGAACTACCTCTGAATGGGCAATATTGCTGAACTCATGGGTACTTCTGTTTGCAGTTGAAAATGGCATGTGTACGAAGTTAACAGGTTTGGATGGTCTTTGTTCTGTTTGTGCAATGTCAGCACCTGGGTTTATTGAGTTCAAAGGTCGATGGGCAACCTATATCTTATTTTTGTCTTCTTCAATTGGTTCAAGGTTTGAGCACAACATAGTTAAGCCTGTAGAGTGCTAGTAAAACAGCAGCAAGAATCAAACAATGATTCACAGTATACAGTGTATACTTAAAACATGACTGAACAATAACATATAGAAATATAGAAAAAAAAAATTATTTGCATATCCAGAGGACTGGCCCACTTGTGCGGCTGCAGTTTAGTTACAGTACACAGGACATTGATTTTGACCAGGCCGAGGACACCATGCTGGCTTTGCCTACACTGGTGTATAGTCCCCGGTCGCAGTGTCAGAGCCTTTTCTGGGCCACTCCAATGGGGCCCCACATTAGCTAAAGTGCTAGTTTCTTGGTGACTGTATGATCAAAGAAGCAGCAAAGTGGTTTCATACATAAAATCACTTTAGGGCAGGCTGACACGAGACATTGAGCCAGAGGATGCCTGAGGTCCTGAGTCCAGTAATGTGCCTGCATATTAGTTATTAAAGTGCAACATTCCATGGACTAAAATTTTTGCTCCTGATTTTACAACTGAAGGTGCAGTGATTGTGATATGATTCTGTTAAGTGCATGATTCTTATTAAGTGAATCTGAACTGAAGCCCGTATTCAAGAAAAAACTACACACATACACAGTGCCGGCGCTCTAAAACTGGGCGTTCTAAAACTGTGTGAAAAAAGTCTGTTTCTCAACACATACACACCAGCACCAGAGCGAAAACATATGGAATTACATTGTTTTAACCCTTTCGGTGCCAAGCACGTAGAACCTACGTGCCTGACTCCCCCCCCCCCCCTGCTACAGCACAACTAATGTAAAAAAACACCTGACCCCTCGTTCGATCCAGCCGGGTCTCCTCTTCATCCAGGGGGCTTCAATCCCCCACCCAGGCCCCCCCCCCCCCGGCTGCAGGGGAGTGCCCGGAATAGCCACCCCCCGCCCCCCGCCGGAATTACATGTAAAAAAAATAAATAAATAAAAATGACATTCGATCACCCCGATCAACCCCCCCCCCTGGCTCTCCAGCTTCAGGAGAGTCCCCCTCTCCCTCTCCTCTCCCGACGGGCGCCGCCATCTTGCCGCTAAGCCCGTCCTTTGGGGAGGGGCTTTTGATGTCACTCCCGAGTGTCGTCCTGGCTCCGGGCTGTCATTTCTTTCACTTGTCATCGCTGGCCACAGGAGGGGGGAGGCAGGCGATGATCTGATCTCCTGCCTCCCCCCTCCAATGGCCAGTGATGACCCCATCTGCAATCGGAGCTGCGAGGGACAAAGAAGCTAACAATCGGAGGTGAGTAAAGTAAAAAAAAAAGTTTTTATTTTTTAATAAAGTCATTTTTAATTATGTGTGTGGTGTGTTTTTTTACTGTTAACCCTTTGTGAACTGGTAAGGGATCCATGAGACCCCTATACCAGTTCACAAGGCTGGGGGCTGACAAGTCACCAGCAGCTAGTGGGTGACTTGCCGTTAACTCCTGGCACCCCAAATTACCTGCCTCCCCAAAGGCTGGGGGGTGCAAAAGGGCCCGGGCCTCACAGAGGCTATGTGGGCTTGTAGCCTGCAGGACCAGGGGCCGCCAAAGCTGGCCCCTGCGCCCTGTTCTACAAGCCCTGCATAGCTGGCCCTGGGTCGGCTATGCTGGGTAGGGGGGACCTCATGTAATTTTTTTGTGGGATTTTTAAGGGTTTTTCAACCATTAAAATTCCCCAAAAAATGGGGTCCCCCACCCCAGGAGGGGGCCCCTATGTCATTTTTTCTTTAAATTAACCCTATGTTACCTGTTGCCCACCAGGTAAAAAAGGCCTCCAGCAGCAGCAGGATAGCAGAAGCCAGATTGATCAGCGTGGGACACAGTGACTGAGGATAGATGGGAGGTAAGTATTAAAAAAAATTTTTTTTTTTTGTTCTGTGTGTGTGTTTTGTTTACATTTAACCCTTTGTGAACTGGTAAGGGATCCGTGAGACCCCTGTACAAGTTCACAAGGCTCTGGGTCTGGCAAGACGCCACAGCAATTTTTTTAAATTAAAACCCTTTATTTTTTTGTGTGGATAGTAGTTGTATTTTATTTGTAAATGTTATAAAGTGCTCTTTTCAGTTTTGGGGGTCTCCTGGACAGAAACACATGCAATATTGTTTTCTTTAGCAAAATAAATTGTTTATTTAAAATAAATGAGACATTTTAAAAGAAATAATAATTTTGTCATTTTTTTTAGTTTTTTTACTTAAAGTTTTTTAAAAAATAGTAAAAAAATAGCAAACAACACATTTCATGTTAAAGCCTAAACTCTGCCTCAAAAAATCTATAACATAGCATAATAATCTATAATAGCACAAAATGGTGAAAAATGACCTGTCAACAGAGGGTGACAAAATTTCAAGTAGGCTGGCAATTAAAAGGGTTGAAAGTAGCTATGCATGTTGGGTATTGTTTTTGTTCAGGGGATCTTGCGCTTTCAGACTTGCTTGTTTTTTCTTGTTTGCATATTTATATTTTAGGAAAAGGTGTTTTTTATTCTGCTTTTTTATACATTTTTTAGGGAAACCCTGTGCAACCATAGAATTCTTTGACGATTACTTCCAGAAAGATGAGCCCACTACAACAAGCTGGGTACGCTTAGAAAACTTAACATGTGTAATTTCAGGGAAACTAAGGTTTGTGGGGGGTATTCCAAATGTAAAGGGTTGTTCTGGTAGAAAAAGCGCAAGGTGCGCACTTTGTCAGCAGAGCTGAAATTTTCAAGTAAAATTATTCTTACACGCATGCTTTACTTTGGGGTGTTTGGCAACTCTTCCCTTGACAGTATCTATGCATGTTGGGTATTGTTCTGTTCGGGGGATGTTGCTTTTTCAGATTTAACTTGTTTTTTCTTGTTTGCATATTGTTTTTTAGGAAAATGTGACTTTGATTCTGTTTTTTTTATTCTTTTTTTTAGGGAAACCCTGTGCAACCAAATAATTAATTGAGGGATTACTTCCAGAAAAATTTACCCATGTCAACAAGCCTGGTACGCCTAGAAAGCTTGAGGTATGTACTTCCAGAGAATATATAGTTTGTGGGGGGGGTATTTTAAATGTAAAGGGCTGTTCTTCCTGAAAAACTGCAATGTGCGCATAGCGCATACCATAGTTGTATTTTATCTGAAAGTCTACTAAAGCGCTGTTTCAGTTTGGGGGAGTCTCCTGGGCAGGAAAGGGTGTCTACCAATACACATGTGGTATCGCTGTAACCGGGAGAAATGGGGATTTTACACACAATAAGATTTTATTGACGAACTTACAATTTTTATTGCAACAAAACATTACAAATTGTAAAAAATAGATTTTTTAATTTTTTTGCACATATTTTACCCAAAAATATTGAGAATACACCTAAAAAATTACAAACAAGACATTTCATGTTAAAGCCCAGACTCTGCTGAAAAAAAACAATATATAATTTCCCTGGGAAATCCCTTCAAAAATCACAGTTGAACATGTGGAGCGCAAAATAGTGCAAAATGGTCTGGCAACAAGGGTGACAAAATCTCCAGATAGGCTGGCAGCGAAAGGGTTAACACTGTGACAATGATACTGCAATGTCAGACCTGCACATACAATTCTGCATAAATAAAATAAATGTGTTTGTTTGCAGGGCAGGAGAGGCCTCACAATGATTTGAACCAAAAATGTTAAAGTTTTCTATATCAAAACGCTATTTAAACACAACCAACAGAAGCACCATTGAAATGTATGGCAGAGCGCTACTGAGCGAGTGGTATTACATGGAGCTCCTGAACCTAGAGCACCGGCGCTATATGCTGAGCCTCCTCTAGAAATACATGTGTCGCTACATGGTGCTGTTAGAGGCGCACACCAGATTTGCTTTCTTAAATGTGGTTTTCACATACAATGCCCAGCGTTCACCTGAAGCTACCTGCCGCTGGCGTTTCTTAAATAACCCCCTTGATCACTTTGAGCTTGTCTTACATACATTTTAGAAAATATTCCCACCCAAACAGATATTCTATAATTACCAGACTTGAGGATCCAGGTCCTTATAAAGTGCTAAAGTTCCTATACATATAAATAAGATAGTGACAAGTGCAAAATGAAATATAAACAATATGGGTTAATTTAACTAAATGTTTACCCACTCACACCTCTGCATTTTCTCTGCATTGTTGGGCTGCATTGCAACGCAGAGCAACAATGCAGAGAAAGCGCAAATGTGTGAATGGAGCCTTAATGCGTTGCACAACACAGCACAGATATGTGAACTATCCCATCTAGAATAATGTGCTTCCATCTAGAGTAATGTGTTTTCTCTGTGAACAGAGCCTATAAGACATATACTCTAAATATATACTAGGGTTGTAGTCCAATAACAAAGGATTGTCATTTTGCCAATTCCTTATACCAATTCCTTATACCAATTATTTTTTTAAATACAGTATGTGTTGTAACATCTTAACATCCCATGAATATGTGATGTATTAATACTCCATAATACAATAAAATGGATCATTTTTGGTTAACAAGCTTGGTTCATTATTCAGGCTATTCCTTTGTATCCTTTCTGTGATTGTAATATTCAGTGGAACTGGAATAGGTATACCTTTTCTTTTCCACTTATGCATATGTCCGGTTTTCCATTAATGTGTTAATTTAAATGTAACTGTATTGATTTCTCTGACCCAAAGATACATGTCATCTGCCATGCAATGTCTTAAATGCTACATCCAGAAGGGATGGCCTAGGGGTGCAATGAGGAGCCAAAGATGTCACAAAATCATTCAAAATGTATAGTGGACATTTTCACCATATTTAGCAAAATAACATGAATATGTTCTTATAGAATTCCATAAAGATGTTGCATTTACATTTACTACATTTAATTTGAGTAAAAAGCAATTTTCAAAGGTTCCTGTCTTTGGTTCCTATAGAGAAATAGAATACTAATTACATCTGCTACATTTTCAGTAAAAATGTTACAGGTGCAGTACACCCGAAACCTCTTATGATTTCAGGAAAGTAATTTTATAGTTTTAGTTTAATATGTATTGGAAATCCCCAATTAACAGTACACAGCACCTTTACAAAGTTGGGTTTTTACAGCTGCATAGTTACAGAAAAGATTAAAAAGCAAACTTTCTCATAATAGGTTTTCTAGAAAGTTATGATTATACCCACTGGACAAGTGTATGCAAATAAGCAAACAAAGATTGCAGTAGGCCAGTGGGGGGAATCAAATCCCTTGGCTCTCTTTTGCTAAATTATGCATTTTAGGGAACCCTGTCTTACAATATTACATTTACTAAGAATGTAAACTAAGTTAGCTTATGGTAATTTAGCATAATCATTGAGTGTTATCCATGGTATAGTTTAACTATTAGTGTTGCTGTACATACATATGAAATGGTTCTTTCAGAAAAGAATTAGGCCACAACTATAGTATAAAAAAATACCATTTTGGGATTACTCACCTGTAAAATGGTTACATCAACCTTATAAAACTTGGAAAAAGTATGAACAGAAGACCAAGTAGCAGCCTTACAAACTTGTTCAACAGAAGCCTGATGCTGAAAAGCCCAAGATGCTCCAAAAGCACGAGTAGAATGAGCAGTAACACGAAAAGGGGGAACCTTCCCCTTGGCAGAATAGGCCCCAACAATGGCCTGTCGAATCCATTTACTAATGGAAGACTTAGCGGGCGCCAGACCTTTCCAGGGCCCTGAGGGCACCACGAAAATGGCGTCCGTCTTACGAAAAGGAGAAGTAGCCACCAAATAATATTTCACACATCGAACCACATCCAAAGAATGTAAGGTCCTCTCCTTGTCATTACTAGGCTTAGGACACAAGGAAGGGAGAACTACATCCTGATTGAGGTGGAAGGCCGAAACCACCTTAGGAAGGAAATCCAGCTTAAAGCAAAAAACTACCTTGTCCAGGTGCCTCTCAAACTAAGGAGCCTGAATAGACAAGGCCGCCAACTCAGAGACACACTGAACAAAGGTAATAGCCACCAAAAAGGCAACTTTCTGAGCGAGCAGAGAAAGAGCAATATCATGCACCGGCTCAAAAGGGGGCCCCTGGAGAGCTGACAGAACCAAGTTTAAATCCCAAACCGGCAGCAAGGGCTTTCTAGGAGGCCGCACATGAGTAACCCCCTGGAAAAATGTCTTAACCAGGGGATGAAGGGCAAAAGACCTTTGAAAGAAAACCGCCAGGGCAGAAACCTGCCCCTTCAAAGTACTAAGCTGGAGTCCAGACCATGTTGAAGAAACTCCAGAATTCTGGGAATAGAAAACACCCTACAAGGCAAGGCCCTAGCCTCGCACCAGTTAATATAAGATCTCCAAGTCCTATAGTAGACGTTAGAGGAAGATCTCTTCCTAGCTCTAACAAGAGTCCGAACCACCGCATCAGAAAGACCTTCCTCCTTTAAGATGGAGGTTTCAGCAGCCACACCGTCAAAGCCAGCGTTGGTAAATTGGGGTAGCGTAGCTGACCCTGGGTGATAAGATCCGGAAGAAGAGGCAATTAAAACTGATCTACTGCCAGCCGCACGTCTGCGAACCACACTCGTCTTGGCCACCTTGGAGCCACCAGAATTGCTGGTGCCCCTTCTAGAGTCAGCTTACGCACCACTTTGCCCACCATGGAGAAAGGGGGTAACAGGTACAGAAACCCTCCAAGCCAGGGACATGGCATCCACTGCCAGGGCCAGAGGATCCTGAGACAGAGACACAGAGGCAGGAAGCTTGTGATTGTGACGAGAGGCAAAAAGATCCACCTTGGAATACCTTGGAACTGAGAGACCATTCTCCTCGGCGAGAGGATCTCCAGCTCAGGGAATCCGCCTTCGTGTTATCCACTCCCGGGATGTAAATGGCTGAGATGCATGGGACATTGCTCTCTGCCCAAACAAGGATCAGAGATACCTCCCTGAGGGCACTCCTGCTGCTAGGCCTCCTTGGTGATTGATGTAAGCGACCGATCGGACTTGAACTAGCAATACCTGCAATAGAAGAGTCCAACCAAATGGTTCGTAGCTCCAAAACGTTGATAGGGGTATGAGCCTCCCGAGGCCCCCATAACCCCTGGAACTGATGTTCCCTCCAGAGGCCCCCCAGCCCGACAGGCTGGCGTCCGTGGTAGCCACCACTGAAGGGACTGCTGAGCCCGGGGAGACAGCAGACAAGACTGATCCAATGACAGCGGACACTTGTCCCAAGTCGCTAGAAGATGGAGCTGAAGCATCCTCATGTGAAACTGGGTAAAAGGGACTGCCTCGAAGGAAGCCACCATCAGACCTAGCAATCTCATCCCTAGCCGGATAAACGGGCGAGGATTTGAAAGCAGAAGCCGAACCAAATCTTGAATCAGAAGAATCTTGGGCTGAGGAAGGAACACCCTGGCCTGAAAGGCATCCAGAGTCATGCCCAGAAACGAAACCTCCCTGGACAGGGAGAGGGAGGACTTGGAATAGTTGATCACCCAACCGAACCTCTCCAGCGTAGATACCACCACTCTGGTGTCTAGCTCCGCTTGGCTGAGAGAGGAAGCCAAAATGAAAAGGTCGTCCAGGTATGGTACAATGCGAATGCCCTGGACTCTGAGGAGGGCCATCACCCCCGCCAATACCTTGGTGAACAGCCTCGGAGCCGAGGTAAGCCCGAATGGAAGGGCCACAAACTGAAAATGCTTATCTTCCACCACGAACCTGAGGAATCTCTGGTGTGCCAGGAAGATAGGTACATGCAAATAAGCATCCCTGATGTCTATGGACGTCATGAAGTCCCCCTGATGAAGAGAATCGACGGCTGACCGCAAGGTTAGCATGCAAAACTTCCTGAAGCGGATAAACCGATTGAGGAGCTTCAGATCCAAAATGGGTCGAACGGAGCCGTCCTTCTTGGGCACCGTGAATAGATTGGAATAGAATCCCAAGCCCCTTTCCGCGAAAGGCACTGGGCAAATGACAGCCATGTCCAGCAGATAACTTACTGCCGCCCGGAGCCCCTGTGCGGCCAGTGGATCCGAAGACACTCGAGACCTGAAGAATCTGGGAGGAGGTCGGATCTCGAATTCCAGCTTTTAACCGGAAGACACCACTTCCAGAATCCATTTGTCTGAGACCTCCTGGTCCCAGACCTGGAAGAAGTGCCGCAGCCGTCCCCCCACCCGCAAGGGTGAGGGCGCCCCCTCATTGCTGAGCTGGCTTAGCAGCAGGCTTGGGTTTGGAACTCCAATTGTGACCTGGACGGGCACGACCTCTGCCTCTACTCCAGGAATCACCTCTGAGGGTAGAGAAGGCCAAAACTCTGCCAGTTCTGGCACCACGAAAGGAAGGGTTAAAGGAGGCCGCCCCCCCAAAAGGAACGACGTTGCCTCTTACGCTGAGGTAACTTCCCTCCTTTTGTGACAGAATCTAATCTTTCTCCAAAGAGCCACAATCAAAAGGGAAGTGCTGTAAGCGACTTTTTGGTCACAAAATCAGCCGCCCACTGGCGCAACCATACCGACCGCCGAATAGCTACAAGCAAGGCCAAGGTTCTACCACACATGACCATGGTGTCATCCAAGGCGGCAAGCACAAAGGACATGAACAATTCACACCGCTTAAGAGTGGCGAACTCATCACTAGCCGGGTCAAGCCTGGAGGTACTCAACAGGTCTCTAACCACAGACCTGGTAGCCACTGCCAAAAGCGCCGAAGCACAAACAGGCCGCAAGGCTGAACCGACACTAGCAAACGCGTGACAAGCCATCTGATCAATGCGTTTATCCTCACCATCTTTGAGAGTGTAGAAAATAGAAGTATTGGATAACCCGAGCGCCGGGGCATCCACCTCGGGAGGGGACGACCATTGTTTTTCCACGTCCACCGGAAAGGGATACTTTTTATCCCAACCTTGAGGAATACCTGTAAGCCGAGTAGGCTTCTCCCATTCCTTAAGAATAATGTCATCAAAATGCTTTTGATTTGAAGTCCCAAAGAATTCCCCTTTTTGAGGAGCCAAGACCTTGGGGGTATCCACAGCACCCCCCTGCCCTTGCTCAGTATCAGCACCAACAAACTGCTGATTGTCAGAACCCTCAGAATCCTCAAATAATTCCCCCACTTCTAGAGGGGAATAATCAAACCAGTCAAGGAAATCATAATCATCAAACTCAAAGGCCGGCGCGGCTGGAGCAAATGCTTTCGCTTAGCCGAGGCCTTTCTGGCAACAGAGCCAGAAATAAATTTCTCAATATTAGCCAGTCTGGCACATACATCAGATTGCGACTCCCCACCTGTGACAACATCACTAGGGGTACGGATAAGGCAGGGTGGGGAAGGAGATGAGGCCGAGACCCCGGACCCAGACGCCTGGGACCCCGACTGCTGCGTTATGGCCCGCTGAGCACAAGGTATGCAAACATGTACATTATCCCCCGCAAGGGATGCCCCACAACCCACACACTGCCGGGGTTGCCTCGAGGGGAGCCCAAGCCCGGTATCCTGAGAAGCCTCTATATGGTGATTTTAATGTAGTCGCAATGACCAGAGGGATTTACGATATTAAGCTACCTGGGATGCCCCTTCAGGTCTCAAGTGGGAGGATTTTTTTTTTTTTGGGAACCCCAAATTAAACTCTAAGGGACCCTAGGACCGGGAGAACTCCCTCTTTAACCTTCAAAAGAAGGGATCCCACCTAGAAGACATGAGAACAGACATAAGTGTCAACATGCACATCACCCACCATATAAGAATGGTGAAATAAATAAAATCCACTCACCGCAGCAAAGCAGCCACCGTCAACCCTCACAGCAGCAAGGGAATGAGAGAACAGCAAAGCAGGCAGCAAGGCCGGAAGGAGTGCTTGAGAGAAGCCGGCCTCGAGGGGGGGGGTCGGGGGGTGGGGGTGGACAGGCCACAACAAGCACCTGTTGAAAAGTGAAACTGGCCCAGCAACAACGGCCGCAAAAACACATACAAACACACAATCCACACACCTTTTCCCCCAAATAAAGTAAAACAACCCACAGCCCCCCCCAAGGGGCACAGAGGGACACAGTAGGGGGGAGAACCCACACCAATAGGTGAAAGGGTAAGAAGGACGGGGCATCCCAAGCCGGGATCACCAACCCGGACACCGCCTACCCCTTTGTATGTGTGACAGACGCTCTGTCTTTTGGATGTCAGCACTATTCAGTTGCCCACCGGGTCATTCACTGGCCTTTTCTTAATTAGGTCATTGTAGTTTGGATTGTATTATAAACTGCCTTTGTGTTAATTGATTACGTCACAGGCAATGGCATTGTTCTGATTGAGTGTATTACAGACGCCTATTGTTTTGCTGATTGCGTCACCGGCAGAGTTGGTCTGTGTATTTGTCATGAGGTCCACGGGGGAGGTCCCATTGCATGGAGACTTGTGTATATAAGGCCTAGAGTGGCACTAATAAAAACACTTCATCTTCACCCTCAATACTGAAGTTCTGTCTCTTATTGGGGGAAACGCTATATTACAATTCACTAGCCCTTGTAAGGGCTGTTCCAGGTTCCTCACGGACGACTCTGGAATTCCAGCAGCACCTCTTACGATTGGGAAAAGGACGTCTCGGGCGGTGAAGCCCTCCGGCGATAAGGGTTATCGCTACAGTATGTGGTCTCACGGGGGAGCAAGCTCCCATATACACCACAAGGTGCAGCCTACCATTGCCTGGACCTTCAGCCTAGGCTGGGAGGCATACTGCTATAGTTTAAACAAAAAAGGTTCAGGCAGTAATAGAACCAAACGGCCGGGGGGTTACCCCGGCTACCAGCAAGGAGGAGACAGCCATCTTCTGACTTGCTTCGCCGACTGCAGAGGCGAAAGACTGGGGAATGGTGGGAGGTCCCAGGTATTTATGGGCCAGGAGGGGCTCCTTTTTTCATGCCATCTCTGCAAGATCGCCCTCTACAGGACAGTTACCCAAGTGTCATGAATATTCGGAAGCGGGGTGTGTGACATACTGGGAATAGGCGGTCTTCCATTCGTCCCCCTGCCGGATTCTTATCAAGTTATAGGCCCCTCGGAGATCCAACTTAGTAAAGACTTGGGCCCCGATGAATCAGAGGAAGAGGGTATTTGTTCTTAATGATTATTTTATTCAAGCCCCAGTAATTTCTTTTCAACGAAGAAAAAACCCGTCCCAGCTGGGGAAGTGGATGCCCGTATGAACCCCTTTTTTAAATTTTCAGAAATGTATTCCTGCATAGCTCTATTCTCTGCCCGGGTTAAATTATAGATTTTCCCTCTGGGTGGCATGGTCCCCGGAAGAAGTTTTATGGGACAGTCAAAGGACCTATGAGGTGGGAGAACATCCGCCGCTTTCTCAGAAAATACTTAGAGAAAGTCATGGTAGAGGCCTGGAATCCCCTCAGAAGACAGCTGTGTGACACGCACTGGAGCTTCCAAACAGTTCTGAAAACACTGTGGGCCCCATTTAATAATCTGCCTCACTACCCAATCAATTCGAGAGTTATGTATTTGTAACCAGGGCAGCCCAAGTACTAAAGGAGTTAAGGGCATTTTAAAAACTAGGAAACTGATCAACTCCGAATGTCCCGCTCCCACTCTGAGTAACACGGGTGGGGTCTTAAAATGAATAAGAATCCCGGCAATAGGTGTGTCATCAATAGCCGACACCCGAATAACTTTGGACAGAGGTTGGAGCGGAATTTTCAAACTTCGGGCTAACTCAAAATCAAGAAAATTCCCCGCCACCCCACAATCCAGAAGAGCCTCCAAATTTCTAAATTCAAGGTCCACTTTAACCTGGACTGGGACCAAAAACTGAGAAGAGATTTGAGGAAATACCTTGCAGCCTACGTGGGTTCCCTCTACCCCACCTAGGCTCTGAAGTTTTCCGGCTGCTTCTTGGGGCAGACTCTGACCAGGTGACCAGTCCCCCCACAGTAGAGACACAGCCCTTCCGACAACCACCGACGCCTCTCAGCTTCAGAGAGCTTGGTAGCTCCCAATTGCATGGGTTCCTCGATAGGTGACGAGGCTGGAGCTCCAAATTTCCAGCTGGTATCGGGATGCGCCCCTCTTTCAAGGCGTCTCTCCCGTAAACGCCGGTCGATTGGGATAGCGAGTTGCATGGTTACGTCCAGAGACTGGGGTACAGGATGATTCACGAAAATGTCCTTGATGACATCGGACAAGCCCAGTTGATTTGACCACACAAAGCAGGGTCGTTCCATCGAGAGTCCACAGCCCACTGCCGGCGACCTTGGCGCAAGGTACGAAGCTTAGCATCCACTGTGGCACCTCTGTCAGGGTCATTGTACAGGATTTCCATTGCGGAGAAGAAAACTTCAATAGACTGACGTGCTGGATCCTGAGGTGACAGGCTGAATGCCCAGGACTGAAGGTCCCCTTGCAGGAGGGAGATGACCAGGCCCACATGCTGTTCTTGGGACCCTGAGGAATATGGGCTGAGTTGAAAATAAAGTTTGCAGGCATCCCGGAAGTTGGAAAACTTGCTTCTATCCCCAAATAATTTGTCGGGGAGTGGAATCTTGGGTTCCACTGGGTGGACGTCCGGGGCCCCCTGAGGCCCTGGGTTGATTGGAATTGGACGATTCTCCTGGGCCACCACACGATGGGTCAGGTGCTCAACTGCTGCAGTCAAGGCCTGCACCTGCTCCAAAATTTGGTCCATGATACTGGCCCGTTATACTGTCAGGGATCGCCGACACCCTTCTTGCATGAGCCAACAATCCCCAAACTCCACCACCTCTTGTGTCTATAGTCAAGCCCCTGCTCGCTGGAGACACAGGTTATGCCTTTCCAGACTCGGTTGCCCCCAGGACTTACTGGCGCAAAGATTGCTGGCTTATGGTAAAGACGGGTGAACTGCGGGGTATCCCAAACCAGCAGTTCTAGCGAACAGAGTCCAAAAATGGAAACCCAAGGGTTTAGGCAGACATTAGTCGAGACAGACAGGGGTCAAAGCCGGGTGGTCACAGAAGCGCGGTATCCAAGGGGTAAGCAGAAGCAAGGTCACACAGGCAGAAGGTCGGTGCAGGCAGCGGACAGGAGTGGTCAAAGATGAATTCCAACAGCACACCCAAGCTAGTAATAGCTTTAACGGGCACTGGTAGACCGGGCAAGAACATATTTAAAGGGGAACTGACCAATAGGAGGGGGGAATGACTGATTGGTGCAACTAGTGAATGATGATTGGTGCAACTGTGATCTGGTCGTTAATAGGAGCAGCTCCCAGGGACTGGACCGCCCTGGCCAGTCAGGCTGTCCAGTCCCTGGGTTCATCAAACCCAAAACCCCAGGACCAGGATTGGTCCTTTAAAACTTGCCACGGGGAATGCGCTGGGAGCAGCGCTGCCGGAGGGCATAAGATGAACGTGCTCGCGCGCGCGAGCACGTGACAGAGAGTCGGGCACGCTCCCCGAGAGGAGGGGAGAGGGCGCTGCGCCGGCCGAAAAGGCGGAGGAGCCACCCTAGACATCCAGAGACCCCAGCCGCCACCGCCGCCGCCGATGCAGAGGGGGCAGCGGAGGCCGAAGCCCCAGCAGAGGACGCGGAGGCGGCCACCCGGCGCGGCAGCTGGAAAACCGGAGCCGGCCGGGACCGCAGGGATGCGCCGCGGGACCGGGCTCCAGACCCAGGTAAGTTTCTCACATGTGGTATACAATGCTCACTGATTTTACAGTGTAGATTAAATATTAAATATAATTCCAGCTGACTGTAGAATATAGATCAAATGTCATATATACTTCACACTGACTATACAATGTAGACCAAATACTGTATAAACTTGCCCACTAGCAGCCGCCCCGAACACTCATATATGTCCAGCAGCCTCCTTTGCCCACGTATATATGTCCAGCAGCCCAAACTCCCTACCTGTGTCCAGCTGCCTGATTTCCCTACCCCCGTGTCTTGAAAAGGAGAATTTGTTTTTAAGCTTTCCTTTAAACAGCCTGTCTGTTCTTCACTCAGCAGCAGTAATCTCTCCCTAACTAACCGAGCACTGGTATGGTGTCAGACGCATGACCCAGCATTTTATGCAGCGGGCTCACATGTTCTATCTAGATGTAAAAAGCTAGTTGATTGGCTAGTTCAGCGCTCCAGAGATCTGCCCTGTCTTGGTGCAGTTTTGATTTTTTTGGAACGTTGGAACTGAAATCTAAACATTAACACTGTGTACATCATAGCATTATCCAGCTGCAAATGCAAGCTGTATCCTGTACTGTATCCTGTACCAAAGAAACATTGCGATATTTCAATTATCTGCTATAATCCAATGATAAATTACTAATTTTCGGATTTTTCCTTATTAACGTTAGAGCTTGCCAAATTTAACCAGAAAATTGCCAAACATCGGTTGGGTGTCATATCAGGAAATTATGGTTGAATGTAACTCCAAACAGCAAGATTAATTAGGAGGTTTATATACATACATATAACCAGAGGGTCATATCTGGTGACAGATGTACTGTAAAGCTTGGATGATTTTATTTCACATGGTAAACTTGATAAACAGCAAGGGTTTTTAACGCACAATTTCTGAAATGCCTTAAGGGGATTTCTAGACAATTGCATTCCCCCTGAAACAGCTCCAAATGTTCATATGGATATAAAATAACTCAATGAGTAAAATGGTGTTGATGTTTAAACGCAATAGTTAAAGAAGCTGGCAGCTGTTTGTGTACAGCCAATTCACTGCAGGATGTTTTGTATCCACCTGTCCCACCGCACAGCTTCTGAAAGAAAGCAATATACATTAGTGAATGATTTTAATTATGGGAGAAATATCTTTAAACTGGATTCTTTGTAATTTTGCTCTTGTTGGAAAAAACATTATATGCACATCAAGCTGTGAAGTCTAATGAGCAATATCACAAATGTGTGTAAGCTCTGTGCCCCTTCTCTAGCGATGTTTTAAAAATAGTGCCAACCGGAGAGTTGGCCCTCTTGCAGATTACCTGTGCATTCAACCTCATTAGCAGAGGTCTGCTTATCAGCTATGCAGTGATTATTCCTAATGAAAAATTTTATAGCAATGCTATTTCATCATAGCCGGCAGACATAGCGCTTCACTTCATTGAAACTAAATTTAGGTAGGTGAAAACTACCTTGCAGATAGAGATAATAAATGATCATTTGCCTTCTGGAAATGCATTGCCAAGCATGTAGCGAAAATATTTATCCTGATACTAAGCAGGGTTACTTTTACCTCCAAAAAAAGTATAGTTAATTATAGAACAACTAAACAAATGTTTAATCACTATACCTCACTCATTACACCTAGTAAAACCTAAAATATTTTTTGTAGCCAAGGCTGTATTCAAAAACGTTGCATCCTAGACACCCTTCTATGATAATGCTAATGATGAATAATAATAATAATACTTATTTTTATTATTATAAGTGTCTATTTGCCTTTTGTGTGCTTGCACACATATAAGAATGTTTCCTCCATATTTAATCCATTCATGCAGTGATAACAAACACACACATGCCCGGAGCTGCCACAACAATGGCACCCAGAGAGCAGTTGGGGGTTAGGTGTCATGCTCAAGAGCACTTCAGTTATGCCCCAGTAATCCTCCCATTAAAAGATCGCTCCCTTAACCACTAAGGCGTGATTGACCCTAGATGTTCCCTAATTAGTCATGGCCATTTCACCTGTCTTCAAAATATATTCTTAGTTGTTTGATGCACGAGTTAACCCTCACTTCTTGTTGCACTTCCCACGTCAAACGTCATTGCTCTCCTTATGAAATCTGATGGCCTTATGTAGCTCTATGATCTTACCAGCTCTGTGCTTACATGGTGCATTGGCAACTGCATATATATATTTCTTCCTCTCCACTCCACTACCAACCAATGATTTTTAGCAGGTGGGAGTGCATGGACCCAGCCCAAGGGCATGGACGCAGTAAGTTTGCTAGATTTTGGGCTTCCATGTATCGTTTATCTTGTTGACCATCCAAAATTGAGAGAGAGGAACTAAAATCTGTTTTTACATTATGAGCTCTTTAACCCTTTCGCTGCCAGCCTACATGCAGCTTTTGTCACTCTCTGTTGCCAGACCATGTTTCACTATTTTGCGCTACACATGTTCAACTGTGATTTTTGAAAGGATTTTCAGGGATTTGCCAGGAAAATGATATATTGTTTTTTTTCATCAGAGTCTGGGCTTTAACATGAAATGTCTTGTTTGTAATTTTCAGGTGTATTCTCAATATTTTTGGGTGAAATATGTGAATAAAAATTAAAAAAAATTTTTTTTTTACAATTTGTAGTGTTTTTTTGTAATAAAAAATGTAAGTCTTTCAATAAAATCTTATTGCGTGTGAAATACCAATTTCTCCCGGTTACAGCGATACCACATATGTATAGGTAGACACCCTTTCCTGCCCAGGAGACTCCCCCAAACTGAAACAGCGCTTTAGGGGATTTTCAGATAAAATACAACTATGCAATGCAATATGCGCACCTTGCAGTTTTACCAGAAAAACAACCCTTTACATTTGAAATACCCCCAACAAACTATATATTCTCTGGAAGTACACACCTCAAGCTTTCTAGGTGTACCAGGCGTGCTGAAGTGCCCATAGTTTTCTGGAAGTAATTCCTCAATGTATTTTTTGGTTGCAAAGAGTTTCCCAAAAAAAAGGATAAAAAAGCAGAATCAAAGCCACATTTTCCTAAAAAAACTATATACAAACAAGAAAAAACAAGTTTAATCTGAAAAAGCAACATTCCCCGAACAGAACAACACCCAACATGCATAGGTTCTGTCAAGGGAAGAGTTGCCAAACACCCCAAAGTAAATCATGTGCGTAACGGTAATATTACTTGAAAATTTCAGCTCTGCAGACAAAGTGCGCACCTTGCGATTTTTCAACCAAAACAACCCTTTACATTTGGAATAAACCCCATAAACAATAAACTCCCTGAAAGTACACATGTTAAGCTTTCTAAGCGTACCCAGCTTGTTGTAGTGGGCTCATCTTTCTGGAATTAATCCCTTAAGAACCCTTAAAAATCCCCCCAAAAAATGACGTAGGGTCCCCCTTACCCAAAGTAACCAGCCCGGGACCAGCTATGGGGGCTTGTAGGCACAGAGTGGGGGATACCTAACCCGTAAGCCAAAATACAACAGAGTGGGGGGGCCAGCTTTTGTGGCCCCCCCCACCCTGCAGCCTACGAGCCCACATAACCTATGTGGGCCCGGGCTCTTCTGCCCCCCCCTGGGCTTTGGGGAGGCAGGTAATGGGGGTGCCGGGGGTAAATGGCAAGTCACCCACTAGGGCAGGTGACTTGCCACCCCCCCCAGCCTTGTGAACTGGTATAAGGGGTCTCATGGACCCCTTACCAGTTCACAAGGGGTTAAATGTTGAATAAAAAAAATGATCTTTATTTTTTTTTTTAACTTTACTCACCTCCGATCCTGTGTCCCCCGGCGATCTCCACTGACAGTCTGCTCACGTGTTTGGAAGAGAGAACCTGGGGGGGGGGGGGGGGGCCATCACAGCCCTCTCCTCCTCCTCTGCTCGGGGCTAGCAGTTGAGATCCAGGAAGTGGGGGGAGAGGGCATTTTCTGACCTCTCCTCGCCACCGAAGAGGCTGGGGGGGCGATTGGAGGCCCCCCCAGTGAAGAGAAGACCCGGTGGGAGGCAGCGCGGACGAAGCGGGGGGATAGGATGGCACCAAATTAAAGAGGAGACCCGGCCGGATCCAACGAGGGGTCAGGTGAGTATTTTTCATTTTTATTTTTTAAACTAGCAGCGGGGAAATTCGAGCCTACGGGCTTGGCACTTAAGGCCCAGCCAAGCCAGCACGTAGGTGTTACGTGCTTGGCAACAAAAGGGTTAAATGCATCAACCATACTTTGATCAGTCTTTTTCAAGAGAAAGCTTTATCAGCCTTAGATTTAACAGGGAAAGTGCAGCTGGTTGCAACAGGCAGGGCTACAAGTGAGAAGTAATACTTTTTTATTTTTGGCCACTGTTATCCTTGTGGGGGGCCGTCTTTTCATTCAGTGCCTTTTATGGCTTATCTTGGTCTAGGCAATCAAATGCCATAGTTGATAAAACATGTGTAGAACCCTTTGTTTTTTGTATTTTTTTTTCATAGCTCACCATTCATGTCTCAGCTTGAGAAATTTAATGATGGGTCACTGATTTAATATTATATTATCTTCAAGAAAACATTGCTTGCGTGTATGATCAAGACTTGTACACTTTTCGATTGGCCACTGAATGATTTTCCCGATTCTTTTCTGTTACTTAAAAATATCTTTCAGATGTTCTTTCAAGTCATTCATCCATATCATGAAAAAAGTGCAATCACAAATTAAGGCAACTAGTTTTGCTACATTTTTATTGGAGATTATTTACGCAGTTCAAAAAGGGAAAACCAGGCAAGTTTACTGGGAAACTTCTCAAATAAATTGCACAATGCAATTATGTGTAAAATCATGTTTACGTTTTTGTAAACTTACTGTAGATGCAAAATCCCAATTTCCACCATCTCTAGAAAGCTTGATTAACCATTGCCTAAGAAAAAACATTAAAGGTGGCCATGGAAAAACAACAAAAAAGGCACTTTGGGTCACAGCCATGAAAGATCCATAGCCATACTAGAAAAGCACCTTGAAACATAATATCTGTGCTAAGCAGCTTTAAGCAGCCTAGGTTAATGTTTTGAAGCACAATTTTTATCCTCTAAGGGTTTGCTAACAAAAGATTTTAATTGAAAACTAGCTATAGCTTGCTATGAGCTTTATAACAAATTTGCAATGTTGAGCTGCTGACTTCACTAAAAGTGATAAAAACAATAAGCTGCAGACAAGACTTACCTAGTTCCTGGTTGGGACATGGTGCAGAGTAACAACAAATGGCAGCCAAATATCTACTTTAAATCAGATAACCAAATTGGTTTGCCCCGGGAAGGGCTTTCATCTAGCTCTGGAGTTTTGGTCCAGCCTACCCTGTGATAGGGTTTTATTACCATAAACAGAGCTGCTTGCTGAACATTACATATGCACAACAAATGGCAAATGTGATTGGATAAGCACCTGCAGATTGCATCATAGGACGGGGGAAGGGACTTTTTTCTGGGCAATCTGGGGGGTTTCACACAGCGGAGCAGGGAAAAAAAACCTTGGCTAGTCACTTGCTTTGATTTGCTTAAAAACATTTTCTCAATGCTTGTACGGGAATTTGGCAACAATAAGCATCTACTCCAGTCCATATCCTCTAGGGGCGAGGATAGAGGTGTTGATTGCATTAGAATGATTGGAGCTATGAAGTGTTAGTGGGCTAAATCACAGGAACAATCTTGTGTATGAAGTTGAGTGCAGTGACCTGTGAATGGTGTAGTGCAATAGAACCAACTTTGCCCTGCAGGAGTGTGGCTGTGTAACTATATTTTCAGAACACAGGATGTTTTTATGTGAAAATGAAGAAGCCGAGCTTGAATAGATTGGGGGGGGGGGGTGAGACACCTTGTTCTGGCTGCCTATAATGCAGTGTTAACAGCCCACCAAGGCAGTTCCAGTCATGCTAATGCAATTAACCCTTTGAGTGCCGGCCTACCGAGATTTTTTGTCACAATCTGTTGCCAGAAGACTTTTCACGTTTTTGCGCTACACGTGTGCAACCTTGATTTTTGAAGGGATTTCCAGGGATTTCGATGAAAATTATATATTGTTTTTTTCAGCAGAGTCTGGGCTTCAACATGAAATGTCTTGTTTGGCCTTTTTTAGTGTATTCTCAATACTTTTGGGTGAAATATGTGCAAAAAAATGAAAAAAACCAATTTTTTACAATTTGTAGTGTTTTTTTTGTAATAAAAAATGTAAGTTTGTTAATAAAATATTATTGCGTGTGAAAGCCCTATTTCTCCCGGTTACAATGGTACCACATATGTATAGGTATACCCTTTTCCTGAAACAGCAGTTTAGGGGATTCCAGATAGGATACAACTATGCAATATGATTGCATAGTTGTAAGGGGTTAATAAAAAAAAAAAATGACATAGGGTTCCCCCTCCCAGGGGGGGGGGGACCTCATTTCTTTTTTGGAATTCTAAGGGTTAAAAACCCTTAAAATCCCCCAAAAAAATGACATAGGGTCCCCCTTACCCAGCATTACTGACCCGGACCAGCTATGGGGGCTTGTAGAACAGGGCGCAGGGGCCAGCGTTGGTGGCCTCTGGCCCTGCAGGCTACTAGCCCACATAGCCACGTGGCCCGGGCCCTTCTGCCCCCCCCTGGCCGTTGGGGAGGCAGGTAATGGGGGGCTGGGGGTTATGGCAAGTCACCTGCTTGCCGCAGGTGACCTGCCATACCCAGAGCCTTGTGAACTGGTATAAGGAGTCTCATGGACCCCTTACCAGTTCACAAAGGGTTAAGTTAAAAAAAAGACACCAGACAAGTTCTTTATTATTCTTTTTTCACTTATACTTACCTCCCATCCAGTGTCCCACGCTGCTGCAGATGACAGTTGTCGGTAGTGATCAGAGCAGGGAGGGTGACAGGCAGGGAGATCAGAGCCACCCTGCCTGCCACCCTCCCTGCTCCGATCGCTGCTGACAACTGACAGATCGGAGCTTGGGTGCCAGTAACCCGAGGAGCGGGATGACGTCATCAAGTGGGCGGAGTTAGGGGCGGGGCTAGGGGCGGGGCCAGCGCCGGCCGAAGAGGATGGTGATGGCCCGTTTCTGGGCCCTCACAAGCAGCGTGGAAAGCCCAGGGGGGGGATCGGAGCCCCCCCTGTTGAAGAGAAGACCCGGGGAGAGCCATCGCGCTGCCAGGTGAGTAAATGTCATTTCCTTTTTTTTTTTTTTTTCAGATGTCGGCGCCGGCGGGGGGTGGGCCTATTACGGGCCCCCTCCTGAAGATCAGAGGCCTGGGGGCAGAAATCTAACAGCGGATTCTTGTACAGAATCGCTGGCCCTTTCAAATGAGGGGTAAGGTAAGTCTGTATGTTTTTTACTTTTTGTTTTATGGGCCTCTAAAGTCAGCTACGTGACTCTCACGTAGCTGGCACTTAACGGTTGGAGAGGCAGCTACGTGAGAGTCACGTAGCTGGCACTAGAAGGGTTAACACATCACCTCCATACAGTATGGGAAAGTGTATGGGAAAGTGCTGAATGGTGTATACTTCTCCCTTGCTTTGCTCAATCAGGCATGATCCATGCCGGGTTTACAGGACCCCAGTCCACATCCAGAGTCCTCTACGGGTTTTTCCCCTAATCCCAGTTCTCACGCAGGTAATAAGGCTAATAGCGAGGAAGCCTAATACAAGGAACAGCCTGGGATGCGGAGCCCAGGCTATACTGCTCACAGAGACTGTCTGAATGCAGCTGAAGGACTTTGTTTGTGTCCCCCAAACTTGGGCTTCTGGATTAACAGCGTGGACTTGTATGCCCTGTAAGCAGACCTGTTCCAACAAGGACTTGCAGTTTGCTGGATTATCCTACCCTGGACTTTACTAGAGATGGTGAGGTAACCGCTTGATGTACTGCATTGTAGGATGCAACCTTCTCTGAAGTAAGAGATTGGCTGTTGAATATTTGTTCTCAATAAAACTTTTTGATTTGAAGAAGAACTGTCGTCCGAGTCACTGCCGTTCGCCCCAGATCCTGACAACAGATTATGGTTTATGGTAAAGGGATGATGTGGTTTGCAGCCATTACTTTTCGACTTTTTGATGCTAGATTACTAGACAAGGCACTTTAAACTGAGAAAAACTAAGCATCAAGTTGCTTTAATTTATTTCTACAGATGTATATGCATACTCCAAAGCTAGAGACTGGGATTCAGAAGTAGCGTATTGTAAATAATAGTGAAAGAGTTCATACAATTAGCGCAATCTAAATTATTCTTATATTGAATGCAACAGATATTGCTGCATATTCACAAAAAAAGCAAGCAATATACCAACAACCTTTCTGGAGGAAAGTGCAACCAAAACGGTCTCTGCTAATTCAACGTGGATGTGGGTTGATTTCCAAAGAAGGCCAGTGCTGGGAAGACAACTTGTGCTGTGATATAAACACCAGCAGCAGTTATACAAGGTTATATGGCATATGGTTATTCAAGGCTTTGACCATTTTTGATGATTGTCAGGACTTCTGCTAAAATCTGTGTTAACTAATCTCAGTTTAAATAGATTTAATGGAAGCTATATTACAAGTTAGAACAAGACCTAAAATTATTAAAAAATAAATCTACAATAACTGTTTGTTAAAAAATCTATGAAGCCAGACCTGAATTGTGGGTAATTATTAGGTATCTTCTGCTGCTGATATTGTTGTATTTCATTTGCAGTGAGAATGACAGATGAGCCTGCCAGGATGTATCTAAAGACTTTGCTACTACTGTAAATATAACAATAGTACTGCAAACTAGCTTACAGAAATAAGACCTCAACATCTGAAACTCGGCAGCAAAATGCTTTATATAGGCTACAGTGGCTTCCAAGTTGCATTCGAACAAGAACACTAATTTGTTTTGACATTAAAATAGTAGGTTTTGTTGATGGAGTAACTAAATTTGACGGGGCCCTGGTGTGAATATTAAACAGGGCCCTGTCAAGGCTCATAAGTAAACTTCTGTCTTTAAACTCAAATGGATGCAGCTAGACAACTAAAGATTGAAACAACATTGATAAATGGTGCTTCCTTTCTCTAAATGATGCCAAGTGAGCACAAATATGATAAATATGGTGGAAGAGCAACAATGATGGGGCGCCCCTGAGTTTCTGTGCCCCAGGGCAGTCAAACTCCCTATAGTCACTCTCCTAGTTTTTGTATTTTACATTTGCTCCTTTGTTATGTGAATAGTTATATTTCATACATGTCATCGCTTCTGCTAATGATTTGCAATAAGAGTATGTTGTCAATGGATACTTTTATGAAGTCACATCATCAATGCATGATCTTTTTCTTAGGGTAGGTTCCAGCCAGACACGATAATTAGCAATGAAAAAAAATGCCCCATGAGAGTCTGTAATACTGTCTATTATGCTACCCACTTAATTAGTTGGTAGGAGAATATGCAATCTGTTTACAGTAAATAGGTGTTAAACGCTCATTCAGGAAACGTTCATTGATCATGTTTGTTAGAAGTTATAAAGCTTATCCAACCTTTGAGTTTCTGTGCTGCATAAAACTTACCATTGTAAATCAGCATAAGGTTCCAAAAGTACATAAAAATATTTGATAAAGACAAAATCTAGGCAAACTGTTTAATTTAGTTTTGGAGTGGGAAAGGTTTAGAGAAAATGTCATGTTGTTTTAGGGCCTTATTCATGAAGCTCTAGTGCCAGGTAGTGCCTTGTAAGCAGCAGGTAGTGGCAGGTGAACACTGGACACAGCACGCAATTACACATTTATGAAGCCGAATCTGGTGAGCGACTGGAATAACGTCATGTAGAGTACGATTCATCATTATCCCAAGCTCAGCGTACAGCGCCGGCGTTCTACCTTGCAGGGCGCCACGTATTACCTCTCAATACCTGGCGCTTTCCCATACATTTCTATTGACGATCCTTACATCACTTTCCTTAATCCTTTAAATCCCTTTTTTTTTTTATAACATCTCAAATCTTGACATGTATCCTGGCCTAGAAAATGACATTTTTGAAAACTTTTTTGATTTTTAATATTTTTATGCAGAATTGTCCTTACATGTCTGGTATTAAAGTGTTCATGTTACAATGTAATAACAATGTAATTCCATATGTTTTCGCTTTGTTACTAGTGGATACATGTTCAAAAACAGACTTTAATCACACAGCTTCTGGCGCTATAGGCTACAACAACACGATTTTGAACGCTGGCGCTGTGTGAGGCTTTTTTTGATGAATATGGCGTGAGTCAGTCGCACTGAGCTGGCGCTACCTTTCGCTTCCATACAGCGTAGTACTGCGACTCACACAACATATTCATCAATGCCGGCGAGCGTCTAAGGCGCTCTGAAACAAAGATCCATGGCCGAGCACAGTGACTACTAGCGGTCGCTCTGAAAACTGCGCTACAGACACTCATATGTTGCTACCTGGCATTAGTAATGAATCACTCTGTTAGCTTTCTGCTACTACATTGTGGAGATATACTGTAACCTCACTTCTCTAATGTGCTACCCAAAACAGAAAAAAATTTAAGAGAAAAAGCCTATATATCCACAATAGAGACTATGAGGATAGAAACCAAATAAATAACAGTTCCTAAAGTATGGATGCTCGCAAGGGTTACTATAGTCTTGCCCCTCATACAAACAGCTCAAATGCCAGCACTCAAAATATGAATTGAAAGATACTTCCTCTCAGCCAAGTAACTGAAAAAAATAATGGTATAAAACAGGGCATGTATGATTGTCCAGGCTAAAATACTCTATATTCACCTTTTGTCCCCCCGCAGATGGTCACTTCAGTTATAGATTACCACATCTCTGGTTACTGCTCCTTACATTACACCATTGTTACCAGGTTTAAACATTTTAATCTGAACAGTACATTGGACCATCCACCAGGAGACCCATCAGCAGCAATGCCCCCTATACCCTGGATTTCTACCTACTCTCCAATACCTCAAACAATATGATGGGCAGACCGGTGGGTGGTACACAAGCACTGAAGCTGGCCAACCTCCAGGCATGCACCAAATAGAAGAATAGTACCAGTTCTCACATAACAAGATGCATGTAATAAAATGCAACTTCTGTAAATTAATCAAATAAAGTATGCTAATCATTATTGTGGTGGGATCAAATTTGCCCGTCATACAGTAGCAAAATTGTTTGCACTCATACTGATTAATTATAAAGTCATTGTTTAGACATAAAACATAAAGACATAAAAAATCATATTAGGAGAAAAAATATTGAGGATTTCACTGTTACTGAATCACCAGTCAGGAAGACAATGAAAGTCAATAATTGCATTGTTTTCCTAGCTGGTTATTCAGCAACAGTGAAATGCTCTGCCTTTTTTCTCTTAAAGTGAATTCTTACTACCACAAGATTTTTTTTCAACTCTGAATCAAGGCCATTAAGACAAAAAAAGGTATACTCACCTTTTAACCTCCACAGAATATCACTGCCATACCAATGCTTTGAAACTCACCTGATCATTCAAACCAATCTAGTGCAGGCAGTCTTTCAGCCACAGTAATGTGCCCAAGGCCTAACCAGGGCCTAGGTCCACCTTGCGGAGTGGCTGCATCACTGTGACTGAAGGCAGGAGGGGGAGATTGTGTCCAACATGGATGTGAGGTTGAGGACCAACGGTGCTGGACTAGAATAAGGGGTTGGGTGTGTTTCCAAGCCCTGGAAAAAGAGTGCTTGGCTGTAGGGAATGAAAAGTGAGAATAGCCTTTTTTTTGCTTTAATGCTTGAGCAATCCCTTAAACTTTTCTTTACAAAAAGCACAGTCAACCCATTTAAGTATTGACCAAATTTCTTACCTCATCCCAGCCCCTAGCTGCTACTGGTGCTCAAAAATGAAATATCCAAACAGAAAACCACTGGTGTATTTTGTGCACCCTATGTGACCTACTTTTAGAGAGAATTGTCATTAGATAAATTAATAACATAAGTGTCTTTATATTTAAAGGTAATACAAATCATTGCTGGCACAGTGTGTCTTACATTGTCCCTCTCTACCTAGTTCTTGAGTTAGCAAACCACCAAACAGGTGCAATGGTTCACAACATAAAATTGAAACTGTGTGGGAGGGTGCAAAGCACTGAACTACAGAAAGGATAAGAGATGTTATACCTGCCTCTTGTATTCTGCTCTCTTTAAACTAAGAGGCCGATTCATTAATAGCGGCAGGTAGCGACAGTTGAGCCACTGTAGCGGCATTTTTCAGAGCGCCCGCTAGTAGTCGCTGTGCTTGGCCGTTGTTTGGTAGTTGATAGCGACTCAGTCGGTTTGCTGTAATGTTGAATATTGGGTGAGGAGTCGCTATTTGACAGGTTCCGCGCTGTATGGGAGCGCATGATAGCGACTGGCTCTAGCGACCGGCTCCCACCATATTCATTAAAAAATCACGCTCAAAAAATTCTTGCGCTGTAAAATGTATGTTTAAACCCCAGAGCGCTGGCGGCGATGGGTTAAAAGTAGTTTTTTAACCCCCAAACAACCATATTTTTGGAAACCAAAAAAAACTAGTTTTTTAAATAATTTTGTAATATGAATACATTAATATCAGACCTGTAATATCAATTCTGTACAATTATTTATTTATTTTTTTACCTTAAAAAAATTATCTAAAATGGCAGAAGTGGTCACAGAATTTTAGATTTTTCCATTGAAATGCATTGGAGTGCGCCAGGTAGCAAGAGGTCATACCTGTCGCTGTTCAAGGTAGGACGCTGACGCTGTGGGCTGAGGCTGGAATAATGATGAATGAGTGGCTATATGGCACAATCTCAGTCGCTAAGCAGGATTGGCTTGATAAATGTGTGATTGTGGTGGGGAGCCGGCGTTCTTGTGGCGGGGCCCGTCATTACCGGCCGCTCACCAGTCGCTACCTGTCGCTATTCCTTCATAAATAAGGGCCAATGTGGGGTTATATATTTACCATATGATTTCTCTGTCAAAAAGAGCTTATTCTGTTGCATTTTTATTTATTGCTGACTGCAATTCAATAAAGTTTTCTTAAAATTTCCCCCGAAATTTAGAACCACATTCAAACTTTATTCTAAAATAAAATGTCATAAATTACAGCAGGATTCAATGAAGAGAGGGAGATGCATGATTACCACCTAAAGCAGGGGTGGGCAATTATTTTTTTCATGGGGCCACATGAGAAACTAAAAATATTGTGGAGGGCCGGGCCAAAAGGCTGAACTCAATTCTGCATAATATAATTGGATTTTGTTATAAAAACCAGTAAATAGCATTGTTTTGACAAGCTGCTACGAGTATATGTTATAGTTAAACAATGAAAAAGTGAGATTGCCTTACAAAAAAATGTAATTTATTAAATAAACCATTATTATTATTATTGGTATGCTTCCGGGGTGGGGGACCCGATTTTTTGGGGAATTAACCCCCCCAAAAAATGGTGTGAGGTCCCCCCTACCCAGCATTACCAGCCCGGGGACCAGCTATGGGGCTTATAGAACAGAGCGCAGGGGCCAGCTTTGGTGGCTCCCCCGCCCTTCCTGCTACAAAAGCCAAAACCTCATATCCCCGGGATCTTCTGCCTCCCCCCCGGGTTTAGGGGAGGCAAGTAATGGGGGGGCGGGGGTTACTGGCAAGTCACCCGCTAGCTGCAGGTGACTTGCCAGCCCCCTAAGCCTTGTTAACTGGTATGCCCCCTCCTGAAGCCGGAAGAGCCCCTTGGGGTAATCGGATACCCCCAGGGTGAAGAGAAGACCCGTCCCGTTCGAACAAGGGGTCAGGTGAGTTTTAATTTACTTTATTTTTTACACTAGCAGGAGGGAAAGCCAGCCCGTAGGTACTACGGGCTTGGCACTTAACGGCTGGAGAAGCAACCCTGCAGTACCGGGCTTAGCAAGCTGCAGGCGCCTCGCAGGGAGCATGAGTGGAGGGACTCCGCCAGCCAACTCAGCCCGGGCTGGTAAGAGGCAATCAAAGGGCCTACAATGCCCAGGTCTGACCTAAAGCAATAAAATTATCCTATACCCAGAAAGGAAGTTTGTCATCACCTTATAACCTCAGCTCAGTGCCCCAGACACAGTGCTGTTTTTCGGGCACTTGTCTGGGCATAGAAGGTGATGACATAAACATCCTTTCTGGGTATAGGATCACTTTAACTAGAGCAATGTGACAACTTTTGTCAATTACTTTGTTAAAAGTAAATACAGCCCAGAGTGAATGTTTTAGGTGTCAAAGCAGTAGTCTAGTCATAATATAAGTACTCCTACCCTTGGCCTCCTTTGTTGCTGAGGCAGGATGGGGGGAAGGCTTAAACCGGACCTTCAGCATCATTTAATGAAAAGCCCAAACCTTTACATTCAAAACTATTCACCAGCATCTAAAATGAATATATTTTAAGTTTTTAGTCACTTACTTATTATTCTTTCCCACACTGGCCTGCCACTCTGTTCAGGATACGGGCGCCTCCACCTTGCCTCAGAAGCATCACATACTAAGGACAGGAGGGGAGGGCAAACGATCGGGGGCCATGTTATAGCTGTGCTTTGCACAGAGCAGGGCTGGAGTTAGGAAAAGGACAGGAATCACAGAATGCAGAGCAACACAGTCAGAAGACACTTCCTATTTACAGGCAGCCTGAGACTCCATGGGCCGCGATCATGGATGTTTAAAGACTCAGAACTTGCAGTAGATGCAGATAGGATGATTTCTAATGTGAGCAATCTGTATGTACAGGGTGGGGAAAACATATAAGATATGCTCTAATTCAGGGTGAAGGTCTGGTTTAAAAAACATCTTACCTGGTCTGTGTAATCTAGCCCAATCGCTAGCTATGGGTGTGGTCATCTTGGTCAAAGCGCACTAAGATGACCACACCCATGTTACCGATGGAAAGAGCTGAATTACCAAACAAGGTAAGTGGTTTTATTTTTTCATTGCCCCATTCTCACCACCAGACAGACAGGTAGATAGATACAGCGAGGGAGAGATAGATAGATAGATAGATAGATAGATAGATAGATAGATAGAACAGAAGAAGCTGAGCGAGGGACAGATAGAGAAGGAGAGAGGCTGTGACAGTGACAGAGAAAGACAGGGACAGTTTAAAGTGTTTGCATTAGCTTTCAAACCTATTTAGTGTTAATAAAACACCTGCCTATTTAGCTTTTCCTTTTCCTGGTGTCATTCTTTAAAAAGCGTGCTAGCATTAATATTTCAAGAGTACCTGTCTACTAACTGGTTGCATTCTGTAATGAAATTCCCTTTTTAGGCAAACTTTGCCTTTCGCCGGGGGGGGGGGGGGGGGGGGCATCCCAAACACTAGCATAAATATTTCCTGTCTACTAACTGGTTGCATTTTGTAATCAAAGTCACTTTTACACTATCAAAGCAGCCAAGCTGTGCATTTGAAGAGGGGGCATCCCAAACACTAGCATTAATATTTCAAGAGCCTCTGTCTACTAACTGGTTGCATTTTGTAATCAAAGTCACTTTTCCACTATCAAAGCAGCCAAGCTGTGTATTTGAAGAGGGGGCATCCTAAACACTAGCATAAATATTTCAAGAGTACCTGTCTACTAACTGGTTGCATTTTGTAACCAATGTCACTTTTTAAGCAAACTTTGCCTTTCGCCGGGGAGGGGGGGGGGGGCATCCCAAATACTAGCACATGTCTTTTAAGAATACCTGCCCACTTACCTTTTGCCTTTTGTATAAAAAAGTCTGGTTTACAAGTGTAAAGCACCCATTGTCTTTCACTGGGGGGCATTGTCAGTGCTAGCACTTATCTTTTAAGAGTACCTGCCTACTAACCTTTTGCCTTTTTTTAAAAAAGACTGGTTTTCAAGTTTAAAGCACCCATTGCCTTTCACCGGGGGCCATTGTCAGTGCTACCATTTATCTTTTAAGAGTACCCGCCTACTAACCTTTTGCCTTTTGTATAAAAAAGTCTGGTTTTAAAGTTTAAAAGACCCATTGCCTTTCACCGGGGGCCATTGTCAGGGCTACCACTTATCTTTTAAGAGTACCTGCCTACTAACCTTTTGCCTTTTTAAAAAAAAAGTCTGGTTTTCAAGTTTAAAGCACCCATTGTCTTTCACCGGGGGCCATTGTCAGTGCTACCACTTATCGTTTAAGAGTACCGTCCGACTTACCTTTTGCCTTTTGTATAAAAAAAGTCTGGTTTTCAAGTTTAAAGCACCCATTGTCTTTCACCGGGGGGGGGGGGGGGGGGGGGAGGCAACCCGAATACTAGCACTTAGCATTTAAGAGTACCTGCATCTTTACCTTTTTTACATTTTGAACAAAAAAACATGTTATAAAACTTTAAAACTTTAACTCTGACCAGGGCCATCCTGTGTAAGACCATCTGACAGTGTCTTTTTGCATTAGCTTTTAGCTACAGTGTCTGCTTATTTTGATCTAACCTTTCTACACACCTGCTGTTACAAAAATACTGTTCTAGTTGTAGTGTAGTGTATTGTTTTCCCCTCCTAAACGCAGTAAAAATGTCAGGCAGAGATGTGCCAGGATGTGCACCGAGGAGAGGCCTAGATTCATCAGGCAGAGGTCGCAGCAGACTAGGGGCGAGTGGCAGCAGGAGTTGCGGTGAGAGGCCTGATCTCCCGGTATCTGCTAGCGGTCATGTCTCGACCAGCAATACATCTTTCAGAGAGCTGATGGCTAGTGCTGAGCCGAGGTGGAGAGTCCTAAGCCATCATTTCTTTGCAAAGAAGGCAATACCAGCCCTGCACAAATTTGTTGAGCAGAAGGTGGGCCAGTCCTTGAGCCTGTCGGTGTGCACCACATCTGGAGCTGTAACTACGGTCAGGACGAATACATGTCCTTTACGGCCCACTGGGTGAATGTGGTTCCTGCACAGCAACTTGGACAGGTCACACCGCTTCGGTCTCCACGCTCCCAGGCCGTCACAGTGTGTGATTCCGCCTCCTCATCCTCCACCGTCTCCTCAGCCCCCACTGTCCGGTCAATTCTCAATGCCCCTTCAGCCTACCATGTGTGCAGGGCACGGCGGTGTCACGCTGTGCTTCACATGGTTTGCCTTGGTGAACGGAGTCACTCCTGAAATTCATTCATCAAGAAATCAAAACATGGCTTACTCTGTGAAAATTGGAAATGGGAACCATGGTGACTGACAATGGGAGTAACATCTTGTCTGCACTGCGACAAGGAAGCCTGAGCCATGCGCCCTGTATGGCACACGTGTTCAACCTAGTTGTCAAGCATTTTCTGAAGTCTTCCCCCCATCTGCAAGACATCCTAACAACGGGAAGGAAACTTTGTATGCACTTCAGCCACTCCTACACCGCCAAGCACACCCTTCTTGAGCTACAGCATCAGAACGGTATCCCCCAACATAGTCTGATTTGTGATGTTTACACCCATTGGAATTCCACCCTACATATGTTAGATCTACTATACGAACAGAAAAAAGCCATCAATGATGTCTTGCTGATCCAAGCAGATAGGGGGACTCCCCTGTGTAACTTTAATGGGAACCAGTGGCAGCTCATACGTGACACCTGCCGTTTGCTCAGGCCCTTTGAGGAAGCCACTTTATTTGTCAGTCACCAGGATTACGGCCACTTGATTCCGCTGCTTCATGTAATACAACACATGTTGGGAACCATGGCTGGTCAGGGCACTGGAGACATGGCGCATACATTTCACGGCCACATAAACCCAGTGGGAGCTGTGGAGGAGGAGGAGCACAGTGAAGCACAGTTTAGTTTTGGCGAAATGGGCGGTTTATATAGTCATCTGACAGGAGAGGAGGAGCAGGAGCAGCCAGTGGAGCTAGAGGGTTGTGAGGAAGGCGAGACAGAGGACCCAGACACACCGTGGCAGTATGCAGTGGAGATGGAAACAGGTAGTCCCTCCGAGTCACTTGCACAAATGGCATGATGCATGATCACGTGCTTGGGTAGTGACCGCAGAATTGTCTCTATTTTTCAGCAGGATGACTTCTGGCTCTCCACTTCATTGGACCCTAGCTACCTGCACAAAATGGGGGCAATTTTTACACCCACTGAGAGGGAAAACAAACTGACCTACTACAAAGACATTCTACGTAGTCAGTTGGCCGATGCCTATCTGCGCCATGGTCCATACTCTCGCAGGTCTGACTTGGGGGGATCTCTGTGCTCCATCAGCAGCAGCCTCAGTCTTCAGTCGCTAATGAGTAGCTTTCTGCACCTGCATAGTGAAGCTACACATGAGCAGCAGGAAGACCTGGAGCAGGGCCCGAACCAGCAGGTCGTGTCATACCTTGAAATGACGATTCCAATGTACCTTAAGGATCCGCTGGACTTCCGGGCAGCCAAACTTGACTTGTGGCCGCAGCTGGCAGAGTTTGCCCTGGGAAAGCTGTCCTGCTCGGCCAGTAGTGTGACATCTGAGCGGGTTTTTAGTGCTGCGGGGGCCCTAGTAACGCCAAGGAGAACTCGTCTGTCCACTAATAATGTGGAGAGACTCACCTTTGTCAAGATGAATCAGGCATGGATCAGCCAGGATTTCCACCCACCAATAGCTGATGCATGCGAGTAGCTGATGCATGGTAGCTCCTTCTGCTGCTGCCAACTCCAGGGTGTGTCTTTCAGGCAATACATGGGCTCCTTATGCTGCTGCCAACTCCTGGATGTGTCTTTCAGGCAATATACGGGCACCTAATGCTGCTACCAACTCCAGGGTGTGTCTTTCAGGCAATATATGAGCTCCTTCTGCTGCTGCCAACTCCCGGGTGTGTCTTTCAGGCAATATATGGACTCCTAATGCTGCTGCTTCTGTCAACTTCAGGGTGTGTTTTTCAGGCAATATATGGGCTCCTAATGCTGCTGCCAACTCCAGGGTGTGTTTTTCAGGCAATATATGGGCTCCCTATGCTGCTGCCAACTTCAGGGTGTGTTTTTCATGCAATATATGGGCTCCCTATGCTGCTGCCAACTCCAATGTGTTTTTCAGGCAATATATGAGCTCCTAATACTGCTGCCAACTCCAATGTGTTTTTAGGCAATATATGGGCTCCCTATGCTGCTGCCAACTCCACTGTATGTCTTTCAGGCAATATATGGGCTCCTAATGCTGCTGCCAACTCCATGGTGTGTTTTTCAGGTAATATATGGGCTCCCTATGCTGCTGCCAACTCCAGGGTGTGTTCTTCAGGCAATATATGGGTCCCATATGCTGCTGCCAACTCCAATGTGTTTTTCAGGCAATTTTTGAGCTCCTAATACTGCTGCCAAGTCCAGAGTGTGTCTTTCAGGTAATATATGGGCTCATAATGCTGCTGCCAACTCCTGAGTGTGTTTTTCAGGCAATATATGGGCTCCATATTCTGCTGCCAACTCCAGGGTGTGTTTTTCAGACAATATATGGGTTCCTTAAGCTGCTGCCAACTCCAGTGTCTCTTTCAAGCAATATATGGGCTCCTAATGCTGCTGCCAACTCCAGGGTGTGTTTTTCAGGCAATATATGGGCTCCTAATGCTGCTGCCAACTCCAGGGTGTGTTTTTCAGGCAATATATGGGCTCCCTATGCTGCTGCCAACTTCAATGTGTCTTTCAGGCAATATATGGGCTCCCTATGCTGCTGCCAAATTCAGGGTGTGTTTTTCAGGCAATATATGGGCTCATCATGCTGATTCCACCTCAAGGCTCTCTAATTGTGCCCCTCTGTGACAGCGAATCTAATAGCGACGCCTCTGATCTCCATGTCATACTTCTTTACAATATTATTTCACTAACCCAGCATGCATCCTATGCATGTTACAGCCAAGCAAAACGTGCTGCAACCTTATGGAGGCTCTCGGAAGCCCAGAAATAGCCGTTTTTAATAGCATTTCATTGCGAATAAATTCGGACCGAAACAAATTTTTCCGGAAAATTCGGCGAATCGGCCGAATCTATTTTTTCAAAAGTTCGCTCATCTCTATTTATTAGGTACAAATCTTATCAAACTCAACTGAACAAACTAAACGAAACAGTGGAGTGTTCAGAGAAACTGGGTGGTCACGTACTCTCACTGTCAGAAATTAAAATGAAATAATGCTTTTCCTATGATAGGGAGCTGGAAGAGAGCTTGAACTATTTTTATTCACTGAAGTTGAGCATAACCACTCTTTAATTTCTAATAACATTCTGAAAAAATTCTTTAATAAAAGCAGAGCTCTAGTTACAGCCAAACATGCCTTTGAGACATGGATAGCTATTGTTCCTGGAGGAAAGTCACTTTTTTTTTTAGTATTGTATTAATCATGTGTTATAGGACAGCATAAATTTAAGTGAAAATGCAGATTTGTCTCTCAGCGGCAAGTCCTCAGCTACAAAATGGCCTACATGATTGATCTATGATTAACGGCATAAGCCCACTGTGTTATGAATGATCAATGAACATTATCATCAGAACAATGTCATGCTGTTACAATTATGGAGCATCATAAATGCAAACATAATTGCATTCTGTTTAATGATCTCATTAGAGATTTCTTCAGGAAAAAAATTGAAGGGCGCCATAAAGCTTGGTAGACTTTTATTTTCCATATTAGCTCAAAAGCAATGCTGACAGTATAGATAGAAAAGATTTGCAAGGACACATGGCAGAATTCTCATATGCACCTATATTATAGCTTTGATTGGTTATTAAACTTGCTGTTGATATTGCTTAAAACATAAAATTAATGCAATGCTTATTTAAGATTCAAAATGTTTTTTGGAAACTAATTAACACAATGTATTAAATGGTCATGCAGATTTATCTAGAATTTAGTATTAGTATTTACTATTTTAAACAGGATTATTCTGGTTCCTGCACAATAATTGCTAAATAAGCTAGCAATCAATGTATCTCTTTCATGGCTCATGTTAATGCCAGCTTATCTGTGTGCAGCCAAGCACAGCCATTCTGTTATGGCGGGTGATGTCGCTGTCCAGCCGTGCATGCACCTTAGGATCCAGGTAAGGTAAGAACAGAGGGGGAACCATGGAGGGGGATTCCCACAGCTGGGCATCCCAAACCGGAGGGAACTGACAAAATCCCGGGAAATGGATTTTGTACCACTTAAAATGAAACCTAATTAGCGAGGGAGCTTGCTTCATTATAAAGGAAGGAAGAGTTTGCAGATGGTGAAGCTGTTTTTAGACAAAACCACTGCACTGAATGAGATGGTAAACAGAGTATATTTTTAAATTCTTCTGAATTACAGTAATGGCACTACTGAGTTTTACCAAGTGAGCCATTGAGAATAGTTGAAGAGTCAAGATTTGATTGCAAATTTTGACTTATTTGCCTTGAATGTCCGATATAATTGTAATTAACTTAATCTAAATGACCCTCTTATTTAAATTGATCATTTTTTGGGATCCTCGAAGTGGGACAGTTTAAATCGGTTTGTGGGTGATGGGTAGTGGTGTCGCTTAGCTTGTGACTTAACTACTGGTCACATTCTCTAGGAATATTTGGTCCATAAAAGCTATTGGTATCTAGCATTTTGCAGTTGGTGTGACCGTCTTGCCGATGTCGCCAAAGTGAAACATTTAGGTGTTTTTAGAGGGACAGTGGGCTTCAAAGTGTTTTTTTTTTTTAAACATGTTTGACTGTGTGCTGTTTTTTTTTTCATCAGTATTTTTATTGAGAATATATGAGAAGTACATTACATTGCAGTGAACGTTACATTTTGTGGAGCATATAATTACACCCAAAGGGGTGTCAACATATAAACAAATTGTAAACATTATCTCGAAAAGCAAGGTATGGGATGCGTGTGGCAAAAGACCATGTACCTGAGGAAGAAGAACGGAAGACTAGGGGTGGGGGGCAAGAGTGACAGAAATAGTGGGGCAAAGAGAGGGAAAGGGAAAGATTTGGGAGTGGGTGTCCAGCCGCCAGTAGACGCGAGATGCATACAACACATCACTGAGATGTGAGGAGGGAGCGGTCAAAATTTTTAGGTTGGAAGTGTGTAATCCAACCTTCCCAGATGGCCAAGAAGGGGGCAAGGTCGCCTTGCATCGAGGCTGCCATCTTCTCGAAGAACATAACTTCATTGATGCAGGGGACCAGGCTCCCACTAGGGATCATTTTCTTCTTCCATTAATGTGCTATGATAAGTTTAGCGGCCGTAAGGATGTGTCTAATAAGCTCAAAGTGTGACCTTGTACATCCAGGGGGTTTCAAATTAAGCAAGGCAAGTTGAGGTGAAGGGGTCAGGTGTAACCCTGTTGCTTTCCTTACAAGGTAATAGACCTTAGCCCAAAAATGGCAGACCACCCTACATTCCCACTAGAGATGAGCAAACTTTTGAAAAATTCGATTCGGCTGATTCGCCGAATTTTCCGACAAAATTTGTTATGGTCCGAATTTATTCGTGACTAATCGCTATTAAAAATGGCTATTTCTGAGCTTCCTAGAACCTCAATAGGGTTGTAAACCATTCTGCCTTGCTGTAACACGCATAGGATGCGTGCTGGGTTAGTGAAATAATACTTTAAATAATTATGACATGCAGATCAGAGGCATCGCTATTAGAATCACAGAGCGGCACAATTACAGAGAGCTGAGGTGGCATCACTATGAGGGGCCCCTATATTGCCTGAAAAACACACCCTGCAGCTGGCAGCAGCAGGAGCCCAAATATTGGCTGAAAGACATCCTGGAGTTGGCAGCAGGAGCCCAAAAATTGACCTGAAGACACACACTGGAGTTGGCAGCAGGAGCCCAAAAATTGGCCGAAAGAGACACTGGAGTTGCCAGCAGCAGCAGGAGCCCAAACATTGGCTGAAAGAGACACTGGAGTTGGCAGCAGGAGCCCAAAAATTGGCCTAAAGACACACTGGAGTTGGCAGCAGCAGGAACCCAAACATTGGCTGAAAGAGACACTGGGGTTGGCAGCAGCACTGGGGTTGGCAGCAGCATCAGGAGCCCAAAAAAGAGAGACACACCCTGGAGTTGCAAGCAGCGGCAGCAGCGGCAGGAGTCCAAACATCGCTTGAAAGAGACACTGGAGTTGGCAGCAGGAGCAGCAGGAGCCCAAACATTGCTTGAAAGACACACTGGAGTTGGCAGCAGGAGCAGCAGGAGCCCAAACATTGCTTGAAAGACACACTGGAGTTGGCAGGAGGAGCAGCAGGAGCCCAAATATTGCTTGAAAGAGACACTGGAGTTGGCAGAAGCAGCAGGAGCCAAACATTGCTTGAAAGACACACTGGAGTTGGCAGCAGCGGCAGGAGCCCAAACATTGGCTCAAAGAGACATTGGAGTTGGCAGCAGGAGCAGCAGGAGCCCAAAAATTGGCTGAATGACACCCTGGAGTTGCAAGCAGCAGCAGCAGGAGCCCAAACATTGCTTAAAAGAGACACTGGAGTTGGCAGCAGCAGCAGCAGGAGCCCAAACATTGCCTGAAAGAGACACTGGAGTTGGCAGCAGGAGCAGCAGGAGCCCAAACATCGCTTGAAAGACACACTGGAGTTGGCAGCAGGAGCAGCAGGAGCCCAACAATTGGCTGAATGACACACTGGAGTTGGCAACAGGAGCAGCAGGAGCCCAACAATTGGCTGAATGACACCCTGGAGTTGCAAGCAGCAGCAGCAGAAGCCCAAACATTGCTTAAAAGAGACACTGGAGTTGGCAACAGCAGCAGCAGGAGGCCAAAATTGTTTGAAAGACACACTGGGGTTGGCAGCAGCAGCAGCAGGAGCCCACACATTGCTTGAAAGACACACTGGAGTTGGCAGCAGGAGCCCACAAATTGGCCTAAAGACACACTGGAGTTGCAAGCAGCAGCAGCAGGAGCCCAAAATTGCCAGAAAGACACACCCTGGAGTTGGCAGCAGCATTAAGAGAACATATACAGATTTTCGGCACAGATATCTTATCCGAAGAATATTAATAAAAAGTAAGAGTAACGTAAAGCAATTTCTCAATAATTACTTGTGGTCTGATGCGGAGGAATATCTGTAACTGGAGAGCAGTGCCTTAAATCTGTTTTGCACGATCCATATTTCTTTAGTGTTGGTCTGGCCCCATGATCAATCTACTCTAATGCATCAGGCATTGGTGGGTGGAAATCTGATTCATTTCCACGCAGGCCAGTCTCTGAAAAAAAAAACATTTTTGAAGCATACTGGAGCACATTGAATTGCTCTCATCAGAGCATCACTTACGCACATCTAAAAGTTTCATCACTTTGTTCGTGTTAAAGTCTTCAGGGCCTAGTTACTACTTAGTGAAAGACCATAGATAGTTACACACCTGCTGCTCTTATCGACAAATCCTGTTTTAAGTGTAGCGTAGCGCTTTGTCCTCCCCTCATATACGCACTAAGTATGTCAGGCAGAGAAGTGGGCACAGAGAAGTTGCAGAGGCCTAAATTCATCAAGCAGAGGTTGCAGCAGACTAGGGGTGAGTGGCAGCAGGAGTCTCAGTGAGAGGACTGATCTCCCGGGATCAGCTAGCGGTCGTGTCTTGACCAGCAACCCATCTGCCATCATCCATTGGTTAACACGATCATCCACTGCATCACAAGAGTTTTGAGGGCACTTTTAAAGGCTTGGAGTGATGGAGAGTGACAGATTTAGCGGCCAGCATGGTGGCAGAAGGGGAAAGTATGGAGGCAAATGTGCTCGGGGTAGACCACTTGCGCGGCAGGCTATCTTCCCAGGAGGTAGTGGAAGAGGGTCCCTGGAGTCGGCGGCGGCGGCAGCAGCGGCAGCGGCAGTGAATTAGTGCGGACTGTTGGTAGGAAAAATCAGCTACAAGGCCATGTGGCAGTTTTTCATCAAGTATCCGCAGGAGGTTAACATGGCTATATGAAAGATGTGTAGGCAGAAGGTGAAGTGTGGCCAGGGTCCCAATGTTGGACCCACAGCCCTGCGTCAACATTTGCAGCTTCACCATCAAGCGCCTGGGAGAGTTGGCTCCAAAGTGGTGGTCCAGCCTGCTGCATTACCCAGTGGCACGCCACTCTCTGTTCCAGCCAGCCAAGGCTTCACCACCTTCTGTGTCTCATACCCATCCTCTGTCGCTCCAGATGCTCCTCCTCCTCTTAATCCGAGTCAGTCATTCCACCAGCAATCCATTGGCCAAGCCGTGTCCAAGAGACAACAGTATGTGCCCACTCATCCAACGTGCAGAAGCTAAATGTGGTCCTGTATAAGTTGCAGGTGCTGCAGTCCCTCCCTTTTGAGTTGGTGGACCTTTCAGAGAACTGATGGATTGTACCGAGCAGAGGTGGAGAGTCTCATGCTGTCATTTCTTTGCGAAGAAGGCAGTACTAGCCCTGTACAATTTTGTTGAACAGAAGGTGGGCCAGTCCTTTAGCCTGTCAGTGTGTACCAAAGTGCAAAGCAGTGCCTACGTCTGGAGCTGTAACTACGGTCAGGGACAATACATATCCTTTAAGGCCCACTGGGTGATTGTGGTTCCTGCACAACCACAACAGCAACTTGGACAGGTCCCTCCGCTGTGGCCTTCACACTCCTAGGCCTTTGTGCCTGTGACAGTGCACTTGCACCTAGCAATATAGTCAATTACATATTAATAGTTAACATTTATCTTATTTGAACATATTTATAATAATAACATATAATAACATATAACATAGCAGCAATAACATCTAACATAATAACAGTAACATATAAAATTTATCAATTTTTTTTTGAATTTTTCTGAATATTTTTTTCCATTGTCTTTTTTTTATATTTTGTGAATTTTTGTACCAATTTTTTAATTTATTTTTGTATTTTGTTTTTTATAAATATTTTTTTTTTTTTTTTTTCCCAGTGCCCTTCCAGCCTACCATGTGTGCAGGACACGGTGGTTTCACGCTGTTCTTCACATGGTTTGCCTTGAGCCACACATGGGAGGAACTGCTAAAAATGAGAACTCAATAAATTAAATCATGGCTTACTCCACGAAAACTGCAAATGGGACCCATGGTGACTGACACTGGGAAGAACATTTTGTCTGCGCTGCGACAAGGAAGCCTGAGCCATGCGTCCTGCCATGGCACACGTGTTCAATCTAGTTGTCAAACGTTTTCTGAAGTCTTCCCCCCATCTGCAAGACATCCTAACAACGGGAAGGAAACTTTGCATGCACTTCAGCCACTCCTACACCGTCAAGCACACCCTTCTTAAGCTTCAGCGTCAGAACGGTATCCCCATAGTCTGATTTGCGATGTTTCCACCCGTTGGCATTCCACCCTCCATATGCAGGATCGACTATAGGAACAGAGAAAAGCCATCACGGATTTCTTGATGATCCAAACGGATAGGGGGACTCCCCTGTGTAACTTCAATGTAAACCAGTGGCAGCTCATACGTGACACCTGCCGTTTGCTCAGGCCCTTTGAGGAAGCTACGTTATTAGTCAGTCGCCAGGACTATGAGATGAACGATGTGATTCCACTGCTTCATGTACTACAACACATGTTGGAAACCATGGCTGGTCAGGGCACTGGAGACATGGCGCATACATTTCACAGCCACATGAAGCCTGTGGGGGCTGAAGTGGAGGAGGAGGAGGAGGGGCACAGGTTTGACAAAATGGCCATTTTATCTAGTCAGCTGACAGGAGAGGAGGAGCAGGAGCAGCCACAGGAGCTAGAGGGTTGTGAGGAAGGTGAGACAGAGGACCTAGACATACCGTGGCAGTTTGCAGTGAAGATGGAGACAGGTAGTCCCTCCGAGTCACTTGCACAAATGGCACGATGCATGCTCACGTGCTTGCGTAGTGACCGCAGAACTGTCTCCATTTGTCAGCGGGATGACTTCTGGCTCTCCACCTTATTGGACCCTCGCTTCCGGCACAAAATGGGGGCAATTTTTACACCCACTGAGGGGGAGGACAAACTGACCTACTACAGAGACATCTTATGTAGTCAGTTGGGCGATGCCTATCTGCGCCATGGTCCATAATGTGATGCCCAGCGGGACACCTGCCTTCTGTAAGCAGGCAACCCCCAATCTCCACTGCCGCTTCTGACTATAGTCAAGCCCCCATTTGCCGGGACGCTAGGTATGCCTCACCGGACACGGTTGCCCCCAGGTCTTAATAGGCGCAAAGGATGGCTGCTTACGGTGTAGGCCGATGAACCACAAGGGTATCCCGAAGCCGAGCTCGTTCACAGGTAGTCAATCCGGAGGGTGCGTCAGAGTACAGGGATGAGACAGGTGCGTAGTCAGGAGTAGCCAAAGGGTCAAGCCAGGAGGTCAGAGATTGCGGGGTATCCAGAGGGGCAGCCAGCTTCGTGGTCAGACAAAGCAGAGGTCAGTACAGGCAGCAGACAGGAATGGTCGATCAAGCCGTGTCGGAACTGAACCGGCACAAAATGGGGGCATTTTTTAAACCCGCCGAGAGGGAGGACAAACTGATCAACTACAAAGACATTCTACGTAGTCAGTTGGCCGATACCTATCTGCGCCATGGTCCATACTCTCGCAGGTCTGACTCGGGGGGGACCTCTGCGATCACCTTCCACTGCCATGGCTGCTGGGGGGGTGGAAGGAGAATCAGCAGCAGCTCCATCAGCAGCAGCCTCAGTCTTCAGTCGCTAATGAGTAGCTTTCTACATCCGCATAGTGACTCTACTCATGAGCAGCATGAGCAGCATGAAGACCTGGAGCAGTACCTGAACCAGCAGGTCATGTCATACCTTGACATGACCATGCCAACACACCTTGAGGATCCGCTGGACTCCCTGGAAAAGCTGTCCTGGCCGGCCAGTAGTGTGCCATCTGAGCGGGTGTTAAGTGCGGCGGGGGCCATAGTCATGCCAAGGAGAACTTGTCTGTCCACGAATAATGTGGAGAGACTCACCTTTGTGAAGATGAATCAGCCATGGTTCAACCAGGATTTCCAGCCAACAATGGCTGATCCATGGTAGTAGCTGATGCATGGTAGCTCCTTATACTGCTGCCAACTCCAGGGTGTGTCTTTCAGGCAATATATGGGCTCCCTATGCTGCTGCCAACTCCTGGGTGTGTCTTTCAGGCAATATATAGGCTCCCTATGCTGCTGCCAACTCCTGGGTGTGTCTTTCAGGCAATATATAGGCTCCCTATGCTGCTGTTGCCAGCTCATATGTGTGTCTTTCAGGCAATATATGGGCTCCTAATGCTGCTGCTGCCAACTCCAATGTGAGCACTCTTAAAAGACGCATGCTAGCATATTTGGGATGCCCCCCGGTTAAAGGCAATGGTTGCTGGCAATTTGACAAAGTGAATTTCTTTACAAAATGCAACCAGTTAATAGACAGGTACTATTGAAATATTACTGCTAGTGTTTGGGATGCCCCCTCCTCACATACAGAGGAGGCCTCCCTTGATTGTGGAAAAGTGACGATAATTTTAAAATGCAAGCAGTTATTAGACAGGTAGTCTTGAGATATTTATGCTAGTGTTTGGGATGCCCATGTGGGCTGGGGTTCTTACAGCAGACACAGAAACAATTCAAACTGCGATATATTTATGAGAAATAGCCTTTTAAAGCTGCTTTAGTGTAACAGATAGGGTAAAATGTGCTAATTGGGATACCCTGAGGCCTGTTTATTTACAGCACACACAAAAACAATTCAAACTGCAATATATTTATGAGAAATAGCCTTTAAAAGCTGCTTTAGTGTAACAGATAGGGTCAAATGTGCAGGTTTGGGATACCCTGCGGCCTGGTGTTTTTACAGCACACACAAAAACAATTCAAACTGCGATATATTTATGAGAAATAGCCTTTTAAAGCTGCTTTAGTATAACAGATAGGGTCAAATGTGCAGGTTTGGGATACCCTGCGGCCTGGTGTTTTGGCAGCAGGACAAAAAACAATTCAAAAATGCAATAGCTTGATTAAGCTGAGGATGAACAAGGGTATTTAGTACAACAGATAGGGTGCTACGTGCAGGTTTGGGATACCCTGCGGCCTAGTGTTTTGGCAGCAGGACAAAAAACCAATGCAAAATGTAATAGCTTAATAAAGGTGATGCTGAACAACGCTTATTTAGTATAACAGATAGGGTGCAACGTGGTGGTTTGGGATACCCTGCGGCCTGGTGTATTTAAAGCAGACCAAAACCAATTCAAAATGCAATAGCTTAATAAAGCTGAGGCTGTAGACGCTTATTTAGTATAACAGATAGGGTGCCACGCGGTGGTTTGGGATACCCTGCGGCCTGGTGTATTGACAGCAGGACAAAAACCAATGCAATATGCAATAGCTTAACAAAGCTGATGCTGAACAACGCTTATTTAGTATAACAGATAAGGTGCAACGTGGTGGTTTGGGATACCCTGCGGCTTGGTGTATTGACAGCAGGACAAAAACCAATTCAAAATGCAATAACTTAATAAAGCTGAGGCTGTAGACACTTATTTAGTATAACAGATAGGGTGCCACGTGGTGGTTTGGGATACCCTGCGGCCTGGTGTATTAACAGCAGGACAAAAACCTATGCAAAATGCAATAACTTAATAAAGCTGATGCTGAACAATGCTTATTAAGTATAACAGATAGGGTGCAATGTGCAGGTTTGGGATACCCTGTGGCCTGGTGTATTGACAGCAGGACAAAAACCAATTCAAAATGCAATAACTTAATAAAGCTGAGGCTGTAGACGCTTATTTAGTATAACAGATAGGGTGCAACGTGGTGGTTTGGGATACCCTGCGGCCTGGTGTATTTAAAGCAGACCAAAACCAATTCAAAATGCAATAACCTAATAAAGCTGAGGCTGTAGACGCTTATTTAGTATAACAGATATGGTGCCACACGGTGGTTTGGGATACCCTGCGGCCTGGTGTATTGACAGCAGGACAAAACCTATGCAAAATGCAATAGCTTAATAAAGCTGATGCTGAACAATGCTTATTTAGTACAACAGGGTGTCACGTGGTGGTTTGGGATACCCTGCGACCTGGTGTATTGACAGCAGGACAAAAAAACAATGCAAAATGCAATAGCTTAATAAAGCTGATGCTGAACAATGTTTATTTAGTATAACAGATTGGGTGCAACGTGCAGGTTTGGGATACCCTGCGGCCTGGTGTATTTAAAGCAGACCAAAACCAATTCAAAATGCAATAACTTAATAAAGCTGAGGCTGTAGACGCTTATTTAGTATAACAGATAGGGTGTCACGTGGTGGTTTGGGATACCCTGCGGCCTGGTGTATTGACAGCAGGACAAAAACCTATGCAAAATGCAATAGCTTAATAAAGCTGACGCTTAACAACGCCTATTTAGTATAACAGATAGGGTGCCATGTGGTGGTTTTGGATACCCTGCGGCCTGGTGTATTGACAGCAGGACAAAAACCAATTCAAAATTCAATAGCTTAATAAAGCTGATGCTGAACAACGCTTATTTAGTATAACAGATAGGGTGCAACGTGGTGGTTTGGGATACCCTGCAACCTGGTGTATTGACAGCAGGACGAAAACCAATGCAAAATGCAATAGCTTAATAAAGCTGATGCTGAACAACGCTTATTTAGTATAACAGATAGGGTGCAACGTGCAGGTTTGGGATACCCTGCCGCCTGATGTATTTAAAACAGACCAAAACCAATTCAAAATGCAATAACTTAATAAAGCTGAGGCTGTAGACGCTTATTTAGTATAACAGATAGGGTGTCACGTGGTGGTTTGGGATACCCTGCGGCCTGGTGTATTGACAGCAGGACAAAAACCTATGCAAAATGCAATAGCTTAATAAAGCTGACGCTTAACAACGCCTATTTAGTATAACAGATAGGGTGCCATGTGGTGGTTTTGGATACCCTGCGGCCTGGTGTATTGACAGCAGGACAAAAACCAATTCAAAATTCAATAGCTTAATAAAGCTGATGCTGAACAACGCTTATTTAGTATAACAGATAGGGTGCAACGTGGTGGTTTGGGATACCCTGCAACCTGGTGTATTGACAGCAGGACGAAAACCAATGCAAAATGCAATAGCTTAATAAAGCTGATGCTGAACAACGCTTATTTAGTATAACAGATAGGGTGCAACGTGCAGGTTTGGGATACCCTGCCGCCTGATGTATTTAAAACAGACCAAAACCAATTCAAAATGCAATAACTTAATAAAGCTGAGGCTGTAGACGCTTATTTAGTATAACAGATAGGGTGCCACGTGGTGGTTTGGGATACTCTGCGGCCTGGTGTATTGACAGCAGGACAAAAACCTATGCAAAATGCAATAGCTTAATAAAGCTGATGCTGAACAACGCTTATTTAGTATAACAGATAGGGTGCCATGTAGTGGTTTGAAATACCCTGCGGCCTTGTGTATTGACAGCAGGACAAAAAAAAATTCAAAATGCAATAGCTTAATAAAGCTGATGCTGAACAACTCTTATTTAGTATAACAGATAGGGTGCAACGTGGTGGTTTGAGATACCCAGCGGCCTGGTGTATTGACAGCAGGACAAAAACCAATGCAAAATGCAATAGCTTAATAAAGCTGAGGCTGTAGACGCTTATTTAGTATAACAGATAGGGTGCCATGTGGTGGTTTGGGATACCCTGCGGCCTGGTGTATTGACAGCAGGACAAAAACCAATGCAAAATGCAATAGCTTAATAAAGCTGATGCTGAACAACGCTTATTTAGTATAACAGATAGGGTGCAACGTGCAGGTTTGGGATACCCTGCGGCCTGGTGTATTTAAAGCAGACCAAAACCAATTCAAAATGCAATAACTTAATAAAGCTGAGGCTGTAGACGCTTATTTAGTATAACAGATAGGGTGCCACGTGGTGGTTTGGGAAACTCTGCAGCCTGGTGTATTAACAGCAGGACAAAAACCAATGCAAAATGCAATAGCTTAATAAAGCTGATGCTGAACAACGCTTATTTAGTATAACAGGGTGCAACGTGGTGGTTTGGGATACCCTGCGGCCTGGTGTATTTAAAGCAGAACAAAACCAATTCAAAATGCAATAACTTAATAAAGCTGAGGCTGTAGACGCTTATTTAGTATAACAGATAGGGTGCCACGCCGTGGTTTGGGACAACCTGCGGTCTGGTGTATTGACAGCAGGACAAAAGCCTATGCAAAATGCAATAACTTAATAAAGCTGAGGCTGTAGACGCTTATTTAGTATAACAGATAGGGTGCCACGTGGTGGTTTGGGATACCCTGCGGCCTGGTGTATTAACAGCAGGACAAAAACCTATGCAAAATGCAATAGCTTAATAAAGCTGATGCTGAACAACGCTTATTTAGTATTACAGATAGGGTGCAACGTGGTGGTTTGGGATACCCTGCAGCCTGGTGTATTTAAAGCAGAACAAAACCAATTCAAAGTGCAATAACTTAATAAAGCTGAGGCTGTAGATGCTTATTTAGTATAACAGATAGGGTGCCACGCCGTGGTTTGAGATACCCTGCGGTGTGGTGTATTGACAGCAGGACAAAAACCTATGCAAAATGCAATAACTTAATAAAGTTGAGGCTGTAGACGCTTATTTAGTATAACAGATAGGGTGCCACGTGGTGGTTTGGGATACCCTGCGGCCTGGTGTATTAACAGCAGGACAAAAACCTATGCAAAATGCAATAGCTTAATAAAGCTGATGCTGAACAATGCTTATTTAGTATAACAGATAGGGTGCAATGTCCAGACATGTCCATCCACCATTTTACAATGCCTGTAATTGAAGGAAATGGAGTTTAAAGGAAAACTTTGATCAATCGAATCGTGGGGAAATTCGGATTCGTTCAGAATCGAAATTTAGGAGTGTTCTTCTTGGTGAAGTGAGTCTCTTGGAAGCAGACAATATCGGCCCTCATCTGACGAAATGCCTTCACTCTTTTCTGGGGGCATTCAGGCCCTGAACGTTCAGCGAGACAAGTTTAACTGCCATTGCTAAACCATAGTATATCTGCTAGTTTAGGGGGGCTGAACAACCGAGGAAGAAGGGAGGGAGAAGGGGGAGAGAAAAAGAAGAGGGGAAAAACATCAGAGAACATGCTAAATCAAGAACACAATTAGTTACAAGACCTTCCTAAAAGAAATGTCCCCTGGGGTAGGGAGGTCCTCCACCCCACTGGGATAAGCTGGTTGGAGGGATTTCTAAGGGAAATCCCTAGGCCAACCAGTGTAAAAAAAGACCCTCAACGGTGGGGTCAGAGAAAAAATGAAAAAAACTTCCTGACTCGATGGGTTCCCGACGAGCAAGGGAGCAAGGAGTGTGCAGGGCCATGAAACCTGGGCGCCCGGCCCGCTTGACCTGAAAACAGAGCAAATAAGCAGCAGCAAGCAAAATGATGCAAAGAGCAATCTATAACATGACATTGGGGATACATGGCAAACAACAGAGAGTGAACCAAGTAGGGCTCAAACAGCAAAAGAGCCGCTAGGGTAGTATATTAAAACATTTTGTGCATAGGGGATGCCTGTAAAATAGAACAGGGGACCAAACAAAGAGCAAGATAGTCCCAAAATTACAAAACGGGAACTTCAAAGGTGGATCCTATGGGTTCGCTGCGATGAGAGAATGAGGGGCAAGATTCCTCGAATAATACACAGGGAATCCAACCCATCATCCCTCCCCCACAGCAGGCTTACCAAACCTGTGGATCAGCGCTCCAGCGACTTTGCTTGTTGACTGGATACCTCTTTTTCGCGGGGCACGTCTGTCCTTAGGTACAGGTGAAAATGAAAGAGCTCTCTTCTTTTGTGGGGGAGCAGCTGTTACGACAACGGGGGGCCTCAAGCCGACCAAGATGAGGACGGCCTCCAGTCCTTGAGGGGTAGACGCCTCATATCGCTGATCCTGGTAGCTAAAAGAAATTTTGAAGGGGAACCCCCATTTGTATCTGACCCCTTTTGCTTGCAGGAATTCAAGTGAGGGTTTCATGGCCCACCTTCTGGTGATGGTTTGGGGAGACAGGTCAGCGAAGAGTTGGTACTCAAAGTTCTGGAATTTGAGAGTTCCTTGGTCTCGTGTGGCCAGCATAAGTTGTTCCTTCGTGCGATAGAAGTGGAGCTTTACTAATACGTCCCGTGGAAGCCCATCCTCTCTTTTTTCTGCAAGGCGCGATGTATTCTATCAAATTCCAGCCTTTCGATAGGGATGGATGGGGCGAGCTCTTGAAAGAGAGCAGTAACGGAGGATTGCAGATCATTGACAGCTTCAGGTACCCCTCTGACCCTGATGTTGGCCCTTCGCGGTTCTCCATCTCTTCAAGCTTGTGGTGCAAAATTAGGTTTTCCTCCTTTAAGGTCTCTAGACGCGTCCCATAGGAAGATAATTCTGAACCTTGTGCTGTGGATTGTTGTTCAAGGTCATCAACTCTTTGGCCCAGCTCTTTTATTTCAGCAGAGAGATTAGCGGTGATCTGGGATGTAATGTTTAGGGCCCACCGCTCAAGGGCTTTTTCCAACATAACTTCATATTTGTCAAGTGGTGGTGGCTGTGACCTTGGCGGTGAGCCGTGTAGTGAGTTGTCCATCCAGGACTCGTCCTCTGGTAGGAGGTCCGCAGGAACAAGGGGATCATTTTGGGACGGCGTAGAGGTTTCCATCTTAAGTGAAGCTCGGGAGATCGAGGGTTCCCGAGGCTTGATGGACGTTTCGAGGCAGGTGAGTAAAAAGCAGGGAGGGCAAGGCCGACCCGGGTTCAAGGACCACCCCAGAGGCCAGGCGGAGGGGTCTTGTTAACAGCTTAAGTGGGTACGTGAATGAAACTGGTCAGAACGCACAGAGGGGGAGCTGCGAGAGTCACAACTACATCCGAGTAAAGGAAGGTACGCTGCCCCTTTAAGAAGGCAGAGGAGACCGGTGAAAAAGACTATATAGTAAGCCGAGGTTGCAAGGGTCACAAACTCGCCCTCACAATAAAGGGTAATAAAAGGTGCACTGCCCCTTTAAAAAGGCCAAGAAACATGAAGGAAGTCACTATACAGTAAGCAATAATGGGGGGGAGTGAACTTTCAAGCAGGTAGCAGCTGGTATTTGGTGGGAAAAACGTGCTGACAGGAAGACAGTCCCCTATCTTCAAGGATAAGAGGGAGAAGGGCCTCTTGTGGCCCAGCTTAAGGGGCTCCCAACTTAGCTTACAGGGAGAAGAGGAGATGAACAGGGCTGGTTTGCCTCCCACAGACAATGACAGAGGGGAGGGTGGACCTCCAGAAGACTGACCCTTATGCTGGGCGGGTGGTCTGTGAAGAGCTGTGTGGGCAGCAAAGCCCTATGACTGCACAGAGGGGCACACTCGCTGTGAAGGATCCGCAGGGAGAGGACTCCTAGGCTGCTGCGCAGCCTGCTGTAATAAACAAGATGACGCCCACCGTTCACTCACCACCTGTGCTGTGCTGGTAACGGGACCAGTCTCTGATCACTTCAGAAAGAGGTAAGGAGGGTCCTGGGGTCGTCCTGGACCTCACTAGGCAAAAACCGCTGAGCTCACCGCTTTGAGGGGGCTGGGGCGACAGGCTTAGCCCTGAGGGATCGCACGTTGTAGCTGCTGCAAGTGCTCCCTGTGCACAAGGAAGGAGGATGGGGGCCGTCCCTCACCTCTATGCCGACCAGCTGTTCCTCGTTCTGGGGGTCAGCGGCGATCCTGGCAAAAACAGGTAGGGGGGGTCCCAGAGTCCACCCAAGCCACGGGTGGGGGTGAAATCGCGGGTGCTGCGAGCCGTGAGGGGCCGGGGGCACCAGGTGTCAGCGGAGCGCGGAACTAGGCAACCATCCGCGCACCACACACATGCGCACTCCTCCTGTGTGCTGGTTTTAAGTGCGTAAATGTCCCCAAAGCTCACCTTAAGTGCCAGCCTACCTGGAGTTTTTGTCACACTCTGTTGCCAGACCATTTTGCACTATTTTGCAATCCCCATGTTCAAATGTGATTTTTGAAGGGATTTCCAGGGATTTCCCAGGAAAATGATATATTGTTTTTTTCAGCAGAGTCTGAGCTTTAACATGAAATGTCTTGTTTGTCATTTTTAGGTGTATTCTCAAAATTTTTTGGCAAAATATGTGCAAAAAAAATAAAAAAAAATCTATTTTTTACAATTTGTAGTGTTTTTTTGTAATAAAAAATGTAAGTTTGTCAATAAAATCTTATTGTGTGTGAAATCCCAATTTCTCCCGGTTACAGCAGTACTACATATGTATTGATAGACACCCTTTCCTGCCCAGGAGACTCCCCCAAACTGAAACAGAGCTTTAGGGGATTTTCAGAAAAAATACAACTGTGATATGCGCTATGCGCACCTTGCAGTTTTTCCAGAAAAACAACCCTTTACATTTGAAATATCCCCACAAACTATATATTCTCTGTAAGTACACACCTCAGGCTTTCTATTTGTACCAGGCTTGTTGATGTGGCCACAGTTTTCTGGAAGTAATCCCTCGATGTATTCTTTGGTTGCAAAGAGTTTCCCTAAAAAAAGGATAACAAACAGAATCAAAGCCACATTTTCCTAAAAAACTATATACAAACAAGAATGCATAGCTACTGTCAAGGGAAGAGTTGCCAAACACCCCAAAGTAAAGCATGAGCATAACGGTAATTTTTATTGAAAATTTCAGCTCTGCAGACAAAGTGCTCACCTTGCGATTTTTCAACCAAAACATCCCTTTACATTTGGAATATCCCCATTTTTTTTTTAATTTTAAGGGCTAGGAACCCTTAAAAATCCCCCCAAAAAAATGACGGAGGGTCCCCCCTACCCAGCATTACCGACCCGGGCCAGCTATGGGGGCTTGTAGAACAGGGCGCAGGGGCCAGCGTTAATGGCCCCTGGCCCTGCTGGCTACTAGCCCACATAGCCACTAAGTGGCCCAGGCCCTTCTGCCCCCCCCTGGCCGTTGGGGAGGCAGGTAATGGGGGGCTGGGGGTTAATGGCAAGTCACCCACTAGCCGCAGGTGACTTGCCAGACCCAGAGCCTTGTGAGCTGGTATAAGGGGTCTCATGGACCCCTTACCAGCTCACAAAGGGTTAACTGTGAAAAAAACACCACACAAGTAATAAAAGTATTTTACCGTACTTACCTCCGATTGCAAGCTCTTGTCCCTCGCCGCTCTGATGACAGATGCTGGTGATCGGCACCCAGAGAAGGAGGAGGCAGGAGATCAGAGGATCTCCTGCCACCTCCTTCCCCGGGCACCGATCACCGGCATCTGACAGCTGAGAAGGCTGAAGCCAGAGATTGGGGCCGGGATGATGTCATTAGCCCCGCCCCAAAGGGGGTGGTTCTTAGCGGCAAGATGGCGGCCGCCATCGAGGAGGCAAGAGGAGAGAGCCTCCCGGTCTCTCTCCTGAAGATCCGTAAGTCCTGGGGGGGGGGGAATCGGAGGCCCCCCAGGTCAAGAGGAGGGACAGCGGGAGCCAGCGCACATGCAGGTAAGAGAATGTCATTTTTATTTATTTTTTTTTTACAGTTAGCAGCTGCTGCTGCAGAAGCGGGGGGGAGGGTGGCCTATTCCGGGGGCTCTCCTGGAGCCATCCGAGCCCCCACAGGGGATTGGATGGCACCAAATTAAAGAGGAGACCCAGCCGGATCCAACGAGGGGTCAGGTGAGTATTTTTTTTTTTTGCCCGCTAACAGGGGTAAATGCCAGGCACGTAAATTTTACGTGGCTGGCACTTAAGTGACGGAGAGGCAACCACGTAAATTTTACGTGGCTGGCATTTAAAGGGTTAAAGAAAAGTATTCTCAGTCTCAGGGCTGCCACTAGGAATTTTTTGGGGCTCCATACAGCTGGAATGTCTGCCCCCCCCCCTCAAAAAAAAATGTATAAATACAATTTTTGTGAAATAAAAAAAAATAATACAACTATGCTATGCAATATGCACACCTTGCAGTTTTTCAAGCAAAACAACCCTTTACATTTGAAATATATATTCTCTGGAAGTACATACCCCAAGCTTTCTAGGCATACCAGGCTTGTTGATGTGGGTGCAGCTTTCCTTCAATGAATTCTGTGGTTGCACAGAGTTTCCCTCAAAAGAACAAAAAAGAAGAATATATGCAAACAAGAAAAAAACAAAGTTCTCACCTTGCGCCTTTTCAACCAAAACAACCCTTTAAATTTGCATATATTCCCTGAAAGTACATATGTTAAGCTTTCTATGCGTACTCAGCTTGTTGTAATGGGCTCATCTTTCTGGAAGTAATCCCTTGCAGAAACCTTAGGTTGCACATGGTTTTCCAAAAATAATTATAAAAAAACAGAATAAAAAACATGTTTTTCTAAAATATCAATATGCAAATAAAAAAACAAGCTAAATCTGAAAGCACAAGTTCCCCCGAACAGAACAATACCCAACATGTATAGCTACTTTTAACCCTTTTAATTGCCCACCTACTTGAATTTTTGTCACCCTCTGTTGACAGGTCATTTTTCACCATTTTGCACCATGTTTAACCATGATTTTTGCAGGAATTTCCAGAAAAATTGTATAATTTTTTTGCAGCAGAGTATAGGCTTTAACATAAAATGTCTTTGTAATTTTGTTTTCTTAAATATTTTTGCATAAAAAAACATTTGTTTTATTAAAGAAAACCATATTGCATGTGAAAGCCCCATTTCTCCCAATTACAAAGGTACCACATGTATCAGTAGCCCCCAACGTGCCCAGGAGACCCCCCAAACTGAAAAGAACACTTTATAACATTTACAAATAAAATATAAATACTATCCACACTATAAAGGGTTAAAAAAATGTCCAGCCCTAAAGCTGGCTTCCTGCCGCACCACCTAAATTGGCCCCAGGCCCTTGTGCCCCCTCCTTGGCTTTGGGGAGGCAGGTAATAGGTGGGCTGGGGGGTAATAGCAAATCACCCACTAGCCGCAGGTGACTTGCCAGCCCCTAAGCCTTGTGAACTGGTTTAGGGGGTCTCATGGGCCCATTACCAGTTCACAATGGGTTAAATATAAAAAAAGCACACACACTGAGAAAAAAATATTTATTTATTTTTTATACTTACCTCCCATTCCTCTCCTTTCCCCACCAATCACTCTGGCTTCTGCTCTCCTGCTACTGCTGGAAGCCTTTTATAGCTACTAGGCTATAGGGGAGTCCCCCTACCCAGCATAGTGGCCCTCCACCCTGCGAGCTACAAGCCCGCACCACCTAAATTGGCCCCCAGGCCCTTCTGCCCCCCTCTGGGCTTTGAGGAGGCAGGTAATAGGGGGCTGTGGGCAATTTCCAAGTCACCCACTGGCCGCAGGTTGCCAGCCCCAGAGCCTTAGGGGTCTCATAGACCCCTTACCTGTTCACAACAGGGTTAAATGATTAAAAAAAAAACACACACACACTGAGAAAATATATATATATATATTTTTTTTTTATTTATTTATTTTTTTTTAATACTTACCTTCCATTCCTCTCTGTCCCTCACCAATTACTCTGGCTGCTAGCCTTTTATAGCTGCTGGGCATCAGAAAACAAGGGGTTAATGAATAAAAAAACAAAACAGGGCATTTTTGGGGGGAATTTTAATGGTTGAAAACCCTCAAACCCTCCCAAAAAATGACATGGGGTCACCCCTATCCAGCATGACTGGCCCAGGACCAGCTATGCACGGCTTGTAGAAACAGGGTGCAGAGGACAGCTTTGGTGGCCCCCCACCCTGCCTGCTACAAGCCCACGTAGCCTCTGTGGGCCCGGGCCCTTCTTCCCCCCTGGGCTTTGGGGAGGCAGGTAATTGGGGAGCTGGGGATTAATGGCAAGTCACCCGCTAGCCGCAGGTGACATGCCAGCCCCCAGCCTTGGGAACTGGTATACAAATCTGAAAATAAGGTGAAGAAGCAACAATGATAGGGCCCCTGACCTTCTGGGCCTCGCTGCAGTTTCACCCCCCTTTAGGTATGCTACTGATGACCCCCCTATGTTTGCCAATGTCCATGTTTACCCACTGCCCCTCATTTGCCTGGGCACCCCTAGTAAATGTGAGGCTTGTGTTTGGGAAAAAAACCCTTACCTTTCTCTGTCGTCCGGAGTCTGCAGTGGTGCCTCACATGCCTCTATTCTCTTCAGGTATCTGAAGGGAGAGGCTGATAATGGGCAGGGAAAGAGGCGGGTTGTGGGCAGGGACAGATGTGCACGCGAGAGACGTAGCTGCTGTGAGCTCCATGCAGCCTCTGTCCTGCTCTGTGCACCTTGTTGACTTGCCATTTTAAATTACACCGCGCACATCTCAGCAGCGGCGACACAAAAATTGTCATCATCATTGCAGGTGGAGGTCAGGTCCCCTCTGGGGAACTAAGGCCCGGGGCCTGGGACACAAGGCCCGCCCCTTTCCCCTGATGGCAGCCCTGGTTAGCCTACAAAAGGTATTGTCTTATTTCTCACTTTTCTACTAATTTAATGTTATACTGCATCAGGTATTAAGATATTATAAAATCTTTCCAAATTAGAATATTTATTTTATAGTAAAAGTATACTTACCATATGTGACTCAGTTTGAAGTAAATCCAACTATTCAGATATTGCAAATGGAAGGGGTGTCCAGATCTTTAATATTAATGGTTGGGGGTGAATTTTGTCTCACAACTAATGGTGAGCCAAAGGGGCATCTCCAGTAGGGGATCGTCTCCAGTATCCAGCATCAATTCTCCAGAATGGCAAATACAATTACTCTGGCTCCCACTACATGGCAAACTGGTATAGCTGACAGTTAGAATGTTTTAAAAAATATTTTTTAAAATAAAATAATATTTTAAAAATTGGGCTTGGGCAGACAACTGGGCTGAGCGGTGGGGGCATGTTTTTTTTTTACTATTTAGTGTTATTGTAGGGGTAGAGTTGGGAGAGCATAGTCTAAAAAACCCTCTATACCCTGTGGGTGGGGACAGATGTGCATGTGAGAGCCGTATTTTATTTTTCTTTTTAAATTATACAACGCACATCTCAGCAACAGCATCAGATGAGATTGTCACCGGTCAGAGGCAGAGGGGGGCAAGGGTTCTTCTGATACCCTGCCTCCCCCTACAGCAATCATCGCATCTGCCATCTGATCAGCAAGGGACAAAGGAGCTGTCAATGGGAGGTGAGTAAAGAAAAAAAATAGCAAGTCATTTTCTCTATGTGTGGTGTGTTTTTTTACTGTTAACCCTCTGTGAACTGGTAAGGGATCCATGAAACCCCTATAACAGTTCACAAGGCTTAGGTCTGGTAAGTCACCTGTGGCTAGCAGGTGACTTGCCATTAACCCCCAGCTCCCCCATTACCTGCCTCCCCAAAGCCCAGGGGAGCAGAAGGGCCCAGGGTCCATTTAGCCTAGGCTTGTAGCCTGCAGGGTGGGGGGCCACCAAGGCTGGCCCATGTGCCCTTTTCTACAATCCCCCATAGTTGGTCCCTGGGCTGTTTGTGCTGGGTAGAGGGGACCTCAAACCATTTTTTTGGCGTATTTCTTAACAATTTTTAACCCTTAAAATTTCAAAAAATGGGCTCCTCCCCCCTGGGAAGGGAGACCCCTCACCGATTTTTTTTATTTACCCATTTATAGTGTGGATAGTAGTTGTAGTTTATTTGTAAATGTTAATGTAAATATATTTCTTTAATACAAATAAATGTTTTATGTAAAATAAATGAGACCATTTAAAAGCTACTTAAAATAGTAGCCAGTTAAAAGTAGCTATATTGGAAAATCCCTTAAAAAAATCACAGTTGAACATGTGTAGCGCAAAATATTGAAAATTTGTCTGGTCAAAGAGGGTGGCGAAAACTCTAGGGTTAAAGGAGTTTAGATTTGGATTACCCTAAAACTTAATGTGGCATATTCCATCAAAAAAACACAGGCTGATTCATAACTAGTGCCAGGTATCTGCAGATGAGCGTCTGTACAGAGGCGCTTAGAGCGACTGCTAGTAGACGCTGTGATTGGCTATCAGTCGCTGTAACAGAGCGCCTCAGTCGCTGTAGTAACCAGGCCGGCATAGATGAATGAAATGTATGTTGGGCGTTCTAACACCAGTAAAGCGTTGTAGGGAGCGAAAGGTAGCGCCAGCTCATTGCGACCAACTCTCAGCAACCCACACCATATTCTACAAAAAAATAGACACACACAGCGTTGGTGTTCTGGATCTGGTCACTATAGCATTGAGCGTCAGATGCGGTGTGATTAAAGTCTGTTTTTATCCACCAGACACCACACATATCCACCAGTAACAAAGCGAAAACACATGGTATGACATTGTTGTAACATTAATACATGTTGTGACATTAATACTATAATGCCAGATCTATAATGACAATTCTGCATAAAAATATAAAAAATGAAAAAAGTTTTCAAAAATTGAGAGAAAAAAATAAATTAAAAACAAAAAACCCTGTTTAAACAGAAGAAAAGCAATGTCCATTGAAATGTATGGGAGTGCAGGTAGCGACAGGCAATACCTGGCGCTCTGGAAGCGAGGGCATCAGCGCTATACGCTGAGCTGCCTGTAATGATAAATCGTACACTAAATGGTGCTGTTAGAGTCGCTCACCAGAATCGGCTTCATAAATGTGATATTGTGTACAGCTTTCAGCATTAACCAGACGCTTAGGTGCACTGAAATGTTCTGAAATGTGAAGAAGGGGTAGGGACCTCTTTGCATGTATCCAGCATCATTTAATATTTACCCTGAAGTACTTTGAATGTACTAACGTTTCTATATTGGGAAATTGTAAAGACTTTTCAAACTGTAGTCAAGGTTTCAAATCTACACAATCTTTTCTTTTCCCGATTAACACAACAGTATTTTTTCTACTTAGCAATGATAAAGTCATTTTGCATTTGGTAAAATATTTCATTATTTTTTTAACCACCAATTATTCTTTTGGCCTTCAGAGTTCCTGCAGAAGTAATGCCTAACTATTTGGCTCTGAAAGGATCTTGACATAATTAGAAAAGTAAATCTTACCAATATTACTTATTTTAAATAATTATATGGTGAAATATTCTTTATGGAAAATGACATGTTTTGAAATGAACATGTATAAGTATTCAATGGCAACTAATACTTTCTGTGCAGCCAGAAAATAATAATAATATAGTTTATTATTCAGAATCATTATTCATTTTTTTTTCTGAAATACAAGGCTTTCAAGTTATCTGTGTTAGAATAAAAGTTCCTTCCAGCATGAACACAAGTCTTTTTTTCCCAATAGAATAGCACAGGTCTGCAGGAACCATCATCATAAGCCATTACATGGGCTTGTTGGTGAGGTTATTAAATATAACTCTTACAGGGCTTTCAGCAGCACTTATTTAAGACTTAATGCTCTTCAGCCTCTTTGCCAGTGTAGGAGTGTAAGAATGGTACAAAGAATTACAAGAATTTTATTTTATACTGTCTAATTACAGAAAGATTATAGATATTTGACAATTTCTTTCTCTCTTATGTGTTACTTTTTTGCAATGGTGTAGAAAATATACCCCCAAATTCTAACGGATGAGAATATGTATTACATTTTAAGATTACTAAATGGAAAATGGCAGCCTTTCAACCTATTTATAAACAGCATGGGTAGTACATTTTAACTATATAAAAGGCTTCCTAGATCTAAGTGATGCTACAGTAGGAACAGAAATACAAGCTATTTAATAATATATATAAGGACTTAGTAACACAAATTTGAAAATATACAGGGAACAAAACACTACATACAGGCTCTATACAGTGTAGTTCTAACTGTCCCATTCTTATTAGCCCTCATGCTGAGGACTAAAAACTGATTAGGCAGCTGCCATTTTTCCTTTCTATGTGATAGCTAGAATTAGGTAATGTTTGTTTCCAGCTGAGTTTAGGGGAACTATGTTGACAAAGATGACAGTTTTGTATATTTCAATCTATGTCTATATATATATATATATATTCAGCATTCTTATGGAAATAGCATGGATGAAAAGTTTATATATTCATTTACCTGTAGGTCTCTACCGATGTACATTATCTATTTTTATGTGAATGTTATTATTAGGGATGAGCGAATCAGTTCTAACGAACCCGAATTCGCTCCGAATTTCAGGGAAAATTCGATTCAGCACGAACCCGAATTTTTAGTGGTTCGTGCTGACCGAATTTTCCCTGAAATGAAAAAAAAATGCCGGCATGGTGGGAGCCGGGAGAGCAGCTGCGCTGTCAGCGGGCGGCGGAAGCCGGCTTCCGCCGCCCGCTGACAGCGCAGGCAGCCTCCCTGCTCCCACCAAGCCGTGAAATGGAAAAAAAAATGCCGGCATGGTGGGAGTGGGGAGGCCGGCTGCGCTGTCAGCGGGCGGGGAAGCCGGCTTCCGCCGCCCGCTGACAGTGCAACCGGCCTCCCCGCTCCCACCATGCCGGTAAGTGTTTGCTGTATAGTGGGAGCGGGGAGGCCGGCTGCACTGTCAGCGGGCGTCGGAAGCCGGCTTCCGCCGCCCGCTGACAGCGCAGTCAGCCTCCCCGCTCCCACCATGCCGGCATTTTTTTTTTCCATTTCAGGGCTTGGTGGGAGCGGGGAGGCCGGCTGGCCTCTCCGCTCCCACCAGAGATGAGCGATTCGTTAAAGTTCGATTCGGACGAACACAAATTTCTTTGAGAAATTCGGCGAATCACTCGAATAGAATTTTTGAGAAGTTCGCTCATCTCTAGTTATTATTGTTGTTTATTTATAGAGCACAACATATTTTTTGGTGCTGTAAAAGGTAGAGATTACAGGATGGTAAGACAAGTATTTTCTTTTTCATACACAGGCAGGTTGATTCATTACTAGTGCTAGGTATCGGCAGATGAATGTCTGTACAGAGGTGCTAAGAGCGACCGCTAGTAGATGCTGTGATCGGCTATCGGGTGCTGTTAAAGAGCATCTCATTCGCTGTAGTAACCTGGCCGGCATTAATGAATGAGATGTATGTTGGGCGTTCTAACACCAGTACAGCATTGCAGGGAGTGAGAGGTAGTGCCAGCTCATTGCGACTGACTCTCAGTGACTCACACCATATTCCAAATAGAAACAGACACACACAGCATCAGCGCACTGGATCTGGTCGCTATAGCACAGCGTGCCTCATGCTGTGTGATTAAAGTCTGTTTTTGAACACATATCCACCAGTAACAAAGCAAAAACACATGGGATTACATTGTTGTAACATTGTGACTAGAGATGAGCGAACTTCTTGAAAGTCCGATTCGGGCGATTCGCCGAATTTCCCCGAGAACTTCCCCCGAGACTTTCACGAATCGCTCATCTGAAAAAAAAAATGCCTGCACGGTGGGAGCGGGCAGGCCGGCTACGCTGTCCACGCTCAGCTGTCATCAGAGGACGCGTCATCAGAGGGCGCCTGAGAGCGGCGTCGGCCTCCACGCTCCGACCATGCAGGTAAGTGTTTGCTTTTTAAACAAATGCCGGCATGGTGGGAGCAGGCAGGCCGGCTGCGCTGTCAGGGGGCCGGCTTCCGCCGCCCACTGACAGCGTAGCCGGCCTGCCCGCTGCCACCATGCCGGCATTTTTTTTTTTTTATTTCAGGGAAAATTCGATCGGCGCGAACCAAAAAAAATTCGGGTTCGCGCCGAATCGAATTTTCCCTGAAATTCGGAGCGAATTCCGGTTCGTCCAAACCGGTTCACTCAGCCCTAATTGTGACATTAATATTTTAATGCCAGACCTGTAACGACAATTTTGCATATAAATATAAAAAATCAAAAAAGTTTTAAAAAATGACTTTTTCTAGGCCATGAGAGGTGACACAATTATTTGAGAAAAAAACACAAAAACCCTGTTTAAACAGAAGAAAAGGAAAAACCATTGAAATGTATGGGAGAGCGACAGGTAGTGACAGAGCTCCGGCGCTATACGCTGAGCCGCCTGTAGTGATGAATAGTACGCTACATGGCGCTCAACAGAATGTGGTATTGCGTACAGCGTCCAGCGTTCATCAGACGCTGCCTGCCACTTTCAAGGCACTACCTGGCGCTATCCCTTGATGGTAAACCTCATGGTACACATAGGAGCCAGATGTGACCGAAGTATAACAATACAAATTGATGCAGGAGTACTTCAGGAGTGAGGGCTTACAATTCAAAGGATAATGGTGGAGATGAGAAGTTAGGTAACAGGTGGCAAGTTTTAAGCATGATGGCAAGTAATAAGTTGGTGGTAAGATTGTGAAGTGGATTGTTTATGACAGATGATAGGCTTATCTCAATAGGCGAAGATTTAGGGCACTTTTGAATGCACTGGCCTCCAGCTCCCCCACATGTGCCAAGGCCTGACACTTCCCCTCCCTTGCGGTGAATTTAGAGGGCATGGCAGCATCACTGTGATGGAGGGTGGGGGCCCAAGCCTGGCACAGGGACCCTGGTGACTGGAGTTTGGGCTGAGCAGGATTTGATACAGGGTTCCAGTAATTTGCTGAGCACCAGAGAAGGACCAATCACTTGTGGAAGATTTTTTTTATTTAGGTGGTCAGTCACATAAGGAACACCCCTTTTTCGATTAAAACGGACCTAGAAATTTACATACTTTTAATCTACATTTACTTTTGGATTTGGTTGCAGCTGCACCAGAACAGAACTACACATTTAACAAATATATTTGAGGCTGCTTTCACATCTTCCCACCCTATTGGAGTAAAAATACAATGTGGCAAAAGTGGTTGGAAAATGCTGCCAATTAAAGCAAATCATCCTTTTCACATCTTCGTGCTGCATTTTACAAAATGCTGCATGCAGCATTATACCCACATCACCGCAACTCAACCCACAGACGTCTATGGGAAGGGCAGCTAAAGTGCATATACTAAGTTTTACTTGCACGGTGTTGCCTTGCAGTAAAAAGGGTCATACTAAGTGCCCTCCCCAATGCCGGGTCCTTTCTGCTGCCATGGGTTCTTCCATCCGCAGCATGCCGTGTCTCTCCTGACGGCACCTTCTCTCCTTCCTTCTGCAACCATGCTCCGTGTCCTTCCTACCACTACCACCTGCTAATGTACAGAAAATTTGGGTGGTGCAGGGTGACCTATGAGGTCGCAGTGTTCTTCTAAAGAAGGCACAGCACATGAAGATAATTTTTCACTTTCTCTCATTAACATCTCACTTTTACTTCATTAAATATTCAGATTTAAGGTTTTATTAATATTTTTAAATGATGATAAATAAATCCTTAAAACTACAAATTGTCTAATTCATGTGCACACAGTGCCCCCCCCCCCCCCACACCAAGCTGTGTTGGCTAAGGAGAGCATTCTTTCCCTTTAACCCTTTAAGTGCCAGCCTACCTAGATTTTTTGTCACACTCTGTTGCCAGACTGCTTTTCACGTTTTTGCGCTACACGTGTTCAACCTGGATTTTTGAAGGGATTTCCAGAGATTTTCTAGGAAAATTATATATTTTTTTCAGCAGAGTCTGGGCTTCAACATGAAATGTCTTGTTTGGCCTTTTTGTGTATTCTCAATACTTTTGGGTATGTGCAAAAAAAAAAAAAAAAAAACTATTTTTACAATTTGTAGTGTTTTTTTGTAATAAAAAATTTAAGTTTGTCAATAAAATATTATTGCGTGTGAAATCTCCCGGGTACAACGGTACCACATATGTATTGGTAGACACCCTTTCCTGCCCAGGAAACTCCCCCAAACTGAAACAGCAGTTTAGGAGATTTCAGATAGGATACAACTATGCAATATGATTGCATAGTTGTAAGGGGTAAATTAAAAAAAAAATGACGTAGGGTCCCCCCTACCGGGGGGGGGGGGGGGCCCTCATTTTATGGGGGAATTTTAAGGGTTTAAAATCCCCCCAAAAAATGATATGGGGTCCCCTTACCCAGCATTACCGACCCGGACCAGCTATGGGGGCTTGTAGAACAGGGTGCAGGTGGCCCCTGGCCCTGCAGGCTACTAGTCCACATAGCCACTAAGTGGCCCGGGGGAGGCAGGTAATGGGGGGCTGGCCCGCTAGCCGCAGGTGATTGCCAGCCCCAGGGCCTTGTGAACTGGTATAAGGGGTCTCATGGACCCCTTACCAGTTCACAAATAGTTAAAAGTAAAAAAGACACCAGACAAAAAATATTTTATTATTCTATTTTTCACTTATACTTACCTCCCATCCAGTGTCCCGCGCCGCTGCAGATGACAGTTGTCGGTAGTGATCAGAGCAGGGAGGGTGGGAGGCAGGGAGATCAGAGCCTCCCTGCCTGCCTCCCTCCCTGCTCCGATCGCTACCGACAACTGACAGATCGGAGCCCCGGGTGCCGGTAACCTGAGGAGCGGGATGAAGCCATCAAGTGGGAGGGGCTAGGGGAGGGGTTATGGGTGGGGCTAGGGCGGGGCCAGTGCCGCCGAAGAGGATGGTGAGGGCCCGTTTCTGGGTCCTCACCCGAAGCGTGGAAAGCCCAGGGGGGGGGGGATCGAAGCCCCCCTGGTGAAGAGAAGACCCGGGGAGAGCCATTGCGCTGCGAGGTGAGTAAATGACATTTACTTTTTTATTTTTCTTGCAGATGTCGGCGCTGGCGGGGGGGGGCTATTACGGGCCCCCTCCTGAAGATCAGAGGCCCGGGGGCGGAAATCAAACCAAATCTTGTACAGAATCGCTGGCCCTTTCAAATGAGGGGTAAGGTAAGTCTGTATGTCTTTACCTTTTTGTTTTATGGGGCTCTAAAGTCAGCTATGTGAGTCTCACGTAGCTGGCACTTAACAGTTGGAGAGGCAGCTACGTGAGACTCACGTAGCTGGCACTAGAAGGTTTAAAAGCACATGTCTATCAACCCTGATTCTTTCTTCCACTAAAAGAAAAGATAAGACAAGCGTGCTGGGATGTTTTTTGTGCAGGGGGTGTATATTAGTAGCCCCACATCTCGCCATTCAGCATATTTACAGTGGTGTGTGAAAGATTATTAACCTATGGGAATTTACTATATTTCAACATAAATTTGTGCTAAAACTATACCACATATTTACACAAGCCAAATGTGACCTTATTTATATTTTGTGTATAGTACACACATTGCCACTAAATATTGTAATGCTACAAAAATCCTTTCCAAAGACTTTCACTCCCACCTCCCTCAAAATATGTTTGGGGATTTGCTGCTCTGTTTGCAGGTAGCTTCAATCGATATAGCTGTTGAAAATAACACTGTTGCTTTCCAGGTTATGCCCATAGCAAGGGAGGGAAATGTCAAACATGATCGGCAAACATGAGGTTATCCTGTGTGTCACTTAGCAATATAGCAGGTGCAAGTCATAGAAACGCTACCTTTAGCTGGGTGTACCTTTCTTTTTTTTTTCTATTCACAAGATATAAATTGCTGACCACATACAGTATGTCGCAATTGCCCTTCCCACCAATAAAAACATAAAACTACCAAATGAATGCTACCTGAATAAATATTGTCCTATTGCTTATTGCTAATGTATTACTTGGGAGGATAAACTACTGAGGGGACACTAATATGTATGGTTCTGTTTAACAAAGTGCTGTCCTAGCATTTCTGATCTATATTTAAAATGTCAAGGCAAGGTCTTAGGTCTATGGATTCTTTTTAACAAAAAGAGTATTGGCAGAAAATGTTTAATATGCCTTCACGCTGCCTACTGGGGGTTTTAATTCAGTAAGATTGAAAATGCAAAGGTAGCGCCAGCTCACTGCTTCTGACTCTCAGCGACTCACACTATATTCAACAAAAAATCAGTCCATTGCATGAAACCGCCGCAATGACCCTTCTTTCTTACCTATCCAAAGAACCCACAGTACTTATGTGACAGGTGATGGCAGCTTTCACATCTTTCTCAGGCTATGTGCAGCCTCTGTGATTGAATAGCTGACCGGGGGATGCAGGAGGTGCCACGCGCCCATCGTGTGTAGAGCTAGGATTCCATTTAGTTCCTTCAGCCAAACATTAATATGCATGGCCAGAAAAGCTGATTGCAGAAGAACCACGCCTGTGCCGTGGGCTTGTTGGAAAGGTAAGAAAAGCGGGTGATCAGGGCGAGGGAATATGCAGTGGGGCATCTCAAACCCGGACGCCTCAAGGGGAAAGGCCAAAACCCAGGATAGTGAAATCCTAATTTCCACTTTAAAAAAAACTTTTTGAAAACACACTTTTACAGCTTATTTCAGAATGGCATGTGTTGCATCTGTTTGATTTTGAGGTGCTCGGCGAATAATTGTAAAACCATGGTTTATAGGGATATATGTTTTTTTTGCAAGGAAAACTATCTGCATAGAAACTATTCTAAGGTAAAATGCTGAAAGAGGCATAGGGGACAGGGATTCAAGTGGAAAATAGGAGAGAGGGGGAGAGGGTATGTAAGTGATATGAGATTCTCTGTCTCAGGAGAGACGGTCCCATGAGCATTGTCCTATACATTCATTCCAGCAACAAATGCACCACCCCTGTCCCCATGTTGTCTATCCAGTTTCTGTTGGGGGATAAGAGGGGTCAGTCTTAGCTATAGGCCGAGATGATTCCATGTATAACAAAGATGAAAACAATTAAAAATTAAAAAATGGCAAGCTGCCCTGGGAATCAAGTATTTAGTGTTGGAGGCCCCAACTGGGCCCACCCATCAGTCTCATCCAAGCGGCTGATTCACTACTAGCGCAAAGTATTGCCAGATGAGCATCTGCATAGCAGCACTTAGAGCGACCACTAGTAGACGCTGTAAGTGGGTATTGTAACCTAGGCCCTTATTTAAGAAGGGATAGCGTCAGGTAGTGGCTGGTTAATGAGAGGTAGCGACAGGTAGCGACTGGTCAACGCCGGACAAAGCACGCAATTACACATTTATGAAGCAGAATCTGTTTAGCGACTGGGATAGCGGCATCTAGCGTCTGATTCATCATTTTCACAGCCTCAGCGAACAGCGCCAGCGTTCAGCCTTGCACAGTGCCAGGTATGACCTCTCGCTACCTGACGCTCTCCCATACATTTCAATGGACGATCCTTTTCTTCTCTTTACACTTTTTTTTTTTTTTCAAAAAAATCACAAATAATTCTGTGACCTCTTTTGGCATTGAAATATCAGTTTTTTCATAATTTTTTCATTTTTTATATATTTCCTCAGAAATGACATTACAGGTCTGGCATTAAAGTGTTCATGTTACAATGTTGTTACAATGTAATTCCATATGTTTTCACATTTTTACTAGTGGATAGATGCTGGAAAAACACTTTAAACACACCTCCTGCGCTCTGGGCTTCAAACAAGCATTTTTCAGCGCCAGAGATTTGTGAGGCTGTTTTTTTGCTGAATATGGTGTGAGTCGGTCGCTATGAGCAGTCGCTAACATGCGCTCCCATACAGCACTGTACTGGTCAAATAGCGACTCCTCACAATGTATTTAACATTACTGAACAGCGACTGAGTCGCTAAAAACTAGCGACCCACGGCTGAACACAGTGACTACTAGCGGGAGCTCTGAAAATGCCTGCTACAGACGCTCATCTGTCATTACCTGGCGTTAGTGATGAATCAGCCTGCCCGTGTTGCGGTCGCTGTAGTAACCTGGCCGGCATTGATAAATATGATGTGTGTTGGGCGCTCTAACAACAGTATAACACTGCAGTGAGCGAGAGGTAGCGCCTGCTCAGTGCATCCAGCACTCGGCTCTCCACACTATATTTAACAAAAAACTACACGCACACTGCGTCGGCGCTCTAAAGCTGGGAGCTCTAGCATAGACCGCCAGATGCTGTGTGATTAAAGTCTGTTTTTGAACACATATTGACCAGTAACAAAGCGAAAACACATGGAATGACAATGTTTTAAGACTGATGCAATAAAACTTTAGTGCCAGACCTGTAAATAGAATTCTGCATAACAATATAAAAAGTCAAATTCATAAAAGTGTTTGTTTGCCGCCAGGAGAGGTCACACAGTGATTTGAGCAAAAAAAAAAATAATTTTAATTGCCAACACAACTAATGAAAGGCCATTGAAATGTATGTATCTGCAGATACAAGTTAATTCCACATCACCCTGACAAGGCACTCTGTATTAGTGTGGTCCCTATGGAGTTTATTCATGAAGCTCTAGCACCAGGTAGTGCCTCGTAGACGCAGGCAGCGTCAAGTGAGCGCTGGGCGCTGTACGCAAAACCACATTTATGAAGGCAATTCTTATGAGCGACTCGAACAGCGCAATATAGCGTTCATCATTACAGGCGGCTCAGCATATAGTGCCGGCGCTTTAGCTTCCAGAGCGCCAGGTATTACCTGTCGCTATTTGTCGCTCTCCCATACATTTCAATGGACATTCCTTTTCTTCTGTTTAACCCTTTCGCTGCCAGCCTACCTGGAGTTTTTGTCACACTCTGTTGCCAGACCATTTTGCACTATTATACGCTCCCCATGTTCAAATGTGATTTTTGAAGGGATTTCCAGGGATTTCCCAGGAAAATTATATATTGTTTTTTTCAGCACAGTCTGGGCTTTAACATGAAATGTCTTGTTTGTCATTTTTTAGGTGTATTCTCAATATTTTTGGGTGAAATATGTGCAAAAAAATATATATATATATTTTTTACAATTTGTAGTTTTTTTTTGTAATAAAAAATGTAAGTTTGTCAATAACATCTTATTGCGTGTGAAATCCCAATTTCTCCCGGTTACAGCGATACCACATATGTATAGGTAGACACCCTTTCCTGCCCAGGAGACTCCCCCAAACTGAAACAGCGCTTTAGGGGATTTTCAGATAAAATACAACTATGCTATGCAATATGCGCACCTTGCAGTTTTTCCAGAAAAACAACCCTTTACATTTGAAATACTTCCAACAAACTATATATTCTCTGGAAGTACACACCTCAGGCTTTCTAGGCGTACCAGGCTTGTTGATGTGGCCATAGTTTTCTGGAAGTAATCCCTCAATGGATTCTTTGGTTGCAAAGAGTTTCCCTAAAAAAAAGGATAAAAAAGCAGAATCAAAGCCACATTTTCCTAAAAAAACTAAATACAAACAAGAAAAAACAAGTTTAATCTGAAAACGCAACATCCCCCGAACAGAACAACACCCAACATGCATAGGTTCTGTCAAGGGAAGAGTTGCCAAACACCCCAAAGTAAAGCATGTGCGTAACAGTGATTTTACTTGTAAATTTCAGCTCTGCAGACAAAGTGCGCACCTTGCGATTTTTCAACCAAAACAACCCTTTACATTTGGAATATCCCCCATAAACCATATATTCCCTGAAAGTACACACGTTAAGCTTTCTAAGCGTACCCAGCTTGTTCTAGTGGGCTCATCTTTCTGGCATTATTACCTCAAAGAATTCTTTGTTTGCGCAGGGTTTCCCTAAAAAATTAATAAAAAAGCTGAATAAAAACACCTTTTCATAAAAGTCTGAAAGCACAAGGTCCCCCGAACAGAGCAATACCCAACATGCATAGGTACTATTAACCCTTTTAATTGCCAGCCTACTTGAGATTTTGTCACCCTCTGTTGACAGGCCATTTTTCCCCATTTTGCGCCATGTTTTGCGCCATTTTTGCTGGAATTTTCAGGAAAATTATATATATATATTTTTTTGCAGCAGAGTTTAGGCTTTAACATGAAATTTCTTGTTTGTAAATTTTATTTATTTTTTTTACAATATTATTAAGTAAAATAAATAAATAAAAATTTTTTTTAGAAAATTGACTCCTTTATTTTAAATAAAAAATGTATTTTATTAAGGAAAAGCATATTGCATGTGAAAGCCCCATTTCTACCGATTAGAACGGTACCACATATTTATCGGTAGCCCCCCGTTCCTGCCCAGGAGACCCCCTAACTGAAACAAGTACTTTATAACATTCACAAATAAAATACAAATACCATCCATACTACAAAGGGTTAAATCGAGAAAAAAAATGACATAGGGTCCCCCCTCCCAGGGGAGGGGGACCCCATTTTTTTTTATTTTTAAGGGTTAAAAACCCTTAAAAATCAAAAAAAAAATTGACGTGGGGTCCCCCTTACCCAAAGTAACCAGCCTGGGACCAGCTATGCAGGGCTTGTAGGAACAGGGTGCAGGGGCCAGCTTTTGTGGCCCCTGGCCCTGCAGGCTACAAGCCCGCATAGCCCGTGGGCCCGGGCTCTTCTGCCCCCCCTGGCCTTTGGGGAGGCAGGTAATGGGGGTGCCGGGGGTTAATGGCAAGTCACCCGCTAGCGCAGGTGACTTGCCATCCCCCCAGCCTTGTGAACTGGTATAGGGGTCATGGACCCCTTACCAGTTTACAAGGGGTTAAAAGTAAAAAATAAGACACTAACACATAAGAAAAAAATCTTTATTTTTTTTTTTACTGTACTCACCTCCGATTCGGCGTCCCTCGCCGCTGTCATGTTGCTGACAGATGCCGGTAGTGATCGGCGCAGGGCGGGTGACAGGCGAAGGGGCTCCGATCGGAGCCTCCTCGCCTGACACCCGCCCTGCTCCGATCACCACCGGCATCTGACAGATGCCGGAGCTCGGAGGGGGTATAGGAGGAGTGGGATGACATCATCCCACTCCTCCCACAATGGGCGGGGCCAGGGGACGGCGGCCATCGCCGCCATTACAAGAGGTGAGGACCCGGAAGAGGTTTCTACGTGCTTGGCACTTAAGGGTAGGAGAAGCAACCACGTAGAAACTACGTGCTTGGCATTTAAAGGGTTAAACAGGGTTTTTTGTTTTTATTTTTTTTTTTCTCTCAAATAATTGTGTCACCTCTCCTGGCCTAGAATTGTCATTACAGGTCTGAAATATTAATGTCACTTTGGGGTTTATTCATGAAGCTCTAGCTCTATTAGTGCTTCGTAGCGGCAGGTAGCGGCCGGCGCTATACGCAAAACCACATTTATGAAGGCGATTCTGGTGAGTGACTCAGCGACTAACAGCGCCATGTAGCGTACGATTCATCATTACAGGCGGCCCAGTGTATAGCGTTGGCACTCTAGCTTCCAGAGCGACAGGTCTTACCCATAGCTACCTTTCGCTCTCCCATACATTTCAATAGACGTTCCTTCTAATCGCTTTACTGATCCCAATTTTTTTATTTTTATTTATTTTTTACTCCCAAATACTTATTTGATTATTCTCCTGGCCTGGTGATTTTTTTTTTAAATATTTTACATTTTTATGCAGAATTGTCCTTACAGGTCACAGTGTCACAGTGTTCCAACAATGTCATTCCAAGTTTTTTCGCTTTGTTACTGGTGGATAGGTGTCCAAAAACACACTTTAATCACACAGTGTCTTGCACTCTATGCTACAGCGAAGAAATTTAGAGCGCCGGCACTGTGTGAGTCTGATTTTTTGTTGAATATGGTTAAGCGCCAAGTGGCAGACGCTCTGAACAGTCGCTACCTCTCACTACCTCTAGCGCTGTACTGTTGTTAGATGTGGTGTAGGCTTGGCCGCTATTGTTTTGAACACCGCCTTGTGTACGCTGTGGCAAATAGGAAAACGGTATGAATGCTTTAGAACTTGGGGCTTATTATTACAGTAACTGAAAAAAGTTAAATATAAACAAATGTACAATACTCCTCCACAGATGCTGCAGTTTCAGCACTCGGGCATAGTCGAGGTGAGAATTACATTAATTTTGTTAGACAAATATATGCATCCATTGTTTTATGCCTATATCATTTTCTTAGGAAATGAAACCTGATATTGTTGTGAAGTGGCCATGTGGCCTCTATCACAGTAGCCTCTCTTCTGGTGTACCCCAACTTCAAATTATTATGTCACTTGATCATGTGTTAGCCAAAGTAGTTTAGTTTTAGCTAACACATGGCCAAGTCTGTCCCAATAATTAGTCAGATTGAACTATTCTCTACAAATAAATATGAGGGGGTATTGTTTATTTTCAAAATACAATGTTCTTATGATTGTTTCTGTTGTGTTTTTTTCTCTATAAAGATGTTTCCACAGACGGACCCTGTCTTAATTCTCCCCACCCCATCTCCAGGACCCTCCAGCAGCATGGGCCCAAGCCACAGATGTGATGGTGAGTACTGTGACATTAAATGTAGTACATGCATATGTATGTGTCCATGACCATGTACACGTTAGTGGCAGTCTAGAGTTGACATTTATACATGGAAACCCTCTATTTACAATAATCAATCCTAATTGAATCGGGGAGGCCGATTCATTAATAGCGTCAGGTAGCGACAGTAGCGGTATTTTCACAGCGCCCGCTAGTATTCGCTGTGCTTGGCCGTTGTTCGGTTGTTGACAGTGACTCAGTCGGTGTGCGGTAATGTTGAATACGGGGTTAGGAGTCGCTGTTTGACAGGTTCCGCACGGTATGGGAGCGCATGACAGCGAATTGCCATAGCGAACGGCTCCCAGCATATTCATTAACAAATCACGCTCAAAAAATTCTCACGCTGTAAAATGCATGTTTAAACCCCAGAGCGCTGGCGGCGATGGGTTAAAAGTAGTTTTTTAACCCCCAAACAACCATATTTTTTGAAAAAAAAAAATAATTTTTCAAAACATTTTGTAATATGAATACATTAAGATCAGACCTGTAATATCAATTCTGCACATATTTTTTTTTTTTTTTTTACCTTAAAAAAAATATCTAACATTGCAGAAGTGGTCACAGAATTTTTGACATTTAAAAAAAAAAAAAAAAAAAAAACATTAATAGCAATTAATTAAGAATATTTAAAGATTGTTCCATTGAAATGCATTGGAGAGCGCCCGGTAGCGAGAGGTCATACCTGTCGCTGTTCAAGGTCGCTCGCTGGCGCTGTGGGGTGAGGCTGGAATAATGATGAATGATTCACTATCTGGCGCTCTGTCAGTCGCTAAGCAGGATCAGCTTGATAAATGTGTGATTGCGGAGGGGAGCCGGCATTCTCGTGGCGGTGACCGTCATTACCGTTCGCTCACCATTCGCTAACTGGCGCTATCCCTTGTTAAATAAGGGCCTAAGCATGGTAGTTTCCTGCCCCTGCTAATGTAACTTAACCCTACATGATAAAGGCAGCAGTTGGTTATGTGCTTTATGTGCTGGGTTTCAGTTCCAGCTAATATTGTAACACCCCATTATTTGATCCAATAAATAATTTAATTGAAAAGGTCAATGTATTTAGATCATATTGCCTCAGGTGTAATTGACCACTACATTAAGTACATTCTTCCGGTGGCCAAGTAAGCCTTATTTGGTTAGGTTATGTCCTATTTTCTTGAACATACATTTGTGTATTTTGTGGGTTTTTATTTACAATAGTATTGTCTGACTCCACACACACAAAAAACACACCTGAAATTTTATTGAAAACAAAAAAAGAAAAAAATAATAAGTACAAAAAAAGTACAAAAAATAAGTACAAAAAAAAGAAAAAAAATAAGTGCAAAAAAAAGATACAAAATATTTCGAGCAATATAACATTGAAGAAATAACATTCTAAACAATGGTGGTGTTAGAGCAGCATTGTAATGCTCAAACGCTGCATTGAATGAGGGTGAGTGCCTCTACAGTGCCTTTACAGCGACTCTCATACTTCACATTTAACATTGGTAAACTAATTCCTACAGTGTGCCCTCAGCGAATTAGATGTTACATCGCCCGATAGCCGATCACAGCATATACTAGCGGTCGCTCTTAGCACCACTGTACAGACGCTCATCTGCCGATAGCTGGCACTAGTAATGAATCAGCCTCCCCTTATATTAGCCCCATAGTTTGGACATGCATTGCAGTTAGTGCAGCTAGTAAAATACAGAGCTACTTACAGGAGCTGCCAACTCCCCTTTGGTACACTACGGAGGGGAAGAGTCATAGAGGCTGATTCATTACTAACGTTAGGTATCGGCAGATGAGCATCTGTATAGCGGCGGTGCTAGTAGACGCTGTAAGCGGGTATCGGGCACTGTAATAGAGCGCCTCAGTCGCTGTAGTAACCTGGCCTGCATTGATGAATGTGATGTATGTTGGGTGCTCTAACACCAGTACAGCGCTGCAGGGAGCAAAAGGTAGCACCAGCTTAGTACGACCGACTCTCGGCGCTCCACACCACACAGCGTCGGCGTTCTGAATCTGGTGGCTATAGCATAGAGCGCCAAATACTGATTAAAGTCGGTTTTTGAACACATATACACCTGTAGCAAAGCTAAAACACATGGAATGACATTGTTTTAACACTGTGACAAACTTAGGCTCTTATTTAACAAGGGATAGCGCCAGGTAGCGAATGGTGAGCGAACGGTAATGACGGTCACCACCACGAGAACGCCGGCTCCCCTCCGCAATCACACATTTATCAAGCCGATCCTGCTTAGTGACTGACAGAGCGCCAGATAGCGAATCATTCATCATTATTCCAGCCTCACCCCACAGCGCCAGCGAGCGACCTTGAACAGCGACAGGTATGACCTCTCGCTACCTGGCGCTCTCCAATGCATTTCAATGGCGCAATCTTTAAATATTCCTAATTAATTGCTATTAATGTTTTTTTTTTTTTTTTAAATGTCAAAAATTCTGTGACCACTTCTGCAATGTTAGATATTTTTTTAAGGTAAAAAAAAAAAAATGTGCAGAATTGATATTACAGGTCTGATATTAATGTATTCATATTACAAAATGTTTTGAAAAACTTGTTTTTTTTTAATCCAAAAATATGGTTGTTTGGGGGTTAAAAAACTACTTTTAACCCATCGCCGCCAGCGCTCTGGGGTTTAAACAAGCATTTCACTGCGCGAGAATTTTTTGAGCGTGATTTGTTAATGAATATGCTGGGAGCCGTTCGCTATGGCCATTCGCTGTCATGCGCTCCCATACAGCGCGGAACCTGTCAAATAGCGACTCCTCACCCAATATTCAACATTACGGCAAACCGACTGAGTCGCTATCAACTACAGAACAACGGCCAAGCACAGCGACTACTAGCGGGCGCTCTGAAAATGCCGCTACTGTCGCTCATCTGTCGCTACCTGGCGCTATTAATGAATCGGCCTCCCCGTGCCAGACCTGTAATGACAATTCTGCATAAAAATATAAAAAGTCAAAAAGTTTCTAAAAATGTTTGTTTGCAGCCAGGAGAGGTCACACTATGATTTGAGCAAACAAAAATGTCAAACACGCTGTTTAAACACAAGCAAATGAACGGGCATTGAAATGTATGGGAGAGCGACAGTGAGAGAAAGGTAAGAGCGCTGGCTCTTTATGCTGAGCCGCCTGTAATAACACATCGGACTCTACATGGGGCTTTTGGAGTCGCTCACCAGATTCGCTTACATAAATGTGGTTTTGCGTAATAAGTGAACCAGGTTTATATTTCAGTAAACAGAAACTTCTTCCCAGTGGATTCCATATGGCGGAGTCCCTCTATCCATGACAAAGCATACGTTTAAAAATTATGGAAAATACGGACCAACACCAATACTATGCTATTTAATCCTTCTTTGGAATGTCTGTGCATACATATTTTCATCTTAAATTAGATTTATGAATTTTAGATAATTGTCTACTTTAAAGAGTAAACATGTAGCGCTATAAACGAAATATATTTTCTTTGTTAATATGAGCACAAAGAAGCTATAATGTATCCCTACCAAGAAGGGTTTTGTTATATTAATTGAAACACAAACGGCAATATTTGCTCATACATTTTACTGTATATGGCAAAACAAAGGAAATTGTGTTTGGTGTTTTATTATTTTGACTTGATATTTTTTCCCAGCTCTTTTCATGTCTCTGATTTAATTAAATTACATTTTTTGCTCTTGGTAATGTTAATGCCCTATGCAAATCAAATTTAAATGGTAATATCATATCGCAGATGCTGAGACATCTGCTGTCTATCCTAGTTACGGTTTTACAAACTTACCCCACCCTCTGTTGTTTTGGCCACTGGCTCCAATGCCACTGTCTCCGCTTGTGATGATAAAATCATTTTATCTTCATTGAGGATCCTGTAGTTTATAATTTTATATATGACAGATATATCCACCATTCAAGCAAATGTTCATGGATTGCAGACTTAGGCCCTTATTTAAGAAGGGATAGCGTCAGGTAGTGGCTGGTTAATGGGAGGTAGCGACAGGTAGCGACTGGTGAACGCCGGACACGGCACGCATTTATCACACACATTTATCAAGCAGAATCTGTTTAGCGACTGGGATAGCCCCATGTAGCATCTGATTCATCATTTTCACAGCCTCAGCGAACAGCGCCGGCGTTCAGCTTTGCAAAACGCCAGGTATGACCTCTCGCTACCTGTCGCTCTCCCATACATTTCAATGGACGATCCTTCTCTTCTCTTTAAACGGGGTTTTTGTTTATTTTTTCATCACAAATAATTCTGTGACCTCTTCTGGCATTGAAAAAGCAGTTTTTTGAAATGACATTACAGGTCTGCCATTAAAGTGTTTATGTTACAATGTTGTTACAATGTAATTCCATATGTTTTCGCTTTGTTACTAATGGATAGATGCTGAAAAACAGACTTTAAACACACCGCCTCCTGCGCTCTGGGCTTCAAACAAGCATTTTTTAGCGCCAGAGATTTGTGAGGCTGCTTTTTTGCTAAATATGGTGTGAGTCGGTCGCTATGAGCAGTCGCTAAAGTGCGCTCCCATACAGCGCTGTACTGGTCAAATAGCAACTCCTCACAATGTATTCAACATTACTGAACAGCGACTGAGTCGCTATGAAGTAGCGACCCACAGCCGAGCGACTTCTGAAAATGCCTGCTACAGATGCTCATCTGTCGCTACCTGGCGTTAGGGATTAATCAGCCTGCCCGCTTATCTTCACATCACTCACCAATGAAAATCTATTTGAAATACAAAACTGGCCACCATTTAATGGGCCTATATAGAAACCTTTTATTATTTCATCTTTCCACAGTTCTAACTTGAAATTAACTGCTCATCTGGAAGTTAGAATAATGGCATGAACTGCTTCACAATTCCTCACATTTTTCAATGGGAATTGAACGTAGATATCAAACATAAATCCCTCCCTATTTTCCCTTAGCAGCGTAGTAGCCATGAATCACAAAGTTACACTAAAGTCATCTCAATCTAACACTTCATGCTTCAGCCAACAGCTTGATTTGTCTGGGGAGGAAGAGTATAGATGGCCACTGACATAAATTCCCAGCAGAGGTATCACAATGTTTCCTAATAATAAGCTTAATAATATTCCTTAATAATAAGCATAGTTTGTAAAATTGATGTTACATTATTAATTGCAAACAGGAATGACACATTTTAAAGGGAGTCTGTAATAAAAGAAATAAGGAGGCTGATATTTATTGGTAGACATTGTGGCTCCTCTGCCTGTCATAATGACTTGCAACAAGCTTGCAGCTAGGAAAATCCAAAAGGCCTGAGCTGGTAATTTAACCCTTTCAGTGCCAAGCACGTAGATTCTATGTGCTTGCTTCCACTCCACTTAAGTGCCAAGCACGTAGAATCTACGTGCTTGACTTTCCCCCCTGCTACAGTAAAAGTACCTCACCTGACCCCTTGTTCGATCCCGCCGGGTCTCCTCTTCATCAGGGGGGGCTTCGATCCCCCACCCAGGCCCCCCCGGGTGCAGGGGAGGGCCCGGAATAGCCACCCCCCCTTCAGCAGCTGCCGAAATACATGTAAAAAAGAAAAAAAATTATAAAAATGACATTTACTTACCTCAGTGTGTGATCGCTCCCGCCGGGTCTCCTCTTCACCAGGGGGGCCTCCGATGGCCCCCCCCCCCCGGCTCTCCAGCTTCAGGAGAAGCGCCGCCATCTTGCCGCTAAGCCCTGCCCCTTTGGGGGCGGGGCTTATGACGTCACTCCCGGGTGTCGTCCTGGCTCCGGGCTGTCATTTCTGACACTTGTCATCGCTGGCCACAGGAGGAGGAAGGCAGGTGATGATCTGATCGCCTGCCTCCCTCTGCCACTGCCCAGTGATGACAATAACTGTCATCAGAGCTGCGAGGGACACAGGAGCTGAGGATCAGAGGTGAGTAAAGTAAAAAAAAAGTTTTTATTTTTTAATAAAGTAATTTTTTAATCTGTGTGTGTTTTTTTTTTTTTTACTGTTAACCCCTTGTGAACTGGTAAGGGGTCCATGTGACCCGTATACCAGTTCACAAGGCTGGGGGGGAGGGGGGATCCTATGTCATTTTTTTTTTTAATAAACCCTTTGTGTTCTGTCATCCAGCAGCTATAAAAGGCTTCCAGCAGGTGAGCAGAAGCCAGTGATCGCCGAGGGACACAGTGCTCCAGGATGGATGGGAGGTAAGTATATAAAAAAAAAATCAATAAAATATTTTTTTATCTTTGTGTGTCTGTGTTTTTTTTTACATTTAACCCCTTGTGAACTGGTAAGGGGTCCATAACCCCTATACCAGTTCACAAGGCTGGGGGGATGGCACCCCCATTACCTGCCTCCCCAAAGCCCAGGGGGGGACAGAAGAGCCCGGGCTTGTAGCCTGCAGGGTCAGGGGCCACAAAAGCTGGCCCCTGCGCCCTTTTTCTACAAGCCCTGCATAGCTGGTCCCGGGCTGGTTACTCTGGGTAAGGGGGCCCCCATGTCAATTTTTTTTGGGATTTTTAAGGGTTTTTAACCCTTAAAAATCCCCCCCAAAAAAAATGGGGTCCCCACCCCTGGGAGGGGGGACTCTATGTCATTTTTTTTCTCGATTTAACCCTTTATAGTGTGGATGGTAGTTGTATTTTATTTGTAAAAGTATAAAAAACTTGTTTCAGTTAGGGGGGTCTCCTGGGTAGGAACAGGGGGCTACCGATAAATATGTGATACCGTTCTAATCGGTAGAAATAGGGCTTTCACATGCAATATGGTTTTCCTTAATAAAATACATTTTTTATTTAAAATAAAGGAGTCAATTTTCTAAAAAAAAATTTATTTATTTATTTATTTTTATTACTTAATAATATTGTAAAAAACAAAATAAAATTTACAAACAAGACATTTCATGTTAAAGCCTAAACTCAAAACTAAAAAATATATATAATTTTCCTGAAAATTCCAGCAAAAATGGCGCAAAACATGGCGCAAAATGGGGAAAAATGACCTGTCAACAGAGGGTGACAAAATCTCAAGTAGGCTGGCAATTAAAAGGGTTAATAGTACCTATGCATGTCGGGTATTGTTCTGTTCAGGGGACCTTGCGCTTTCAGGCTTGTTTTTTCTGGTTTGCATATTTATATTTTAGGAAAAGGTGTTTTTTATTCAGCTTTTTTATACATTTTTTGGGAAACCCTGCGCAAACAAAGAATTCTTTGAGGGATTAATTCCAGAAAGATGAGCCCACTACAACAAGCTGGGTACGCTTAGAAAACTTAACATGTGTATTTTCAGGGAATATATGGTTTATGGGGGATATTCCAAATGTAAAGGGTTGTTTTGGTTGAAAAATCGCAAGGTGCGCACTTTGTCTGCAGAGCTGAAATTTTCAAGTAAAATTACCGTTACGCACATGCTTTACTTTGGGGTGTTCGGCAACTCTTGCATTGATGGTAGCAATGCATGTTGGGTATCGTTCTCTTCGGGGGGATATTGCTTTTTAAGAGTAAACTTGTTTTTTCTTGTTTGTATATAGTTTTTTTTAGGAAAATGTGGCTTTGATTCTGCATTTTTATCCTTTTTTTTGGGAAACTCTTTGCAACCAAAGAATACATTGAGGGATTACTTCCAGAAAGCTATGGCCACATCAACAAGCCTGGTACACCTAGAAAGCCTGAGGTGTGTACTTTCAGAGAATATATAGTTTGTGGGGGGTATTTCAAATGTAAAGGGTTGTTTTTTTGGGAAAAACTGCAAGGTGCTCTTAGCGCGTAGCATAGTTGTATTTTATCTGAAAATCCCCTAAAGCGCTGTTTCAGTTTGGGGGAGTCTCCTGGGCAGGAAACGGTGTCTACCTATACATATGTGGTACCGCTGTAACTGGGAGAAATTGGGATTTCACACGCAATAAGATTTTATTGACAAACTTACATTTTTTATTACAAAAAGCACTACAAATTGTAAAAAAATAGTTTTATGATAATGCACAGTAGCTCTGATTAGCAGTGGCTACTTTATAAACATTTTGTTCACTATTTTTAGTCTGTTTATATTTACTCTGTACAGGGGATAGGTGGGTGGTATACATCACAGACCCTGTTTTTGGGTTTTTTATGTGCCGGCACAGTTACTGTGGTAAGTCGGTGCAGAGGTTTCTTACCTCTGTACACACTGACCTCAGTATCTCATTTATAGATATATTTTTTTGCCCATTTGGCATCTTTTACAGGTCGTGAGTTTGTTTGCATCACAATATTTGCAATACTGTTTTCCCCGAGTTTGGGGATGGTAGATACAGGGATAATTATATAAATTGGGACCCAACAATTGTTTTTAAGTGTCTTGTGTCATGTATGTGTATTTTATGAATTTATATATATCAATAAATTTTGTAAGGAGAGTTTTGATGTGTTTTTGGTGCTCCTTGTAGGGAGGGAGGCGTGTCATCTCACGGCCACTCCCATTGAACTGGTTTAGAATTTTTGAGTGAGCACAACTATTATACTTTATTGGTGGTGCACCCTACATTAGAGTTTGAAGGAAGAATCCCTATGTTTGTGATGGCCATCTATACCCCAAAGGAGGAAAATTCCTAGGATTCCAAGATCAGCAAACAAGTCAACAAAAGATCTTTTAAATACATCAAAACTTCTTGTAGTACACCTCTTCCTATCACTTCAGCTTACCGGATGCTTAATAAAGATTGAAACAGCAGAATCAAAGCTAGATTTTTTTTTCTGCTCCATAAGACACACCTGACCACAAAATGCACCTAGGGTTTAGAAGAGAAAAATAATAATAAAATAAAAATAAAAAAGAATAAGCTGTGCTAACCCCCCCCCCCCCCCCCCAAGAATCCTATAACAGGCAGAGTGCAGAATCCCCCAATCACCCCATTACAGGCAGTGTGCCGAATCCTCCTACCCCCAATTACCCCACATCAGGCAGTGTGCACAATCCCCCATCACCCAATAAACAGCAGTGTGCTGACCCCCCCCCAATCACCCCAGATCAGGCAGTGTGCAGAATCACCCCAAATTCCCTCACACCAGGCACTGTGCAAAGTCCCCCCCCCCCCCATCGCTCCATAACAGATAGTGGGCAGAATCCCGCACCCAACAACACCAAAGCAAGCAATGTGGGAGAATGCCCCCAAAATGCTCCATTATAGGCAGTGTGCAGAATCATCCCCAAACACCCCAATACCCCTATAACAGGCAGTGTGCAGAATTTCCCCATTCCTCCTATACCAGGTAGTGTGCAAAATTCCCCCAATCACTCTATAACAGGTAGTGTGCAAATATTCCCCTAATCCCCCCATAACAGGTCGTGTAAAGTACCCCCCACATCCCCTCATAAAAGACAGCATGCAGAATCCCCCCTCAATACCCTCCTAATAGATAGCATGCAGAATCCTCCCAATCCCCTCCATAACCCACAGCATGCAGAATTTCCCTAAGCCTCATATAACAGTGAAGAATCCCCCAGTCCCCCAACAACAGGGGTGGTATGCAGAATCCCCCAGTTCCCCTATAACAGGCAGCATGACAGAATCCCACCCTCACTGCATTGTTGCAGGGAGTTACAGCAAAAAACTCCTTACCTCACCCATTATCCAGCGGTGCTGGAGGCGCTCAGGCAGTGAATGAGCAGGTGGAGCTGTTTATAGAGGAAGAACTTTGTGTCCGGCCCTCGGATTGCGGGCAACCAGTACTGGATTCCTTGCATGGGAATCATCTGTAAAAATGCCCCGTCAGCTACAGGTGATTTTTTTTTTTAGAAAAATTTGAACTAACTTTTTTATTGCATTTTTTGTTTGTTAAATTAAAAAAAACTAAATTCACAAAATAAAAATGGGATCTGACCAGTGTAATTACAGAACAGTAAAATAATGTTCTGGTCATGGGCACCCATGCACCCCTTGATGTACCCCATGATAATGTTTGCCTTGTGAGCTTCTGACTGGCATTGATCGCTAAAGTTAATTAATTGCTTACTAAAGCCCCTAGGTTTTTCTATTGTAGTTTTACATAGCCTTTTCCTATTGTGCTTAACCTTACAATTGTATGTATTAAACTTAATTTGCTATTTTTCTGCCCAAACTTCCAATTTATCATAATCAGTTTGTAGCTGTATGTTGTCCTCTTTTGTGTTCACTGCTTAATATCATCCCTAAAGATATTTTACTATTTCATCCATTCCCAAAATCATTAATATATATCTAATATATATTTGTAGTGTGTGTATTCACATTTTTATTTATTGAGGTTAGATGAACGTGTGAGCATTTGGAATATATTAGCAATTTGCATTTTTGGCATGCATTTCTGCTTTTTGCATCTCTTTTCAATTTGTTTTTCCTTACAAATAACTTCAATACTTTTCCTGCCATTGTGCTCGATGGTGGCTTAGGCTACAGCACCACCCCTGCAGGAGTCAATCATTTCATCTGTATAAGACTGTATAGATTTACTACCTGCAATCTGTTGCCATTGGCAATGTACACCAAGCCTGTACACCAAGAAGAGAGAAGTAAGGCCTGTGTATACAGAACAATGCAGCAACCTCAGCAGCGGCCATGGCAGGGGTGTTCTGTGTGTACAGGGTTCACTTCTCCCTTCTTGTTGTGCATACTTGGTATACATTGCCAATGGCAAAAGATTTCAGGCAGAGGAAACTGCTTCCACATTTTCTAATCTAAAAAAAAAATAATACTAAGAGGCTGATCCACTACTAGCGCCACGTATTGCCAGATGAGCGTCTGTATAGCAGCACTTAGAGCGACCACTAGTAGATGATGTAAGCCGGTATCGGGTACTGTAACCTAGCATTGTGGGCGCTGTAGTAACCTGGCCGGCATTGATGAATGTAATGTGTGTTGGGTGCTCTAACAACAGTATAACGCTGCAGTGAGCGATAGGTAGCGCCAGCTCAGTGCGTCTGGCACTCAGCGCTCAACACCATACTTAACAAAAAACTAAACACACACAACGTTGACGCTCTAAAGCTGGGTGCTCTAGCATAGAGCGCCAGACGCTGTGTGATTAAAGTATGTTTTTGAACACATATACACCAGTAACAAAGCGAAAACACATGGAATGACATTGTTTTAACACTGGGGCAATAACACTTTATTGCCAGACCTGTAAATACAATTCTGCATAAAAATATAAAAAGTATTTGTTTGCAGCCAGGAGAGATCACACAATGATTTGAGCAAAAAAACAAATGTAATTGCCAAACACGCTATTTAAGCACAAACAAATGAAAGCCCATTGAAATGTATGGGAGAGCGACACTAAGCGAAAGGTAATACGTGGCGCTCTTGAACCTAGAGTGCCGGCGCTATACACTGATCTGCCTCTGGTAATTCATGTGATGCTACATGGTGCTGTTAGCAGCGCTCACCAGATTCGCTTTCTTAAAAGTGGTTTCCCGTACAGCGCCCAGTGTTCACCAGACGCTTTCTGCCACTACCAAGCACTACCTACCGCTATCCCTTCTTAAATAACCCCCTAAATCAACCCTAAGGACATCCTTTTGGGAAAAGTATACACTTTCAAAAATTCAATCAGAAGGGTACTTACCCTTTAAACTCTACTTGGGATGATTCGTGAACATTATCCTATACCCCCCAGAAGTATCAAATTACAACCTTTCATCATCAATAGCATGTTAATAAAGAAAAAGCTTCAAATACTAATATTGTCAGGTGTGTGTTACAAAGGTCAATGCAAAATGTGTTAGCCTAAGCCTTTAGCCACACAGTGCACTTTTTAACTTAATGAAATTAATTTATACTTTACACTTTGATCCAGGAAATTTACAGTGTTCATTTGCATAAAAAACCAACCACCATAGTCAGAATATAACAATGCGAAATTAAAGGACAGATCCGCCTCTGCTTCAGCTCTCAGCTTAAGAAATTAAAGTCATATTTTATTCATGATTTGCAAAATGTTCCTCTGGCCAAGCTTGCCATTAGGAAATTTTGTATCTGGAAAGTCAAAGCCATTATAATATGTTGTTCCTCTGCCAATTTCTGTTTCTGAAAAAATATAGAAGAAAGGTTATAATGTGTCCTTAAGTATTAAAAAGAAAGATTCTCCAAATAATTGAACGTCATTTTAAAAAGTTTCCAAGTCCTGTGCTAATGGTTTAAAAGATAAAAGCTGACAAGAACAGTTCTGGGGACTTCCTTTCTAATTAAGGTTATTGGTAGCAGGGATATGGCCAAGTCTTAACATCTTCACATTTTATCATTTAAAGAAGAACAGAACATCAATATCTAAATGACTCAAACCTTTCTAACCAAATCATTTTTCCTTCATTTTTTGGGAACATAACATAACAAAAAAAAATTATACCACCAATGAAAGAGAGGCTCAAGCTTATCCCCTACGCTCATGGCTGCAATGTTACTTCTATCGGAAGCTCATGGGCAGCCGCACATGTAGGTGACGAGCTTGAGCCTCTCCCTCCTCTCTCTATGGGCGTAAGGTGCTGCCACTTTCATTGGTGGTATAATTTTTTTTTTTGTTACATGGTGTCCCTCTGTGGTCATTTTATTGGGTAATATTAATTTTTGTATTTATAGTGAACCTCATCTGTTGCTATTTATTTAGTTACATTGTTGTTAATTGATTGTTACACTTAATTAGTCATATTATATTACGGTCTGTATACGGTGTGTAAAAAAACTCTTCTCTGGTAATACAAGTCAGGTCTCTTGGAGGTTATTTAGCTCAGGATCATTTGTGTATTTTTCTTCACCTTATTTATTTTTTGCACAATTGTCGGTATCTCTTTTAAAATGGTTTCCACATACTTATTTACTTTTGAACTTTGATATTCTTATGATTATTTATTTATTCCTTCCTTTAGGGCTTGCGTGTGATATTAAATTATTTTTTTCTTTGCACAGTGGGAGTTGTTTTTGTGCCGGCAGAAATTTACAGGCTATAGACTCCCCGAAATTTTTAAGGAGCCCCGTCAAACGTTTTTTATAGTAAATGTATTGTAACATTATTCATGAAGGCTATGAGGATAGGGAGACTGGTTTTAAATTGTGCTCTGTGATCTATGTTTTTTAATTGTACTTCATGTATTAATTGTTTTCATGAATAAAGTTTTTCTTATTTTCTTATTGATTTTGTGGTGCTCCTCTTCTCTTGGGGCGTGTATGCCACCCCTTTATTTTTTCGTAAGAATATTTCTTATATTTGTAAAATGCCAGCACCCTATGGACTATGCAGAATAATTTGGCATTTCTTTCTGCATACACCATAGGGCCCTGTTATTTTTAAATTCCCCAAAAATATATACAGATACCCCTCGATTCAAAGAGGAAAAGTTAATTGATTTCGTATCGAAAATCGTAAGTTTGGGTGGGTGTTAGTCATTTTTTCCTGTTTTTTTGGCCATTTCCGACTCGCACGAGCCTACGTACGAATGCGTATATGCTCTTACGATCAGCGGAAGTTCGTTCCTAAATTTTAGGATCAAAACGTAAAACTTAGGATCAAATCCTAAAACTTACGATCAAAACGTAAAACTTAGGATAATTGGATGTGTTTAGGTGTGATTCAGAGAAACCTCTAAACGCGTTTTAAAAGAAAGCCACAGCCGACACCTTTTAGCAGTCGGATTGCTGTTCTTGAACAGGTTTTTTGGCTATGTGGAGGAGTCTGCGCGTCTTGAGCTCCAATGAACTGCATGTATCAGCATGGCCGAGGCCATAAATTGTATGGCAATGCATACCTGATTCAATACATTTCATGTATGCCTTATAAAAGCATTTTAATGTGGACCTTAATTAGTCCTTTGCATGTAAACCTTTATTTTGCAATATATTTGCGTTAATTAAAGAAACTTATGTCCTTTGGTATTTATTTTAAAATTGAGGTACTAGAATAATATTTTTAGATTGCATTTATTGGTGTAGTTGTTTACCTTTGCTTTGTTTAATTATTTAAGCACATCTTTGGTCAGATGCATCACACTTACTGAGGAGAGGAGAGCGGGATAAAGTGCAGGATGTGGGTTACTGCTGTATTTTGCACAGACACAGCAGAGCTGGGGGCATGGAAAGGTCAGAAATCAAAGAATCCAGAGCAACACAGTCACAAGGCCCTTTCTGTTTGCAGGCTGCCCGATAATACCTGAGCCGCCATCTTGGCTGTTTCTAGGCTCATAACATGCAGAAGTTGCTGGGTGTTTTTTAATATTTGTGAGCAATCTGTATGTAGAGGGTGTGGGTAACCACACTAAAAATTTAAAGTTGTACCATTTGAAGCATAAATATTAAAATTAAATCCACAAGTAAAAAATGCAAGTTAACTAAAAATTAAACAAAGTAAGATTTACTTATGCAAATGCATTCATTAATGGTTGGTTACTACAAAATGAATGAAATAAAGAAAAATAAAAGACCAAATATTTAGAATGCACTTTAATGAGGTAAGTTTGTAGTGCACAGCCGCAAGATCAGAAGGATTTACGTCCAGACAAAAAAGGAAAAAGGGCAAAACCAATGTTGCAACCTGAGAAATGAAACGGAAAATTCAGGATGGAAACTGACATAGGTCTGATTCCCGAACTGCCATACGAACGGACGTATATTTTAGGATAGAAACGTATTTGCTTATAGAATCACTCGCAAGTTCATACGAACGCACGAGCGGACGTGAAAAATAGGATGATCGGCACCAAAATCCAAGCTGTTACATGTTTCTTTGAATCAACCCAATAGAGTTGATTATTTTGGGAAAAATGGCACAACTTTTTAAAATTTTTTTAAAATAAAAAAAGATCACCAAGATGCCGGTTGCAATTCCCAAAAATGTTGCATAACCTCCATACTCTGTGATACTGAGCCCTCCTACCAAAAGATTTGCTGCTTTGCTTTAACCCTTCTGTTGCCAAGCATCAAACTCTTATATGGTTGCCTCTCCTGTTGCTAAGTGCCAAGCACGTGAGAGTTACGTGCCTGGCTTTGCACATAAGGTTAAAAAAACACTCACCTGACCCCTTGTTTGACCCGGCTGGTTCACCTCTTCACCCGGATTCCCCCCCCCCCCCCGGGCTCTTCTGGCTTTGGAATAGCCCCCCTACAAAAAATGTCATTTACTTAACTGCGTCTTCGATTCGCCCCGGGTCTCCTCTTCAACTAGGGGGGCCTCCAACCCCCCAGGCTCTTCCATGATGAGGAGAGGACCCGAAGAGGCCCCCGCCTTTGCCACTAATGTCATCCAGTGACATCATCCCACTCCTGGCGCTGATCTGTCAGATGCCAGGCCACAGAGGCTTTGCGGATACACCATTGTTTCTATCCTTCTGTCACTGAAGGGTACAGGAACAACCAATCTGTTCACCCTAAGCACTGTAATGGGGTCACAGAGCAATTTGTTTCCAGTGGCATCAAGATTTGGCACTGGTAAACAATTCACTACCCCTTTGACCAACGGCCTGCAAGTCACAGAAATTAAAAAATGTATACTGTATATTTAGGAGTAACTTTTTTTTAATAACTAAATGCCAAGTTGAGGGGATGGAAGCTGGCTGGCAGAGACTAACATCATTATAGTTACATGCATTACTACAGGCGGCTCAGTGTATAGCCCCAGCACTCTAGGTTCAAGAGCACCATGTAGTACCTGTCGCTCAGTAACGCTCTCCCATACATTTCAATGGTGTTTCATTTGGTTGTTTAAATAGCGTTTAGTAAACTTTAAAATGTTTGCCTCAAATCATTGTGTGGCCTCTCCTGCCCTGTAAACAAACACTTTTATTGGTATTATTTTTTTTTATTTATTATGCAGAATTGTATGTGTAGGCCTGGCATTGCAGCGTCATTGTCACAGTGTTAAAACAATGTCAATCCATATGTTTTTGCTCTGGTGCTGGTTTGTATGTATTGAAAACAGATTTTTTTCACACAGCGCCTAGTTTTAGAGCCCCAACGGTGGTTGTATGTAGTTTTTTCTTAAATACGGGATTTAGCGCCGAGTGCCGGGCACATTCATCAATTCTGGCCAGGAGAGTACAATGCACTTGTCTGCCCGCTAAACTTGGTTATAGCGCACGACACCCACTTACAGCATCTACTAACGGTCGCTCTAAGCGCCGCCATACAGACGCTAACATGACGATACGTCGCGCTAGTATTAAATCAGCCTTCACGTGTATTTCAACAGATTGTTAGAAAATTTAATGAGGCCTATCAGGTCACAGAAACCTGATTGTTTTTCTGAATTATCTATAAAGCTCAGTCATAGGTAAAATAAAGGTTCAGAAGGCAAACACAGTACAAATCAGATACCTATACAATATGTACAACTTAAAGTGGTCAGCGACAACCAGGGGCTTAAACAAGGCACAAGCCAAAAGGCAGGGTCAGGATATACCTTTTATATTATAGAGATAAGATCAAATGGTGGCTACATAATACAGATGGAATAGGGTGGAGGTCGAATGAGGGTGAAGGACTGACAAGAGGGGGTGTACATTTTTTTCACAGAGGACCAAACATAGCCAGATACATCAGCAAGGATAGAATGTCTTCATAGTGCTCAAACATATTCAAAACATGCAATCACCATCTGTCTTTTTAGGCCAAAAACACTGTAACTAGGTTGTGCTAAAGACACAAGAGATGAGCGAACTTTTAAAAAGTTTGTAGAATTAATATAAAGCACTTCTGTGATCAAACATAACTCTATAAACTTCAATAAAACCTTGAAACATTAATTATTAAATTGGCGGATCTCTACAGTCCATTTAACTGAACTACCTATGTTGTATAGTCCCACACACAAGCAAGATGTGTCTGTAGAAATGTATCCGCACTGAGCTTCCAAGATAATTCCTGTCCCTCTTTCTTTCTTTGCCTTCTCTTATGTGTTTAAATCCACATCACATAAGGGAAAAAGCACACTCACCTCTGCAGCATGGGTCAGAATGGACCCAGGAATCGTCTGAAGTCTTCAGGCTCAGGTACACTGGATGGCCTTAGCGCCTGCTCGTGGCCCTCTCTGCTTTTCACCTCATATATTGATGACGAGTTCCACTAGCCCCGCTGCTCGCTGCCGCTGTTCCTCGGTGGTTGTTGTATGTGCTTCTCCTCGCTAGGATCATTCTCTTCTTCCCCGCTGCTTTTAGGGTGTTGCGAGGCGCTAAGATCTAAAACTCCCAGGCATATATATGTTTATAGCAAGGATATAGCATGTATGTGGCCTGGAGGTTTAGCTACAGGATTGATTGGAAAGTTATGTGAAGAAGCAATGGCGGTTTACTAGCCCTCAGGAGATCTAGCATTTCCACCACCACCACCCGACTTTGCTCCTCGTCTGACCAGCTTTTTCTTGGAGTCTGCAAAAGCAGCAGTAGTGTCCTTGTCACCCATTCCTGAGTCAGCAGGCCTAGCCCTGTGACATTTTGCAGATGGTCTGGCCCTACCTTGGCTTGCCTCTTTATCACTGCCTGTGCCACAACTACCCTCCAGCTCTGACGATTCCAACTCCATGTTGCCTGGTTCCAGGGTCTAATCCAAAACTAAATCGTCATCTTAATTCTCCTCCTCATGACCCCCATTACTTAATGTCTCGTGGTCTACTTGACCCTGTATACCATAACCACCTTCATAACTGCCAGTATGTCCATGGCTACCACCACTCCCGCTACCACAGCTATGTGTCTCAGACACCGCTGCCACCACCTCCCCAACCCACTCCAAAGGCTGACAAATTCTCCTCATCGCTATCCAGTTCCTTAGTGACCAGGATGATGTCTTTTTTAGAGAAGAATCCACTGAAACCTCAAATCCATCATCAGAGTCTTCCTATTCATGAGATTAATGAATCAGCCAATCCACAATGGCCATATTGTCCAAAATACCAAACCCACTGGAAGAGATGGACAAATCTGGCTTAGTGCTGCTGCTACTACTACTACTACTACGTACATTGCTGCTGCTATTACTACCGTGTACATTGCTGTTGCTGGGCACATGGGTTCTGCCAGTACTAATGCTGGGCCTGGGCAAATGACTGGTGCTACTTTCCTGAGCCTGAGCACTTGGCTGCTGCCCATGGTGTTGGTACCGGCACCAACATCTTTAATGACAGAAGGTTTAGCAGTTGGATGTCTTTTCCACAACCTATATTTTCCCATCCTTTCCTTCCCCAAATATAACTGGCTGGTGATAGGCTTCATGTGATTTTTTAATTATATTTAGAGCAGTGCACACCCCAAATGACTGACATGGCTCAGGAAACTTTTAAGAAGATGTAACCCCCAAAATAATTGCTTGGTGTTAAAGATTAAATGTGCACCATGCACAACTCGCATGCCAGACTGACACGGTCCATCACAGCAGAAATGCACAGAAAAGATCCCAGGCAGATTATACTGCAATTATCTATGCCCCTCAGAAAAGAAAACACACTGACTGACATATGTTCTGCAGTCCTGTCCTGTGCTATTCTTTTCCTCCCAAATAGTAAACTATCCCAGTTCTAACAACTCCAGCTCCAAATATTGATCATCTCTGTTCAACATCTATTTCCAAAATGGTGGATAGACCATGCCCCTCTCCTTTTCCTGGGGTGACATGTGGGGAGCGTTGTCAGCATTCCATTGGGTTTGGGTTCATGGCAAACCAAATTTATTTGCACATCTCTACAAAGCACGGGTATAGAGAAAAATCCATAAATTCATATATTAAGAAAGCAATGCTGGGAGACAGGTAAAAAGGTAGGTATAATGTTAATTCAGTCAGGCAAGATAGCTGATTTATAGTTTTGGCAGAATACATTTTAGGTATCTTTTAGATATGCTTTTATTTAAATATAATTGAGATTATATTTGTCAGGCCTCACAAAAGTACACCATGTTACTATTTTGTTATGTTTCTGCAAGTAAGTAACACATAAATAAATGAAAAATGAAAAAAGAAACAAATGAATCATCCTAGATAGAGATATAAGTGACAGATATAATTACGGGCACCATTATGTAAAACACATTCACTGGCCTTGATTGTCCTTGTGCTGACTGAATGATAATGTTTAAATGAAAGCAGATATTTCACACAGACCTGCTCTATTTTGGGCCAATGGATTTAACATAGCCGGGAGGTTTCATGCAACTAGAATAAAAATGCAATCTTGGACTTACTATCAATGCCTTTGCTTGATTTCTGGCTGCATTGCTGATACAAATATGCTCTCTGCATAAGATTCATAAATAACAATGAGCATTATACAATTCATCATACAAATCAAATAGGGATAAAGGCAAAGAAAAAAAAAAATAAAACAATTCAATAAAGACTGTAAGATAATAGAGTTTGATGCACACAGCCTTATCTCCTAGGGAAATGTAAAATATTGTCACTATTCACTGCTTGCAAAGTCATCGTGATAATAAAGATTAATTGTACCGTTGTGCTTGTTTGTGTTGGGGTCTGTTTTTATAATGGCAAAGCCAGCAATAACTTTGGTGAAAAAAACAAGTACTTTGTAATTTCTAAAACATAAATTGAGAATAATTATACTGCAGATGTAAACTGAAAACACATCTGTTCATGCATCTGAATAAGACTTTGTAACCAGAATTTAAAACCAAGAGGCACATTTTTCACAAACAGAACAAGTAGAGTCATCTTAGACACCTAATAGCCCCCTATAGGGGTTACCATGGGCACATACTGCATGTATAAACAGCACCCAGTAAATACCCTGTAAAGGGAAAAAAAATGTACACCCAACTCCCCCCCCCCCGAAGGGGGAAGCACTTCATTGTCACCGGCTAGAATCACTGACACCAGAGGCTTCCCTCTCTGGGGGGGGGGGGGGGGGCGGGGGCGGTCAGTGTGAGCTGGGGCAGTACCCTAAGTCTTTCCTTTTTACCCCCTCTCTGGGTCTGCCTATTAACCATCGCTGGTAATATTTTTACATACCAGTGGCATTCAGGGCACCGTTGAACTCCTTTAGTTTATTCTTTATGACTACCTCCTCCTGGAAAAGAAAGAAAAAACAAAAAGGTAAACTCACAAATCCATCACTGCTGGTCGGGCTGCCGCAGCCATGGGAGGCCAGAAGAGGAGCGGCAGGTGGGCAGGGCAACTGATCCCTGCCTGATGTCCGCGCTGTCCATGCTGTCCCCACTTCTCCGGTGGTGCAAGCACACACTCAAACACACTAAAGCAGACAACACACTAAAGTAGACAAATAAACTGAAGCTATTAAATTAAATGGGGACTTTAAACTCTATGCACTGCATTCGTGTTTTGGCAGCATGCAGAATTTTGGCTGCAAATGTGAACACAACCCATCCAGTCAATGGGAAGTGCAGGAAAGCATATGTATTACCCTAAAACTTGCAACAGTGAGAGCTCAGACTAAGGCAGGACCTGGGCTCCATAAGGAAATATTTAGCAGGGATCCAATTTAATTGAGCTAGGAGAAGATTCCTGGATCAAGCAAGAGGACTTTTTGTTATTCTTAAATTGTGAATGGGCAAGCTGATTCATCACTAACACCAGGTAGCGACAGATGAGCATCTGTAGCAGGCATTTCAGAGCGCCCACTAATAGTCGCTGTGCTCGGCCGTGGGTCGCTAGTTCAGAGTGACTCAGTCGCTGTGCAGCAATGATGAATACATGAGGAGTCGCTATTTGACCAGTACAGCGCTGTATGGGAGCGTATGCTAGCTACTGGTCATGACCGACTCACAATATATTCATTTTAAAAACATCCTCACAAAACTCTGGCGCTCAAAAATGCTTCTCTGAAGCCCAAAGCGCCTGAGGCTGTTTGAAAAAAGGTTGTTTTGTAGCATGTATCCACCAGTAACAAAGCGAAAACATGGGGAATTACATTATTACATTGTAACATGAACACATTAATGCCAGACCTGTAATGTCAATTCTGCATAAATTTATAAAACATGAAAAATATTTGAAAAAAATTGCTTTTTCTAGGCAAGAAGAGGTCACAACATTATTTGAGCTTTTTAAAAAAAAGATTAACAAACACCCTGTTTAAAAATAAATAAAAGAACGTCCATTGAAATGTATGGGAGAGCGACAGGTAGCGAAATAATACCTGGCTCTCTGCAAGGCTGAACGCTGGCGCTGTTCGCTGATGCTGGGATAATTATGAATCAGATGCTACATGGCGTTATCCCAGTCGCTCCACAGATTCTGCTTGATAAATGTGTAATTGCGAGCCGTGTCTGGCGTTCACCTGTCGCTACCTCTTATTTACAAGGCACTACTTGACGATATCCCATCATGAATAAGGGCCTCAGTATTCTTTTACCAAGAAGTTTTCAAGTGATATACAGTACACGTCAACACCATTGTACATAATAATATGCAAAAGCGACCGTCATAAGCAGACCCAGTCAGACAAGGTCTAGGTGTAAAATGAGAAAGGTCAGCATGAAGAGTATAACTAAATCCCATATTGATTAACCATGCAACCAAAAGAAAAGGGATTAAAGAGAGAAAGAGATTACGTTATATAATACGTCACTTCTAATATTATCATGTTACCTAAACTGATATTCAACATCTACAGAACGCCAATTAAAAAATTATTAGGTAGACAGTAGGTAGATGTAAATACAAAATAAAAAAAAATTCTTATTGTCAGCATTAGAACCTGGAAACTTCACTTTACTATTTTATAAAGACAGAAACAAGAAGACATGGGGGGACAGGGGGAAGAAAAGGAGGGGGGAAGGGATAGGGTTCCAGGGAGAGTCATGTCTAATAAAGACACGACAGTCAGGCTGAGATGTCAAACACCGAAGGGTCGAAGAATGTGACCTCAGACCAAGAAAGTTGGGTCCGAACGGCTTTTGGACAGATCATTGAACTCCATCCAGGGGTTCCAGTTGGCGTAAAATTTATCATAAGTATCATTTCTAACAGCTGACATCTTTTCATTACTCATTATGTCCGAAATTCTATTCTGAACTTCGCTCCAAACCAGATTGGGTGACTTCCAGTTCCTGGCTATAGTTACTCGACCTGCCATTCCTGCTTTGTATATAAAGGTGATTTAAAGGAAAATAGGAACAAAGGAAAGCTGGGTATAGGTCAACCCCAGACTATTTAGACCTCCATGTGTGACCACGCCATTAACAAAAAACAACTTGATTCAGCGGTATAAAAGGTAAATACAAAATTTTTTATTTATGCTCATTAGCATTCGGTGAAGGGGAAAAGAGGCAATTAGATAATTCCTCCCCCTTCCCAGATAAAAGTCAAGTATCTCCGAACATTTCAAAAGCAAATATTGTGAAAGTTCATACAGTGTGTATAAAACATTGATCAAGTCCTCACAGACATATGGACTTAGCCAATGAAGTACAGCAGGGGACAGATTTCATAGTATGACATAAATATAACAATACCATCTAACAATTGTTGTCATATTGGTGGGTAGTCCAATTTGGGTAGACGAGGTGGACTAGTTTCGCCCTCCCAGGGGCTTCCTCTGCACCTCAATTCTTTAAATATTTTTCATGTGCACCTTAACTATAGTGCTCCTATGTTTTCATCTAAGTCCTACAGACAGAGAGACAGCAAGAGGGACAACAGAGAACAAAAGAAAAAAAGACAACATCCAACAATTACAATTTAGTTACAAAAATCCAAATGGTCTGCTTGGCTAAAGTTTCTATAGTTGTATCTAGGTACCTGCGGGTCCCATATGATCACTAAGGGCTGGCAGTATATCAGTAGGCTCAGGAACAAAATACGGTCCTGATATCCTCTTCAGCAACAATAATGTCAAGTAGTGTACACCAAACACCTAGTCAGCAAAATATGTTAAATTACTAGAGGTATCACTATTTACTCAGATGTTCATCCACTTGTAAGGAAATGAAGACATTGCACTTACTAAAGGTTCAGTAGCTGTGTAGCAAAGGGGGACAGAGTCGGTGCCTCCATGGTTCAGCGAGTAGAGTGGCTGTTGGGAGGCTAGTGTGGCACCGTCCGGGTCGCCGCTTCCGACACGTTCCCCTCACAGCCCGGATGTGAAGGAGACTTCTGGCGTGCCTTTTAGATTGCCGGCTGCGTCAGCATCACCCTAGAAACACGTGACACTTCCGGGGCAGACGGCCCGCGCCCGACGTCACCGCATCTGACGTCACCGTCAGACCCGGAAGTACCACTGTCTCTATGCTGGAGGGTGTGGGGCCGGAGAGGGAGGAGAGAGAGGGCCATAGTGAGCGGAGGGCGCCCTGCCCCCCGGCCGACACCATCATGCCAGGACTGGATTTGTGGTGGCAAGGGCAACAGCACGTCCCCCCACCCTGCCGCACCGAGGGATTCCTCGGGCAGGTGGAAGCGCGCCGCACCCCGCACAGTGCCCGCCCGTTCAGGACCCCACACAGGCGCGGGACCCCGGACCATCAGCGAGCCGCCCAGGTGTCAGGCGGAGGGCACCGGCGCCCCCCCTCCCCCGGACTCTCCCAAAACCCGCCGCCCCCAAAGGCCTGCAGGAACCATCAGGGGAAGCGGTCCCCCCACCGACGGGGACCCGCTACCCACAACCTCCGTGTCACATCCGTGTACCGGTCGGCCGAGATGGATGGTCAAATTCTCTAGGTTTGTACGAGTACAATCTCATAATGTAAAATAATTAAACCGGTAACCAGGGATACTGATCCTGTAAGTGCTAGGGTAATTTGACTCATTGATTTTTAAATTTCTAGATTACAGAAGAGAAATAAGGAAATCTTGTTAATAAATGGAGTTACATTGCTGTTAAGAAACTGTCACACTGGTACTACACAACAACTAAATAATCTAACATTAATCAAGAAAGATAAATATCATTAGCGTCCCAAAACAGCTACAATATTGTTGTTAGGTAAACAGCAGTGATATAAACAAACAAAACAAACAACAGACAGACAAACAGTCAAACAAACCAAAATTGTTAAATTATATTGTGAAATAATATGAAATAATAATAAAAAAAAAATAATAATAATAATAATGATATAAAAAAAAAAAAAAACACCCCTACTGGTTGGTGCCTCCTATAATCTCATACATCCTATCCCAAAAAGGGGGCAAAACTAATCGTCTCATTGAGGCCAGGGTGTTGATGGGCTTTTGTTTTACTGATCCAGCGGGTTTCCCTCTGGAGGGTGATTCTTTCTATGTTACCACCCCTAACATGTGGATGGATCCGGTCCAATCCCTGGACCACTAGGCCTTTTGGTTCCCGATTATGGTAACGGGCGAAATGACGTCCTATCTGTGTCTTTACATTGGCTGTGCGAATGTCATACTGGTGTTCATAAATCCTCTTTTTCAAGGGTCTGTTGGTTTTTCCAATATAGAAACCCCCACATGGGCATATTAATACATATATCACGTGGGGAGTTTCACAATTGACAAAATGTTGGGATTGGATCGGTGCCTGTCCAGGTATGTTGATAGTTTTGCCTGATTTAACAAACTGACAACAACTGCACCTTTTCTGACATTGGTAGGTGCCAGTGGTCTTACAACATTTCTTACGGTTCCTCTCTGTGTAATGACTATTGACCAGTTTGTCCCTAAGATTTTTCGCCCTTCTAAAGATAAATTGTGGTTGAGTGGGTATGATGATGTGCCGAATACGTAAGAGTAACGGCCAATGGTCGTTTCTTTGCTTGTAACTTAGGTTTATACAAAATTTCAGTTCTGGGCCTCGACAGGGCTTTTTTGTACGCAGTTGATAATGTTTTTTTGCTATATCCTCTGTCATGCAGTCTGGACCTTATCCCATCTGCTGCCTTTTTAAAGTTACAGTCATTAGTGCAATTCCTACGTGCCCGGAGATATTCATGATTTAAAGGAAAGTAAAGATTCCCAGGGGTCTCCTACTATTGATGTGTGGAGGATGTCGGAGAGCACCCCACAGGCTTTTTCCCAAATGGCCTTAGCAACTGGGCAGTACCACCATATGTGAGACATGCTCCACAACTCCCGGCAACCCCTGAAGCAGAGGGGGGAATCAGAAGAGAAGAATTTATGAATTTGGTCCGGTGTATAATACCAATGGTACATAACTTTGTAGGCATTCTCCAAAATAAGAGCATTATATGATGTACTGCCCACATTCTTCCAGATCTGCTGCCATTCCTCCTCTGATTTGGATGATCCTAACTCCAGCTCCCACTTGAGCATGTAGTTATGCTTTATTAGGGGGGACGAGGATATCAATGTAGCATAAATGCTAGAAATCAATCCCCTTGCAAACTGATCCCGGCAACATCTATGTTCAAACTCCGTCATCCTGTAGGGAGGGGAGGATTTATTAAGGAGGCTCTTCACAAAATGTTGAACCTGCAACAATCTAAAAACTTCAGAGGGGGGAGGGATCTTCCCCTGAATTCAAATCTCGAGGGAGTTTTAACCCCAAAGGTGTGTGAAGTTTGTCGACCAACATGAGCCCCTTCCTTTTCCACCACTTGTACCCAGAGGTTTCAGGAAGCCCAGGAGGGAAGGAGGGGTTACCGAATAGCGGGGAGGCAGGAAGGTGCGGGGAGGAGAGTAAATGACTGACCTTGTCCCATATTGATAGGGAAAAATTCAAAAAGGCAGAAAGGGACCTTGGCCTGCGCGCTCTGGGAATCCATAAAAGTGATGCCGGGTCCACTGGCTTACAACTATCAGAGTCATTGATAACCCACCAAGGTTTATGGGCCGGTGCTTGGAACAAGACCAAAGGAGCTACTTGGGCTGCAATATAATATTTGTGTAGAGAAGGGAGAGCCAGGCCTCCCTGTGATGTTTTAAAAAAAAGGATACTCCTCTTAACTCTAGGTTTGGACCCGTTCCAAGCAAATGACATCAACTTCCCCTGCAGGAGGTCCAGCACCCTTCTAGGAACAAGAATAGGGAGTACACGAAACAAATATAAAATTTTCGGAAGGAACGACATTTTTAAAGCAGCTATTCTGCCTAGCCACGAAAGTCTTACAAATTGCCAGGATTGCAGCAATCTATCCAGAGATCTAATCAATTCTGGGTAATTGGCCTGATAAATTTTATCGCGATTAGCCATTAATTTAATCCCTAAGTAGGATAATTTTTGCGTCCACACCCATGAAAAGTTTTGTTGTAATAGGTTTTTAGTCTGATCACAGAGGGAAATATCAAGGGCTGTAGATTTAGAAGTATTTAGAGTGAGGCCCGATATTTGACTAAAAGAGGAAAGGAGCGAGACAGCGTTTGGCACTGATGTGTGTGGGGACGTGAGCATAAGCAGCATATCGTCTGCAAATAATGAAATTTTATGATCGGTGTCCCCCCAGGGGATACCATTGATGGAGGGATTGAGTCTCAACTTCTCCGCCAAGGGTTCCAGAGCTAAGATAAATAGGAGTGAGGATAGTGGGCACCCCTGTCTAGTACCCCTTTTAATCTGAAAACTTTTGGACGTGTACCCTGCATATTTAATGTGAGCTGATGGATTAGCATATAGAGATCCAGGAAATCAAACCAGGGCCAAATTTCCAATAGTGGAGAGCACCATGGAGGTATTGCCAGGAGAGGGAGTCAAAGGCCTTCTCTATATCAAGAGGGAGTAGCATTGCTTCCATCTTCTGTGCCTGGACTCTATCTATTAATTGAAAGATTTGTCTGACTCCGTCTCCTGCCTGCCTCATGGGGACAAACCCCACCTGGTTTAGATTAGGCAAAAACTCATTTATTCCATTTGCGAGGATTTTGGTTAGAATTTTTAAATCAATATTCAATAGGGAAATGGGCCTGTAGTTAATCCAGTTAAGGGGGTCTTTCCCTGGCTTAGCAATCATGACCACTGAGGCCCTAAGCATATCAGGGTCCATGGGGTTACCCCTCTTCGCCCAATTATAAACTTTCGCCAGGCGAGGAGCTATAATGGGGGCTAATTTTTTTATAAAATAAGGCGGTGAAACCATCGGGTCCCGGTCTTCTGCCAGATTTCAAAGATTTGATAGCTTCAAGAACCTCCTCTAGCTTGATATCCTCATCAACTTTTTGACTGTATACTTCAGAGAGGAAGGGAAGATTGATATCCTCAAAAAAATCCCGGATCCGACCTTCAGCAGGGGAAGGGGGGGGGGGGGGCATCATAAAGCTTAGATAAACCCATAGAGAACTCCTCCACTATCTCAATGGGGTTATCTGTCACCAGGCCGTTTCTCAATCTGAGTTTAAAAGGTGCAGAAATGTGGTCTTGACATTTTAATTGAGAAGCCAGGAGGGACCCTGGTTTGTTCGCTGAAATATAATACTTATTTTTAGATCTTCGATATCTGCCTTCAGCCTCTCCCGATTGCAATAGATTAAGGCTAGTCCTAGTTTGTTCCAGTCTGCGGAGCTTTTCAGGATTCGGGCGGTCCTTAAACTCTGCCGCCGCCCGCTCATATTGAAGCCGGAGGCTGCGGGACAAGGCCAGCCTATCCTTCTTTTTCCTAGATGCAAGACTTATAAAATGACCCTGCATCACAGATTTGAAAGCTCCCCAGACCATAACAGGCGAAACCTCAGAATTTTCATTTATAGTAAAATATTCCCGGACCCTAATGGTAGCCTCTTCCACCAAAGACTTAGAAGAAAGTAAAGAGTCATTAAGGAGCCACGAAGAGGGTCTCTGCTTAATGATAAGTGCTTTACAGATCAGGACCAGATCATGGTCTGACCAAGGGATCGCATGGATTTTAGCTTTCTCCACCTGGGGAAGGAAGGTCAAAGGGACAAATATGTGGTCTATCCTGGTGGAGACTTTGTGTGGGGCGGAATAATGCGTATAATCTTTTACAGTAGGATGCAGGTCCCGCCAAGAGTCCGACAACAAAGCGGTATCCACCAAACGAGCGAAAAGTCCCGCATCTTTAATTACTTGGGCGTTAGGAGGGGAGGACCTATCCAGGTGTGGCTGCAGTGTAAGGTTAGAATCCCCGCACATAAAAGTTATTCCTTTTTTATGATCTTGTAATATAGAACACATATGGGTTAAGAAAGGTATTTGTTTAGTATTAGGTGCGTAATAGGTCAGGAAGGTAACCTCAGAGTCCTGCAAGGTGCCCTGAAGAAGTAGATACCTACCCGCTGGATCAGCAATTTGCTTGTTACAGGTGAAAGGGACTCCATTCCTAAACGCTATAAGTACCCCCCTCTGTTTCCGCTCACTAGCTGCTTGATAAAATTGCGAGAATTTATAATTAATTTGCTTCGGGAAGGATTTTGGTGTAAAATGGGTCTCCTGCAGGCATACTACATCCGCACGTATAGAGTTAAAAAATGTAAATGCCCGGGACCTTTTGTTCAGGCCCTGTACATTTACTGACACTATATTAAGAGACATGATCCGTCACAAGGAAATGCATTGAACTAGGTAAAAACCTTACCCTTAAACCATAGATCCCTGGAGTGGGGTAAGGGATGGGACATGGATAAGAGAGGAAGGTGGGAGGTGGGAAGAAACAGGGGTTTAACAACGATAGAACAATGTGTAGCATTTTGAACAACATTAAATCACAAAACAATTTGTGAAAACTTTCCAGAAAATCAGGGGAAAGAAAAAAATCCCCTAACTGGAATCTGCAAGGAGCGTTAAACGCGGTGGGAGGCCGTACTAAAACATCTTAATAATGTAGTGGTTAATGTGAACACAATTCAAGCCTATATATTCAAAAAAAAAAAAAAGAAAAGGCTCTATTCCCCCGTCCAGCCAGGCCCCACCCCCCCGCCACCCCGGGGGGCACCCACCAGGACAACCTAGTTAATCTAGGGGATGCCCAACCGGGACCCCGGGGGAACAGGGCACCCACATCCAAGAGAGCTGTAAAAGCGGCAATGAGCAGATGTAAGCAGACGCAAGGAGGAAAAACATATAAACCAGAACAATACATGGCAATAGGAGAGCAGGTAACCATAGGTACTACATACAACCATAAACAGTGTCCTCTGGTGCAACCGAGCGTGCAAACAGAAGATGGGGGCATATGTCCTAGAAGATCATACCATCCGAGGGAACTGCAACCCCCATGTGGAAAGGAAGCAACCACCCCGTTACAGGGCAGCTGGGACGTCACAAGCCGGAGTGGCCTGTGGGGGGTGCCAGTCAACAGGTTGATCTAGAATAGGTACCCAGGGATGATAAAAAGAAAATTCAGGTCTTTGCTACAGGGTGGAACATCTGGGCGAGTAGGCGTTTCATAGGCTGGGACTTTTGTGGTTGCCGTTGGGGTTTCGGAGATGGAGTGACCTGCTTATTACCCCTCTGGCCTGGTCTCGGGGTACGAGGCATGGACGGGAGCGAAGCGGCCAGCACTTCCCCTTCCGAAACGTTAAAATCCAAAGCTTTAAATCTATCTGAGAGCTCAGAGAGGGTAGAAACTTGAAATTGTCGTCCCTGATAAGCAAAGGAAAGTTTAAAGGGAAAACCCCATCTGTAACGAATGCCCTTTTCTTGAAGAGCCTGAAGATATGGTTTGAAGGACCTGCGTTTGAGTATGGTGGTCTGCGACAGGTCTGCAAATATCGAATAGCTGTGGGTTTGGAACGAGAGAGGCACCTTCTCCCTTGAGGCTTTTAAGACCATTTCCTTTGTCTGAAAATAATGTAATTTCACTATAATATCACGAGGAGGGCCATCAGTGGGTCTTCTGGTGAGAGCTCAGTGAGCCCTGTCTAATTCAAGCCTATCCACAGGAATATCCCGGACAAGTTCTCGGAGGAGGGCTGTAATGGTGCCAAATGCATCTTCCATTGTTTCCTGGAAGACCGCGGAATCTGAGATTAGACCGCCGGTTGCGGTGCTCCAGCTCTTCATTTTGCCCTTTTAAAAGGGTGATTTCCTCTTGTAAATGTGTCAGGAGGGAGTCCTGAGTATCCAAAACCGTGGTGACATCATCCATCCTCGATTCAAGGGCATCCGTTCTGCCTCCCAAATCCCTTATCTCACGTAACAAGGTATCCGTATGTTTAGAAGTCACCTCCGTCACCTCTTCTCTAACTATGGCTCTCAATTGAGACAGGATGTCAGTGTGAATGGATGGGCCCTGCACAGCCCGCTGTAAGGTATGTGCTGGAGAGGATGGGGAACGAGCCCAACTGTCCACCGAATCGACAGAACTCTCATCTAACTTGCCAGCTCTGCGCTCATCAGGCACAGCGGGGTCCCCCCTCACAGATGCCTGTGCTGCGCATGCCCTCCCTGCTGATTCCTTAGCCGCCATCTTGCCTCCCGCGGCCGCCAATTTGCGGCCCTCTCTGCCGCCCTTCTTTCTGTGTGAAGCGCCGTGCATCGCCGCCCAACAGCCACCCAGGGTACTCCCCCCGCTCACCCGGCCTGTCGCTTCTGACGCAGATGCCTCTACAGCTCTGCAGTGCGCTCTAAGCCTCCCGACGGTGCGGAGCCGAGGTGTCAGGCGTCCATCTTCTCGGCCACGCGTGCGCGCCCCTCGGGCCTCAGTATTCTTTTATGCTACAAGTGAACTGGCGAGGGGTCCCAATGACCCTGTACAAGTTCAAAGGTGGGGTGGTAAATCCCCTTCCCTTCATGATAGATTACCCATTTACGTGCACTCTTCCTAGACACCAACATGTTAAAGCAGCCTGTTTATTCCTGTTTATTGTCTCATGATCAATCTTTCTCTCTTGCTATCTTTCTTCTGTATGGTCATTTGTTTTTATCTGCATTTTAACTTGCTTTTCCTATATTTATTATTATTTATCAAGCAGAGGGGAGTAGAATTAAGACTTTAAACAGTGTTTAAATCTGACCAGGATACAGGAAGGATTGGGGAGGCCCAGAAGGAAGTGAGGGTAGGTAAATCCTGAAGGTGTAGTGAGGGGACATGTTCAATCAGTGGAAAGCTGTAGGCAATGGTCAGGTATTAACTCAAAGGAAGAGTTCCTGCATGGGATGCCAGCAGATGAAGTTGTGCTGACATCAGTGAAGACATTCTGATGGGTACTGCGCAGCATTACATTGAATATCAGGTTAAGAAGTTTATGCCATCTGCTGAAGAATCTCTCCCTCCTGCTGTTAAAGGGGACCAACACCCACTGAGTTTGTGAAATACATTTGGACAAAGCCCCTGCCGATACTCCCTTCTTAGGGTGTACAACTAGAAATAGATATTTTCCCTATTTTCAAATTGTCCTGGAACACTGATTTTTTGTTGTCCCTCGGAGTGAAGTTGGCAGATGATCAGTCATTGCATAGATGTGACAATAACATAATTTCCACACACAGCAGTGGCGATGAATGGAACAGGCAGAGCTTTACAGATAAAACAGGCACCGTTATCTGGGATTAGAGTGAAGCAGGAGCAATGAAAACTGGCAAAAGGTACACCTCATGGGGGGAGCAATTCAGCGGATGCTAGTTAAAAATGGGGGATTTGGTCCACTTTAATGCAACATACAAAGATGAGTAACACTCTCCCATTGTACAAGCAAACACGCTTACTGATGCGTAACACATTGAAACATTCAGGCTAAGGCTGATTGTTAAATTGTAACAAGAGATACACCTGTTGTGATGAATTATAGTCTGCTGTTATAATGAAAACAGCTCGCAGCTGACTCACCTTACTGCAATTTCTCAATGTGTTTTTCAGTTTACAATAAAGAATAATACATCTGTAGGTGTCCTTCAGGCTGGGCTGTGGTACCCATTTTCCAAAAGTCTGACTGTGTGAGGAAAGGGAAAGGACAAATAGACAGATAGTAAGGTGCTGTAATTGGTTGGGCCTGAGAGCCAATGGGAGGAGAGTACAGAAATGGGAGCGCCTAACTTGAAGCTGATTTAGGGTGAGAAAAAAAAGATACCAGCAGCATGGGGAAGGGAGAGGAGGAGTCATTTCCTTTCAGTTTGTGATATATTTGGAAAGAGGGACAATGTTGATGTATGATTAAGAGTCGGTGAAGGACCAGAGATGTGATTGAGAGAGATTTGTTGTTACTAAGCCTGATTCATAACCTCATCGAGAATGCCCGTTTTTTTGTGGAACTGATCTCGGAAACTGTGATTTTGTGCGTGAATAAGGTTTAGCTAAACATTTACAGTTTTTGCTGTTAAAGTCGTCTCAGAAACCAAGTTTGTACCTGTTTTCTGCTGTGGTGTCCATCCACCTCAGTGTGCCGTATCCTTTCCGGAATACACCATTTTTTTAAAAAATGTACTTTTTATTCTCGCTGTCTGCCACCGATGTGCCATCCCAGTGTGTTACCCGGTGTGCTACCTTCTTCCCTTGGTTCCATTTGAGGCCTCGCATGTCTTTCAGTATACTTACCTTTGCCCCTTGGTAACATTTGTGGGAGTCCATGTAGTGTGCATATCTTTCAGTATACTTACCTTCCCACCTTGGTTACATTTGTGGCATCCCATACAGTGAGCATGTTATTCAGTATATTTACCTTTCCCCCTTGGTTACATGGGTGGCATCCCATGTAATGTGCATGTCAGTTGTGTGCCTTTCTTCAATTTTCAGAATTCAGTGTTCTTCCATGTCTGCTTCCACCCACTGTTACTCACCTTTTTTGCCCTCCTTAGCCCACCTTCTTTTTTTCAACACCATTACCCACCCCTGTTGGAGCAGCTACACCCGCTTGAACTAAGTTGCATTATTAAAGGCCACCACACAACAAATGTTTAAAAGATACGTGTTTATTAAAAATAACTTTACTTCTAAAACAAGTTTGTTATACCATAAATTACATATCAAAACGTAAAAAACGTTAATATTTAAAATATAAAAAATATACTGAGGGACCAACATGGTACCTGTAAATACAAAAGAAAAGCATATTAACAGGTGTTTGTACACATGCATGGCTGTAGATGCCATCCAAATTCTACATACTTACCACAACATTGTCTTTGGCCTATTATGGGGCCACCCTTCCATGCTGCACCATCCCTCGGGGTCTGTAATAAAAAGGAACCTGATGTTACCTGTCTGTGCAATTGGTTCTGCTTGTGTACTTGTCTGCTTGTCTGGGTTTATACACACCTGAGTCTTCCACCGAACCCATCTTGGGTGGCTCTATTGCCACATATTCCCCCTCAGAGGATTCTGTAGGGAAAGAGAAACACAAAACACCAGCACTTAGCATATACGTCATTTTGGCATCCCTTCCCACATCCCTGGTGTTTGGTGTCTATTGGCCTGCCTGGCTGCGGCCTGCTAGACTGTGGGAGACTCCAATCCCAATACCTCCTCCTATTTCGGGGCTGGTGGTGGGAGGGCTGAACAGGAACAGACAGTAATTGTGTCCCCATGTACATATGGGGTGCATGGATTGGAAGGAGAGCAGATAACGTATTTTGACAATTAACATAGATTTTCACTTGCCTTTGCAGCAACCAACCAGCCAGCAACAACTACTGTTCAAGCTGACAGACCTGCGTGAACAGCTGCCCCATCTGGCATGCCTTCCACAGACCCACTGTCAATGCCACCAGTCACCTAACACAGATGAGTTAAATGTGTGTCCTTAATGAACCAATGGCGGAGACGGTTGAGACAATTTTTTTTTTTTTTTGCGTCTGTGTGGGACCAATGACCTAAGCAAACACTGTGTACCTTTCTCCACACAAAGCACACCTCTACAGGTGGAAGCCACAGATGAAAGGTCCACACACCCAATCTTTTAAGGCCTCCAGCAGCTGCAGCCATACCTGACACTTACCTAAACACCAACTACCTGAACCAGCATCAACATCAGTATGGTGGCAGGAAGACATATAGGCTACAAAAACTAAATAGCAACACAATGTTGCCCCTGTTGGTTTTTGTTCCGCTTAAAGTGGGGTAAAATTCTAGAGCATTGGAAATACCATCAGAATTGGTAAAGCAGTGTTCCCCAAACCTCCTCCGCAAGTTTATGTTTTGTGGATATCCACATAGCTGCCTCCATAGCTCTGCTACTGAACTAAATAATTCACATGTGTGTCAATCCACAAAACTGTTGGTGGGCCTTGAGGAAGAGGGTTGGGGAATATTGTAAGGAATATAGTATTTTACCACCATCTACTGGACAAAAATTGCTGAAGATGCTGGGGTCTATCCATGTGAGGCTGTATTAGAAATAAATTAATTGTGAACCAGAGCCCAGTTGGAACTTTTTCCTATTGCAGTTGCCATAGAAGAAGGACCGATGTTGCAAGATGAGTTTTATAGTAAGGTCCAGTGGAGTGGAAAATTATTCCTATTCAAAAGAATTGTGAATACAAGTAATATTTACCTTCACATTAAAAAAGGAGAGCTAAGTAAAGCTGCTTTGTTGTGGAATACACTTTTACTATATACTACTACACCATGGCCAGGGGCCAGCCGTGCGGCTTCCAGCATGGGAATTCCAGCCCCCTATGCTTGGTGTACCAAAACAATAAGTGTTTCACAAAACAGAACGTGATATAGCACCCAAATGCCCAAATTCATATGTAGGTGTGAAGGGGACACTTGTGTGGTGTATAACCTGTGTACTGTAAAGCACTGACCAAAATTTTCTGGGAATAGGCAAGCCCAGTTTATAAGGAACTCTGTGAGCGACCCCGCCGTACAAAATCAAATAGTCATACCTTGATTATGCAAGTTTCATCATATATTTATTAATGCAAAAGTAAAAAGGCAGGAGTATTGGGAGAGACTGTATCAAAAACACAGTACTCCCCTTCTCCTAGCCTCCAAGTTAAAAACAATAATCACATATAAATTCATTGAACATAAATGTACGAAAGGCAATTAATCCATCTGTCTATCTACAGCAATATACAAAGACAATTGGTCATAGAGCATAACATGGACACTAATTCATGTATATACAATACAATTCAAGAACTTGGAGTGGCGGTGAACATGGACACTAATTCATGTATATACAATACAATTCAAGAACATGGAGTAGCGGTGGACTAGTTTCGCCCCAGTTGGGGCTTCCTCAACACCAATTTGCTCTCCCGTAGTACTCTTACAATTTATTGCCAGTTCACTCATTCAGTGAGGATAATATCCGCTGGACAACCAAGGTGGTGCTGAGCAAACATACATAAGACAGACACAAACAAACAAAAAAAAAAGAAAGAAAAAAAAGACAAAAGCAAAGATAAAAAACATACCCATTTGTTATAGGACAAGGTCCCAATATAATGACTCCATGCTTTTTGTATAAGAAAAAAATATACCTGAAGGTAGCAATTCAGTTCATAAACCGATCTACACTTTTAGACACCCAGTTATGCGATGGTGAGTACAGCTACCAGAATTAAATCCATCTACAATGATATATAAAGGTATCGTAAGGAAATTATATTGCCATTAGGGAAAAATTTCCAATGAATAACCGTATTCACAGGGCTTGTTGTTTCAGTGGCCTGTGAACAGACCAGGGAGCGCGATCTTCCCGCTATCCACTCCTCCTGTATGGGGGCTGAGGGACGGTTGAATTGGCTCACAGAGAGCCCGTGTGGTCTCCTTGCTGCACAATATGGCCCAGGCGTGGCAGACAGTGAGGCGCGCCTTTGTAGTAAGGACGCCTCACCTAACCCGGAAGTAAAAATCGCTTCCGGGGGGACTAGGGCGCAAACCGGAAATCACCTCCGCCCACGGGGCGGCTCGGTCCCTCACCATGGGGAGGCGCGGGAAAGCGGCCAACAACCCGCGATGGGAGGGGGGAACACCCCCCGGCGCGACCATGGCGCGCCCATCACCGCCCCCCCCACCGCCCGCAGCCCAGAAGGCAGGCGCGCCCACACACGGTGGCCCTAACAACCGGCGCAAGCAACGGGGAAAGAGGTGAGCGGGGTCCCCCCCCCACACCCACGCACTCCCGGCACACACTAGGGGTTTGTCGGTGTGCCTGCGGCAGTGTCCATTCCCCCACCACTCCCCTCCCCCCTCCCACCACACCCGTTCCCAGCAAAAACAATCCCCCCTCCCAACAAAAAAAAAAAAAACAACCAAATTACCATGCAGCCTTATGTGCAATAATTGCAAATATTTGTCTACAAAATTGGTGTTGGTCGTGCTGATAATGCACATTACCTCAGTCATCCATATCCATCAAGAACATATGTACACAATGCTGCCGGTGCTATGCATTAGCTCATTGGGGGGGGGGGGCATTAATGCCGGGAAACATGAAACATGGTCCTGGGTACTATTGCCCTAAGGCTAGTAAATGAAAAAATATTGGTAAAAATAAGCCAAAATTAATGTATCCATTGATGAAACTGAAGTGACCTTCATTTGCACTTGTACTGATTAGTAAACAGGATTATATAAAAGAGACAAAACTAATTGTCTCATTGAGACCTGGATGTATTTATGCTTTGGTTTTACTTATCCATCGAGTTTCCCTTTGCAAGGTGGTCTTCTCTATATTGACACCTCTCGGGTGTGGGTGAATACGGTCTAAACCCTGCACTAGTAGACCTTTGATCTCCTGATTGTGAAATCGAGCAAAATGGCGACCTATAGGGGTTTTTGAATTGGCTGTACGGATGTCGTACTGATGTTCGTACACTCTTTTTTTTGAGAAATCTGTTTGTCTTGCCAATATAAAAACACCCACATGGGCATGTCAGTATGTACATGACATGGGGGGTTTCACAATTGACAAAGTGTTGGGCTGCTATCGATTCTTGACCTGGTATTTGTATGTTTCTGCCAGGTTTAATGAATTGACAACAGCTACACCTCTTTTGGCATTGATACGTGCCTGTGATTTTGCAGCACTTAGTGCGTTCGCGGGAGGTGTAGTGACTATTGACTAATTTGTGTCGCAAATTTTTAGCTAGTCTAAAAGTAAATTGCGGACGTTTGGGGATGATTTCTCTTAAGCTAGGGTCACTAGTAAGAATGTGCCAATGCTGTCTAAATATATCTCGGATTGTTTGTTGGTGGGCTGTATGGGTCAATGTAATAGCTAAAGATCTTCCTTTTCTACCTATTTTAGGTTTATAAAGGATGTCTGGACGTGAGCAACTTTGGGCTTTTTTGTAGGCCTTGGTCAGTATGTGTCTCTGATATCCCCGAAGCGAAAGTCTATCCCTTATACCATCTGCCGCTAGTTTAAACTCGCTGTCAGTGGTTACGGTCCAGGTACAGGGTAAGCATACGATGGGGCACAAGTAGTCCCCATCGCAGTACCCTGTACCTGATGGTGTAGTTGGCCGTTCAAGAGAAAGAGGTTGTGGGTAAGGATGAACTTTAACAGTCTCATGATGAAAAGATTTAGGTTAGTTTGATTCATATCCAGCTCATTTTGAAAATATTGGACAGCTGATAATCCTTGTGTGTGGGGGATGCTGAAGTATAGGGCCTCCACGTCCAGGCCCACTAGCAAGGTCCCCAGGGGCACAGTCAACCAATCGAGGATGCGGAGGAGGTGCCCAGTATCTTTTAAAAATGATGGTAATTGGTGCACCAATGGTTGTAAATGGTGGTCGACGAAGCGACTGGCCCAATCCGTGAGGGACCCCACGCCCGACACTATGGGTCTGCCAGGTGGGGCAGACACCGACTTATGCACCTTAGGTAGGGCATAGAAGGTGGCTATGGTCGGGCATGGGGCCCCCAGGTACGCTCCAGTCGGTCCGTCGACCACACGATGTTCTACCGCATCCTCGATGAGCGAGTGATACTCCCCCGAGGCCGAGCCGAGCCTGGACATGTGGGCCCGCACATACCAATCTTTGTTCTTCAATATCTGAAGACACATCTGTACATAGCGGTCATTATCCATGATTACAATATTCCCCCCCCTTATCCACTGGTTTAATTGTCAGATTCCCATAGCTCTCCAATTCCTTCAAAGCTATTTGATGTGGTTGTGACAAATTTGAGCATTTTTTATAGGTCAATTTTTCCACATCGTTTGTAACCAAGTTGACAAATGTTTCTAGGTGGGCGTTTGAACTAAGGGAGGGATAGAAGGTTGAAGATTTTTTAAAGACCGTTTGTTTCGGGGTTATCATTGGTGAAATCCCCGTGGCTTCCTCCCCAAGTTGTATTAGTTCCTGCTCCAATTGAATTTCCGTTAGTTTGGGGCTATCTTTTTGTTCCTGGATGTCCTCTTTGTTTGAAAAGATTTGTTTACATAATACTTTTCTAGCAAACAGATGGAGGTCTTTGATTACCTCAAAATTATCTGTCTTACTGTAAAGCACCCTTTATCTTATGCATTATTACATTCTGCTGTTACTGGATCACATTGCTCTCATGTGCAATGCAATGTACAGTATAGTACAGTCAAAAAAATTCAGCTTATTTATTAAAGGGTGTATTGGAAAAATACTGGCAAACGATTTGGATCAGAAGCAGCTTGACGTTCTGGCACTCCAAGCAATCCAGATCAAATAAGAATAAAAAGCTGGTAGAATTCAAGGTATGAGGAAGGGTTATCTAGCAAAACATGTCACCTCTATCACCATGTGTTTTTTTTTTCTAAAGCAGCGTCCTTGTGGATTGTATTACATAATTGGGATAGTAAGTTACTGTATATCTTATCTAGATTGCTTGAAGTTCCAGAACTTAAAGTGGACCAACACCTACTGCCATCGGCCGATCAATTCCCTCCCCCCGGTGCATCCAAAATCGGGATGCCCAGCTGTGTGAAACCCCCCAGGTTGCCCCATATACTTACCTTGTTCCTCAGTCCAATGACAACCACGCTATCCCTCTAGCAGGATGCATGCCTGCACCAGTCATTTGTGAATGGCTAGCGCGGGCATGATTGAAAGGTAAATATCTGTGGCTCAGTTAGTCAGTTTGCCATTGAATATTTTGATTGATCTTGTGATGTGATGGGCAGGGCTGTATTTTGTGTCCAGACTGCCTTAGGCACTTTCTTATACTCCACTTGTGGGGAAGGAGGTTGCAAGAGGTATAAAAGCAAATAGTGTGTGGGGGATGAGGGTGCAAGGGGGTAAATGCAAACCGTGTGCAGAGCAGCGAGAAGTTGCAAGGGGTTACATGCAGACAGTATATGTGGAGGAGGGAGAGGGTGAAAGGGGTTAAATGCAGAGCCGTATACTTTTTACTGACACATAGATGTCACATGACCACAGACTGAAGGCAGGGAAATCAGATCCTGTTTAAAGCTGATGATTTGGTGGCAGACGCAAACCCTTAACCCTTTGCGTCCTCTTCCCCTGCACACACTCACACATAATTAAGGGGGGGCTCTCGTGAGGGGGCATTAAGGTGCCAACAAGGGTTATTTTCATCTATAGGAGTAGTAGCACACTCCATAGCACCCCCCTGCAATCGGCCACCCTAGACACAGGCCTAAGGTGGCCTAATGAAAATTATAGCTCTGATGATGGGTGAAAAGAGAAGAAGATGAATTCAAATCAAAAGCCCTATAATACTACAGGGGATTTGATTCATTCTGATTTGGATTTGCGTCCGCATTTTACTGATCAATACCTGTTTTGTGTTGCAGATAGAAGAAGGTAATATCCAGTGCAAATAATGTTTTGAACATCAGAGGAAAGCCGGAAAACCATATAATGATTTTACACTTTGGTTAAACAATTTATTGGGAATAACATTAGAAGCTGGTCTTGCATCCTGCTAAAGGATGGTTCTTCCCCTGATCCAATGGTACCACACGGTTCTGTTAATCGAGGAAATGTTAGGGAAAATAAAATACCCTCAGGATCTATTTGACTCATATTGTTTGTATGTACTCCCTCCGAGTACCAGGATTGCCCTGTTGTGTTGTTGGAAGTTAGCGTGTCTCTTTATGTTTGCCTATTAGATATAGGCTTGGAAATTACAACACGTGTTTACATTGCCACATTATCATTTCTCCTAGTAAGATGGTTCGGAGTATAGACAATAATTTCCAGATACAGATACAGAAGAGACATTTGTTAATATGGGTAATTGCACTCAAGGACCAAATGGTGCGACTGCAATATATATTAAGATATGGAGATAAGGAAAATGTTAAATGACTGTTTAAAGGAACACTAATGGCTAGATAACAAAAAGAAAGACTTGCCTTATCTTATGTGGGGGAGTGCAGAGTGTGGAGCATGCTGCTTAAACTCATCAGTCATTAGTCTATAAAAAGAACACATCTTTCTTTGCAGTAATAGAACACACTGCTCGTAACTGCAAGTAATTGCAGTAATGTCTGTTATAGTGAAAGTGAGGGTGAACTGTGTGCACAGACAATACAGTTTGGCATAAAGTCTGTGCATGGGCCCTAAATATAATATAGTCATATTTTAATATTTTTAATATTTTTAATAATATTTACGTTTTGGGTGGGTCCCCAGAGTCAGTTCTATTGGTGGACCCTGTCTGAGCCTGCATTGCCCCCTTTAGATCTGTGGCCAGGGGATCTACTAGATCTACTAGATATGACAGCACAGTCCCTGTGTAGAAGAAATTGATGTATTCATTATTATCCTTCCATTTTAATTATATGCATTATAATACAGTTATGCTGTCTTTATTACATATTGAAATGTTTTAGGATATATGTTGCATGTCATTTTTTTGCAACATGTTTCTACTTTAGTTGGGTTACTGGCAATTAATGATTGTTGATACATTTTTAATTAGGCTATTTAAAAACTGTAGGCAGCATCTGGTATTCCCTCAGAGATTTTCAAATGGCACACAGACGGTGATCAAACGGTGAATGCTGCTTGGGTAATGTCAGGATCAGGGATTGCTAATGGCAATGACAGCTCTGGAAGCAATGCTTATGGTGAAATCAAATGCAGTTTATTGTGCAACAAGTCCAACAAATGATCACTGCATTTCATAAAACAAGTAGGGTGTTGGAGAAATGTAGCAAAGTCCTTACCTTGTGGGGTTAAACGTGAACACAACTTGGTTTTCTCACCAAACTAGTAGGTCCAGAGTTAGGTCATGCATTATATCGTCTATCTTTCATAGACACCAGCCTTGAAACTGGCTAAGGTAACCTTTTCTATCCCCGTGATGAGGTAGTCTAAGCCAACTATGCAGGCTTAGATAAGCAGGTAAGCTCCGGCCTGGAGAGAGTGGAACGGCAGGTACCAACCTACCTGCCATTTCATAGAAATCCAGGCCCAGACAAAACCACTAAAGAATAGGCTTCACTGCTCTAAAAGCAGGCCTTTTGGATTCATTATCTCACCCAAGCTAGTGTTGCGGAGTGTGAGTGCTGGGTGCAGGGTAGTAAAAACCAGATAAACCTTTGGTTTAACAGGACCTGGCTTTACTGGAGCATGAGTGCAGAAAGAGAAAGTCACCTTACATGGTGGATAACATAGACAGGAAAAAGAAGTCATAGAGATCACCTCAATGTACAGAAAACACAACATGCAGCAGAGAATATACAACAGAGACTACACATAGATATATGTAACAACGCCATCTACTGTCATACTCAAGAAGTCCCTGCTTTTGAAGATCTCTCAGAAAGTGGAAATTCACCTCAATGTGCTTGGTTTTTGAGCTAACTCTTTCCATCTCTGCAAGTACAAGGCATCCGTGATTTCCTTAAAGGTTTTCCTTGGTTCCAACTGTGGTTGACCCAAGTCTGTTAATAGCTGTCTTAGCCATATAAAGTATTGGCTTGTCTGCGCTGCTACAATGTACTCTGCTTCAGTAGATGAGCTGCTTTCTGCCAGTCCAACTGATAGCACCCACCTCCTGATAGAAGAAACAAGTTGCCACTGGTAGGTTGTCACTGGTGTATTCAGCCCAGTCAGCAGCCACATATCTAGGCGGTCAGGATGCTGTCATTATTTGCTGGGAGCTTAGCTTGTAATGTAAAGTCTCTTTAAGATAATGAATGACTTGCTTTAAAGCATTCTAATCCATCTTTCTGCCTAGGATTCCAATAGCTGCTGCAATGTCAGGCCTTGTAGCAGTAGTAATGTACAACAATATCCCATTTTCTCTCCTGTACAGATTGTTAGTTGGTAGTGGCGTAGCTTGGCTGTTTATCTGATTAAGGTAGTTGGTTTCCATAAGAGATTTTACTGGTTTGGTATCTTCTATTCCAAACAGGTTCAATTAGTTCTTCTATTTTGTGCTTTTGGTCCAGAAGAAAGCTGCCATCTTCCTCTCTCTCAATATGTATTCAAATATCTTTGGTCTCAAAATCCTGATTCAGTGTTTGCAGCATTTCCGACAAAAGAGAAATGGCAAGCAGCACCATCAATTTATAGCTGGACTGGGTGGTGCACACTGGGCTGGGCTATTAGTTACAGACAAAACAAAAATGAGTGCACACATTTGCAAATATATATGAAGCTGCAGGGCCACCTCAAGGCACCTCTTTTTCTTGCAGTCCTACTTTAACAGTGAGAGCTCCCCCAATTTTGGGACACACATAGCAAATTCTGCTTCATCCTCATCTTGCTAAAAAAAAAGCAGGATATCATTTACATAAATTGGCACATAGATCCATTTGTATAAACAAAGGGTCTGATTTACTCCTCCTCAAGTCCATTTATTTTCATATCCCATGCTCTTGTGGCTTGCTTTAGAAAATAGAGATGTAGTCAGGCATTCCATGCTATCTCCAAATTGGTTAAATTGAACAATGATGATCACTTAATTAGTTAGGATTTCTTTTCTCAGAAAATACTGCATTTCACATAGCAACCACTAAAGGGGGGCAGTGTACTTCAAATATTTCATTCAGTTGCATGAATACAATTCATCAATTTTCTCTTTTAAGAAAAAAAATTAATTCTCTGCTTTATCTTTCCTGCTGCTGTCACGTTGCAATGTTTCCATTTCATACAATCAATGAAAATATTTTTATTTATTTCTCTTTTTCAATGTAACCCCCTCTGCTCTTTATGGGGCATCCCAAATTTAGATGCTTCATTGTGTGAGACTCTGGGGGTCACCCAATACACTCATCTTTTGGGCACTCCTGGCCTTAGTTACACCCCTTTGCTGCAGGTGACACCAATGACATTTCTGTTAGATTAATATTGCACTTATCTGCCGGTGACACCCCCTCTGCTCCTATTGAAACCCATGGCATTTCTGTTAAAATAATATGTGGCTATTGTTTGGTCCTGTGTAGGTGGCTCACACAGTTGGGTATCCTAATTCAAGATGCCACAGGGGCACTTGAAAGTGTCCTTTTTTATGCCAAAAAGCATGTTCTTAAGGTGCTGAGCATATCTAGTACTTTTTTCTTTTATTATGTAAGTAAATGTGTGTTTTATGGAAGCAGATTTCACTATTGCAAGTTGTACACCAAAAAGACAGGAGTGACTCCTACACACACAGAACACTGCCGATGGGCGTGTGTAAGGTTGAATGAGCTCCCTCACCATTGGCCATAGCAGCAGTGTTCTGTTTGTACAGGTACCCCCTTTTTCTCTTCTTGTATATTTTGGTGTACAGTTTCCAATAAGAGATTAAAGATAATAAAAACTGCTTCCAAAATAAATGTAAACTTTTGTTTAAGCGGAACATAACCCAGGGAAGGGATGAAAGTAAAATTTGGGGGTTTTGTTCCTCTTTCAAGTGGACCAAACCTGTGATCATGATGATCTTTGGTTTCGGTCTACTTTCCCCAGGCATCCCACTTTCTGAAACCCCTAGATCACCCCAAAATCAGAGAGGGAGGGGGGGTTGGGAGTGTGGTGAAGACTAGAGGGAGGCCAAGGATGTGGCCACTCCCTCGTCACTATACCAGGCTCTGATACAAACAGAGCTTAATGCATGCATGGGGGATTTACATAGTGGGCTATACCAAATCAGGATGCCCCTGGGGCAGGAACCAAAAACAAGGATAAAGAAAATTCTGTGTTTTGGTCCACTTTAAATGAAGTGCAGATGAGCTTACATGGGATGCCCTAGTGAAGTGACTGGAGGGGGGGTTTCTCTTCTTTAAAGTGGACCAATCACTGGTTCCAGCGGCCCTGGAATATAACAGAATAGAACCCATGCATGAGAATATGGAAAGGTAGGTTTTTAGGGCGAACTGGGGAGGGCTTCTCATAGCAGGGCATTCCAGTTTGGATGATTGGATGATAGTCTGTGCATGTGTTGTAGGATTGGTGGAAAGCTACGTTTTTAGGGCAATCCAAAATGATAGCCCCGGTTTCATTTACCATTGGTTGTCATTTCTTTTCATTATTTATTTGTGCCCTGTACAAAAAGATCTCTGAAGGAATAGGAGTTTATAATGGTGACATTTCTCGAATGAAGCTACTACTACTAACTACTACCTCAATGCACCATGTTCTTGCTTGGTGTAATTTTTCTCAAATTTACAAGTATATTTGCAGCCCTTAAATGTATAAGGCAATGTAAAAGCTCAAATATATGTATATCTCTAAAATTACACCAAGTTGTCTAATAAGTTCATTTGTAAATGACTCCAAGACTCCAAGAAAAAGATAAATTCTATAGGAATATCATTCCATGGTATTCCTATTGTTATGCAGGACCCACTTTGAGTCATGACTGTCGGTTCATATTAAGCTTACTTATTAGAATACTTTTCCCGGGACTAGGCTTCATCCAGGTATTTTTTACAAGCTTTGTTGTAAATATGACCAACTATACTTAAAAATTAAAAATCATTTAAAATTCTTAAATATCCTGACTATTTCATAAACATATTTTTCTATAAATTACACACTAAACATTACAACATATATCAATTACCATTCTATAACACCCATATGTGAATACCTATACATGATTTACAGCATGTTTCTCCCATTTTGGGCTTTCTCAATGCCCTGTATTAAGAAAAAATTGCATTAACTATGGGTTTTATATATAGTACCAAAAGCATGTTCAATATGCAAATATATGTTTGTGCATCATTAGAGACAGAATACCTTTAATAAATCTGCTATATGAATCTTTCCTCATGTATTGTATTCCAATGTTGTTACACCAGGAGACCTGACGGTGTGCACCACGTTAATTTCTGTTGGAATTAATTGATATATATATATCACCAGGGACATGTATTATGTTTTCATTAGTATTCATTTGAGATCATAGTTTAGAAAGAGTCAAGAAAGTGTACCTTCTCTTTCAAGGTGAATCCACTGGCTTCAAATAATAGCTTAATTGGGACTCGATGAGATAGAAAAAAAAAAAAAAAGACACAGTGAGGGCAGAAGTTTGCCTTAATCTTTAAGTTAATTATCTCCAGCTATCACATACCTTAGTGTGAGATCTGCAGCCATGGTGGAGGGGATAGGAGGTTCCTGTATTATCCCCACAATATTCTGCTGGTCTGCTGCTGATTAATGTGTCTAAACTGCTCGTGTCATCGGGGATACGTGGGAGGAGAAGTGATCTTCTCGCAGGAACAAGTCCTGCGGTCTCCTTCCTTGCTCATGTCTGCGGGGTTTGTTTTTATGCTGGCAATGTGCGGTACAGGGCTAATCCCCTGTGCCACGGCAGTGACATTTTTTGCGCTCCATAGCTTGGAGCGCATGTTTCGTCCTCCGGACATCCGCCGGAAATGACGTCACTCGTCACCGGTCTGTCCGGCTGTTTGTGTATTCATGATCTTAATATAAATGATCATAATATAAATTTATTTATTCCTGTTGCTCGTGCCTATGGTTATTTATCTGTGAAAGGGAGGAGCTCAGTCCCCATTAGGATTTATGTGGATCCCCCTAGTCCAAATTAAGCTATTATTTGAAGCCAGTGGATTCACCTTGAAAGAGAAGGTACACTTTCTTGACTCTTTCTAAACTATGATCCCAAATGAATACTAATGAAAACATAATACATGTCCCTGGTGATATATATATCAATTAATTCCAACAGAAATTAACGTGGTGCACACTGTCAGGTCTCCTGGTGTAACAACATTGGAATACAATACATAAGGAAAGATTCATATAGCAGATTTATTAAAGGTATTCTGTCTCTAATGATGCACAAACATATATTTGCATATTGAACATGCTTTTGCTTTTGCTACTATATATAAAACCCATAGTTAATGCAATTTTTTCTTAATACAGGGCATTGAGAAAGCCCAAAATGGGAGAAACATGTTTGCCCTAGAAAATGACAGATCAATGGAACCAAATAATACAGTATTATCAAGAATATATGTAAAAAAATCAAAATGCTGTAAATCATGTATAGGTATTCACATATGGGTGTTATAGAATGGTAATTGATATATGTTGTAATGTTTAGTGTGTAATTTTTAGAAAAATATGTTTATGAAATAGTCAGGATATTTAATAAATTTAAAATGATTTTTAATTTTTAAGTATAGTTGGTCATATTTACAACAAAGCTTGTAAAAAATACCTGGGTGAAGCCTAGTCCCGGGAAAAGTATTCCAAGAAAAAGTTACGATACATTTTAAAGAGTTATTTTTATACCTTGCTTGCAAACAAATGTACAAATACAAAAACGCTACAAGCACAACACAACACAGAAAGCCTAACAGGGCAAAAGTATATATTAAAATGGATTACTCATCTGGTTAATCTGGTCTAGGCAGAAATCAGCAGGCCTCATTCAATCTCCAAACAAGATGGTTCCTGCATTCAAGTTCACAAAACAGGTCTCTCCGTCCCACTGTAAACCTCATCATCATTCATCTGTCTCCATTCAAAACAAGACTGTGTGTTTCCTTCAGCTGTCTGGGGGGGCTGGGGGTTATGGCAAGTCACCTGCTAGCCGCAGGGGATTGCCAGCCCCGGAGCTGTAAGGTAAGTCCAGGGGGGGGGGATTGGAGCCCCCCCTGGTGAAGAGAAGACCATGAGAGAGCGATCGGGCTGCGAGGTGAGTTTGTGTCATTATTATTATTTTTTTCTTTTAGATCGCGGGGGGGTGGCTATTCCGGGCCCCCTCCTGAAGATCAGAGGCCCGGAGGCGAAAATCGAAAGTTGATGCTTATTATAGGGAATGGCTGGCATTTTCAAACGAGGGGTCAGGTAAGTCTGTATCTTTTTTACTTTTTATTTTATGGGGCTCTAAAGTCAGCTAGCTGGCACTTAACGGTTGGAGAGGCAGCTATGTGAGACTCACGTAGCTGGCACTAGAAGGGTTAAAGGATGAATAACATAGACAGGAAAAAAAAAGTCATAGATATATCCACAATGAACAGAAAACACTATATGCCGCATAGAATATACAACAGAGCCTACACATAGAAATATGTTACAGTGCCATCTAATGTCATAAATGTAAACTGCATTAACAAAGACTTAGCTAAGCCTGTTGTATCCCCAACAGCTAGCAGCCTGGGTGGTTTCATAATGACTTGTCATTACTTTGTCTCAGCATTCTTGAACAGCATTGAATTTACTGGGATGGGATGGCTAGGTATTTATTCTGTAATAGGAAGACAAATACAAGTGTGAAAAGCTGCAATATCCCATCCCATCCCTACAACACCTATTTAATCTAGTGTACACCTCCCCCCCCCACCCCTTCACAGGGTGGCAAAGATTATCAGGCTGGAATGGGTTTCCAAGCATATTTACTGCTCCTGACTGGCAATGAAGATCATAATATCCAGACGTGATGCTTCTTTTGGCAGACCCACCCTTTCGCCAAACTACTCACTTAAACCGGACCTTCAGCGTGATTTAATGAAAAGCCCAAACTCTTAAAAAACGGTTCCCCAGCATCTAAAATTAATATATTTTACGTTTTTAGTCACTAACTTATTATTCTTTCCCCCTCTGGGCTGCAACTCTGTTCAGGAATTTAGCATATGGGCGCCGCCATCTTGACTCAGAAGCATCACACTTACTGAGGAGAGGAGAGTGGGATAAGGTACAGGGGGGCGGGTTATAGCTGTGCTTTGCTCAGACAGAACAGAGCTGAGGTCAGGTAACAGTCAGCAGTTCCAGAATGCAGAGCAGCACAGTCAGGAGGCACTTCCTGTTTGCAGGCTGCCTGATAAGATGGCGGCTTCCATAAGCCGCCATCTTGGATGTTTAAAGGCTCATAACATGCAGTGGATGCAGGTAGGATGATTTTTAATGTGGGCAATCTGTATGTACAGGGTGTGGAAAACATATAAGATAGACTCTTATTCAGAGTGAAGGTCCGCTTTAATGCCCAATTTGCAACCTGAATTTATGGTTGCAGGCTTTAATGGCATGGTTGTTGAAACCATACTCCTTCATGAAAAGGTGGTTTCCGATGCATCATCAATGCTATGAAGGCTTTGTCACCCAAGGTCTATCATCGTACCTGGTAGGCTTTTTATCAAAGGTGCAAAACCAACAGTTACTCTAATTCAAGGTTGTTGTATTTTTTCAACACGAGTCCAGCCTTAATCAGGAAAAATTTCAACTTTATCCATTCTCTGTCAGGGGCCCCTAACTAAGTGACTACTGACAAAGACAATCGTGAAGGGAATGGCACATGTCTGTACCCTCTTCAAGGCATCAGTTCCAGAGTGGTACTTTAAGGTTATATTAGGGAGTAAAGTAAGGGAAACCATTACATCGGGCTACATTTGGCACTGAAATTGAAGAGGAAATGACAGAGATATTGAGGTTTACATTTTCATCTCACGACTTTTCTTCTGAAAAAGTGGGCGTGGCCCTTGGATCTTTGATACTGCATAGAAATCATCATAATGGGCAGGGTCTGTAAGTTTCCCAGAACTTGCTTTAGACATCCTGGCTGTGCTTCTCCCCTCTCCCCTGGCTGCTGAGCAACATTGAAACCTAGACCAGCACTCCCAACCAGGCAATGACCAAACAGATCTGTAAGGCATCTACATGCTCAATGATGCATACATTTTCAAAATTCTATAAACTGGATGTGTGTACATCTGCTGATACTGCTTCTGGCCACAAGGTTGTCCATACGACTGTGATTGTTTAGTTGGAGTGGGGTTACTCATCTCTTGTCTTTTTTTACCATGTAGGCACAGCCTACAGTTGAGTTGTTTTTTTCCTGCCCTAGTACTTCTTTGGAACATATCTATGGTAAGGACTTTCTTGTTCAACTGAAAGGGGAGAAGAGGAAAATGAATTTTTGTAATACTTGATGTAAGATTCCATTCTTTTCATCTTCACTCAGTTATACAACACCGTCCCATTAGGTAGCTGCATGAATAGTCTTTTGGTGGGCTGATGGGCTATGCTTTAAACCAGGGGTGTCAAACTCCCTCCTGAAGGGAGGCAACAGGTTATGTTTTGTGGGTCTACACATAGCTGGCTTTATAGCTCTGTCTGAGGCACTAACTATTTCACATGTGCATCTGTGTGGAGATCTGCAAAACTTGGTCTGTTGTGGGCCCTTAAGGAGGGAGTTTAACACCTGTGCTTTAGACCATCCTTATATTGTGTCTTAGATGCTTGTTGAGTTACCAATATTATACATTTAATGATTTCAGTCCCTATGGGGGTATGCTTACTGACTGCTTGTTAACAACTGGTTATGTGCTAGACATCTCTAAAGGAAGCTGTGAAGGAGGATGTATTTTGAATGTATATTCTTCCAGTTCGACCCTCCTAGCAATAGAATATTGCTCTATGGTAAGAACTTTCCTCTGTGAATGAAGATTAAAGGGATATAGCAGGCAAAAGTGATTGTTAGCCCATTGTGTCATTTGGCACTACATTTTGTGGCTACATTTGACACTGCCCTAAACAGTTTTCCGTAAATTGAAGAAATGGACGAGATATCAAGGTTTACTGTTTCACCTTATAATCCTGCTTTTGAAGAAAGTGGGCAGGGCCCTTGGCTCTAGGGTGCCACATAATAATCCGCATAATGGACAGGATCGGTAAAAGCCTAATATATTGGGCTTCAATCACAGACATTCTCATCACTATGCACACACTCCAACTCATATACATATATTTATATAATGTCATTGAAATGAATATATCCATATCAGCAAATTTCCTTTTACATAACAGGCAAGTAATAGACAAATATATGCCCATAATATTGTATGATATTCATGTTTAAACTATAACCGGTGTTATTATATTGGCCAACTTTCGAACCTCTCAATGTGTTCGTGATTGCAGCGACCGCATAAAAAACCCCTAATACTTCAATAATGTTATTGTGGTTGGTACACGGTCCGGCCCTTTTATACAGACAAATCTTTATTCAGGGATAGGTTACCCTGAAAGGATAATCAGGGCTCAGAACCGTAACCACACCTTACAACTGTTAAGAATCCAATTTCAATTTATTGATTACATTTAAAATCAAGTTTGTCATGACTTTCTTCCACAGTGCAATATAGATATCTATCACATACTCCTTATGTCAGACAAAGCTCATAGAGAGTTACCAGTACAATATTTCATCAATTTTTGAAGAAAAGAAGGGGGCAGACATGTATCATGTTTCGCCTTATGCGGCTTCCTCAATGCCCTATACATGTGACAGACAAGCATTGCATGTGATTAGTATTGTTAGTCATTAGTGAATAAATACATATTTCATATAAATAGTACTATTATTTTGTTAGTCAGTTAATTGCATACATACAATTTAGATTCCACACAAATAAAGATTGAAAAGGAGATATATTGGTACCTGATACTGGTGATGTTAACAACACATGTATGATTTAGATATTCCACAAGGCGAACCGGTGGTGTGCTCTCACCTATTTGTCAGAACCCATGCCAATCAGTTTTGGAACAAGCGCCTAGTCTTGTACTAGGCCACCAGTGGCACAGAAGCCACTAGGATTAACTACAACAGCACATGAATGCCGATAACATGTCATAAATGCCTGGCAAAGTTCTGACATTAACAATACTCTTTCTGTGGTAAAGTTCTGGCAAAGTTCTGACAATAATAATACTCTTTCTGTGGTCGTGCAGTGTAGAATTGGCCCTTTATATTATGAGAACATATGTAACTAGCGAAAATAACTTTAATAGATATAAACACTATGTCTTCTTGCTTGGTAGTGGCTGCCAATATGGATACATTGTTTTGAATGTCTATGCAGTGCAGATCCGGCTCCATATACGATGAGATTAATTAACATTATATATATCAATATGACTAGGTGTGAAGGTGGCCACTGGGATGTGTGGCTGCTTCCTTGTTTGAATCACATTACAATCAGAAATGCCTTCGAGCGTTTGATTTGGCGGCCGCTGAGGCTGTGATGCCCTGTATTATAGGGAGAAACCGCCCCAGGTAAAATGGCGAATCTACGCCAAAATTGCGCCTTCATTCGAGACATGGTGCTGGACCAGCGCCGCGTCATCCAACTTCCGGCGGAAGCCGGGTAATGGGGGAAATGCGCTCCACCTGTTGTGGAGCGCATATAAGAGCGGCGCTGGCGCGGTGGTGGGTAAATATACCGCAGATACACAACAGGTATAACAATAACAATAGAACCGAGGTGACACATTAGGAGCGCGGAATAGCGTGGAGGGCCGCGGGCACAGACCACCTGGAGAGACTATACAATAGGACATTCACTGCGGCTGTTTGATTTTACCCGCCACCGCGACTGTGCTACATGGACAAAGATTCTACAATAACAGAGGCAAGTCCCTTTATTCATGTTTATATATGAAACTGGCGTCCTTCTACATATGAAATTGGCGTCTTTCTAAATAGTGAGTTATTATGGAGGCATTTAGCTGATGTCCTCTTTCATTATGTACAGGGTCCTCTGTCACTACACACAGGAACCACTGCAAGGGGGAAACTGAATCCCTTAAGAACGAATATAACAAAACCAGGTAATAAATTTATGCCCTTAAACAGTATAAGATTAGTACAAGACTAGGCGCTTGTTCCAAAACTGATTGGCATGGGTTCTGACAAATAGGTGAGAGCACACCACCGGTTCGCCTTGTGGAATATCTAAATCATACATGTGTTGTTAACATCACCAGTATCAGGTACCAATATATCTCCTTTTCAATCTTTATTTGTGTGGAATCTAAATTGTATGTATGCAATTAACTGACTAACAAAATAATAGTACTATTAATATGAAATATGTATTTATTCACTAATGACTAACAATGCTAATCACATGCAACGCTTGTCTGTCACATGTATAGGGCATTGAGGAAGCCTCATAAGGCGAAACATGATACATGTCTGCCCCCTTCTTTTCTTCAAAAATTGATGAAATATTGTACTGGTAACTCTCTATGAGCTTTGTCTGACATAAGGAGTATGTGATAGATATCTATATTGCACTGTGGAAGAAAGTCATAAATGACAAACTTGATTTTAAATGTAATCAATAAATTGAAATTGGATTCTTAACAGTTGTAAGGCGTGGTTACGGTTCTGAGCCCTGATTATCCTTTCAGGGTAACCTATCCCTGAATTAAGATTTGTCTGTATAAAAGGGCCGGACCGTGTACCAACCACAATAACATTATTGAAGTATTAGGGGTTTTTTATGCGGTCGCTGCAATCACGAACACATTGAGAGGTTCGAAAGTTGGCTTATATAAATAGGTATAGGGCTATCCCTAGTAGCGTACCCCCCCTACTAATAGTATTTAGGTATTGTTCATTATTAAGGTGCCACTTTCTCCAATTAGGGACATATATAATCACAGTGAGAATTATGACTCAATTAGGTAGCGAAGACTGGGATAAGATGATGTCAGATCTAACACATTGTAGAGTAACCAACAAAGACACGATTGAAAAACAAGAAGTAACCCATACACTTTTCAACCAACTATACAAATTATTAACTAAGAAGTCGAAAATGTGGTGGGACACCCAGTATCTCCGCGATTATTCACAACAAAACATAATACCGAAAGGGCTTAGGATTAGGCTCTTTCCTCAAATTCTCGACTGTGATGAAATGTTCAAAAGAAAATGGGAGAACATCCTCCAAGATTGTTCACTCCAATTAATGGGGCTCTTGATCACCTACCATACCCAACATCTCGAGGCTATCAATGAGCAGATTAATAACACGATAGCAGGCCTTGACCAACAGCTTAAGAACGAAAAGTTCAAGCAGAGAGATACTAACATAAAGGAATCGATAGAAAAATTAAACAAAGGCATAATTGAGGTTAAAGAAAGAAAATTAGTAAGGGACAAAATTGCCTACCAAAATAAAGAGGCCTATATATGGCCAAATATACATAACCAAGGTAGGGGCAGGAGAACATACCCAGGTCGTTCCTATAATTCCTCGGACACTTCCTCATCAAGGGAAAGAGACACAGACTCCCAGGAAATGTACCAACAATCCCAAAGGAGATTTAAACCTAGAATGGCGAAAGATAGGGAGCGCTGGAAGGGACCACCAAGGAGAGAAATCTCCATGCCAAGGCAGGATTCAGTGGCCAATACAACAAAACGAAAAATGGAGAGTAGGACTGTGCACCCTGAGGACGTAGGTGAAACACAAACACAAAAGAGGGATTTTTTAGAAAGGGACATAACCAGCGCCGGAATAAAAAAAGGGCCAATGCCCGCCGGACAGCACAAAAAATTGACTCTATTTCCTCAACCAAAGTCCTAGCAGAGCAGGAGCGGGACACAAGTATTTTACAACAACGAGATATAGTTAATCTCTCCCAGTTCAAATTAACTAATGAACAACAAGAATTACTGAGATTGGGGTTAAATTTCTGCCCATCCAAGAAATTGGACATTTTTGAGGCAGTCAAAGATGTCCATTTATTTGCTAGAAAAGTATTATGCAAGTATCACTTTATGAAGAAAGGGGACGAAGAGACTGCACCTAGTGAGGAAGATCTAATTAACAACACTCAACTTGAACAAGATATTATGGAGTTGGGTCTGGAGGTGGCGGGGCAAACTATAAGTACCCCCGCCGCCACCAAACTCAAAAAGCCCTCCACATATTTTCCGGCCATGAACATGAACCACAATGTTGCCACCTTTGTGGAAATGACCATGACAGACCTGGAGGCACTTTCCAAACAGCCAGGCTATCGGCCGAATATAGATGAACAACTGCAGCAAGCAATTAAAGATCTAGAAGCTAATCATGACCTGGTGATCAAACCGGCAGACAAGGGTGGCAACATTGTGGTTATGTCGGTGGACCAGTATGAAAAGATGTGCTTGGACATTTTAAAAAACAAGGAGTGGTATGCCCGGGCCTCCATGTCCAGACTCGCCAGGGATGAGAGGGAATACCATCAACTCATCCACCAGGCACGAGATGGCGGAGTGATCGATCGACAGGCGGCTGGCTTCCTGGAGGCCCCATGCCCGAAAATACCAACATTTTACGTACTTCCGAAGGTGCATAAATCGGCAACGGCACCTCCGGGACGTCCGATTGTGTCGGGCATGGGGGCTTTAACGGAAAATGCCAGCCGCTATGTTGATCGCCATCTCCAGCCACTCGTGACCAGTTTACCATCATATGTCAAAGACTCAGGACATATCCTGAGGATTCTGGATGACATGTGGGTGAGTCCCGAATCTACCCTGGTGACTCTGGACGTGGAGGCCCTTTACTCTAGCATTCCACATGACAAGGGTATAAGGGCAGTGGAGTCCTTTCTGAATGAATTGGATATATCCCACCATCACCACAATCTGTTCCTGCTTCGGCTCCTCAATTTTGTCCTCACCCACAACCTCTCTCTCTTTAAAGACCAGCTCTACCACCAGATACAGGGGACGGCGATGGGGACGACCTGTGCCCCATCATTCACGAACCTGTATCTGGGGTGGTGGGAGAGGAGGTTGTGGGGTGAGGACACCATGGCCAAGTACCTGTGCCACGTGACAGCGTGGCACAGGTACATAGATGACATCTTGGTCATATGGGAGGGGCCGAGGCAGGAACTGGTGGAATTTGTGGAAAAATTAAATCTCAACAATGCCAATCTTAAATTTACATGCAGCTATGACCCACATAGGGTTACGTTCTTGGACCTAGAAATTATTAAGGCCCCTAGTGGCCAGATTACAACAAACTTGTTTCGCAAAGAGACAGCTGCGAATAACATGCTGCGAGCAAGTAGCTCACATCCAGCACACCTCCTAAAAAGCATTCCTTTCGGTGAATTTGTTCGAGCTAGGCGCAATTGCGCCACTATGGATCTATTTGAAACTGAGGCATCAAACATAAGAAACAGGCTTAGGGAGAGGGGTTACAAAGCGAAGGTTCTAAAAGCGGCCGATAAAAAAGCCAAAAGCCTTAGTAGGCAAGAATTATTATATAGACCCAAAAGAAATAGAGAACAGTCGGGACCTGCCCTCATTATGACATACACGGGGGCTCACCAGCATATACGACAGATCCTAAAGACCCATTGGCCAATTTTGTTAAATGATCCACAATTACAGTCCTTTCTGCCGAAAGTGCCCAGGGTGATATATCGAAGGTCAAGGAACCTGAGAGATGCCCTGGTGCACAGCCATTACGAACAGAATCGAGGAAAGGAGTGTTGCAAAACTAAGGGTACATACCGTTGTGGGGGGTGCAACATGTGTAAGTACATGAAAGTAGGACAAGAAATAACCATTGGAGGTCAAAAGAAATATATGGCACAACACTACATAAACTGTAATACAGTTAATGTGGTTTATCTGCTAACCTGTACTTGTGGCTGCCTGTATGTGGGCAAGACTAATCGCCCACTAAAGAAAAGAATTTACGAGCATCAATATAATATACGAACGGGCTCGCAAAAAACACCAATAGGTCGTCATTTTTCCAGATATCATAATAGGGATCCCAGTACCCTCCAGGTACAGGGTTTGGATCGATTACATCCAACAATCCGGGGGGGGAAGCCATTGAGAAGCTAACTCTCCAACTTGAGACAAGATGGATTTATAGACTGGGGGCTTTCGATACCCTGGTCTCAATGAAACACTGAGCTTTGCCTCGTACCTTTAGGAATATGAGTAAGGAGAAAGGTACATATTTAGGCCTCTAAAATTTATGGGAGGGTGTGGAGGAAGAGTAGTAAGCAGAAAAGCAATAATGTACCTTTATCATATGGTATACCCATGATATATGTAGAATGATAGGGTGACACATTCCCCTTAATATATATGTATTCCAACAGGAGCTTTTACATGTATATTTGCCAATAATTACATATTGCCTTAATTATATGTGGAGTCAGGGCACCTTAATGTGAGCTTTTTTACCTATCTTCTATTAAAGGAGAATTTACAATATCCTAAGATTATTCAGCCAGTATAAAATTGTCTTATAGGTGATGAAATTGTTTACCATATGTGTTAATACTGTAATCCCATGGCGAACTGGTGAAGTGCCACACAGAGTCAATAGGGCTTACCCACAATATGATCTATGGGGTGCCCCCTATGTTGTATGGACCACCAGTGGCACAGAAGCCACTAGGATTAACTACAACAGCACATGAATGCCGATAACATGTCATAAATGCCTGGCAAAGTTCTGACATTAACAATACTCTTTCTGTGGTAAAGTTCTGGCAAAGTTCTGACAATAATAATACTCTTTCTGTGGTCGTGCAGTGTAGAATTGGCCCTTTATATTATGAGAACATATGTAACTAGCGAAAATGACTTTAATAGATATAAACACTATGTCTTCTTGCTTGGTAGTGGCTGCCAATATGGATACATTGTTTTGAATGTCTATGCAGTGCAGATCCGGCTCCATATACGATGAGATTAATTAACATTATATATATCAATATGACTAGGTGTGAAGGTGGCCACTGGGATGTGTGGCTGCTTCCTTGTTTGAATCACATTACAATCAGAAATGCCTTCGAGCGTTTGATTTGGCGGCCGCTGAGGCTGTGATGCCCTGTATTATAGGGAGAAACGGCCCCAGGTAAAATGGCGAATCTACGCCAAAATGGCGCCTTCATTCGAGACATGGAGCTGGACCAGCGCCGCGTCATCCAACTTCCGGCGGAAGCCGGGTAATGGGGGAAATGCGCTCCACCTGTTGTGGAGCGCATATAAGAGCGGGGCTGGCGCGGTGGCGGGTAAATATACCGCAGATACACAACAGGTATAACAATAACAATAGAACCGAGGTGACACATTAGGAGCGCGGAATAGCGTGGAGGGCCGCGGGCACAGACCACCTGGAGAGACTATACAATAGGACATTCACTGCGGCTGTTTGATTTTACCCGCCACCGCGACTGTGCTGCATGGACAAAGATTCTACAATAACAGAGGCAAGTCCCTTTATTCATGTTTATATATGAAACTGGCGTCCTTCTACATATGAAATTGGCGTCTTTCTAAATAGTGAGTTATTATGGAGGCATTTAGCTGATGTCCTCTTTCATTATGTACAGGGTCCTCTGTCACTACACACAGGAACCACTGCAAGGGGGAAACTGAATCCCTTAAGAACGAATATAACAAAACCAGGTAATAAATTTATGCCCTTAAACAGTATAAGATTAGTACAAGACTAGGCGCTTGTTCCAAAACTGATTGGCATGGGTTCTGACAAATAGGTGAGAGCACACCACCGGTTCGCCTTGTGGAATATCTAAATCATACATGTGTTGTTAACATCACCAGTATCAGGTACCAATATATCTCCTTTTCAATCTTTATTTGTGTGGAATCTAAATTGTATGTATGCAATTAACTGACTAACAAAATAATAGTACTATTAATATGAAATATGTATTTATTCACTAATGACTAACAATACTAATCACATGCAATGCTTGTCTGTCACATGTATAGGGCATTGAGGAAGCCTCATAAGGCGAAACATGATACATGTCTGCCCCCTTCTTTTCTTCAAAAATTGATGAAATATTGTACTGGTAACTCTCTATGAACTTTGTCTGACATAAGGAGTATGTGATAGATATCTATATTGCACTGTGGAAGAAAGTCATAAATGACAAACTTGATTTTAAATGTAATCAATAAATTGAAATTGGATTCTTAACAGTTGTAAGGTGTGGTTACGGTTCTGAGCCCTGATTATCCTTTCAGGGTAACCTATCCCTGAATTAAGATTTGTCTGTTATTATATATTGGTTAGAATTAGTTGTTGCACACCAGCAGTCATTTCTAATCCACACTTTGATTATCAACAGTGAAGGTGTGGGCTCTGTTGTCTTGTTCCAAAGCTGTGCTTGTGACACCTAGTCACAACCACAAGTAATATGTTAATTAGTAATTTTGGCTATTTATACAGTATGTTAATTAGCTTTGCCAAAGTGGGTGGAAGGCACAAGACTGTTCTGACTCAAGCTTCATAATACTAGTGTGCTTGTTCTTGCTGAGCTGACAAATGATGGCAGAGCTAAAGACCACTTGATGGTGGTATGTATGGTGGCGGTGGCCTATGGCGAAGAAATTTAGGAGGAATGACACTACTCCTTGCTTTGTTTCTAGTACCAGGAGCAGCTGCATTTTGACAAGAACTATCTCTTTTTTCCTGCGCCCACCCCCCCCCCCCATCCAGTGTAGATCCTGGCCGGGTGCCAGGCTCCCTACACAAGAGCTCCAAAATATGGTGTTCCCTGGCAGGTGGCAGGTTGGAGACGTCGGACAATGGGTGCTGCTGCGAAACATGAGTCCGATAGCTTGTTCGCAGCAGTGTCAGGGTAAGTATGGCATTCTCGGTCAGGCTCCAGGCGCATTTCCGAACAGTACGAGTACAGTGGGCTGGAGGCATTCCTTCTCTTCCAATTAGTGACAGCGCTGAAGGTGAGAGACACGTGATGTCACTTCTGGATCGGGGGGACATCCTATAACACCTAGGTTTTTTGTCCGTGACTCTATCGAGGAGATAGCCTCCTTCATACCAGCAGTTCCCTTGCAGGCCTTCTTTTTGGACGCATAAGACAAGGATCAAGCCTCCATGGATCGTCAGTTGCCTTACCAGAGCTGGTAAGGTCTGGTATGGTGGACCTTGTCAGAGAATGTGGCAGGTGGGAAGCCTTGGCACCAGATGGAACCCCTAGTGGAAATGACAGACGCAAGTTCCTTTGGCTGGGGAACTCATTGCAAGGGACAATACTTTCAGGGGATGTGACCAAGAGCCACATCCCAGAAGTCCTCCAACTTCAGGGAGCTTCTATCCATAAAGGAAGCTTTGAGGGAACTAGAGTTGGAAGTACCGGGCAGAGAGATCCAGATTGTCTCAGACAATGTAACAGTAATTGCTTTTCTAAACCACCAGGGAGGAACAAGGTCTCGGGAACTTTCCAGATTCACCAAATCCCTGTTGGAGAGCCTGGAAGGAAATTTCAGGTCTATCCAAGCAATCCTCTAAAAGGGGACTTAAATGTAGAGGCAGACTCCTTGGGCAGAGTAAGAATAGACCAGGAAGAATGGGTGTTACATCAGCAGGTGTTTGCCCAGATAGTGACTCGGTGGAAGAAGACGAATATAGATTTGTTAGCCAACAACCAGAATTCCAAGAGCTGGAAGTATTTCTTCTTCAGGAGGGAACTGGTGGTTTGGAGTTTGAATGCATATAGCAATCAGTGGGGAGAATTCAGCCTTTGTTATGCATTCCCCCCTATTACCTTTAGTCCTAAGGAAGATCAAACAAGCACAAGCCAGGGCTCTCTTCATTGCACAACACTGGCCCAGGAGACCGTGATTCTCCTCCTGTCCCGCATGTCAGCAGCATCCCCATGTCTTCTACCGAAGTTTCCAGATGCCATTTACCTTGGCCCAATTCTCCATCCACAGGTCCGGTCCCTAAAATTAGCAGTGTGGACCCTGAATTGGGCTTACTAAGATAAAAGTGGTTATTACATAGGGTTATTTCCACCCTGCTGGAAAACAGAAACAGACACGAAAGATCTACTGTAAGGTATGGAAAAAATACTGATACTTCACCTCAACTCCATCCTTAAGGACTGACAAGGTAGATTCAGTGTTATAATTTATATATGAAGGTTGTGAGTTAGGCCTAGCCTTAAGTATTCTTAAGGTTCAGACTTTGGCCCTTTCAGTCTTTCTGGAGGAACATCCTAGATACGATCCCTTGGTGAATAGATTTTTCATAGCCATTTCTGGGAAACCACCCTTTAAGGCCAACATGTTTCCCAGATGGGATTTGTCTTTAGTTATTCAAGGACTAACGTTACCCCCTTTCAAACACATTAAGGACGCAACATTAAAGATGCTATCATTTAGCTAAGATTACTTTCATCCTAGCAATCACATTGGCCTGGTGGTTATGTGACCTGCATGCCCTGTCTATTAAAGAACCCTACCTGAGAAAGTTACCAGGCAGACTTCTTTTAAGACCAGATCCCTGTTTACCTAAAATTACCTCAACATTTCACAGCTCACAGGAGGTTGTGTTGCGGCCAGTCGAGCCGCCTTAAAGATGCTTGAGGGGTGATCTAATAACTATGTATAAATATATTCGGGATCAATGCAAAGATACGTCCCACAATCTATTTATACCCCTGGAGTGTAACTATAACACAAGGGCATCCACTAAGGTTAGAGGAAAGGTGCTTTTTCCACCGACATAGGAGGGGATTCTTCTCTGTAAGAGCAGTGAGACTATGGAACTCGCTGCCAGAGGAGGTAGTAATGATGGATACAGTAAAAACGTTCAAAAGTGGCCTTGATGCCTTCCTGGCATGTAATAACATTTCCAGCTATGGCTACTAGACCACTGGAAGGATATAAACAGGCTGAACTGGATGGACTTTATTCAGCCTTACATACTATGTGAATGCTGGGTGCTGTACGCAAAACCACATTTATGAAGGCGATTCTGGTGAGCAACTTCCAGAGCAACAGGTCTTACCTGTCGCTCTCTCATACATTTCACTGATGACATTCTTTTTCTTCTGTTTAAACAGGGTTTTTTGTTTTTATTTTTTTTCTCTCAAATAATTGTGTCACCTCTCCTGGGCTAGAAAAAGTCATTTTTGAAAACATTTTTGATTTTTTATATTTTTATGCAGAATTGTCATTACAGGTCTGGCATTAAAGTATTAATGTCACAATGTTACAACAATGTAATTCCATGTGTTTTGTTACTGGTATATATGTGTTCAAGGACAGACTTTAATCACACAGCGTCTGCTGCTCTATGCTATAGCGACCAGATCCAGAGCGCCTACACTGTGTGAGGGTGATTTTTTGATGAATATGGTGTGAGTCGCTGAGAGTCGGTTGCAATGAGCTGACGCTACCTTTCGCTCCCTGCAACGCTGTACTGGTGTTAGAACGCCCAACACACATCTGATTCATCAATGCCGGGCAGGATACTACAGTGAATGAGACGCTCTGTTACAGCGCCCGATAGCTGATCACAGCGTATACTAGCGGTCGCTCTTAGCTCCTCTGTACAGATACTCATCTGCCGATAATTGGCACTAGTAATGAATCAGCCTGCCCAGTTGAAATGATCGTAGCAGACTCTGTGGCAGGGGTCCACCTCCATCCCTACCATGAGAATCATATTCAGCAATGACAGACAGCCACAAAACACATTTGACACTAATAGCTCAAGAAAGCCATATAACCCTTTTAAAACTGGAAACAATTGAAAATGGTTCCAAATAACAAAGCAGTGAATATCATGCAAGAATATTTTCAGTTAGCGCGCATGTGGTGTCCTCCCAGCCATGTATAAGCAGAGTGCAGGTAAAGTACATGCTTCTCCCCCAGCCCAACTCTGCAAAAACATATGCACAGCTCTGACAATGGTCCACAACTGGAGCATAGATTGAAGTGGGCGTAAAGTAAGCAATTCATGTATCTCACAAACCCAGTCATCGTGCTGGATTGCAGATGATGTAAGTCCTGCCTCAGCACAAGGGAAAAATGGCAGGGTGGGGGGCTTTAAAAATAGGTAGTCTGGCTAGAGTGCCCCTTTAAATAGTCCTTTAACGTGTCAAAACTATTTTAAAGGCTACACAAGCTAATGTCTTTAAAATGTTTGTAGGAGCTATTTCCATGTGTATAAGAGGTACGCACCTTTAGAAATATAATTGTAATAAATACATTGTTTTTAAATGTTTTTTTGTGATTATCTAGCTGTGATAATCAATGCTTTACATTTCCTTTAAGGCTTGCAAATGTTTTTAAAAATAGAGAATGTGATTTTATATATACACTGAGTACTGCAGACCATTTCTTTAGAACTGTAATTTGCTATTTGCCAGAGATTATAAATTATGACTTGGTAAATAGTTATGTCTTTGGGTTAAAAGGTTAATTGCTGCAAGGTACGGTCCATCAAATTTAATGATGGTAGAGGAGCTTCAAACAGTTTGTTCTCTGTGTTTTGCTAAGAACCTAATGTGTTAGGTTACTGCGAAGAGTGCATTATGATATGTATTTATTTTTATGTAAGCTGTAAAGTATTATTTTAACTGTTGTTTGCTTACTATGGTCTGATTTAAAAATCATGGTGTATCCATTTTGATAATGGCAATGACTGCCAAAAAAATGCCAAACCCTTTTGACTTTTGACTAGTTTGAATGAGTACGGGTGGTAACATTCAAAGTGTACAAACAGTCATAATGCTAACCCATGGTATCATTTTTAATCAGATTCAGCAGTTAGAGTGGAAGGTCAAATACTGTTCGTACATTACTGAGCAAGACATCTGCTGCTGCTTCAGGACAATTTAATTTGGCACGCTAATAATGCACAATTGCTGTGAACATGCTTCAGAGACTTCAGTAAAAATAGCTCAGTGCTTTCACATTTAGAAACCATAAATTGCCAACCAATTGTGTAAATTCCTGGTTTGTAGGTGCTGCTGTGGACTTTGCATCTGCTCGAAAACATGTTATTCATTGAGATATTTTGCCCATAATATAGAACCAAACACACCCAATGGACCGAAAAAAAAGTATTACGTGTATAAAAAAATGAGGGTATAGGTTAGTGCTGAGAGTTGATGGGAATCTGCAACATGTTTGAGTGTCCCACTAAAAATGTTAATGTTAATTATAATATCGAATAAGGATAATTTGTGATATCCGAAAGAACAGTTGCACTAGTCCCAAACTCTGTATGAGAACAACTGCAGTCTCCAGCATGTCAGTTCTACTGAGACTTATTTGTCCTCTAGATGAAATGATCTAGGCTGTGGAGGAGATTCTAAGATCACCCTTACAGTCAAGTTATGTATAAATGAGATCCTATAATAAAAAGCTTGTGTCCCACAAATTGTCCTTCAATATTATAATTAACACTTCATGGACCCATGGACCATATTTCACTTAGCATGTTGTTAGGGGATGAGCTCTTTAAGACCCCGACCCTGCGCAGCTTGAGGATGCCTCCCTGCTTTCCCTGCTGCAGCGGCGAGTTTCTGGCTGGCTCTGGATCAAGGTCAGCTTCTAGATGCCTAGCGTTAAAACGGCATAAGTCCCACTGCAAGGATGCGGCCAAGCCCCTGGTCTGGCCTTTTCCATCCTTGGCCTTATCTCCGCCTCCCATCCTTCTAGTGTGAGGTCCAAGAGCCATTTAAGAGGGACTTCGCTATCCGGTCTGGCACAGGAGTCCCGGGGGGCACCGCAGGGATCGGGTAGGGCCTAAGTGCAACTCTTGACCCTTGGAATGGTATAGGATAGGGCTGAGGAGAGAGACCAATCTTAGGTGTCCTGGTTCGCTGCCCCACAAACTGAGCCCTGTATACTGCTCTCCAGGGCACCCAGCCAGGTGAGTAGCGCTGTTTGTCCTCTCCCTCCCTGTTCCAGCTTCTGCCAGGAACAGCTGGTATGCCCCAGCTTTTGCTTGTGTCTCTGTGCTGTGCGGAGCCTCTCCTCCCTCCCCCCCTTGCCAGCACGATTTCCCCTCACTCGTCGGCAATGACACTCTCCCGGGTCCCGGGGTGCAGCGCCTGCACACCTCCAATATCTGCGGGGACGCCGCTCCTTCCTCCTGTGGCCTCAGCTGTCAACTGTTCGTTGGGTCGAGCTTCACAGAATGATTCGCCAATGGATGCTGAATGGGGCAGGTCCCGAGGCTTCCACCGCTCTGACCTGCAGTGAAGAGTCAAATGGGGGGTGACGTAGCTTTCTTGGGCCGCACTAGCTGCCACGCACTAACCTGCAGTGCCGCCTGACATCTCCTCACTCCTCACGGTGCCTCCTCTTCTTCTCTGCCTCCCGAGAGCACAGCTCGCTCCCCCTCACAGATCTTCAGCCTGCATCAGGACACTCCCATACTTGCCCCCCAGCTAGTTGTTTACAATAGAAACCATTAAGATAAATACATTGCTATTTGGCTTAAATAATGTAACACAATGGACCCCTTAGCAAGGAGCTGGCAAGCTTTTCGGAATGACTCAGAATGAATCTTATTTGTCATATTTCCAGTAGGAGGGAAAAGAGAGCCAATCCCAAGATATTAACATCCCATTCCAATATATGGCTCTCTGAGCTCTTTTGCCTCTGTATATAGCACTTATGATAAATTGGATGCAGGCTGGCAGGCATTGATGCTTGATATAGCCCTCCTAATTTATTTCTACAATATTGACACGCTTATTTTTTATTTTTTTTCATATGTAATTAGATCAATGACCCCCAATTAATATCAAAATAAAATATGATGAGTTAAACAAATATTATCTAGAGTTATACTAACTTATCTTAATTTATCTTTTATACTGTTTTAGTTGAGGGGCTATTCATTTAGTGACATCTTATATATGTTGGTCTACTAATCAATTTATATATATATATCGAATGAATTATTCACGTGGAGGCTGATTCACTACTAGCGCCACATATTGCCAGATGAGCGTCAGTATAGCGGCGCTTAGAGCAACCGCTAGTAGACGTTAAGCAGGTATCGGGCACTGTAACCCAGCGCTGTGGTCGCTGTACTAACCTGCCCGGCATTGATGAATGTGATGTGAGTTGGGCGCTCTGACAACAGCACAACACTGCAGTGAGCGAGAGGTAGTGCCAGCACAGTGTGTATGGCACTCGGCCCTCCACACCATATTTAACAAAAAACTACACACAGAGTCGGCGCTCTAAAGCTGGGCGCTCTAGCATAGCACGCCAAACGCTCTGTGATCAAAGTCTGTTTTTTTGAACACATATACAACAGTAACAAAGCGAAAACACATTAGGGTTGATTCAGAGACAGATACGCATAGACTTTCGTATGTGTCTGTGTTTTTTTTTTGAATGTTTGGCTTGTTTTCTGGTTTTTACGTTACTTTTTCCATTCGTATGTTCGTTCACGCTACTGTGTATATGCGCTTTTGATCTACGGATCTAAATCTGACAATTTGCGTTAGTTCGTATAAATTACAGATCTCAATCTGAAAATTGTCGTTACTTCAGATACGTTACGTTATTAGGATGGGCTTGCGTCTGATTCTGAGACCTGATTGCCGATGGACGGCCCTATAAACCGTGTTCCTTTCCGCTCCACTTATGGGACCATTTTTGACTCGGATTACTATTGTTGAACATGTTTAGCGGCTATGTGGAGGAGTATGAGCGCCTTCAGCTCAATGGCATAAAATGTATCAGCATGGCCAAGGCCAGATTGCACCGGAGAGCTGTTCAAGCTGACCCGACTCAATTGCGCTTCCCTTCATAAATTGTATAGCGAGCTGCGCCTATGGTTAGCCCGCATCACAAGGAAGGGGCAAGCAATTTCAGTTATGACCAAGATGCTTGGCTGCCTGCAATTTTTGGCGAACGGCTCGTTCCAGAGGCTGGGTGCCCTCTCTGTGGGGATGTCCCAGCCTATGCTGAGCCGCGTGCTATCCAAGTTTCTGGATGGCATGGATACCCAGTGTCCCAAATATATTTCCTTTCCAGACGACATGGTAGCCTGGAACGCGCTTAAGTTGGGTTTTTATAATATCGCCGAAATGCCCAATGTCATGGGTGCGATTGATTGCACACACGTTGCATTGGTTCCTCCCGCAGCCGATGAGTACATCTATAGGTAAGTTAATTATGTCATTTTTTTAGATTGTTTAGCCAAACTTAATTGAAACTATCTATTAATCCCTCCTTCTCAAGTGCCCCTTTGAAACAGTTTCCAATGCATACCTTAATCCCTCCTTCTCAAGTGTCCCTTTGAAACAGTTTCCAATGCATACCTTAATCCCTCTTTCTCAAGTGTCCCTTTGAAACAGTTTCCAATGCATAACTTAATCCCTCCTTCTCAAATGTCCCTTTGAAATAGTTTCCAATGCATACCTTAATCCCTCCTTCTCAAGTGTCCCTTTGAAAGAGTTTCCAATGCATAACTTAATCCCTCCTTCTCTAGTGTCCCTTTGAAAAAGTTTTAAATACATACCTTCATCAATTATTTTCATGTAGGCCTTATAAAACCATTTTAATGCTGACCTTAATGAGTCATTAGCATGTAGCAACCTTCTTTTCTAACACATCCATACAATATTTTATTTTAAAACTAGTTATGTACTTTGTTACATTTTTTTGAGATTGTCGAACATGTTTTTTTGGGGGGTTAGAAGTTAGTGTTTTAGTTGCTTACCTTTTTTTTGTTATTTATTTTTTTTTTTCCAGGAACCGCAAGATGGGCCACTCGCTAAATATCCAAGCAGTGGTTGGCCCGGGTATGCGATTCCTTAGTGTACTTGCAGGGTATCCAGTCTCATCCCATGATGCTTATATATTGGGGAGTTCCGGATTATTTTGTCTGTTTGAGTCTGGAGAATTATCTGGCGGATGGCTCCTGGGTAAGTTTGCTCAAATTCCATCATTCCCTTTTCACTGTATGGCTATGAATATATTTGATGACCCATGTCTTAACCAATGGCTGATTTTTTCCCTTGATGACATGTTAAACAATAATGTTGCTTAGAATGTGTAATTTACGTAAGTATTTTGTTATTCCTTCAGGGAATTCTGGATATCCGCTTATGCCCTAGCTCCTGACGCTCATTCTTCGCCCGCAAAACGCGGCCCAGGAGTCGTATATTTGGGCCCACCGGAAAACCCGGGCCATAGTGGAGAGGGTCCTTGGACTGCTGAAGTCTAGATCCAGATGTTTGGACCATATGGGGAACTGCAGTATGACCCCAACAAGGTCATCCAAATCATCATAGCATGCTGCGTGCTGCATAATTTTGCCCTGATGCAGCATGTCCCCCGTTATGTGGATCTGCCCCCCTCTCCACCCAGCCAGGAGGCAGATGACATCTATGATGGCACCCCTAGTGCCTCTGGCTTATCTGTGCGTGCACATGTTATTTCTTCATATTTTTCTTAACATTTGTTTTGTTTGTTTATGTTTTTTTGTGCCTATGTGAAGGCCTTTTTTGTTTTGTTTACCAATTTAGTAAGGCTTTAATTACTAAACATTTTACACATGATTTGAGCATCATGCAGTTTATTTTTTCATGTTTGTGATTCCAAACCTTCATTAATATCCAAACAACACAAACATTAATGCATCAACAAAAGTCAAATTCCATATATTTTCTGGAAATATGTAAATTTTTAGTTGAAGGGCACTCGAAGACTCCATGTACATACATATTAAAACAAAAGTCTTAAAGGAGCCACAGCACTCAAACCAGTTAGCTTGCTGACCAACCTACAATCTGTCTCTAAACTTGGTTAAAAACAGAGGGCTCGGTCACACACATCTGCAGAAGTATGCTTAAGCTGCACCACCAGCGCCAAAGTGCCCCTGTGAGGTGCAGTCCTAACTCATTTTAAAACAGAACTATAAATTGGGGCAGACCACTGGCCCCTAGCAATTGGCCACATCCAGGAGTTCTAAGGTAACTGACTCCAGCCCGAAGTTTCCTCGCCCACCAACATCAAGATCCATAGTGTGCAAGAATTTCAAGGGAAATTGGCGCCCAGGAATACATAGGGCCACATACACACCCTCTCATGCTTCTAATTTTCCCAGCCTATGACAGCCAGACCCCATGCCAGTCCAGTCCAATCTTTGCCATGGGCAAATGTTTATTTTTTACAGCCAAGAATGTCCCCCAATATTGCCAACAACAGGACGAGGCAGCCAGCATTTCCTTAGGCCCAAGCCTGCTGCGTGGGAGCTTTAGCGGCCTCTTCAGTGAGGCTTAAGCTCAGCCATTGGCTAGTGGGGTATTTAAGCACTCTAATGAGCTATATGGGCGAATTCAAAAACAAACCAGCAAAGCCATAAACCACACAATCTTGGTTGCGCTCACCACGCATGTAAATAGAGTTGGGATATAGAGGAAAGATGTTTAGCAGATCCAGGTCAAATTGAGATTAATATTGATGTTGCCCATAATAAGGTTGTGGTGGGCCTTGGAGGTGGCCCAACACCTGGGCGTGTGTGGCATTCATAATCTGCCACTGCTCCAGTATCTGTCTGTTGCTAGTTCGAAATTCATCTAGCATGGCAGTAAAGTTTGCATTTAAGGTGGCCGTTTGTTCTGCCATCTGTCTGTTTAAGGTGGCCATTTGTTCAGCTATCTGGCTGTTGCTCGTCCTAAAATCAGGCAGCATGGTGGTGAAAGTAGTATTGAAGTTCTCTAATTGTGCAGTAATCTGCTCTGTTGTTCGTTGAGTCACTTGCCTAAAGTAACGGCTGTCATTGCACCATGCTGACTCCAGGATCGGCACGCGCCTCCCCTGGGAAACTGGTCGATGTTGTAGACTGCGTCTTCCACTTCCCCGGGTTTGAGCGCCTGCAGATGCTGGAGTTCTAGGGCGAGCAACAGTACCAGATGTGCTTGGCAAAACCTCTGCAGCAGTGCTAGCACTGCGGACTGTAGGCTCAGTTTTAGCCTGCTTCCCACGATGGGCTGGCAGCATGCGTCCAGCTTCACTCTGCTGCAGAGGATTTGGTGCAGAAGGATGCTGGGGCAGTGGCAGATTAGGTTCCAGGGGGGTAATTTGCGAAGGTCCAATCTGGCTGGCATCCTCCTCCTCCATATCCTGGACGACATCCATTAGTGGGCGAGTCTGTTGGGACATGTGAAAAAGTGTGTCATATTGGGGCCTAGATATCTTTTAAAACAAAATTAGTGATGTGCATTCACATGCATCACCAGTTTCAGCAAAGTCCACTTACCCTATATATCTGGTCCTGTGTCCTAGGCAGCAGGGAAGTAGATGGCATGCTCAAGCTGGAGGAGGCTTCCACACTTCCAGAGGCTGGATGCTGTGCTGTGTTAAAAAGTAAAAGGCACGTAAACAAATAAACATCCCTTGATGAGCCTGATGAGTACATATGCTTTACAAAACACGGGGGCAAGCAGGAATGACAACTCCCCCAACCGTCAAAGTTGACCTTCACAATGAATCTGAGTCTATCTAATATGTATGCCTCACCCTGTACATACAGATTGGTCCCCTTAAATATTACAAACATGCATGTACTGCATGTTAGGAGGCTTTACAGATCCAAAATGGTGCCTTAGGGGCCAACAGTCAGCTTGCAAATAGCATTTGGCTTCTGAGTATGCTGCTGTGCATTCTTGCAATGTTGACCTTTTCCTGACCCTAGCTCAAGTTTGTCTGACCAAAGCACAGCTACAACCCCAGCGGTAGAAAGACAAAGAAGTAAGTGTTGTCAATTATTGACTATATTCACATCACATGCAGTGCTTTGGTAAGATACATTGTTTAATATTGTCCAGAAATAATGTCAAAGGTCGTGTATGGTCTGCAAACCTTTCTAAGGACCATTAACTACTGCATCCTGGGAGAGTGTCCATCATAAAGGCCATTCCTCAGACATTTATCACCCGCCTAAAACAGTAACCTCCCCTCAAAGGCACTCCCTAGGGGCCTGTGTTCATATCTGCCTTTGAGCCTCATTTCACACGTTTACAATAGTTCACATTAAAACAATCATTACTAACCTTCAGAAATGTCCTGGGTGTCCATGTCGTGTCTGTCAGAGAGGTCCTCTAATGCTATGGGGTGGATTAAAGCCAGGACCATTTCTTCAGCTCTGGTGTAATTTGGTGGGGAAGCCTCCGCCTGTTTGGAAGGTAAAAATTAGAGGGCAAAAATTATTTGGCATTGTGGTCACTACAACAAGCAGCAAAATGCAATCCTCAAATATGTACCTGTGATTGCGCCGTTTATTCTGCTTCTTCCGTACTGCATACTTCAGGTCAGATATTTTTCTCTGGATCTGCTCCACATCTTTCCTCTCGTCCCCCGCTGTATTCACCTGTCTGGTGATCTCTTCCCAGATTTGTTTTTTTCTCAATTTGCTGGTTGCTTTTGAATGGCGCCCAAATAGCTCATAATAATGAAGTGTGAGGCCACTTGCCAAGGCTAGGGTTTGTGCCTCCCCAAACCGGCCGCTCAACTGGCCTCGCCGCAATGTTCGGCCTAATGGTTGTTCTTCTGGTTCATCTCTGTTTGGTGGCAATTCAGGTGAGATTCTTGGCAGGCTGTGTGTTGATGAATTGGCCGTCACGTGGCTGGAAAAATACTGGCATTAGGACTGGGGGTCATTGGCTGGGTGGCCACCGATCTTCCAGGCGTGGATGTTGCATAGGTCTCGCTGGTTTCCACCTGTGCCGGTGGCAAATGTGGCCGAGGAGGAGAGGGTGTGCTTGGGGGGCTTGGGCTTCTGGCCCTCTGCTTCTTTTGTCCCTTGGAACTTGTGCTCCCTTTTCCTTTGGATGTGGTAGGCTGGGGAGAAGGAGAGGGTGTGCTCAGGGGGCTCAGGCTTCTGGCCCTCGGCTTACTTTTACCCTTGGACATTGTGGTACCTTGCTGTTTGGATGTGGGTGCGCGGGGAGCCTTCTTTGTGGAGGATCCTTTCTTGCAGGTGCTTGATGTTTTGGATGGGCCTGGAGTTGTGGCCAATGTAGCCACATCCTTTGGATGTGGTAGGCTGGGGAGCAGGAGAGTGTGTGCTCAGGGGGCTCGGGCTTCTGGCCCTCTGCCTCATTTGTCCCTTGGAACTTGTGCTCCCTTTTACTTTGCATGTGGTAGGCCGGGGAGAAGGAGAAGGTGTGCTCGGGGGGCTCAGGCTTCTGGCCCTCGGCTTACTTTTACCCTTGGACATTGTGGTACCTTGCTGTTTGGATGTGGGTGTGCGGGGAGCCTTCTTCGTGGAGGATCCTTCCTTGTGGGTGCTTGATGTTTTGGATGGGCCTGGAGTTGTGGCCAATGTAGCCTTGTGGTGGCCACTTTTGCTCCACATTTCAGGCACCTTTGTAGTAGATTTGTGCAAGCGAGTGCTCGGTCTGGAGGATGAAGTGTCTTCATGCCGCTCTGGCCTTTTAGTCTTGGCCCCTTTGCTGCTGGTTGCTTAGTGCTAGGTTTTTTGGGTGCTATGATGAAAATCACAAAGAGAATGAGCTGTGTGTCCATAACCCTTTAACCCTTTAGTTGCCAAGCCCGTAACACCTACGTGCTGGCTTGGCTGGGCGTTAAGTGCCAAGCACGTAGGTGTTACGGGCTGCACTGTAACTCACCTCCTGACGATCGACGGATGAAGACAGCCTGGATCCCGCCTCCACAGCGTAGAAGAGACATGGGGGGGTCACCTGGAGGTGACCCTGACCTCACCCCAGTCACCAGATCGTCGGTGGACCAATCCGAAGAGGGGCGCACGGCTGTTGTCATCAGCCGGCGCCACCTCTATAAAAACAACTTGCGGACTTGCGGTCTCCTCTTTGTTCGCCGGCTCGAGGTAGGTGTGTGTGTGTGTGTGTGGGGGAGTGTGTGGGGTCTGTGATTTTTTGTTGGGGGGGGTTGGGGGGGGTGGCTGTACCCTGATCGGCAGGGGCGGACTGACAGGCCGGTCCAATCGGCCGTTGTCCGCCCTCGCACACCCAAGCTAGCTGATGGGGGGGGGGGGGCGGGGGGATCGGGTCACGGTCGCCGATCCGCCAGCATCCCCAACCCCCGATCCGATCCCCCGATCCGACCCCCCCCCCCCCCCCCCCCGATCAGCTGGCTGTCAAAGTTCCTCGGGGGCCTGACTGGACTCATTTGCGCATCCATCCATCCATCCATCCATCAATCCGCACCTATCTCCAGCCTGCGCCTGCCACCCATCCATCCATCCGCACCTATCTCCAGCCTGCCCCTGCCACCCATCCATCCATCCATCCATCCGCCATCCATCCGCACCTATCTCCAGCCTGCGCCTGCCACCTATCCATCCATCCATCCGCACCTATCTCCAGCCTGCCCCTGCCACCCATCCATCCATCCATCCATCCGCCATCCATCCGCACCTATCTCCAGCCTGCCCCTGCCATCCATCCATCCATCCATCCATCCATCCGCACCTATCTCCAGCCTGCCCCTGCCACCCATCCATCCATCCATCCATCCGCCATCCATCCGCACCTATCTCCAGCCTGCGCCTGCCACCTATCCATCCATCCATCCGCACCTATCTCCAGCCTGCCCCTGCCACCCATCCATCCATCCATCCATCCATCCGCCATCCATCCGCACCTATCTCCAGCCTGCCCCTGCCACCCATCCATCCATCCATCCATCCGCACCTATCTCCAGCCTGCCCCTGCCACCCATCCATCCATCCATCCATCAGATCTGGGGTCAGATCTGTGTGTGCCGGCGGTCAGATCTGGGGTCAGATCTGTGTGTGCCGGCGGTCAGATCTGGGGTCAGATCTGTGTGTGCCGGCGGTCAGATCTGGGGTCAGATCTGTGTGTGCCGGCGGTCAGATCTGGGGTCAGATCTGTGTGTGCCGGCGGTCAGATCTGGGGTCAGATCTGTGTGTGCCGGCGGTCAGATCTGGGGTCAGATCTGTGTGTGCCGGCGGTCAGATCTGGGGTCAGATCTGTGTGTGCCGGCGGTCAGATCTGGGGTCAGATCTGTGTGTGCCGGCGGTCAGATCTGGGGTCAGATCTGTGTGTGCCGGCGGTCAGATCTGGGGTCAGATCTGTGTGTGCCGGCGGTCAGATCTGGGGTCAGATCTGTGTGTGCCGGCGGTCAGATCTGGGGTCAGATCTGTGTGTGCCGGCGGTCAGATCTGGGGTCAGATCTGTGTGTGCCGGCGGTCAGATCTGGGGTCAGATCTGTGTGTGCCGGCGGTCAGATCTGGGGTCAGATCTGTGTGTGCCGGCGGTCAGATCTGGGGTCAGATCTGTGTGTGCCGGCGGTCAGATCTGGGGTCAGATCTGTGTGTGCCGGCGGTCAGATCTGGGGTCAGATCTGTGTGTGCCGGCGGTCAGATCTGACCCCAGATCTGTGTGTGCCAGCGGTCAGATCTGATCCCAGATCTGTGTGTGCCGGCGGTCAGATCTGGCCCCAGATCTGTGTGTGCCGGCGGTCAGATCTGGGGTCAGATCTGTGTGTGCCGGCGGTCAGATCTGGGGTCAGATCTGTGTGTGCCGGCGGTCAGATCTGTGTGTGCCGGCGGTCAGATCTGGGGTCAGATCTGTGTGTGCCGGCGGTCAGATCTGGGGTCAGATCTGTGTGTGCCGGCGGTCAGATCTGGGGTCAGATCTGTGCGTGCCGGCGGTCAGATCTGCGGTCGCGCGTGTGTGGGTGCCGGCGGTCAGATCTGCGGTCGCGCGTGTGTGGGTGCCGGCGGTCAGATCTGCGGTCGCGCGTGTGTGGGTGCCGGCGGTCAGATCTGCGGTCGCGCGTGTGTGGGTGCCGGCGGTCAGATCTGCGGTCGCGCGTGTGTGGGTGCCGGCGGTCAGATCTGCGGTCGCGCGTGTGTGGGTGCCGGCGGTCAGATCTGCGGTCGCGCGTGTGTGGGTGCCGGCGGTCAGATCTGCGGTCGCGCGTGTGTGGGTGCCGGCGGTCAGATCTGCGGTCGCGCGTGTGTGGGTGCCGGCGGTCAGAGATCTGCTGGTGGGTGGGTGCGTGCGTGTGCCGGTGGTCAGAGTGAATCCCCTCGATTGCCAGTAAAACTTACCTTACCTTACCACCGCTCTAGGTATAGCATAGTGCGGCTGTTGTCCATGCCTAAACACTCCCTAATCTTAACTTTTTCTCTTAGGTTGTTCGCTGAGATCTTCTGCATTTGTTTCGTTGTTTGGACCTTTCGCTTGCCCTTTTAGGAGCCTAGCCCCCGCCCCTCCTTTTGGGAGCCTAGCCCCCGCCCCTCCTTTTGGGAGCCTAGCCCCCGCCCCTCCTTTTGGGAGCCTAGCCCCCGCCCCTCCTTTTGGGAGCCTAGCCCCCGCCCCTCCTTTTGGGAGCCTAGCCCCCGCCCCTCCTTTTGGGAGCCTAGCCCCCGCCCCTCCTTTTGGGAGCCTAGCCCCCGCCCCTCCTTTTGGGAGCCTAGCCCCCGCCCCTCCTTTTGGGAGCCTAGCTGGGATCCCGTGACCTGCTGCTCCTGACTCCACCACTTCTCATCGGGTTGTAACTATACACTTTTATTTCTATTTTTGTCTGTTTTTTTTGCTTTGTTTTATTGTATTGTATTTTTTTGTTTCATTTTTTGTCTGTTTTTTTGCTTTGTTTTATTGTATTGTATTTTTTTGTAATTTGTCTTTAGTTTTAGCCTTTAGTTTTAGCCTTTAGTTTTAGCCTTTAGTTTTAGCCTTTTTTTTTAGATTTTTGTTTGCATTGGGGTATGGCTGGTAAGCGGTACACTGCACAGGAAGCTGCGGCTTACCTGATGGCGTCTGACTCTGAAGATTTTAGTGAGTCAGGGTCTGAGTTCTTCCCATCAGATAGCGAGTCAGACAGTGTATACTCTACTGAGGAAACACAGCCGCGCAGTGCTACCAGTAGTAGCCACCGTAGAAGGGATAGTACCGCACAAAGTGAGGCCACGCTTCAGGCGAGTGTAGTGCAGGATGAGGCATCGAGTGCTGCAGCTGGTGAAGGAGCGTCTGCGTGGAGGCCTCCTAATAATATTTCCCCCGAAATTCCCCCTTTTGATTCGGTCCCCGGGGTCAATGTAGACACCACAAATTTTGGTGTCATTGACTTTTTCAAATTGTTCCTCACAGAAGCCATCCTACTGGATATGGTCTTCTATACCAATCTGTATGCCGAGCAGGTCTTAGCGCAAAACCCCCAGCAGAGGCACGCCCGAGCTCAGGCATGGCATCCCACAAATTTGAGTGAGATAAAGAAATTTTGGGGGCTCACTCTAGCAATGGGTATCCTAAAAAAATTTAGTATTTCCTCCTACTGGGATACCCAAACCATATTGGCAACTCCATTATTTCCGGCCGTAATGTCCAGAAACCGCTACCAAATTTTACTGCGGTTTCTGCATTTTAACGACAATTCCACTGCTATTCCCCGTGGTGAGCCCGGTCACGACAGGCTGCATAAATTACGGCCCCTGCTCAACAGCCTGTCAGATCGCTTCTCAGTAGTGTACACCCCCGGCCAAAAATTATCAATTGACGAGTCACTACTGCTTTTCAAAGGGCGCATTGTTTTTCGGCAATATATCCCTAGCAAGCGTGCCCGCTACGGGATTAAATTTTACCAATTATGCGATAGTGTGACCGGCTACATCAAATATTTTCGAATCTATGAAGGAAAGGACACCTATCTGGACCCCCCTGGTTGTCCCCTTGATTTGTCAATAAGTGGAAAGATCGTTTGGGACCTCATGACTCCATTGTTGGGTAGAGGTTACCACTTATATGTGGACAACTTCTATACCAGCATCCCCTTATTTCGCGCCCTTTATTCGTTGGATACCCCGGCCTGCGGCACCATCAACCGTAAACGCAAAGGATTGCCCAGGCCACTACTTGAAAAAAAATTAAAAAGGGGGGAGTCTTATGCTCTAAGAAGCGATGAGGTCCTGGCCATGAAATACATGGGCAAAAAAAATGTATTCCTTCTGACAACACTCCACGATGAGTCAGTTGTGAATGTAAGGCAACGTGGTCCCCGAGCCCCTTCCCAAAAGCCACGTTGCATAACCGATTATAATAAATTCATGGGTGGCGTTGATAAAACGGACCAAATATTAACTTATTACAACGCCACCCGAAAAACTCGAGCCTGGTACACTAAAGTTGCTATCCATTTGGTCCAAATGGCAACCTACAACAGCTTTGTTGCCTTCAAGGCAGCAGTGCCAGGCTCCAATTTATCGTACATAAAATACCAGCAGCAGTTACTCCCTGCTTTGTTGTTTGGGGATACTGCGGAAGAACCAGATCTGCCTACCAATGACAACCAGGCCAGATTAGTAGGGAAGCACTTTATAAAGTTGCTTCCTGAAAGTGGTAAAAAGCGGTATCCCCAGAGAGCTTGTAGGGTTTGTAGGAAGCGTGGCATTAGAAGAGATGTGCGGTATTATTGCCCGACCTGTCCCAGCCAACCCGGGTTATGCCTCGAAGATTGTTTTGAGGTATACCATACTCAACTAAATTATTGAGCAATGCATTTTTTTTTTTGGTAGGTAGGCCCCTTTTAGGATTAGGTTTCTTAGGTATTTTGTGTTGCCATTATATTTTATTTTCTTTTAGTTTCTTTTCGCTGTTGCTAATCCGAAGGGAAATGGTGGAGCAGGAGCAGCTGGTTACTTGTGGCAAGTGATGATAAAATGTGACCAATTTCAGGTCCTTGATTCCTAATATTGGTCATTGATCACTGCACTGATCTTATAGTCTGATGACACAGCTACAGTATCCTATAATTTGATGACACAGCTACAGTATCCTATAAGATGGCACAGCTACAGTATCCTATAATCTGATGGCACAGCTACAGTATCCTACTTGCACTTCTTAGAACAGGTAAGAAATTGTTTTGTTTTTCCATAGCGCATGTGTTAGTTTTGGGTGATTGGTAACTGTACCCTTCAACGTACCTATGCATGTGGGGTATTATTTTGTTCAGCAGATGTTGTGCTTTCAGATTTACTGCGTCACTTCTTGCTTGCTTATTGTTTTTATAGGAAAATATGGTTTTGAATCTGCTTTTTGCTTTTTTTTTTAGCGAAATCCTTTGGAACCAGAGATTCTGCCAATCAATAGAGTCAGAAGAAAGTCGGCGACGTCAACAAGCCCAGTAGGCTTAGAAACCTTGAGGTATGTACTTTCCAAAAATATATAGTTTGTGGGGGGTATTTCAAATGTAAAGGGTTGTAAATTTGGAGAAACTGCAAGGTGCGCACTTTGTGTGCGCCGCTGATTTTTTCAAGTAAAATTACCCTCAAACGCATGCTTGACTTTGGGGTGTTTGGCAACTCTACACTTCAACGTACCTATGCATGTGGGGTATTATTTTGTTCAGCAGATGTTGTGCTTTCAGATTTACTGCGTCACTTCTTGCTTGCTTATTGTTTTTATAGGAAAATATGGTTTTGAATCTGCTTTTTGCTTTTTTTTTTTAGCGAAATCCTTTGGAACCAGAGATTCTGCCAATCAATAGAGTCAGAAGAAAGTCGGCGACGTCAACAAGCCCAGTAGGCTTAGAAACCTTGAGGTATGTACTTTCCAAAAATATATAGTTTGTGGGGGGTATTTCAAATGTAAAGGGTTGTAAATTTGGAGAAACTGCAAGGTGCGCACTTTGTGTGCGCCGCTGATTTTTTCAAGTAAAATTACCCTCAAACGCATGCTTGACTTTGGGGTGTTTGGCAACTCTACACTTCAACGTACCTATGCATGTGGGGTATTATTTTGTTCAGCAGATGTTGTGCTTTCAGATTTACTGCGTCACTTCTTGCTTGCTTATTGTTTTTATAGGAAAATATGGTTTTGAATCTGCTTTTTGCTTTTTTTTTTAGCGAAATCCTTTGGAACCAGAGATTCTGCCAATCAATAGAGTCAGAAGAAAGTCGGCGACGTCAACAAGCCCAGTAGGCTTAGAAACCTTGAGGTATGTACTTTCCAAAAATATATAGTTTGTGGGGGGTATTTCAAATGTAAAGGGTTGTAAATTTGGAGAAACTGCAAGGTGCGCACTTTGTGTGCGCCGCTGATTTTTTCAAGTAAAATTACCCTCAAACGCATGCTTGACTTTGGGGTGTTTGGCAACTCTACACTTCAACGTACCTATGCATGTGGGGTATTATTTTGTTCAGCAGATGTTGTGCTTTCAGATTTACTGCGTCACTTCTTGCTTGCTTATTGTTTTTATAGGAAAATATGGTTTTGAATCTGCTTTTTGCTTTTTTTTTTAGCGAAATCCTTTGGAACCAGAGATTCTGCCAATCAATAGAGTCAGAAGAAAGTCGGCGACGTCAACAAGCCCAGTAGGCTTAGAAACCTTGAGGTATGTACTTTCCAAAAATATATAGTTTGTGGGGGGTATTTCAAATGTAAAGGGTTGTAAATTTGGAGAAACTGCAAGGTGCGCACTTTGTGTGCGCCGCTGATTTTTTCAAGTAAAATTACCCTCAAACGCATGCTTGACTTTGGGGTGTTTGGCAACTCTACACTTCAACGTACCTATGCATGTGGGGTATTATTTTGTTCAGCAGATGTTGTGCTTTCAGATTTACTGCGTCTCTTCTTGCTTGCTTATTGTTTTTATAGGAAAATATGGTTTTGAATCTGCTTTTTGCTTTTTTTTTTAGCGAAATCCTTTGGAACCAGAGATTCTGCCAATCAATAGAGTCAGAAGAAAGTCGGCAACGTCAACAAGCCCAGTAGGCTTAGAAACCTTGAGGTATGTACTTTCCAAAAATATATAGTTTGTGGGGGGTATTTCAAATGTAAAGGGTTGTAAATTTGGAGAAACTGCAAGGTGCGCACTTTGTGTGCGCCGCTGATTTTTTCAAGTAAAATTACCCTCAAACGCATGCTTGACTTTGGGGTGTTTGGCAACTCTACACTTCAACGTACCTATGCATGTGGGGTATTATTTTGTTCAGCAGATGTTGTGCTTTCAGATTTACTGCGTCTCTTCTTGCTTGCTTATTGTTTTTATAGGAAAATATGGTTTTGAATCTGCTTTTTGCTTTTTTTTTTAGCGAAATCCTTTGGAACCAGAGATTCTGCCAATCAATAGAGTCAGAAGAAAGTCGGCAACGTCAACAAGCCCAGTAGGCTTAGAAACCTTGAGGGTTGTACTTTCCAAAAATATATAGTTTGTGGGGGGTATTTCAAATGTAAAGGGTTGTAAATTTGGAGAAACTGCAAGGTGCGCACTTTGTGTGCGCCGCTGATTTTTTCAAGTAAAATTACCCTCAAACGCATGCTTGACTTTGGGGTATTTGGCAACTCTACACTTCAACGTACCTATGCATGTGGGGTATTATTTTGTTCAGCAGATGTTGTGCTTTCAGATTTACTGCGTCACTTCTTGCTTGCTTATTGTTTTTATAGGAAAATATGGTTTTGAATCTGCTTTTTGCTTTTTTTTTTTAGCGAAATCCTTTGGAACCAGAGATTCTGCCAATCAATAGAGTTCAAACCAATGGACCCACGCCAACAAGCCTAGTATGCTTAGAAACCTTGAATTGTGCACTTTCCAAAAATATATAGTTTGTGGGGGGTATTTCAAATGTAAAGGGTTGTATTTTTTGAAAAACTGCGAGGAGCGCAAAGTATTTGTATTTTATCTGAAAATCTCCTCTAGCGCTCTTTGCAGTTTCTGGGGTCTCCTGGGCAGGAAAGGGTGTCTACTAATACATGTGTGGTACCGTTGTAACCGGGAGAAATGGGGCTTTTACTCTCAATATGTTTTTATTGAAAAACCTTTATTTTCGATTAAAAAAAAACACTGCAAAATGTAAAAACGTGTGTATTTTTTATTTTCTTTCACATATTTTGCCCAAAATAATTATGATAAAACTACAAAATTGATAAACAAGAGATATGATGTTAAAGCCCAGATTCTGCTGAAAAAAACAATATGTAATTTTTATGGGAAATCCCAGAAAATCCCTTCAAAAATTACAGTTGAACATGGGGAGCGCAAAATAGTGAAAAATGCTCTGGCAACAGGGAGTGGGAAATGCTGCAGGTAGGCTGGCACTTAAAGGGTTAAATACAAATGACTGGGTATGACGCGTACGAGTTCCCGTACGCGTGCGTACGGCCGTCCGGCCGGCCGCGCGGAACCCGGAAACCGCCGGGGCATTACCTATCCGCTGCGAACAAGAAGAAAAATGACGCCCACGATCTTCACCCGCCAACAACAAGAGCTCATTATGCTCGTAAGTGTATTGTAAGGACGTTGATTTGACATCTAAATGCATGCATAGGCCTTAAGGAAGCGCAGGAAGAAACAGTTGTTTTTAAAAGTGATTTAAACTCCGTGCCAAACAGAAGTGAGTGCGCACATGTGCAAACCAACTCACATGCATCTAGAAGGATAGGTTAAGGCTAGAAATTTGTTGGGGAATGTCATTTAGTCGACTGATCTAATTGTGAATGATATTTGTATGCTGTTTGATCTAACAACTATTTAGTTTTTTGTGTTTTTTAGACTATGCTTGAGCGCAGGTACGACTACCTGCCCAACGCCTTTGAGAAGAGGAGTCTGGCCTGGAGATCATGACCCGGAACCAGGAAACGGACACCACCTTCACTCATACACAGATCATGCCGCACTGGTCGGACCTGAAGCGACTACACATGCCCCAGGTGCGGCGATTTTTTGCTAACCATTTCCCAATAAGTACATATCGATTGCATGCTAGATGTAACTAATACAGAAGGAAGGCCTTTATTTATAAATGCTGTTCTTTTCTAGTGTCAGAAATGGACTATCGCATACGACCCACCCGGAGGCGCGCAGTCCGGCCAGTGCGGCATGTATCTGCACCAGTGAAGGTGGTGAATCTCCAGGGCCAAGTTCCTACCCCTCCTCTGTAGCTGTGTCAGACCAGCCCCTGGACCTATCCACAGAGGAGGGGCGTCACGGCATGGTCAGGCAGTTGTACGAAACGACTGAGCCATTAGCCTCTGGTATGTGACTCTTAATGTAAACCCACACACATACATGCTATTTAAACCAAAGCTGATTCCCTTAGTCTCTTTTTATAGATAAATGTAGCGGCTGAAGAATCTGGAGCAGAGACTGCAGCAGATCATGCACAGGAGGAACATGGAGAAGGTGGGTGATGTCACACACACATTCTAAGTGTCATTTGGTTACTGTTGAATCAGACATTAGAAGTGAGCCTATTTTAAATGTCTCTACAGCCTCACATTCCCAGCAGTGGCAGGCCCCAGACCATGGGGTGGTCCCTGAAGCAGAGGTCGCCCACCACCAAAGTAAGTTTTAATGTAAATATTTAGAGCATGTGTACCAATCAACATAAATCCATTGTCAATGTCCTAATGAAAGCATAATGAAATATGGCCTCTTCCTTTAAGAACTAACCTTAGCATAATGACATATGGCCTCTTCCTTTAAGAAATTCCTTAGCATAATGACATATGGCCTTATGAGTTAGATATTAACCTAATAAGCATTCCATCCACAGCTGTTAAACATGTATTAGCAGAACAATAAGTTTCTTCTCTTTTTTTTTACAGACACCGCACATGCGAGATTGGCACAACTCACTGCAACAGTGTTTCAGTTGGTGGGCGATATGCAGAAGCTGCGCGATTCGTTGGGGACCACAGATGAAGAATAATTATCTGGGGCCTGCCATGGCTTTGTATATAGTTTTAGGTTTTTAAAGTTTGTTTCTGTTTTTAAAATTTTTACCCCAAACATTTTAGCATTTTTGTACTGGCACACATTTCAAAATATAAAGAAAGGCAAAATAAATTGCCAGTTAGTAAAAAAAATGTTATTATTCATTTTATGTACCAAAAACATTCATTAAGAGTTGGTTACAGCAAAACGTAGGAAGAACCCAAACCAAAAAAATGAAGAATATCCAGACCGCGATGTATTGAGGTAAGCATTAAGGGCGCAAAATGAAGAATATACAGACCGCGATGTAATTGAGGTAAGCATGAGTTGCGCAAAGGGAAGAATAAACAGACCGCAATGTAATTTAGGTAAGCATTAAGGCCGCAAAGGGAAGAATATACAGACCGGGATGTAATTGAGGTAAGTATTAAGGCCGCAAAGGGAAGAATATCCAGACCGCGATGTAATTGAGGTAAGCATTAAGGGCTCAAAGGGAAGAATATAAAGACCGCGATATAATTGAGATAAGCATGAGGTGTGCAAAGGGAATAATATACAGACCGCAATGTAATTGAGGTAAGCATTAAGGCTGCAATGGGAAGAATATACAGACCGCGATGTAATTGAGGTAAGCATGAGGTGCGCAAAGGGAAGAATATACAGACCGCAATGTAATTGAGGTAAGCATTAAGGGAGCAAAAGGAAGAATATACAGACCGCAATGTAATTGAGGTAAACATGAGGTGCGCAAAGAAAGAATATACAGACCGCAATGTCATTGAGGTAAGCATTAGGGCACAAAGGGAAGAATATGCAGACCGCGATGTAATTGAGGTAAGCATGAGGTGCGCAAAGGGAAGAATATACAGACCGCAATGTAATTGAGGTAAGCATTAAGGCTGCAATGGGAAGAATATACAGACCGCGATGTAATTGAGGTAAACATGAGGTGCGCAAAGGGAAGAATATACAGACCGCGATGTAATTGAGGTAAGCATTAAGGGCACAAAAGGAACAATATACAGACCACGATGTAATTGAGGTAAACATGAGGTGCGCAAAGGGAAGAATATACAGACCGCAATGTAATTGAGGTGAGCATTAAGGGCGCAAAGGGAAGAATATACAGACCGCGATGTAATTGAGGTAAGCATGATGTGCGCAAAGGGAAGAATATACAGACCGCAATGTAATTGAGGTAAGCATGATGTGCGCAAAGGGAAGAATATACAGACCGCGATGTTATTGAGGTAAGCATTGTAGCAGAAGTGAGTGATCAAAATATTGAGACGAGCACATAATTGAGTTAATTTTGTTGTGCGCAGGCGTAAGGTTGGAAAGATTTCCGTCTGGACGTTTATTTATAGAAAAAGGAATTCAGAATCTAATGGGAAACGTAAATCACTTGTTCAAGGCGACGTTGGAAAAAGGCAAAAAACGGAAGCCTACGTTGTTTCCTAAGTAACCTAAACGAAAAACGAAAGCTGAAAAATGGCATTCTCGTTGGCATACGAACAGACGAACACTTTACAGAAGGCTTGCGATGCATGCTTAGAATCACTCGTACACTCATACGCAAGCGGGAAAAATTAAAAAAAAAAACAGATTGACACAAAAAACAAAATTCATTTTATGTCTCTCTGAATCAACCATATTTACATTGTGTTAACACTGGGACAATAACACTTTAGTGCCAGATCTGTAAATACAATTCTGCATAAAAATATAAATAGTCAAAAAATGTTTAAAAGTGTTTGTTTGCAGCCAGGAAAGGTCACACAATAATTTGAGCAAGAAAAAAAAAGTGTAATTGCCAAACACGCTATTTAAACACAAACAAATAAAAGGCCATTGAAATATATGGGAGAGAGACACTGAGCAAAAGGTAATACGTGGCGTTCTTGAACCTAGAGCGCCGGCGCTATACGCTGAGCCGTCTGTAATAATACATGTGACGCTACATGGTGTCGTTAGAGCCGCTCACCAGATTTGCTTTCTTAAAAGTGGTTTCCCTTACAGCACCTAGTGTTCACCAGATGCTAACTGCCACTACGAAGCACTACCTGGCGCTATTCTTTTTTAAATAACTCCCGAAATGTTGATATCCATTTTACGGGTATATGTTTTTAGGGGAAATGGTATAGATTAATTTATAAATGTTATTACATTTTACTCAATATTTATATTTATTTGGATGAACTGCGTTATTGTCATTGATTTTTGTAATTGTATTATATATTCATACAGTATATTTAGAGGGGCAAATATGTATGTATCAATGCTTTGATTAGATCATCCTGCTTTTCTGCACAACCCATAAAGACCTCTTATTTCCATTTTTTATATATCCTTAACTTAAAATGTCCCATCATGGGCACAGGTGATTTCTGGAGAACAAATTGAACAATCATTCTCTTTGCAAATGTTTGTGTGCTAAGGTTAGAGAATCCCCACTCAGATGCAGGTTCTAATTAACACCACAAAGAACAGCCAAAGTGCACCTTGCTTTACAAAATAATTAGCATGATATCCAATTGCTGCATTTTTTGACTTATAAGATGCATTTTTTACCCCAACATGGGGGGGGGGGGGATTCTCACTGTGCCTTATCAGGCGAATGTAAAAAGAAAAAATTACCGTTCCCGATGCACCCAGGCCCATATTTGACACTAGGCAAACATAGGCACATGCCTAGGATGGAGCTACAGCCAGGGGTGTGGATGGGGTGGCAGTAATACTTTACTTTAAAAAAAAAAAAACATGTCCAGAAGGCAGACCTTGGTCAGCAAAACAGGCAAGGTGCTAAACAGTTCTTTTTTAAGCCACTGGTGGATCAGCGGGACCCTTCCTAGAGACAATCAGACCTATCTGGTTTCCTTTGCTGTTGCTGTGCAGGGCCTCCGTCCTGCACATGAGATGAGAGGGGAGCGCTCCGCCCACCTGGCCTCACGGTCCTCCCAGCATAGCGCGGGAGAAGATGCATGGTGCTGCAGGGGCCGCTCTCTCCCTCGAAGCATGCCAAATGAAAGGTAAGGATTGGGATGCCCTGCTCTTTGACCCCCCAGGTCACCTCCCTTTGCTATATAAACAATCGGGAGTGGTAGTGGCCACATCTCTTCGCTGAGGTGCACTCCTACACCTTGTTATCAAGCTCTTTTTGTGTTGGGTTGTGTTGTTGTAATGAGGGATGCCTCAAACTGGCTGTAATGTGAAATGTCCCTAACTGGCTGTAATGTGAAATGCCCCTAACTGGCTGTAATGGGGGATGCCTCTCACTGATTGTAATGGAGGAATGCCCCTCACTGGTTGTAATGAGGGAGGCCCCTCACTGGATGTAATGAGGGATGCTTGTTACTGGTTGTAATGAGGGATGCCCCTCAGTGGCTGTAAAGGAGGGATTCCCCTCAGTGGCTGTAATGAGGGATGCCCCTCAGTGGCCATAATGATGGATGCCCCTCACTGGTCAAAATGGAGGGATGCCCCTCCTTGGTTGTAATGGAGGGATCCCCCTCGCTGGTTGTAATGTGTGTGTGGGGGGGCTTGCCTGCATTATTATGTAATTTTGAGGTGGTGTGTTGGCAGGGGGCATGCCTGGGGCATTGTTCAAGTGCAAAAAATGTCTGTGTGTCTCTTTCTAGTTTTCAAAAGTTGGGAGTTATGTAAGTATAACTGTTTCTTGTCCCCATCAGATTGAGCTCTGCTAGGAAATGTTGAGTATAACTCTAATGCAGGGCTCACTGATGGTGTGAGTGGGAGGTGAGGTGAGTTTTTTTGTACCTTATCGGATAGAGCTCTGCTAGAAAAAAGTGTTCACTGAGAGTGTGAGGGGTAGCGGCTGACACTCCATTGAGCTTTTCTTTACCACGTTGATGTCAGAACAGCAAAGAAAAGCTGAATGCAGTGCTGCCCGCTTATTGGAGGAGAGCCTATATATGTTCCATGGGCTCACCAGGGAGATGAGATTTTACAGTGATCCTGGGGGTTTCATACAGTGGTGCAACCCAAATCATGTTTCCCCAAGGGCCAACCTAAATATGCCCCCATGATGCTGGCCTGCATGTCTGCATCAGCCAGTCTCCTGCTGACATACACACACAAACATATCTTACCATCCAATACTCGCCGTTCCTCCGCTGATCCGCGTCCTGCTGCTAATCATGGCACCACCTGCCAATGCCTGCCGCCGCACACCTTCCCCGCACTGGCTCTGGCCCGTGGGTGGGCGTCGCAGGCCACGGCCACTCATACACCAGACACGTGGTGGTGGACACGGCAGGTAATGGCAACACCATGATTAGCAGCGGCTTAGGAATCAGTGAAGGGCGATGGGCATCAGATAGTAAAATGTGTGTCTGTGTGTGTGTCTGTGTGTGTGTGTGTGTGTGCATGCTGCACACTGCCTGTATTTAAGGATGCCTCTCACTGCCTGTATTTCGGAGGCCACACACACAGCCTGTATTTGGGATGCCTCACACACCACCTGTATTTGGGATGCCTCACATACAGCCTATATTTAAGGATGCCTTGCACTGCCTGTATATGGGAGGCCACACACGCAGTCTGTATTTAGGATGCCTCACACACCACCTATATTTGGGATGCCTCACACACCACCTGTATTTGGAATGTCTTACAAGCTGCCTGTATTTGGGATGCCTTACACACAGACTGCATTTGAGATGCCTCACACACCACCTGTATTTGGGATGCCTCACAGGCAGGCTGTATTTGGGATTCCTCACATGCTGCTTGTTTTTGGGATGCCTCACACTGCCTTTGGGATGCCACACAAGAAGCCTATTTTAGAATTCCTCACACACAGCCTGTATTTCAGATGCCTCACACGCAGCCTGTATTTCAGATGCCTCACACGCAGCCTGTATTTCAGATGCCACACACATACTGCCTGTATTTGGGATGCCACACACATACTGCCTGTATTTGGGATGCCACACACACACTGCCTCTACTTGGGATGCCATTCACACTGTCTGTATTTAGGATGCCACACATACTTCCTGTAATTGGGATGCCACACACATTGCCTGTAATTGGGATGCACCTCACTGTCTTTAATGTGGGATACTGCTCACTGGCTGTAATGTCGAATGGCACTCACTGCCTGTAAGTTGAGATTTGTAATGAGGTAATTGGGGGGAGTCTTCACACTGTAATGGGGTGATTAGATGGGGTATTTTTTTTCTTATTTTCCTACTTCAAATCCTGGATGCAGCTTATGGATGGGTGTGTCTTATAGGGAGAAAATCACGTTATGTAATATCAGTGTAAAATTGTTAGCATAATAAAATTAACATTTTTTTTTACTTTTTGTCTCTTTTGTCCAAAAATGAAACATACCACACAATTTTAAAGGTACCACAATTTGAGTTATTAAATGTATATGCTAGCTAGTTGTGTGCCATACGAAAAATCATAGCTAAAATGTATTAAAGTTTTCTATATGGAAGCTCCTAGATTACTTTGAACAATGTATAGCTAATTTAGTGAGCTTTGCAAAACTGCACACGCTATTGGGTGATTTAACAATATTCCCACTTATCTACTGAGAAGATTTTCTTCCATAATTGTTGATCGCTATTTTGGTAGTTTATTGGAATGTATTTTTCTTTATCATCCATAGTTATTTTGTTTAAATATTGTAAGAGCACCAGCTGCAATTTTTCAGAACAAATACTGTCATTAACTTAATCCAGGATAAAGTATGTTCCACTTTGTATAAGGAACTACACAGAAATATATAATCAAGTTTTAAGATTTTTCTTCACAAAAGTTAGTCTTCTATTCAGGCATTCATTCATTCATCTTGTGGGTTGTTCATCTTTTGTTGCTACCACCTGCTGCATTAATATGGAAAAAGAAAAAAAAACAGTATGAAAGTCACATAGAAATAACAAGTCAGATGGTGTTAGTTTTTCCATGGGGGAAATAGGACATTTTAGAGCTTAATTACCATACTTTCAACCTATAAAAATAGGACATTCAATGAGAAGCATTTTTTTGCCTAGTATGTTGGTGTCAACTCTTGGCATAGACATTTTTTTTAGTTTTAGTGTTTAGAGTGTGGCCCTAAAGGGTTTCTCCTGGCTGTGTAAAATCTTTATCTCACTGCTGTATAAAACAGTTGCTGCAGATTTGTTGCCCGCCTCTATAGTCAAACCCTCTGCTTCTTTCTAGGTTGACCACTTTCTGCTATTCCAAATGGTAGACTGAACCTCCACCCCTTTTACGTCATACTTTGTGACACACATTATTCACTGTGTGTTTGGTGGGAGGGGTGGGTTATTGGTTATACTAACCTGTTCCCCAGTGCAGTCCTGTCTTTTTCTCTGTTTTTGCTAGTTTATGACAGAAACTACTGGGTTTGGGTTCCTTTGCTTCCCATCCCACTATTCACTGTAAAAAAAGTCCAGTGGACAGACACAGCTGTATATATATATATATATATATATATATATATATATATATATATATATACAGTTTCAGATTGCCTACTCTGATTCTCACCTGTAGAGTTGTTTTCTCTCTTTTTCCACTCCATTGCAAGTCAAAAGGTGTGGTTCCTCCCGGCTATATAGACTTCTGGCTGCTCTCCGCAATCCAGTAATTGAAAAGCTATAGGCACAGCAGCCCGGGAGGGTAAGGTTTCCTAAGACGCCCTACGTCTTGTTGGAAACAAAGATAGACAAGATAAGCTCCTCTCTTCCGTCTATTTTCCTATTTTTTTAATGCCGATCAACTATTTACATATTTAAATATTTACAAGCTCCACTAGGACTATGGCATCCGAGAAATGGATATAGTAGTCTAGTAGATAGGAAGTGTCTTGCGCCCTGAAGTGGAAAAGAGAGAAAACAATTCTACAGGTAAGAATTACAGAATTGTATTTTTAACAATTCCTATTGTTCAGGCAAACATAAAGAGTAGGCAATCTCCACTGAAGAGGGCAAGGAACACACTCACACATGTAGCCCCTCCAGCGACCTCTGCTGAAGCTTCCAGGACCTAAGGCAACAAAGAGGCTAGGCAGAGGCACAGGCGTGCACCTGTGGCCCATGAGAAGTGGCCTTGCTTTGTGGATGAGCGGGCAGGGACTGTAGCAGCGCTCAAGAGAAGTGGCCCAGTAAAGAAGCAACCCCGCTATGTGGGCAGCGAGCCATGTCAGGAACCACACTATGCGGGTCTGAATGTAGAAGTGGGCCAAAAGAAGCTGCCCCGCTAATCAGACAGCCATCCACTAGCAGCGGCCCGGGAGAAGAGGCCCTGTGATGTGGGCAACAGGCCACGGCAGAGATAGAAAAAGCGGCCACAGAGAAGAGCGGCCCCGCTAGACCAAGCAAGCTAACATAGTGACGGCAGCGGCTTTATCTGGCCTCCACTTGGTTGTAGGAAGGAAGCTGCGACTTCCTCCTTCCTGTCCAAGGAGAGGATCCGCCTTGCCCCGCCCACCACCAGTGCATTCCCGCCCCCTCAAAATTCAAATGAAATACACATGTGAAACACCTATACAAAGTGGTACTGTAGTGGGAAGGAAGGCAGAAGGGAATATTACCCCCTGGCTCCCACTGTAAGCTCACCAGACAAAAACCTGCGGCTGGTTGTCCCTTCAGGTGGGAACTCCAGCCTTTGAGTGTCTAAAAAACAAGGCGACACCCTGCAACGCCCCCAGAACCCTGGTGCCTACCCGTCTACCCACCTACCTAAATCACCCTGATCCAGTTTAATTGACTGCAGGAGACATGGGTCCACTGGATCAGCGGGACCCTAATGGCCTGGAAGACAAACAGGGTTATATCCCCCGTTTCCTAAGCAAGATCCTATAAGGAAGAAAAAAAGAAATGAATAATAGGAAAATAAATCCAGGCACACCTTCGCAGTCCAGTGCAACTGCAGGAATGAAACTGGGTTGTGGAGAGCAGCCGGAAGTATATATAGGCCAGAAGGAATCACACCTTTGTCCTGCATTCCCCACGCTTCGGACAAGAGTTGACCCATTTGTTTCTGACTTCTTAATGCCCTGGAGTGAAATATGAGAGAAAATAAGTTTCAGTTTGACCGCCTATTGTTAAGCCCTCTTGTGAGGAAGTATAAAATATAGCTTATGAGCTAAAAATATGTCCAGAACAATAGTTAATCTTAGGATGTCAAAACACACTTTGCCAATTAACAGATGCATGTTAGTACATTTGTCTGTAGTTACCAACCGGAAACCAATTACATCTAACAGGACAGAAGAACAAGCCATTTCACAACACTGTGCTAACTACCGGCCTTTTGGCTGAATCAAGTGACACCTCCATATGGGCTAATTGACATCTAACTATTACAAAGAAGTGAATGAGACATATGCTACACACCTCTTACACCATCTTCAAAAGAAAATATTGGTTGCATTCAGCATGCTGGTTGCATCCAGCATGCTGCCCGCCCCTATAATCAGTTTAAAAATGAAAAAGATTGCACAGATGACATGACATGCCAGGGCTTTACTTCTATTAAGTAGGCTGTTATCATCATCACTTTCCGTGTACCCCTCACAGCAGAAAAAGGTAAAAGATTTCTGTTTATTTCACCTTTTGATTTTATTAGTATCTTGCCATATTTGTATGTCTTTTTTAATGTGCATCCCTTTTTACATGCACTGCCCCTTATGAGGGAATTAAATCCTACAAATTTATAAAGTGGTCCGCTTAACTTCAGAAGAGACATTACATATGTGCTAAATCTTGTGCCATGCATGTTTGCCTATCACTACAAATGCCTGTCTGGGGGTTATGGGATCATCTTAGCTTCAGATCTGCGTGGGTTTGTGGTGTCTGACCGCTTAAGACAGCTTTTCCAAAGACCCGTGAGTGTGGGTAAAATGATTGTATCAGTATCAGGATCAGCACATCAAACCTCCTGGATTCACGGCACCTCTGTTTTTCAGTTTAGGAAAAGCTCAATACAATGCAATAGTTCACCTAACCTGTTTTTTTGTGTGTATTTTACTGATAATTAGGGGAGGAGTAAATAAAGTGGCTGCAAAGTTTCATGTCTGCCATCCTTTTTTTTTAAATGCCAAACACTATTCCAGTCCAAGTGAATAAATCACATCCACATCCTATACTGTAAGAGAATGTTCATACTGTGTATGCCTCATCACAGTGTGATTACTGAAACCTGGAAAACAAACCATCATCTCAGGAAACTATCATCCACATAAGTAATCTTGTGAATTAAGGGTAACCTTATATTTCTCTTACCTCAACTATTACCTGCAAATTTGACCTCAGTCAGGCATATTGTGAAGCTGAAATGAATGTGAACACGAGAATATGGAGACAGCTGGCCTGTGGCAGATAGGATCAGTGAGGCAAAGTGTGTCATGCTCAAGAGAGAAGATCTGCCAGTAGTGACCATCATAGCTTAACCCTATCGCTGGCAGCCTACCTGCAGCTTTTGTCACCCTCTGTTGCCAGCCCATGTTTCATTATTTTGCGCTACACATGTTCAACTGTGATTTTTGAAAGGATTTCCAGATATTTCCCAGGAAAATGATATATTGTTTTTTTCAAGAGAGTCTGGGCAGCAAGATGAAATCTCTTGTTTGGCCTTTTTTTAGTGTATTCTCAATTCTTTTTGGTGAAATATGTGCAAAAAAAAAAAAAAAAAAATCTATTTTTTTGCAATTTGTAGTGTTTTTTTGTAATAAAAAATATACGTTTGTCAATAAAATTTTATTGCGTGCTAAACCCCAATTTCTCCCAGTCACAGCGTTACCACATATGTATTGATAGACACCCTTTCCTGCCCAGAAGACTCCCCCAAACTGAAACAGAGCTTTAAGAGATTTTCAGATAAAATACAACTATGCTATGCGCTATTCGCACCTTGCAGTTTTTCCAGAAAAACAACCATTTACATTTAAAATACCCCACACAAACTATATATTCTCTGGAAGTACACACCTCAAGCTTTCTAGGCGTACCAAGCTTGTTTATGTGGGCTTAGTTTTCTGGAAGTAATCCCTCAATGTATTCTTTGATTGCACAAAGTTTCCCTAAAAAAGAATTAAAAGGAATAATCAAGCCACATTTTCCTAAAAAAAACTATATGCAAACAAGAAAAAACAAGTAAAGTCTCAAAAAACAACATGCCCTGAACAGAACGATACCCAACATGCATAGGTACTGTCAAGGGAAGACTTGGCAAACACCCCAAAGTAAAGCGTGCGCATAACAGTAATTTTACTTGAAAATTTCAGCTCTGCAGACAAAGTGCGCACCTTGCAATTTTTCAACCAAAACAACCCTTTACATTTGGAATATCCCCTTTAAACCATATATTCCCTGAAAGTACACGTTAAGCTTTCTAAGAGTACCCAGCTTGTTGTAGTAGGCTCACCTTTCTGGAAGTAATCCCTCAAAGAATTCTTAGGTTGCAGAGGGTTTCCTTAAAAAAATGAATAAAAAAACTGAATAAATAACATGTTTTCCTAAAATATGAATATGCAAACATGAAAAAACAAGCTAAATCTGAAAGAGCAAGGTCCCCCGAGCAGAACAATACCCAACATGCATAGGTACTATTAACCCTTTTAATTGCCAACCTACTTGAAGTTTTGTCACCCTCTGTTGACAGGTCATTTTTCCCCATTCTGCGCCATGTTTAACCGTGATTTTCGCCGAAATTTCCAGGAAAATTAAAGATATATATTTTGCAGCAGAGTTTAGGCTTTAACATGAAATGTCTTGTTTGTAATTTTTCAACTGTTTTTTTTTTATATTTTTTTGTAAAAATAAATAAATATTTTTTAGACAATTGTCTCCTTTATCTTAAATAAAACATTTACTTTATTAGAGAAAACCATATTTCATGTGAAAGCCCAATTTCTCCCGATTACAACGGTACCACATATGTATCGGTAGCCCCCCCCCATTCTTGCCCAGGAGACCCCCCAAACTGAAAATAGCACTTTATAACATTTACAAATAAAATACTACTACTATCCACATTATAAACATAAGGGGTTAATTTAAAAAAAAAAATGACATAGGGTCCCCCCTCCCAGAAGGTAGGGACCTCATTTTTGGGGAATTTTAAGGGTTATAAACCCTTAAAAAAAATAAAAAAATTAAATGGGGTCCCCCTTACTCAGCATTACCAGCCTTGGACCAGCTATGGGGGCTTGTAGGAGCAGAGTGGAGGGGCCAGCTTTTGTGGCCCCCCACCCTGCAGCCTACAAGCCCACATAGCGTGGGCCTGGGCTCTTCTGCCCCCTCCCTGGGCTTTGGGGAGGCAGGTAATAGGGATTCCGGGGGTTAACGGCAAGTCACCTGCTAGCGGCAGGTGACTTGCCAGCCCCCAGCCTTGTGAACTGGTATAAGGGGTCTCATGGACCCCTTACTAGTTCACAAGGGGTTAAGTGTAAAAAAACACACAGAAAAGCAGAAAAAATATTATTTATTTTTTAAACATACGGGGTTAATTAAAAAAAAATGACATAGGGTTCCCCCTCCCTCCAAACTTTTTTTTTTAATTTTAAGGGTTAAAAACCCTTAAAAATCCCCCCAAAAATGAAATTGGGTCCCCCTTACCCAGCATTACCAGCCTGGGACCAGCTATGGGAGCATGTAGCTTTTGTGGCCCCCCCCACCCTGCAGCCTACGAGCCCACATAGCCTGTGTGGGCCTGGACTCTTCTGCCCCCCCGGGCTTTGGGGTGACTTGCCATCCCCCAGCCATGGACCCCTTACCAGTTCACAAGGGGTTAAATGTTAAATAAAAAAGACACAGACACATAAGAAAAAAAAAAAATCTTTTTTTTTTTTTACTTTACTCACCTCCGATCCTCTGTCCCCCGGCGATCTGCGATGACAGTCTGCTCGGGTGTTTGGAAGAGAGAGCCTGGGGAGGGGGGGCGATCTCAGCCCTCTCCTCCTCCCCACCTCTCTCCTCCAACCACCCGAGCAGACTGATTCTCTGTCTCGGTGTCAGGAACCGCTTACCTGATCCCCGTTCCATCGACGTCTCCAGGCGGCCAGCTGCAGCTGTCACTGTGCGGCGGCCGCGCCGGGCAGCGTCGGCTCGAGCAGCGTCGGCTCGAGCGGCGCCCAGCTCAGCCACGCCCCCCGCTTCCTCCTCCAGTAGACGTGCTCGCGGCTGTTATGCCCTCCGGCGGCGCTGTGCTGCGCGCACCCGCCGGAGGATCAATTAAAGGGTTAATGAGCCCTAGGGGATTGAGGGCTTCGCTCTCTTCTGCTCTGCAGGCCAATCAGCCCCATTGATATCTTGGCCTTACCTCCTCCCTTGTTGCCAGCCAATTACCCTTGGAATCCTATGTGCTCCAATCAGTACACTGCTTCCCTCAGACCTGTCCCTATAAAGGCAATTCCCTCTCAGTTGTGAATTGCCTGTGACAGCGCTCAGAACCCTGTGTACTCTATTCCTGTGAAGTTTAGCCTGTTGCCGACTTGATTGTACTGATCATTCTCGATCCTGAATCCTTGTTGCCGACCTCTGCCTGTATTGACGCCTCTTGATCCTGAACCCTTGTTGCCGACCTCAGCCTGTACCCCGACTACGTCTTGCCTGATCCTTGGTGCCGCTACGATCTCTGCCTTCCTGTTATCGACCTATTGCCTGTCTCTGGACTTCCGTCATTCACGCTCCAGTTATTGGTTCTCCAGATCTCTCCATATAAGCTAGCATCCTTTGAGCCAATAAGTCCTGGGGCAACCGATCCCGGGTAGGCGTACTTGCGTCCCGGCAAGCGGGGGCTCCTATAGGTGAAGCTGGCTGCGGAGATTGGGGGTTGCGAGCTCATTAAGAGGTCTGGAGTTACCCCCTAGCGTGACACTCGGGTGGCGGCAATAAGAGGCGGCTGCTGGTGACATCACAACGACGGCTAGCAGACCTGTTCCAGGAAGTGGGGGGGAGGGCAATTTCTGCCCTCTCCGCGCCACTGAAGAGGCTGGGGGGGCGATCGTAGGCCCCCCCCAGTGAAGAGGACACCCGTCGGGAGACAGCGCGGCCTCAGGTAAGTAAATGTCATTTTTAGATATTTTTTTTCTTACAGTTAGCAGCTGCTGCTGCCGAAGCGGGGGGGGGGGGGGCGCTATTCTGGGGGATCTCCTGGAGCCATCCAAGCCCTCACGGGGGCACCAAATGGCACCAAATTAAAGAGGAAACCCGGCCGGATCCAACGAGGGGTCAGGGGAATATTTTGTTTTTTTTAACCAGCAGGGGGGAAACTCAGGCACATAGATTCTACGCGCTTGGCACTTAAGTGGAGTAGAAGCGAGCACGTAGAATCTACGTGCTTGGCACTGAAAGGGTTAATACCAGCTTGTCAGGTCCCGGAGTTTACAGGATTCTCTTGTATATGCTGAAGTACCTGATAGTAGGCATAGACTAAAGCTGCAGGGAAACCCAGGTCCTCCACCTGTAGCTCCTGCAGGAATGCAAAGCTGAGGACCAAGTAGAGTCTACAGGATGTTCCATTGCTTTCTTTATGTGAAAATGTATACAACATTGACTGGTCAGTGGGCCCAGGTGTAATGTACTGACTTAGGAGACTTTATGGGAACGTAGAAGTATCAGTGTGCATGCATAGCATGATTGCATGTCTACCTTTGGGTTAAACTCTAGCAATTTGGTCTGTTCTGCACCTTTTCACCCAAGTGCATGCACAGTGTGGTGAGTAGAGGAGGATTTCTGCAGATTACCTGGTAGGAACACCTTTCTTTCTATTTCCCCTAACTCCTTCCCCAGAAGATACATGTGAAGAAATGGAGTGATCAGTATTTCCTGTGGATTAGCTAACGGAAATTTGCCTCCCCCTGATTCCTGCAAATGTTTCTTGTAGATTACCTGATGGTGACATTCGTCATTCTGTTTCCTCTGAAGCCTTTCCCATAGCAAAATAGTATCACAGTGCCTGCTGGATTCTGTATTTTTTATTTTTTAGGGTTTATTTTTTTTTTTATTAAAAATGGGAATTGCTTTAGGGACATTAGACTAACATGACATATATTTATCACGGCCCAAATCACAAGTTTGCAGCACAAAAAAAGTAAAATGCATATAAAAATAATCCCAACAAGCCCAGGGATCCCGTGGCACATGTACCAGCCCAAAAAATGTTTATAAAGATTCTACTTAAATGCTTAAATAATTGTAATACTAAAATGCTTAAATAATTGTAACCATCCCAGCCCACTGAAATGTATGGGCTCAGAGCTTACAGTGCTAGGTGAGCGACCTGGCACTGTAGGAAACTCAGGGCTGGCACTTGTCCCTTCAGAACACAGTGGTCTTGGCCGGCACTGTCTTATAAAAGATTTCAGGGTCAGATAAATCCCTATCCCGCTATACCTCTAGCTGAGGCACATTTCCTTGCCGGGCATGACAAGGGTGCACGGAGGAGTGAGGAGTGGTCCGCAGTGCACTTGCTCCATTCACCTTGCACGCCACTCTGCCAAAGGAGTCTGGAGCAGAATGGAATGGAACATGAGCATGCTCCATGAACCGCTGGTTAGGTGCATTTTCACAGTGATACATGGGTATACACTCAGTTGGTTACCCCAAATCTCGAAGCCCCATCGCAGTGGAGCAAACCCCAGGAGAGTGAAAATATTGGGTGTTATTCCTCTTTAATAGAATACACCCATGTTATGTGGACTTTGGCCGGAGCTATTATTTGTTTGATTTGTTCTGAAAAACAAAACAAGAATTATTGTTTATATGTGTGATTAGCGCTAATATATTTGTATACCTTGCAGGCCTGGACTGTAGCTGATCAAACTTAACTTTGACCCCCCCCCCCCAAAAAAAAAATACCCTTTTTGCCATGTATTAATATATGATCAACCATGGGTATAATATTTTACACAGAGAAATCAAAGCAATAGGGTAACAGACAATGTGCACTTATTTTGTGTATAGGGTCTAGTATCTACTAGTACCAACATTTTTGGCACATATGTATAGACAATTACCTTAATGATATTTTCTTGAATAAATATTGTGGATTTAACTTTTTGCTTGGACTTACAGATTTTTTATGTGAATAGGAGAGAAGTAGTAGAGTGCCAATGCATTTGTGATCACTGAGTGGGGTTTACTTTCTCTTCATATGGTACCTATCTGCTGTCACAGTTCAAGGAAAAATGTTCCCACCAACTTTTTATATGGTCTTGTTGACACATATCTGTCTTATGCAGAGGTTTGAAAAGTGAGTTTTAACTGCACTGCGTTACCATTTATTTACTACTGTATGCAAGAAAAGCCCCAATTAGCCCAGCCGAGTAGCTTCTCCCACCTAAACCAGAAACACAAACTGCACATAATGAAATAACCCACATGCATAAATATAAATAATATATACTTTGCCTGGTTGGGAAGTAGGACGCCGTCCTGGAGGACTACTGGAAATTCTGTTACCGTTAAGCTAATTCGAGTCTTCCCCCAAAAATGTAGCTCACGACGGCCCAGTCATTGATTATCAAGAAATCCTACAAACATCCAACCTTAGGGATGGGAAATAATCTGTAGAATCTTCCTGCCGAACACCTGTCTTGTGTCTGGGACCTGGTAGGTAGATCTCCTGGGACCTATGAAATTGTGAAGCGATCTTTGGCAGGTAGAGGTCTGATCTGAAAAAATCCTAAAATATGTCTCCTTGATGGAAATAGCTTTCAAATCACTAATTCTTCCAGCCGAAGAGCATTTAGTTCTCCTTTGATGTGGACTGCCCTCAATGATACTACTCTGCTTTCCAGCCTGGCACATATTAGGGTTGATTCAGAGCCCCTTTTCTCACTAATTTCTTGCTATAAAAATTCCATTCTCGTTCATTTTTCCTCCTCGTCTAATTCAGCAGAGCCTTTTTTTTTGCGAGACTTTTTGTGTAAACTGTTCATTTTTACATGATTTTTCATTTGGTAGCAACACCTCTGAATCATCCCTATTGTCTTAGAGAGAGACATTAACTCGACTGACCTTGTGCCCCCTTGATGGTTGAGATAAGCCACCACCATGTCGAAGACAACCAGCACTTCTCGAATCCTTATAATGTTCTCGAAATGCTTTAGGGCCAAATGAACAGCTCTTCGAAAGTTCGAAGATCTTTGGGTCATGTTGCCAGTCCTGGCAATGAATAGTATGGGCCCCCTCAGCCCCGCGCACTTGCATCCGTTGTGATACGGATTGGCTTCACCTTGTGCCAAGCTCTCTCCTTGGATATAATCCCGAGAACTGACCACCCAAGGTCTCTGGATCTCTGTTCCAGGTGTGCAAAAGAGCCTTGAGCTGGGACCAAATGACCGCTGGGATGGTTGAGGACATAGAACCAGAATTACCAGAAATTGTCTTAGGGAGATTCTGGGATGTTCCTGAATGTAAATTCGAAAAACTTCTCAATTTTGATAAGTGGAAGAAAAGTTCTCGCCTGTAAACTGTTGATCTGATACCCTAGGTAAATGCACGCTGTTTGAGGGGCCAGACTCCCCTTCTCCTTGTTTATGATCAAGCCCAGATCTGAAAGGAGGGACAATTTCACATTCACATTGCTCTTCAAAATTTCCCTGGATGGGGAAAAAAGAAGAAGACCGTCCAGGTATGCCACTATGCCAATCTGCTTTAAACTCAGAAACACCATAGCCTCTGCTAATATCTTTGTAAATATTCGAGGTGCAGACAAAAGGCCAAAGGGAATTGCTCTGAATTACCAGTGATAGGTTATATCTATCCTTACTGCACATTTTCTGTGAGCTGGAAAATAGGAACATGCAGATTTGCATCCTGGAGATCTGTAGGGGCCATCCAGACTCCCTGGAACAGGATGTCCTTGATCATAAAGAATGACTCCATACGGAATCTTTTGTATTTGATTTCTCTGTTTAACTGTTTTAGGTTCAGGATCATCCAAATTGCTCCTGATGGATTCTTAACCCGAAAACATGTGGGAAAAAACCCTTTTGATTTCAGGTGCCACGGAACTTCCTCTATAATCGCCATTTGCCTTAGTTGTGTAATCACTAAGGGCATGGCCTGTGCTTTTGCTGGCTTAAGATGTTTCCTCTTAGCCAGAAATTTCTTCCCCACCTCCGCCGAATGGGTTAACACTTTTTCCAGTTCTGATCCAATCAAAAGCTTACCCTCAAATAGAATACCAAACAGGTGTGACTTAGATGACTGGTCTCCCTGCCAGGTCTTAAGCCAAAGGGCTCTACGGCACAACTAACTAAGACCATATTCTTGGCAATTGCCCTATTCTGAAGCAGTATCTGAAATAAAATGTAGTACTTTAGAAACAAACAACAGGGCGTCCAAAAGCTCCTCTTTTGGAGCATCACCAGATATACCATTCTTGACCTTGTCCATCCAGAACTCCACTACTTTAATGACACAGTTCGTAGCCAGTAGGGGTCTGAACAGAACAGAAAATACTTAAACCGGACCTTCAACATGATTTATTGAAAAGCCCAAACCCTTATAAAACGATTCCCTGGCATCTAAAACTAATATATTTTAAGTTTTTAGTCACTTATTATTCTTTCCCCCACTGGGCTGGAACTCTGTTCAGGACTTTCTGAGGCGCCGCCACCTTGCCTCAGAAGCATCACACTTACTCAGGAGAGGAGAAGGGGATAAAGTACAGGGGGTGGGTTATAGCTGTGCTTTGCTCAGACAGAGCAGAGCTGGGGTCAGGAAAATGTCAGCAATCCCAGAATGCAGAGCAGCACAGTCAGAAGGCACTTTCTGTTTGCAGGCTGCCTGATGTTCCATGAGCCGCCATCTTGGGCTGCCTGATGTTCCATGAGCCGCCATCTTGGATGTTTAAAGGCTCATAACATGCAGTAGATGCAGGTGGGATGATTTTTAATGTGAGCAATCTGTGTGTACAAGGTGTGGGAAACATAAGATATGCTCTTATTCAGAGTGAAAGACCGCTTTAAGTAAAATGTCTGGCCATTTGTCTAAGGGATCTCTAAGGGAACCCATGTCCTCAAATGAGACATCTGATTTCCAAGAAACCTGAGCCAAAGGAGCTTCCACCTTGGGGCACTTATCCAAAGCCTCTATCTCAGATTCCTCAAAGGGGATTCTTCTATTGATTGACTTAAAAAGGAAAAACCTAGACATTTCCACTCCCAAGCAATTATGTCCTTTAGCGACTGGTGAATCTGGAAACAGGGATCCTTTCTTTCCAATAGATCCTGGTAAAGGGAATCCTGAACCGAAAGGAGCTTATCTTCTGACATAATCTTAATGGAAGCTAGAATTCCCCTAATCAAATCTGGAGTGTCTGAAAAAATTAAAAAAATTAAATAGACCAGGGTGGGAAAAAGCCCCTAGGCTGACTCATCTGAAGAGGCACAGATCTCCTCCTCTTCCCTAGAGGAAACTCATCTACCCTGGCTACCTTCCATAGGACATGGGGTGAAAGGCAACTGTGACCTAACTGAGCTGATGGCCCTGCCTCTTATCTTGTAACTGACACCTGGTCCATTGGGTTCTTATGAAACTCTAAAAAATCAGACATTCTGGAATCAATGGAAAAAAAAAATTGCATCATGCCCTGAAAGTTCCACCCCAGCCACTTCCTCCAAGCAGTGCAAGGGGTGTCCTGCCCTTCCAGATCTGGGCCATGCACACTGCTTTCTGTACCTGGAAGTTGAATACCAACCATGTGGCCTGCTGCTAATCCCTGCCACCCAGACTGGACAATTCTCCCTCATCCCCCCATTTTAGGTAGTGTTGCATTCTCCCCTCATTCTAATTTCACATTCGCTCCATAATACACCCCCCCCCCCCCCCCATTTTTGGGGAGTGAGTCCAATAAAGCGGAAAATGGTATATTACTGTGCATCTATACAATGTAATGTATGTACATATATAAAACTGTAAATGATCAAAAAGTGCTTAGGTGTCCTTTAACTTTGTTATGACATGCTAAATGAAGTAACTTTATGCTGAAATTGTTACCCTATGCTACATAGTGGCAGCAGATCCCACAGTGAAGAATAAAGAAAATTTTAATCCTAAGCCAAGCGATTCTCCTTGTGCCTGATTCAGGATGGATAACTCCTTTATGCTGAAGTACCTGCTAAGTGGGTTTCAACATAGAGGCCGGGAGCCGGAGGAGAATAGACCTGGAAGTATTTCAAATAGTAGCGAGGATGGAGTAAGAGGCTGGCACAACAATGGGGACAGGTGGAGAGAGCCAAACAGGAGCCGAATACGAGGGCGGGTGGAAAGAGCTGATAGCTGGACAAACACGGAGCTGGACTCAGGAAGCAAAGTGTGAGCCGAGAGCGTTGAGTAGCAGAGGAGCTCAGTGTTGTCTTTACACGTATACATTTCATGTGGTTACAGGGCTCATTGCGACCCGCACCACAGCGGTAAGTCTGACCCTCTTTATTATTATATACTGAATGAGAGATACAGCTATCAAGTGTTTTATTTCTATATCAGGAAGTGAACGCGGATCGAGAGTTTCTTCACATAAATATGTGTGTGGAAACGAGTATGTTGTAAGTACACATATAATCAAGTCATTTAAACCAGTTTGTAGGCTTAGTTCTATTCACTTTCATTTGTAACACACATGTATACAGCACATTACTCAGTTACGTCTAAGTACTCTTGAAAGGAGACAATCAAAACAAAAAATAGTGAATTTCTGAGTAAACTACTGAACTTTGCAAAATTACATCTTCATAGTTTTTTAAAAGAGTGATGAATTTTGATACAGTCAGACAAGGTTTCCTAAGGTTAGATACATCATCTGTACAAAGGGAATCCTAGGGGATTCTTTTTAGTATTAGATGGAGGCCTTTCACCTTACTCTTAAGCATAGCTGGTCCTCACTATGCCATTAATCCATTTTCAGTGCATTAACCAATCAGTGAATTCCATAGAGTGACAATTTCCTGCCTCCTAATACCCACCATGCTGGAAAACACTTTTCTTTATTTTAACTTTAAAGAGGACCAACACCCAGGGGTGATCGGCCCGGAAATCTATAAGATTCCCGGGCCGATCACCTCCCACCCCGCGGGACATCCGAGATCGGGATGTCCCGCGGGGTGAAACCCCCCAGAAACCCCAAAAACCTCTTACCTGATCCGCCGCCGCTTCCGCCGCCGCCGCCTCCCGCGTGCCTCTCCAGACGTGCGCGCGCCCGCGCCGGCCCTCTGTGAACGGCCGGCGGGGGCGCGTGCCCGCCGAGAGTGACGCGCGGGAGGCGGCGGAAGCGGCTTGGACGTTCCTGATCCCCGCCTGGACGTTGGCGGAGATTGGCTGCGGCGTTCACGTGGGAGCGTTGAGAGGTGAGTTTTTGGGGGTTTCTGGGGGGTTTCACACAGCGGGGCACCCCCGATCCGCCGAAGTGGACCAAAACCCAGGATAGTCAAAATCCTGGGTGTTGGTCCACTTTAAGATAAGTGGTTTGGCTATTTGATATTTTATAAGACGCCTGCATCATTTATCTTTCCATAATAGATCAAGAATAGAAACACAATCCAAGCTACTTTTATATGTTCTTTTCTTGTGCAGGTTACAAAATTTCATCCTGACGGGGAGGCCGATTCATTAATAGCGCCAGGTAGCGACAGATGAGCGACTGTAGCGTGATTTTTTCAGCGCCAGCCAGTATTCGCTGTGCTTGGCCGGCATTAGCTTGATGACAGCGACTCAGTCGGTGTGCGGTAATGTTGAATACGGGCTGGGGGGTCGCTGTTTCACAGGTCCAGCGTTGTATGTGAGCGCCTGACAACGAATGGCCAGAGCGAACGGCTAGCTTCATATTCATCAACAAATCACGCTCCGAATGTGCTGTCGCTGTCCATTCCTTGTTTAAACCCCAGAGCGCTTGCGGCGATGTGTATTAACTAGTTTTTAACCCCTAAACAACCATATTTTTTGAATGTAACATTATACATGTTTTTAGAATCATTTTGTAATATGAATACATTAATCTCAGACCTGTTAGATCAATTCTGCACATATTTTTTTTAATTTTTTTTTTTACTTAAAAATAAATCCTAACATTGCAGAAGTGGTGTCCGATTTTTTGACATTAAAAAAAAAAAAAAAAAAATTAATACCAATTAATTATGAATAATTATAGATTGCTCCATTGAAATGCATTGAACATCGCCAGGGAGCGACAGCTCATACCTGGCGCTGTGAGGGAATTTGCAGCGGCGCTGTTCGGTCCAGGCGGCTTCATGATGAATGCCGCGCTAGCCGTCGCTCTCGCCGGCGCTAGCCTCATTTTGCTTGATAAATGCGTCATTGTGACCGCCGCCGGGCGTACTTGAGTCGGTAGTCGCCGTTAGCTGCCGCTACCTGGCGCTCGTCAGACACTACCTGGCGCTATCGCTTGATGAATAAGGGCCTAAATTATGAAATGTTCAGCTTAAAATAACATTAGTTTATCTTAAAATTTATATCCTGAACCGAATATTTATGAGATTATGAAATTGATTTAAAAGCAGCATAGAACAGCACAAAGGAATATATTGTCTTTTGATGTTTTTAATGTTTTTGGATCTATTATACAGGTAAAAGGCTAAGACTTTTAAATATGTAGTAAAGCAATGTTTGGGAAAATCTAAAACAACTGTCTCAAGTTACAGTAAAAGGAAAGCCCAGGCAATAATAAGGCAACAAGTAACTCACTCAAAGTCTGTCCTAAGTGCCTGTCCTCCAATTCCTGCAGTGTGCTTTAGATTCAGTAGCAGGTCTCAAGATTTTCCCCTGCCTTTCCATCTATTTTTCAAAGCCACCAAATGTGGTTGCAGGTCTGTCCCTGTGGCAAACCAGTCTCAAGATTCCAAAACCCAGTACAATAAATGTACCTGTTTTGCAGGTTTGTACCTGTGTTGCAGGTATACAGCAAAGGAGAATAGTTCTAAAATTTAGAGACTGTATTATTAAATTAGAACTATTTGCAATAAATTCACTTTCAGAATGATTCATTACTAGCAGCAGGTAGCGACAGATGAGCGTCTGTAGCAGGCATTTCAGAGCGCCCACTAGTAGTGGCTGTGCTCGGCCATGGTTCACTAGTTCAGAGCGCCTCAGTCGCTGTGCAGCATTGATGAATACATTGTGGGGAGTCGCTATATGACCAGTACAGAGCTGTATGGGAGCGAATGGTAGCGACTGGTTAGTGCGACCGACTCACTACATATTCATAAAAAAAAACAGCCTTACACACCTCTGGCGCTCAAAAATTCTTTGCTGTAGCCCAGAGCACCGGAGTCTATGTGATTAAAGGCTGTTTTTTAACATGTATCCACCAGTAACAAAGCGAAAACATATGGAATAACATTGTAATAACATTGTGACATAAACACATTAATGCCAGATCTGTAATGTCAATTCTGCATAAATATATAAAAATGTAAAAAAAAAAATGAAAAAAAATGGCTTTTTCAAGGCCTGGAGAGATCCCAACATTATTTGAGAATAAAAAAAAAATTAATAATAAAAACACCCGGTTTAAAGAGAAGTAAAAGAACGTCCATTGAAATGTATGGTAGAGCGCCAGGTAGCGCCAGGTAATACGTGGCGCTCTGCAAGGCTGTACGCTGAGGCTGGGATAGTGATGAATCGGACGCTACATGGCGTTATCCCAGTTGCTACACAGATTCTGCTTGATAAATGTGTAATTGCTGCCGTGTCCGGCGTTCACCTGTCGCTATCTGTCATTTACAAGACACTACCTGGCGCTATCCCTTCATGAATAAGGCCTTTTAATCGAAAACCAGTTGAAGAGCTCTAGTTCCACCTGGTGCTGAAGTGAATGGCCCTTTGTTTTTTAAATACTAGTTAACTATCTGATGTTTAAAAATAAACAAATGAGACAATCTTGCCAAAGACAGGGTGTTCACTTAAGGGGTTAAGTAAAAAGTGCCTTTACTTTTCATTGTCTACCTAGGAATTACTTCACCACCTGATGGAAATAGAACACTTCTAATTTTTTTCACCTACAGTGAATTATTTAAAAATGGTGCTAAATCAACACCATAGAGGGCAATGAGAGTATGTCTGTGAGTTTGGCTTCTTCGGGGAATATTTTTTAAATTTAAAACTATATTTTTAATTGGGTCTCTAAATATATAGAAAATGATAGGTAGAGAAGCATTATTGTAAACAATTAGGAGTTTGTGCAATGTGCCTCAATGTGTCTATATAATTTCAAATGACCTTTCAATAGTATTTAAGAAGGAAGCAGGCCTAAAGTGAAAATATTGGTTGAAATTAAGAGAAGGAAAAAAAACAGTATTTATTAGCATGCTTTGTCTCTCAAAGTAGCATTTATCTATGATTTAGGCCCTTATTTATGAAGGAATAGCGACAGGTAGCGACAGGTGAGCGGCCGGTAATGACGGGCACCGCCACGAGAACGCCGGCTCCCCACCACAATCACACATTTATCAAGCCAATCCTGCTTAGCGACTGAGATAGCGCCATATAGCCACTCATTCATCATTATTCCAGCCTCAGCCCACAGCGCCAGCGAGCGACCTTGAACAGCGACAGGTATGACCTCTCGCTACCTGGCGCTCTCCAATGCATTTCAATGGAACAATCTTTAAATATTAATAATTAAGTGTTATTAATTTTTTTTTTTTTATGTGAAAAATTCTGTGACCACTTCTGCCATTTTAGATAACTTTTTTAAAGGAAAAAAAAATTGTACAGAATTCATATTACAGGTCTGATATTAATGTATTCATATTACTAAATTATTTAAAAAACTTGTTTTTTTGGTTTCCAAAAATATGGTTGTTTTGGGGTTAAAAAACTACTTTTAACCCATCCCGCCAGCGCTCTGGGGTTTAAACATGCATTTTACAGCGCGAGAATTTTTTGAGCGTGATTTTTTAATGAATATGGTGGGAGCCGGTCGCTAGGGCCAGTCGCTATCATGCGCTCCCATACAGCGCGGAACCTGTCAAATAGCGACTCCTCACCCAATATTCAACATTACGGCAAACCAACTGAGTCGCTATCAACTACCGAACAACGGCCAAGCACAGCGACTACTAGCGGGCGCTCTGAAAAGGCCAATACAGTCGCTCAACTGTCGCTACCTGCCGCTATTAATGAATCGGCCTCCCCGTATACCTTCCCATCTCTGCTTTGTACAAAAAGACCAGAGCATCCTTCATCCATTTTTAATATACATCCCATGGAAATGAAAACTATATATTTCGAATGAAACAATCAAAGTTTATAAAGTGCGTTTTCAAAGAATGTGTGGGCAGCTAAAGCCACCAATGTGGTTTCTAACATTTCATTATTCTTCATTAAGGACACAGAACACTCTGAATTTGAACATAATAGGAAAGCCTATGGCCTGCATGTATGAGTAACTCAAAATGCAAATGCCCCACAAAATGAAACAATCCTGGTTTAATATTTATATAACGTCTGCTACCTTTCCTTTGCTTTGTGCTTTCATCATTAATGAAACAGCTTGCTGTTACACAGAGAATAAGTACATGCATTTAGAGCCCAAGGTTACCCGAGCTACAGTTTGTAAATTATCCTATGTAAATGCAAGCACCACAAGGGGGTTATTACTTTTATGTTTGCTTTTCATATAGCTCAGGTGTATTATATGACCAGGAGCCTTCACCGTTAAAATTCAGCAGTATTCTGTTAGATGTTACAGGGGCTAAATAGATATCACTAGAATTCTGAAGTGGTAAAGATTAGCAATAGTTCCAAAAGCCCAACAAAATGTTTATGGAAACTGTAATATTGATGAGAGTATTTATTACCTACTTAATGTTGTTCTACGGAAAAATGTAAAAATATGTCCCTGAATCTATGTTAAGCTTACTTTGCTGGACATGGTGTTATGTCTTTTGTGTATAGCAAAAACAAAAACCACATTCTGGATCACCCAAAAACCTGTAAACCAAAATTAAATCTATAATTTAATACCTGTGAAAATACTGAAGTATAAATGCTTTTATCTGATAGGCTATAGAAAAAGAAATAATTGACAACTATACATTATTTCAAATATTCTTCCCTCTATACTGTACTCATATTTCCAGCAGAGTGAGCAAAGTGTGATGGATGTCAGCAGAAAGTGACAGGGCTGACAAAGGGATTGTGATTTTTGTCTTGTCGTAATTCCTAAGTGAAAAGACTTTAGTTAAGTGAAGTTTATGTTGTCATATCCGCTGCCCAGTGACCCAAAAAAGCTTGTGTTTCTTTTTTTTACTAAAGTCTTTCCCAATATATATAACACAAACTGGATGCAGTCGCCCAAATTGCTCCCCGGCCGAGCAACCCCGCCCCCTGGTGGTTTCCAATGATGCTACATGGGGAGGCCGATTCATTAATAGCGGTAGGTAGCGACAGTTGAGCGACTGTAGCGGCATTTTCAGAGCGCCCGCTAGTAGTCGCTGTGCTTGGCCGTTGTTCGTTAGTTGATAGCGACTCAGTCGGTTTGCCGTAATGTTGAATATAGGGTGAGGAGTCGCTATTTGACCGGTTCCGCGCTGTATGGGAGCGCATTATAGCGACTGGCCCTAGCGACCGGCTCCCACCATATTCATTAAAAAATCACGCTCAAAAAATTCTCGCTCTGTAAAATGCATGTTTAAACCCCAGAGCGCTGGCGGCGATGGGTTAAAAGTCGTTTTTTAACCCCCAAACAACCATATTTTTGGAAACCAAAAAAACAAGTTTTTTAAATAATTTTGTAATATGAACACATTAATATCAGACCTGTAATATCAATTCTGAACAATTTTATTATTTTTTTTTTTTTTTACCTTAAAAAAATTATCTAAAATTGCAGAAGTGGTCACAGAATTTTTCACATTTAAAAAAAAAAAAAATTCATAACAATTAATTATGAATATTTAAAGATTGTTCCATTGAAATGCATTGGAAAGCGCCAGGTAGCGAGAGGTCATACCTGTCGCTGTTCAAGGTTGGACGCTGGCGCTGTGGGCTGAGGCTGGAATAATGATGAATGAGTGGCTATATGGCACTATCTCAGTCGCTAAGCAGGATTGGCTTGATAAATGTGTGATTGTGGTGAGGAGCCGGCGTTCTCGTGGCGGGGCCGTCATTACCGGCCGCTCACAAGTCGCTACCTGTCGCTATCCCTTGTTAAATAAGGGCCTTAGTTACAGCACACACTGATCAGCATTGGGAAGCACTTCATCCTAACTACCATTAGGTGATAGTTTAGTTGTATCTGATTTAATTCGCATATGACTAGAAAAGAAACACAGGCTGTTTTGAAGCACTGGTCTGGGGATAGATGGTGATGACATAAACTTACTTCATGGTTATAGGATTAATTTTACATTTCCAATGGTCGTTTACTTATCTGTTTCCACTCGTATCAGCTAAAGTCCAATGTATTCCCTCAAACATTGTAGTTATATATATTACATTTTAAGGGGGAATAACTGCCTGCTTTCTCAGTAGATGCCCAAGGGGTTGAGGTTAAGAGCTTCGTATAGCAGGAGCACACGATATGCCAGTAGGTCCAATATGGAGCTATAGTAATTTATAACCATATTACAAGATCATTAAAAATTTAATCCAGCCAAGTTTACTCTTGTTTTTTATATAAATTCTTTATTTAAGCCATCAAATAACAAACAGCAGCCAAGCCAAATCTGATATAAGTACAGAAATGAAATGAGCAATAAGGTGACCAATACATGTTCTATGATGGAATCAAGTTTTACACTTTATTTAAGGGGGAGCAGAAATAAAAGGAGGATGTGAGAAAATTGGCCTAGGGTATAATTAGCTCACCCCTGAAGCTACAAATAGGCGGAGAGTTTAAGAGTTTACATATCGAGTATAATAAAACCAGGTCTAGATACATTGTCATTGTAATTTCTTAGGGTGGAGACCCAAAGCAAGTTGGGTCACATAAGGGTTGATTCAGCACAAGGTGAGAAATGTGCACTACATTTTAGGAGAGAAAACTAAATATTACATGTAATTTATCATATACACAGGTTGACACACACATTGATAAAAAATATACATTGATAATTCTTTTAATTAGTTCTACAATGCTTTACCAATTACACATACTGTATGATTATATACTAATAAACACGATCTGATATCCACTCTCCATTTTGTTGGAGACCACTGTGATCCCAGCAAGTCTAGAGTGGCCGGGTGCTGCGTCACTTTCGTATGTCAGCTGGAGCGCAGACGCGCCCGAGTTGTTCTTTTTTCCCGGGCGCGTATACACTCCAGCCGCCATGGGGAAGATGACGTGTCGTCCCGCCCCCTGCCCACAGCATACTGCTGCATGATTGGAGCAGCAGCATGGACAGGAGAGCGTGACGTAAGCGCGATCACGGCTCCCGCCCCCCCGCCAATCAACACACAGCCGCACATATTGGACGGCTGTGAGGCGGGGTATGGCGGGGAATGCGTGCTGCCTGAGCACGACGCACGTGGATTCCTTCAAGCCGGGTAGAACAACCAGGAGTTCCTACACCTGGTGACCCCCGGCCTACGTGCGCCAGTAGCTCCTGTGCGGCACCCGATCTGGTGACTGGGGATCTTAACAGTGCCATAAACTTAGCTACATATAGATGGTAAGATCCGCCTCATAATACTATATACATATTATTATTAAGTGCCCATCCTTTATTTCACCTCTATTTACAAATAATGTAACAGTCGGTCACTTTCAGATATTGACACTTGAATGACATACTGTGGTGCATTAGGTATTAATGGGTATTTTCGGGCCTTATTATCACAGACAGCCAATCTTTTTATATATATAGGCACTGGCATTGATATTACCTAGCCACCAGTACCACCTCTGGGAGCACTTTTTCAGGACTAAGCCTCACATATTTTACCAGCGGCACAATACTGTGTATTAAATAACGGAAAAAAAAATTCTCTCTCAGTAAAAATCTTTCTAATGGGAAAATGAACATATGTTTTTTTTACATGGAACCTAGTAACAACCAACTAACGGGCCAACTAATATTAACGTCTTCGGTAGAACCATACAGCGAGCAACTGTCCGTCAGATACAGGTAACAATTGTAACAACTAGGATGATTTCTTTAGATGTATTTTCATTACAATTGTAAAATGATATTGTAATCTGTTTCTATATTGCATATAGCAAACCTTGTCAATTCCAGCGGGTACTGAGGAAGCCTATATGGCGAAACTAGTCTACCCAGCAGGATTGAAACCATCTTGCTTCTTCTAACAAACCGGTGGAAAGTTTGTAATATTTTAACTTGTCCGTGCTATTTCACTTACATGTATTTTAACTTGTACAAATAAAGTAATTAATTTTTACATATATGCATTGTAGAATTTATGTTAAGGCGAGGTTGGTTCCCATTGAGCCCCTTTCAAACCTTTTGAGCTAGGCAGAAGGTCCAAAAACTCCCTTGCCCAACTTTCTGGACTCTAGAGGTGGCATATATGCTGTACATGTCTGTTTACAAGCAGATGATATAGGCAGGGATAAGGTGAAACATAGAAAAATAAAGGGTATAGCAGTGAATACAAATGTTATATAAGATAATGCATGGGACAAGAGGCAAGGGCAAGGGTTTTAAATTTACATGAGGGATTTTTAGGCAGAAATATGCCTGTTGCTTAATAAAGCAAGAGTCTATAGCAAAAATGGCGACAAGTCACACTCCTCGTTCATACCATGGGGGTATTTTGTATTGAGTTCATTTATCCAGCAGAGTTCGCACCTGGATAGCTGTAGGCCTGCTTCACCACCTCTCCTGTTCTGTTGAATCTGTTCTATTATCATATAGCTTAACTGTGACACTTGATGGTTAGTCTCAGTGAAATGTCTATATGCAGGGGAATTAAAATCAAAACCTACAGATGCGCTTCAATGTTTTCGTTTGCCCCACATACCCCTTCCCGCATGGGCATTTAGGAAAATTGATCACATTGGAAGTATTACAGCTAAAAAGTTGTGTAGGTGATATTTTTGGCCCGAGCTAGGATAATGGAATGTATCGCCCTTGATAACTGAGTCACACTGTGCACAGTTGCTGCAGGCATACATTCCTACTGGTTTGGTTAAGGAGCTGAGCCTTATTACCTTGGGATGGTGTGAAATTAAACTTGGTGGAGACAGAACTTTTCACACAGGAGCCATCTCCCTATTTTCACATTAGTTATCAAATATAGATCCACTTTAAGGCATTTTTACCTGAACTTAATACACATCCTTTTAACATCTTACCAGATACCTAATTGTATCACCTCTACATGTTTATTCAAGCAGATAGTATAGAGAGGTTTTGCTGTCATTAAAGGATAAGTCCACATACAATGCCATTTTTGAACATGTATATTTTTTTATACCCAAAGGATGTGCTGAAGGTGCTGAGCTAATATTGCGTTTTTAAAGTTGTTCCTATGTTATCTAATGTGCGTTTTCTGGAAGCTTTTCTAAATTTGTTGCTATTGGTAATGTACACCAAGAAAAGAGGAGTGAGTCCAGTACGCACAGAACACTGCTTCTATGGCTGCTGCTGAGGGTGAGGGAGCTCATTCAATCTTACACATGCCCAGCAGAAGTCTTCTGTGCAGCTATTTGAAATATGTTGCTATTGGCAATGTACACCAAATCTGCAATTGGTGCACATTGCCAATAGCAGCAGATTTAAGTCATAAATATACACTTTCAAAAATTAAAAAAGTGGACTAACTCTTTTGCCACTTGCTGATCGTTGTGCTTGGTGCCCCCCAAAACTGCGCACCACCATCTTGGAACTAGCCTCCAGCCAGCTACAGGGTGATGGACAGCAGGCCGAAATGTTGAGTACCGGAAATGATGAGGCGAATCAGAGGTTCGTATTGTCGGCTTGTCACTTGGCCGGTCCCGTGGATGAGTGCCTCTCTACACATTTAAATCTGTCTGCATGAATCATAGGCCAGGCACTGCCTGCCTTCCTGATCGCACAGCTCTGATGAAAGAATCTTTGAAACATGCATCAGCATTTAGTCTCGCATTCAAAATCTTGCACAGAGTGTAAGCTCTTGTTCAGGTATAGCTGTTATTACTTTCTATCTTGCTCAGTGCAATGCAACATTGTAGCTCATTTACTTGCATATAGTGCGCACTATGAGCACTGGGTCACACTACCTAAGCTGTTATTGTAGCCATTACATTGTATATCTGTACACCTGCTTTGAGCCATTCAGTGCGTCCTCCAGACTCCCCTGGTTGTGCACTCAACTGCACATGTATGTGAACTATGGGCCTGATGCAGAGCCTCCCCCGGTTTGAGCTTAAAACCTTCCGATTGTCTGGGGCTCCCGTTTGAATCGTGGCACAAATGTGATGCAGAGCCTACGTCGGAATGGCTCCCTAACTGATCCGTCAATTTGTCTTTACTCGGGAAGTTTTTTTTGCTCTCTCGGGTGCCTTCAATTTGATCGGGGCTTCCGTTCCCGTTCACACGGGCGGCCCGTTTTTCCCTGCTTTTTCCTTGTTTTTTGAACGTACCTGCTTGGTTTCCGTCGTATTTGACCTTCCATTTTGGTGATTTTTCCAAGTATACTTACATCTCCATGGCTCTTCAGTTGCCAATCTGGCTACACGCAAGCGCACATCCCTAAACCTCCATTGGAATATGCATATGGCACCAACTGCCAATTTGGCACATATTTATACTGTCAAATTTATTTTTGGGTGTTCCTTCTTTCTTGCCATTAATGCATACCTTAATCTCTTTGGTGTTCCTTCTTCCTTGCCTTTAATGTTTACCGTAATTGGTTGTGAGTTTTTCTGATTTTTTGTCCCATATCTAAACCTTTTGTGTCATGTAAATGTGTGATGATGTTGTGTGATTGTACATTTGCAGGAAAGACAACTCACAAAATCTGTTTATGTTTTTTTTAATCAAACTTTTTTTTTTGGTTTTGTGGTTTGGAGATTATTTTTTTGATAAAACAAAAGTAAAAAACAATTTAAATTTGAATTAAACATGTTAAAAATTAGGCCTCGGGGTCTTGTGGCTGTGTTTTTCTTTGATCTGTGAATGAAAAAAAACCTTAGTTTAGCATTGTTTTTATGGTTTGGTTGGGCGTTGTTTTATTGGGGCCCTTTTTAAACCGGACCTTCAGCGTGATTTAATGAAAAGTCCAAACTCTGAAAAAACGATTCCGTAGCATCATCTGTTAAAAAAAGATACAAGGACCCACCATTAATACCCAAAATACATTAACAAGTTTCCTGGCCTACACCAAAGAAATGAGCCTACCAGCACAGGCTCAATGTGGTGCCCCACAAAGGAGATCGCACAAACCAAAAAGAGTTAATATTCAAAAAAATATATATATTTTAATATCAAAAATTATTATTGTACATATTACCAAGACATCACAAAAATCCACATACATACATAAAGGACTATTTAAAAAACATACAAGACAACACCCTCTGGTGGCAACATCATAAAAAAGGGACTCTAAATAAATATATATACAAATTTATATATAGAAAGAGTCCCTTTTTTTTGTATATATATTTATTTAGAGTCCCTTTTTTATGATGTTGCCACCAGAGGGTGTTGTCTTGTATGTTTTTTAAATAGTCCTTTATGTATGTATGTGGATTTTTGTGATGTCTTGGTAATATGTACAATAATAATTATATTAAAATATATATATTTTTTTGAATATTAACTCTTTTTGGTTTGTGCGATCTCCTTTGTGGGGCACCACATTGAGCCTGTGCTGGTAGGCTCATTTCTTTGGTGTTTATTCATAGGGTACAGTGTACCTGGGTGCCCGTGAGGTCAGCACCCTTATATGTATAACAGTAGCTGTGCATTACTTTAATTGTGTGTTGTCTTTAAGTTTCCTGGCCTACATGTGAGGGAACACAGGTTCCCTCACATAAAGCAGAACAAAACCCAGAGCGGCCACTGGTCTTCCCCCTGGAAATCCCAGATCGGGATGCCCCACTGTGTGAAACCCTTTTTAATGAGACTTTACTCAGAAATGGCAGACTCCCTCTCTTAAAGCGGAACAAGCCATGATTAGTTTAATGACCTTTGCAGGCGTATATTGTAGTGCCCCACCAGTCTGATCAAGACAACGGAACCTCATCTTCAAGAGACCAAAGGCTCGCTCCACCACAGAGCGAGTCCTCCTGGGGGCAGTATTGTAGGGCTCCTCTGCCTGTGAAGATGGGTGCAGGATTGGGGTCAGCAGCCAGGGGAGCAAAGGATAGCCAGAGTCTCCTGCCCAAAAACAAAAACAAAAAAACAAACAAAATAAAAATAAAAAAAGGTGTGCATTGCAACAATAGAAAAGAGGGACAAATAGGTGAGAGGGGCAGGGTTGGAGGAAAGGACATTTGTAATGAGCATACATGCACATCCAACCTGTACACTCATTAAAAAAGTCTGGGGAATACTACTTACATAAGAGGGCAAGAACATGACGCAATAGGGTTCTATCACTTAACCCATTTAATTTAAAGTTAAAAAATTGGGCTAAAAATATACTAACAAAAAAATTACCAAATAGTGTGTTAAGGGAAAAAACAAAGTCAGACAGGGTGGGCAACCAATACAAGTTTCATACACATACCCAGTAAGGCGGGTGAGCTCAAACAGGTGCAACCTGGTTTCTGCCATACTCAGCAGGACAAGACCGCGGAGCTGGCGCCGCTGATGTGCTCCAACAGAGGACTGCATATTATTGCCCGAGTGCAAATACGGCTGCTCTGACTTGCCGTAAGTGAAGGCTCGGCGGCCCCGTTTCATTAGGATTTCAATCGGAAAACAAGGCTCTGCATCACTGAAAAAAACGGAACAATGAACGAGGCGTTCGTTTTGCCGGGAAACAGCCTCGTGCGAGCCGACAGTCGGAAAGGCACCTGAGCGCATAAACGCACACTAAAATCAACGTAGCACCCTTTCCTGACCCGATCAAAGCCCAAAACCAACGGGAAAATGCACGGGATAGCTGAACGGGGAGGCTCTGCATCAAGCCATATATGCCTATTTGATCATGTGTATCTACCGCTTGTAAATAGTTTGCATATAGCAGTAACGGGCTGCTAACCAGGCTACCATTTTATGTTATATACACCTGGTAATTTCTGTTCTGATCCCAATGGGTAGAACTGGATTGAAGTGTTTAATGCTTACTAATATTAAACACATTTATTTATACAGAATTCACATCAGGACTTGTCAATAACTGAAATGTCCGAGATAAAAAAAATATATATTTTAATGGCTTCTTTTGCTTAAGAAAATTTGGACAACAACAACTAAAATGCATTGTGAAATTTGCCCCCTTTGTCCTCAGCAGTGATTTCTTGTAACTGTATTGATGAAACGCCGGTCAGAAAAAAATCATAAATATGCTGTTGAGTGCCGTAAAAATGGTGTTCCAAAGTGGTGCTCATTGGCACTGGGATAATTAGCAGCTGGGGCCAATAGGTGCTGACATCCTAGTGCAACAATCAAAGCTAATTCATTAGCGTTCTGTGCAGAGACTGCTAGTGCCAATGTAGTCCACAGCACAGCAAAATGCTGGTGCTCCGGAACTGGCGCTATAGCCAAAAAAAGATGCTAAATGGCGCACATCATAAATAAGTTATTTTAGATTAAAAGTCTTTAACAATTTTTCTCTTTAAACTTCTGCCAGAGGAATTGCTAAGGGCTAATAAAATGACACAAATTACATAACAAGTGAAAACTCTATTTATTCCACTAAATAAGATGCACTAAAATACCCACAATCAATTCTCCATTGTTGGCTGAGGTTTTTTTTTTTGCTTTTTGTGACAGTTTTGTTTTGTTTTTTTTTAGATCTAGCACCACGCATTTAACATAATAAGAATTTTATATGGGGCGACCTGGTAGTGAGTTTGGCAAAGCCTTCTGCATAACCTGGCTGCTGGAAGGGTGAACTGCTGCAGAAACACCAATGGGTATTTTACATGACTTTCTGGGTGCTCCTGTTCCTGATCTGCTGCAAACACCCACTCTTCGACCTTCTAAATCTCCTCCTGAGATGTTTCCTGCACTTGCAGCCCCTCTCCCTTCCCTACTTTCCCATCATTACCTTCCCCTCTGTCACTTCTTACATAGCCATTGCTTGGGTGCTCCCGTAATATACCATATTTGATGACCATAATGTCCATGGATCATCAAAGATGCTAATATTGGATTCATGTGACTCTATCTATGTAACAGCTACTGCTTTTTTGTTAGATTGATTCATGTCATCATTGGCAGCAACAAAGGCTAAATACTGTGTACAGTACCCAAAATAGATTAACATGGTCCTCAATACATGCCCAAAAATCAAAATGTGATGGGCATTATAACAAACTGTGAAATCAATGGGTTGCTGAAATACATATATGTTAAAGCAGATGGCTGGTCAGATCAGCCAAAAAAAACCCAGTTTATTAAAAAACCAGGCCGCACCATACGTTAAGGTACTTTGGTGGTGGGGATTAGCAGGGCTAAATAAAGTGGGTTTTGGACCCAATCACAGCAGGAGTTATGTGCAACAATCTGAATTGCCCTGTAAGCACTGTTCCTTGTAAAGGAGTTGGTCCGGTTTAAGAAAATTCTAGAACTATATATCAATAAATAAGTAAATGCTAGAAGGAAAAAAATTCAGTTATTTCCCCTTGGTTAAGTAAAACCCTAAAATCATTAAAACGGTGTTGTGTTTAATACATAATTATACTAACCATAGATGACAAAATCTAATTTTAGTCTTGAATAAAGACCTCATTTAAACAGTACACAGCCATGCTTCACAAGTTTAACTGCAGAATATTTGCGACCTTAATGTGAAAAACAGAACTTGAGTGATTCATTAAAATGCTGCTGATAAATTAAATAATGGTTATTTGATCAATTATAGTTATAGAGCAACCAATGAGGCATCACTACAATAGCCATAATTGTCATAGATGACTTTATAATTTGATATTGAGGAGCCACAGACGTGCATTGCTTCACAGAGATATATTCACTGGTGAGATGTGATCTATTTTGCTTTGGAATGAAATGTCATTCTGCCCAATCTTATTTGAACTTTATTTTTCATCCCTGGCATTGGTTACATGTTTTGTCCCCATTTATCAAAAAACCTCAATGTTGAAGCAAGCCATTGTTTCTCTTAAACTTTAGTTTCTTATAATGTATTGCCCCATAACTTAATGCATTTTAATATTATTTAAAGTTTTAGCAGGCAGTACAGTCTCACTGAAACATTGTCACTAATAAGTAGGAACAAGAAAGTCAAGATTGGCACCCATCTGAGCTTTTTTGTTTACTAGTAAGGGGTCAAAAGCCAATGCACTTCACTGTCTGGCTATCTGAGATTACCAAAGAAGAGCCCAAGTTGAAGCCCGGGACTACAAAATATAGAGTGGAGTGGACCACCAATTAATGGGCTGGTCAGGGGGAAATTAATAAAATGATACATAGTCACCAATTGTCCCATGCAGCTGATCAGTCCTATTCTGGTAGTTAACACAGGAGGTCCAGACTTTGTCATCGCCACTCACAACCACAGCCCATGTCCGCCTTGCTGTCTCCTCACTGCCTCGTCGCTTCACTTGTGGTGACTGGCCACACCTACTCCATTCATTTCAATTGACAGCTCACCCTTTCATTGTAGTGAATAAAACAGACGTGGCAAGTTACCATGACACAAAGGAATGGTTCCTGGGTAGGCCTTAAAGCTAAAACAGAGGCATATTCAAATGATTTGGGATTTTTCTGGAAAGGCTGAGCTTAGAGAGGCAGCTGGAGATATTTTCACTCAGCACAAAATAAATTAAAATGCAAGATAGTTTTCTTCTATTTAAAAATCCCCCCCCCCCCACCCTGCTCACATGAGCTGGGGCAGTGAGGCAAGTTATTCAAAATGGGGCTGGTATTTCATTTAAGAATTTACAAAACAGCAGCAACCTATGGGAAATTCAAACAAATGCGCCTCTCCAAAATTGTTTTGATTCCCCATATGCTGCTGTTTTTTTTTATATCTTTTTATGAAAAACACACTAACTAGGGACGCACAAAAGCAAATTTTTACTCAGTTACTTCTTTAATTAAGGGATTACATCCTTCATTTTTCCATATTTAAAAATGTCCTTTTGACCTTAGGGTGTTTAAGTGGTGCCAGTACTAGCGTTCCTCTGGGTTATTCTCTTTATCAGCCAGAAAGGCACACTCTCAATGGTTTTAATATATTAACATTGCTTTTGCAGTCTTCAATCTTACGATTTATAATTCAATGATAAGTCCTCCATTTTGTGGAAGACCTGATATGAAGCTGGGACTTCAAATATGAGGTCTCAACATAATAGTTATCAAGGTGTCCTTCATTTCTGTGGTCACCCTCCATATTCAGGGCATCACATTACAACAAATAATCAGCTGCACTACAATCAGAAAGTGATAGGAAAATCTAACTCTTTGCTGCAGCCCGGGATCACTCCTTAAGAAGCCTTCCCAGACCTCTCCTACACTCTTTTTTATAACAGATCCTCAGCTATAGGCTGTCTCCTCTCTGCCTGTTTGCCTTCCACTCTGGTCATGTGACACCACCACCATCACTATGTTTCTCCCATTAATGGATTTTTCAATTTGACATCTTCTGAGACTGACATCATACTTCTCATACACTACTTAAAGTGTTTGGCAAGTCAAAATTTAAAAAATAAATATCAGTAGCTTATATCCTTATTCAGCTTTCAGTCCCCACCCCATTGACCTGGTGCATCAATCAACCTTTGACCAAGAATGAAAACACCCTCCACTCCCTCCCCAGACATCCTGATTTGCTGCCTGTCTCTGCAGGTCGGAAACCCCACCCTCCTCTCTCACTCATCACAGTGTGCTTACATCACATTGCTGTTGCCACACCCACTGTTTCCCCTCATTTTTTATGAATCTCCAATTATCTAATACTTTTATAGATAACTTAGGCAATACAGTGTCTTTTTGCAAACGGATTTAAGTTTAGGGTAGTGCAATGTGTAGCTCGAGATAATGGGACAATAGTCGGGCTTACCTTTAGTATAACTTTTAATTACATTCCAGGGCAGCTTGGTTCAACTGATCCAGTTTAACATAGAGCATTCTGGTTATAGGAGTCTGCAGAGAAAAATGACAGCACTATAAAAAGCTGATTCTTGATCACAAGGAAAGTCATTAGAGTTAATTCACCACCTTGCAGAAAAAAATTTGACTGAGTGATTTCTTGCACCACATGCAAGATATTCACTCCTGCGAGCGCATGTCAGAAAGCCAATCGAGACATTCGCACCATGCCCTAATTAAGCAAGAAATTACATCCAGCAGACCTATTTGTTTGAGAAATTAAGGGACTCGCACCTTTCCTAATGCAGAGCAGGCTCACATGACTGCAGCTCCAAAGGTTCAGCTGACTGTTCCTTCTATCTCCTGCCTGCCATACTTTAGAGAATATTTGTTCCCAATACTGATTTGTTGAAATGTGATATGTAATATTAATGTTATGTTATGCCTAGTCTCTAATACCTATAATTGTATCCCTTTCACTGCCAAACTACTTTGTCATCCTCTGCTGCAAGACAATTTTTTCATTTTGCACATAAAATGTCTTGTTCATTATTTGTTTTATATTTATGGGTGAAATGTGTAAAAAAAAAACATATTTTGCATTTTTTAATAAACAAATGTAAGTTTATCAAGAAAACCATATTGCGTGTAAAAGCCCCATTCCTCCCGATTACAACAGTACCACATATGTATTGGTAGCCTCCTGTTCCTGCCCAAGAGCCACCTTCATATTGCTGGATATCTTGGAAGTGATCTGTGTGGTTATAGTGTGGGCTCACCTCTCTTTTCCAGAACCACTTTGTATCCTTCCAAAGCGGGGTGGGCTGAGGCTTAGCAGGGGAGCCGTGCAAAAATTCATCCATCCACAACTCATCCTCTGGCAGGAGGTCCGCTGCAGCTTGAGAAATCGTGGAAAGTTGTGACAAGAGGGCTGTCCCCGAGGAAGTTTTAGGGGGAGGCTCATGCCCTAAAGAGAAGTTGCGAACCCTAGTCTGGTAATGAAGCTAGATTAGAATAGTAGAACAAAGAGCAGTTAGAATGATAGAATTAGCATGTTTAGCCATTAAGACATTACAATATAGAATCCCAATCTTGTCAGGCGTAGAGTCACCGTGGGTAGGGCAAACTTTAGATCACCTTTTTATGTGCCCTCCACCTCTTAGAATGTACTCTTACCAGAGTACCTACAGAAGTACTGCTTTTTTCAAAGTAGTACTGCTCTACGTCTTATAGTCTTAGTGTCCAGCAGATTTTTTTTACATTGAACTTGAAGTGGTAAACACAGAGCAGTTCAGATAATAAAATCTACATATTTAAGCATTAGAACATTATAACATTGGTATAGAGTCCCAATCTCATCAGGCGCTGAGTCACCGTGGGTGGAGCAAACTATAGATCACCTTTTCACGTGCCCTCCACCTCTTAGGATGTACTCTTACCAGAAGAGGATTAGTTAATCGCCTTAATATTTGTATATCTCCACCGAAAGAATCCTCCTGTATGGGATTATGCTTTTCCTTAGGAGCTCCACTTAAAAACTATCCCAAAACGCCTCCTTTTTCTGTGTCACCACAGTAAACTGCAAATGCCTCCGCACAAGCTCATTTAAGATTTCACCATAAAATCCTGGAGATGTAGGGATAGAAACAGGATCACAACAAAGCGAGGAGCAGGAGCAGCTTCTTGTACTGGCACTTATGTCCTGCACAGCTGATCGGACCAATTCCGGTAATCAGCAACTCACCCAATCACAACCTGTGCCGGCCAGGGACAGGTTGTGATCGGGTGAGTTGCTGATTACCGGAATTGGTCCGATCAGCTGTCCGATAAGCGCGGTAATTCAATTCAACTTTTATTCTAATGAAGCTAGATTACCCGTATGAAGCCAGCCCAACAAAGCAGAGAAATAATAATCATGGCTAGTAAACTGGATTGTGCTGCCATAATACATATTATGCTGGGTCTAGGATTGGTGCTCCACAAGGTTCAGTACCTGCCCAGTACGACACTCTCCTAAAAATCGGGCCTTTGTCTGCCAAGCTCTGCTTAAAGGGCTGTGAGAAAAATGGATGTCTCTATACAGCAGCTGAGGGGTCCAGACCGGTATATCTAGGGTCCCCTCACTCTGGGACCTGCTGCACCTTCCTTCCATCTGCAGCTGAATGTTCCAGAGGCCTCTCCACCTTTCCAGCCCTGGCTGCCTTCTCCTACAGCCATCGCCCCTGTCCGTGCCCTCCGCGCTTCTGCCTTCGGGATGGAGAAGACGTGCCACCGTAGATAATGGCGCACTTCTGGAATTGTGGGATTACTGCTCTGATGCTTCTGGGGGGGGGGCTGCAGACGCCAGGTGTCACATTGAAGACACTTAAACCACATCCATTGCCGTCTCCTCGCAAATGTGCAGTCGATCTTAGGGTTTTTATGAGGCTGCTGCTACCCCCCTGCACTGGCTTTCACATGCCTTTAGGGAATCAGAGAGACTGATGATACCTCTGCTACCCACCTGCTCTGGCTGTCATGGGTCTTAGGGTCTCAATAAGTATGCTGCTTTTACCTACCACTGGCTTTCACAGGCCTTAGGGACTTTATAAGCCTTCTGCTACCCCCTCTCCAGGCTTTCAGATACCTTAGGGGCCCTATGAGGCTGCTGCTACCTCTGCACTGGCTTTTACAGGCCTTTAGGGAATCACAGAGATATGGATGCCTCTGCTACCCACCTCCACTGGTTGTCACAGGCTGTAGGGGCTCAATAAGACTGGTGCTGCTGTTACCCACCTTCCACTGGCTTTCACAGACCTTGAGAACTCTATAGGGTCAATTGATGACTGGCATGCAAAAACACTCAGGCAGAGTACAAACAATTTTGCATGCACCTAGGCTCATGATTCATGGCTGTGTGCACACCTCGGGACATGTGCAAAGCGCAGCAAATGGCAAGCGCAGAGGAGAAGCGCAAATGTGTGTTTTCTAGCACCAAATTGTGCCTTCTGCAGGAAAAATCTGCTGTTTTGAAGGGCAAATTGCCCTGCCCCTGACTACTCCCGGTGCTCCTCCATGTTCCCCCCTTTCCATTTCTGTCTCTCCATAGTGATGGGGAGGCTAATTTAAGACTAGCGCCACGTATTGCCATGTGAGCGTCTATGTAGCGACGCTTAGATCGTCTGCAAGTGGTCGCTGCCAGTGGGTGCCTGGGTGCTATAACCTAGCATAGTGGCTGGACAAGTGATGCTGTACTATCCTGTCCAGCATTGATGAATTTGATGTCTGGAGCACGCTGTAGAAGTGCTCTCCCTGATTCACTGCAGAGCTTATCAAGACCTATAGGTGGTGTCCGAGGTCAAAGCGCACAAGACAACGCTACATCTAACAACAGGACAACGCTGCAGCAAATTATAGGTAGCGCCAGTTAAGTGTGTACGGCACTCGGCAATGAAGCACATATTTAAGAAAAGACTATATACAAAACAATAAGAAAAAACATATAAACATCAGCACCAGAGCGAAAACATATGGAATTACATTGTTTTAACACTGTGACAATGACACTGCAATGGCAGACCTGCACATACAATTCTGCATAAAAAAAGTGTTTGGTTGCCAGGCAGGAAAGGCCACACAATGGTTTGAACCAAAAATTTAGAACATTAATTTAGGAAAATGTTATTTATACACAACCAGATAAAACACCATTGAAATGTATGGGAGAACACTACTGAGCGACAGGTACTACATGGCACACAGCGCCGGCCGTTACACTGAAAAATTGGGATGCCCCACTGTGTGAAACTCCCCAGGACACCCGCTGCACTTACCTGATTGCCAGTCCAACGGGCCGTGGCCGCATCTTGCGCTTCTCTCTAGCAGAGCCGCTGCGGTAAGACGTCTCATTGACACGCATACCACAGCGGCTCTGAGCGCGCTGATTGGACGAGTGGCCACGCATGCGCCGTAGGAGTGGGGTGAGGTGAGTTGATCTGGGAGTTCTTGGGGGAAGTGGACCAAAATCCAGGATAGTCAAAATCCTGGGTGTTGGTCCACTTAAATCTCTCTAGTCTCTGTGTTTTCTGTGAAGCTCTATTCGCCATTTTGGGGGGTGTATTCTCTGGAGAGCCTGTGCTCTCCATCTTTTTGGGGGTGTTTTTAAGGGTATATTCTCATTCCAGTTAACCCTTAATGTTTTTGGGCCCATTGTTTTTTCCCAGATGTTATCGTTAACCCTCCATCCCCTGTTTGGTTTGCATATTAATGCTTAATAATTTAAATATATTTTATTAATTGTTTGTGTTTTTGCTAAACTTTGGGGCCCAATATCCACATTTTTGTTGTTTTGAACTTAAAAGTTGTTATCTTTATCAAGTTTTTTTTACAACAAAAACAAAAAAAGGTTCAATCCCTAAAAAGAAAAGGCTGACACTTTCATTGTTCAAAAATATTCCAGAAGCTGTCAGCATGTGTTTTCAGAATGAAATAAGGCTGTTACTCATTGGAATTGGAAGGTTCCTCCATCTATTTGTTGGAGGAATTTCACTCTTCAAATTGCCACATTTGGGCAAGCTTTTCTGCCCTCTAAACATAACATAAACCAGGTGGCCGGAGATGGTTTGGTGCACCAAAATGGCGGCAATGGAAAATTTCAGGCACAAATTGGCACATTGGCGAACGCTAGTGCGCAAATTGGCACAAAAACAAATGCACATCCCATTTTCACAACCATGAATCATGCAGAAGGCCGATGGCACTCCAAATAGCCATGAATTCACATGCCTTAGGAACTCAATGAGACTCAGTGGGGTCCATTTAAAGACAGGTGAAACTCACTCCTAATTTAGGAGAGACACCTGCCATTCACTTTCATTGTCTACCTTGGGGCTGATTCAACAACCTGGTGTAAATTTTCACCTGGTGTTGAATCAGCCCCAAAGCAGACAACAATAAAAGGAGTATGTTTTCTCAGCCGGCTCTGAATTGACCCATACGGGGCTTCTGCTGCTGGCCTTATGGACTCTATGAGGTTGCTACTGCTGTTGACACCCTGAGTTGGCTTTAACAGGCCCTTGGGACTCTATGTGGCTGCAGCCACATTCCTTTTTTTTAGGAATGAAAGCTTCCATTCACTTCCATTGTCTACTTTGGGCTGATTAAACACCTGGTGTTGAATCAGCCCCAAAATAGACAATGAAAGCGAATGGCAGTTTTCTCTCCTAGCTCCGCTTTTACAGGCCTTTAGGGACTCTATGAGGCTGCTGTTACCCTCCTCCACCCCACTAGTTTTTACATGCCTTTAGGGGAGGTATGAGACTGCTGCTGGTATTGCTGCTGCTCCTAACACCCTCCACTGGATTTCACGGGCCTTAGGGACTTTATTAGGCTGCTGCTGCTGTTGACATCCTCCAATGGCTTTTACAGGTCTTAGGGACTTTATGAGGTTAATGCTTCTTTGGCTGCTTTTACCACACTCCACTATCTTTCACAGTTCTTTAGGGACTCTGTGAGGCTGCTGCTTCCTGCCACTGACTTTCACAGGTCTTTAGGGGCTTTATGAGACTGCTGCTTGTAATGCTGCTGCTCCTAACTTCCTCCATTGGCTCCACGAGACTGTCTGTGCTGTGTTCCCCCCCCCCCCCCCCCGCCGACCCAGACAAGAATGACAGGTAGGCAAAGGGGTATCCCCTAAAACAGGGACAGTGGGTAAGGGGGTTGGCAAAGGACATGGGCTGGTGATTCAGTTAACTGATGACTCCTAAGGGGTTGGGGTGCCCTGGGCTGAGTGGTCCCCCACTTGGTTCCGGCAGTGAGCTTAGTGGTGGCAGGATTAGATGGGCAATAGTGAGTCCAGTGCCGGTCAAGTCTTTAATTGTTGCTATGGCTCTGAATGTCTTGGATGTATGTTTGTTTTATTGAATAAATGAAGAGTTTGATAACTGGAAGAAGCAGCGATCCCCGCAGTGCGAAATGGCAATGGTTTAACTTAAAGACGGTTGAGGATCTCCAGCAGCCCAAACTTTCCTGAGCTGGGATGTGGTGGTGAGTGTTCTGTATAGTACAGTTAATTTACTTCTGGCAAGAAGAGCTTTTTGATAATATAGATGGGGCTTTGGCGATTTGTTGTTAGCCCATCGTGCACCCACCAGTCCACCATACACAATCAACTTAAGACCATTCGAGGGACAGCCAATTCTCAATGGGTAATCATACCATAAGAGAATCCTGTGTGATTTTTCTGGATGCCTGTCATCTCTATCATAGTGAGTATGTACCATATGAATTGGATATTTAGAATATGGAGGATTTGGCTACTTAATTTACTTTTCAGAGACCCAAAAGGACATTCTGAATCCCCCCTTCCCCATAGACTTTAATGGGATACGGTTTCGGGTGATGCAGCACCATAATACTGCAATCTATTCGGCAGAACTGCACTAGAACAGAATAGAGGCAGATTCAGCTTATCCCTAGTGTTGATATGTAAATCTAACAACACTGCTTAATTTTTTATATTTTTAAAACAGTGCCATAAAAGTCATATTTGCTTTCCTTTGACTTACAATTATTAAAGTTCTAATAAGGATTGTGCAGTGACAATAACCATCATATGCTATCAGATAGAAATTATAACTATATTGCAGCACACAGTGACATCCAACTCATAAAAATGAATGACATTCGGTATCAGAACATCTCAAAGGCTGTTCGGCATGTTAATAGCCTACTTCATCTTTCTTAGGCATAATGAGGAAGACAGTGTACCAGACCATTCAATGTAACGATGATGATTAAGAAAATTTGAACTGAAGCAAGAAGGCTACATTTAACAGAGCTTTAGACAATATCTAGATGAAAAGTTTCAATTAAACACTGTTAGCAGGGCTTTTATCACAAGAGCAATGCTTGGTTACCAAAGACCAGATGTTATTATGAAACATAATTTTACTGCAGCACACTTATCTTTGAAAACTGTAATTTTCAGAGAAGCTGTAGATGTCCTCTTATATCCTCTACTAATAAATCCTTTGTAACATCAATAGCGTTAGATAGAGGGAACTGGAACACAATGTAATGAGCCATTTTTGTGATAACAGATGAGACTTAAAAGTAGCATAATGTTGTATTAGACAATAGGAAATACTCAGCATGGTACATGCATACAAGTGCTGGGTGTTGCTAACAGAACTTCTTTATAATTCACAAAAGTGAGGCATTTATGTGCAATAAACAATCAATACACACTTTGTTTATGATTAAAGTCCATCACAGTGAAACTCAGTGTGAGTTTAAAAGTGGCAATTGACCCAATAAAATGGCAAAAACATTGTTTTGTCAAAGGGTTACTTGAAAAGGTGTTTATAAAAGCTGAATATAGAATACATTACTTTTTATGGTCAGTTAGAGCAGGTAGGCAGCCTCGTACTAGTGAAATCTCTAGTCTATATTGGAAAGTCCGGTGTTTGGTTGGTTTTTCGCCAGTGACACATTTAACACAAAACCTACAATCAAGTAAATATAGTAAAAAAAACCTCATTCCCTGCGCTAAGCCTGATTTGAGCAATAATGCTAAAACATATCTCCCAGTCATCACAATTGTTCTTCTTTCCTGGCAGGGGGCAGCAGCTCCACATGGCAGCTTTTACTGGACTTTGAGTGACAGGTCAGTAACCCAATACCAGCAGCATCCATGGCCATGCTACTCCAGGGAATGGGTGACTGACCTGTCACTCATAGTCTAGGCTCAAATCTTCTGTGGTAGTGTCTTGGGCCCCCTGGATCATTGAAGGATTGCAGTGATCCAGTAATTTTTGCCCTGGTTGGCCCTAGCACATATTGAGGAGAAAAGTAAATAGATCCGAACAATAAAGGTCACCCAAACCCTCTCTGCAATTGTGTGCCTGGGAGGGTCCCTTTTGCAGGGACCCTAAACAAACCTAAATGACCCCTTCCTGCCACGATGAGCCCTGCATTAGGTGATTATATATTCTTTCTGTGGTAGTAGCAAAACCATGCTCTCATATTTGGATGCCCAAAGGGTATATTTGTGGAAATTGTCCAGCAAAATATAAATGTGTTGCTATTCCCACTAGATGGGGTATCAGACCACAAATGACAGAATTATAGCTCAAAGCTGACCTTTACGATGAGCCATGTGGCATGAGATTCATTTGAAGAACAATAAGGTACTGATGAGATTGTTTTGGAGGGAAAATGACAGGCAACATTGTATGAGCAGAGGTTTCAGTGGGGAAGTCAGAGGGGCATACAGGGAGATCATTCATCACCATGCTAAGTGTCAGACTAGTGTAGCCTCCTGCGTAAGACATCTAGTGGAGCTACTACAGAGACGAGGACTGTGTGCAGTTGGAAGCAAGTAGGAGGACGTGGCTCTACAGCCACAATGCATTGCAGAGAGAGAGCATGAGAAGACTGTGGCGCAGGAAGTCCATGTGGAGAGCAGAGGACCCTGGTGGGAAGGGGGGCCTGGCATTGAATATGACAGAGGAGGTACAACCTTAAGAGTAGAGAGGATCCAAATGGAAAGACAAGCCGTAAAGAGGAAGCCAGTATGTCTGAGACTCCAGTAGGTTGTGGCTGTCCCTGTCTGAGGCCCCTGTCCTGTAGTGACTGTTGTGTGTGTGGGAGAATACATTATGCTGGCGGAACAGTCCTGGCTCAGATGCTATAGAGTAGAGCTTCCCCATGTGTTTTACTCAACGGCCCCTTTGTCTGGGATACCTCATAAATGGTCTCCACTACGAGGTGGTGCTTAGCTCAAAGTGGGATGGTGCCCATCTCAATCCCGCTCTAGAAAAAGGCCTACATTTAATTGGGAAATACAATGATGCCTAACCCCTATGCTGAAACCTTCTGATGAGAAAGTGTACCTGTGTTCTATGTTGATGGACACTAACCCTTTCACTGAAACTTTCTTATAAAGCCAAGTCTGCTTGTTTTTGTTTATTAAAAATCTATGCAAGTGTATTGGCCTGTGAACTATGTTTTTGACCATCACATGGATTAAAGCATTAAACTTTCTTTTCATGACCCTGCAATAATAAGACAAGCTGATGTTCTCACTCATCTTCTTTGCTGTTGCGTGCCTGTCTGCTGTGATATCATCTTGTCAGCTCTGCATACTGCTCTCTCAAGTGACCCTGTCACTACTGTACATCATGAAAGATTGTAAAATGCACATAAATCTTAAAGTGGCCACAATAGGGCCACTAACTGTTGTGGCCCCTTTAAGACTTGAGTATCCTAATTGCCCTGCTCACGCGGCACCTCCCAGGTTAGTTATAAATTGGTCTGAGTGGCTGCCATCCCTCCTTTTTCCAGATTGGAAAATGTACTAATGGTGGCAACATTTTTTTTTACAGCAGAACCATTATACACAGTTTATTTTAACTGATGTGGTAGGACATTTCAGTCTGCATATGACTTTGCAGTTAGACAATGATTATAATGCTGGGAATTGATATACATAGATTTTATGTTTACCTATCAAGTTTTCGATAACTGCCTTGTGCATTCCAGCTTCAGTCCTTTTGTTTCTTCCAGTAAACCCAGTCCCGCGTTCTCTGGATTTCTTGTTAATATTACACTGTGGGCATCCCAAATCAGGATGTTTCCTAGGGAGCATGTTGGCTGGGCCTACAATTTTTTCAGATTTTTGGTTTGCTTTAGATAGATCTGTTCGCAGCAATCATTGTGTAACATTTGAGCCAGGCTCTGATGAAGAAGTGTAGAAGAAATACATACATCATTACAAAATGTTTAGCAAGACAATAATGCATATTCCGTTAGTATTTTGAAAGATGACAGCATTTATTTTGAAGATTCATTTACAACAAATTTTATGGGCAATTTTTCAATAATACAATTACAATTCTGCATCCCTCAAACCAACACTATAAGAAGCAACTGCAAATGGTAATCTGCTAGTTACTGCTGCTTCTTTGCTGAAGGGAATATTTCTGGTGAGTAGCTACATGATAAATGATGATGGGAGGTTTGTGGGGCATTTAGCTCTCTGAAGTTATAAATTACAACCAAGACCTCCTTTGACTTTAATACTCTGAAAACGATCTACATTTCCCGACCAAAAACACACAGCTGATGTTTTCTGCTGTAGAAAAAACATCAAAAATAATTATCCATTAAATTATTATAAACCAATGACTAAATAAATTACTAAACACAACAACTGAAACATAGAAAAAAAGGGATTACTATTAATATGCAGGGTTTTATTTTTATCACAGCCTCCAATTTGCTAGAATTTCTTTAACTATTTTCTTTTTCTGCTTTTAAATATTTTTTTAGTATTATTATTCTGTTTTCATTCTGTCTTTACCTGTATCATTTTTTAATATCTGGGTGAAGATAAACTCGCTCCAATGAAAATGGCTTTAATGAAAAAAACTCTCCTTTCTGTTAAAACAATGATGTTAGTATAACTTCGAAAGGGGTGGATGTAAATTTGATAGCAGAGCAAATGCTTGTTTATAAATAGCTTCATTGTTTACCCTTAACGGACAAGCCCCTGTTTACCCGGACACTGGAAAAGATACGGTTGTCCCCAAAGGTTTAGGCGCAAGCAACATCCCCTTGTCACGCTCTGGGTACTTCAAAGATCCGCTCGGGTAACTCCAGCCCTCCAGGTAAGCCCTCAACCCCCAATCTCCGCAGCCAGCTTCACCTGTAGGAGCCCCCGCTTGCCGGGACGCAGAATACGCCTGCCCGGGATCGGTTGCCCCCAGGACTTCAATGGCTCAAAGGATGTAGGCTTACTGTTCGGAGGTCTGGAGAACCTGTGGCTGGGAGCGGTATTGAATGAGCCCAATAGCTGGAGCATAAAACGGAAGTCCAAACAGGCTAGGGGTTGGCCACGGGAGTTCTGAGAAGGCAGCGGTACAATAAGAGTAGACAAATCGTGGTCAAGGATCAGAGCTGAGGTCGGCAACAGAAGTTCAGATCGAGGATGGTCAAGTACAGGCGGTGGTCGGCAACAGGAGTTCTGATCAAGAATGGTCAAATACAGGCAGTGGTCGGCAACAGGAGTTCTGATCAAGAATGGTCAAATACAGGCGGTGGTCGGCAACAGGAGTTCAGATCAATCAAGAGACAAGCTAGGTAGACTAGGCCCTAGGCGCTATAACAGGCGCTGAGTAACTGACGGGGTAAACCTTTTATAGGAACAGGTAGACTGGGGATGGGGGGTGAAATTAGGTGTGTGATTGGTGCAACATGAAATCCCTAAGCTGATAGGATCGGGGCGTTAGCCCCACAAGTCTCTAGGGCTCATTGACCCTGCCTGAAGGATAACCACCCCCCACCCACCTGGGCTCATTGGCCCTTTAATTAATCTTCCTCCGGCCGGCACGCTGACAGCAGCGCCGCCGGAGGGAATACAAAGGACGTGCTCGCGCACGCCGGCAGAGGAGACGGAGGGGAGCGCGCTCGCAGCCGCTCGGCGCGGCCGGACCAGCGGGGGGGAGGCCCACTGGAACGGGGCGCAGGTAAGTGAATCGTGACACCCCTAAGCTCTGTGACTAAAAGTTGGTGAGCACTCACCGGGTAGGTTGAGGGGAAATCCAGGATTGCCAGGGTCATAGAAGAGAAGACAGGCCACCCGAATGGCAAGTTACAGGGAGGTATATAGTACATGGTTGAATAACCAAGTCAGGGGTTATACACGCAAATTCACCAGATGAGGCAGGGAAAAGTCGTAGCACAATGGGCTAAGTCAGCTTTATAAGGGTACTGACCAGTAGACTGGGGGCAACAGGAAGCAGACTATTGACTGGGATGGGGCAAAATGCATTGGCCACTTGCAGCACACAGCCGCCAGAGAGCATAAAGAGAGCGTGCAGGCTTACATGGCAGTAGGAGAGAGAAGGAGTGAGGGACGGTTGGCATCTGAAGCTGGCACCTAATGATGACACAACAGTCGATAAGCCCAGGATGCGAACGAGAGAAGCCAATGGAAAAAGGAGAAGGTAAGGAGACTCTTCTTAAACACTTTATACCTCTAGTTATAGGTGGGGAAAAAGGTTGAAGCCACACAATACAACGAAACCAACCCATTTATAATTGACCTGGGTGGTGTATGTGTGCAGGTCAATAGCCACAGACAACACACAAAAAGAATCATCAGCACTAGAAAACAGTCTGTTGGAGGCGCATGCGTGGTGCACTGCTCAATGGCCTTCTTGTATTTTTTTTCCCAGCATGGCCCCTTTCCTTCCCTATGGGGGAGAGGGGGAAGTCTAGATAAATAGCTTTAATAAGTTGAAATATATTGAATTTACAGTGGGAGGAGGGAAGGTTTAATCTGTTAGTTTTAAAATTGCTTTACACCCTATTGCTTATATTCAATTATATATATATATATATATATATATATATATATATATATATATATATACCTAAAAGCAACTTAACTGATGTATTGGGCCCTTTCAGAATCTCTTCTATTTTAGCCTCTGGGCTCCTTTTGCACCTTTGCAATTTGCTTACATTGCAGTTGCATTTTGCTTGCATTTGCGTAGCCCCTCTATGGACTTTTATGGAGCTGCAGTTGCGTAGTAGGAAGCAGGGCTTTTCCAAGTTTCTAAGGGATTCGTTACCTTGACGATGATAACTATGTATGGTCTGTTCTTTATATGATGTTTGTTTTTGTTAGTCATCTATTTTTGTCCCAGAATTATCAGTCAGATATTGGATGACAGAGATGGTTCTGTTTGTGTCTTCTCTTTATTTGTTTTGTTTCTTATTTTGTCTTTGTGGTATCAGTAAGGTTGATGCAGAGCCTTCTAAATTCCTTCTCGTTTGTGTCTCTCAATGTGAACTTTACACTTGGCTCTACATGTGTTCGCATGATTCACTGATTTTTGTTCATACCTTAGAGGCCGATTCATTAACAGCGGCAGGTAGCGACAGTTGAGCGACTGTAGCAGTATTTTCACAGCGCCCACTAGTAGTCGCTGTGCTTGGTCATTGTTCGGTTGTTGGTTGTTGTTCCGTTGTTGATAGCGAGTCGGTGTGCAGTAATGTTGAATACGGGGTGACGAGTCGCTATTTGACAGGTTCCGCGATGTATGGGTGCGCATGATAGCGACTGGTCAGAGCGACTGGCTCCCACCATATTCATCAAAAAATCACACTCCAAAAATTCTTGCGCTGTAAAATGCATGTTTAAACCCCAGAGCGCTGGCGGCGATGTGTTAAAAGTAGTTTTTTAACCCCCAAACCACCATATTTTTGGAAACCAAAAAAAAAAAAAAAATGTTAAAGAATTTAGTAATATGAATACAATATCAGACCTGTAATATCAATTCTGCACACATTTTTTTTTTTATTTTCCTTAAAAAAATTATCTAACATGGCAGAAGTGGTCACAGAATTTTTCACATTGAAAAAAAAAAAAACATTAATAACAATTAATTATGAATATTTAAAGATTGTTCCATTGAAATGCATTGGAGAGCTCCAGGTAGCGAGAGGTCATACCTGTCGCTGTTCAAGGTCGGACGCTAGCGCTGTGGGCTGAGGCTGGAATAATGATGAATGAGTGGCTATCTGGCGCTATCTCAGTCGCTAAGCAGGATCGGCTTGATAAATGTGTGATTGTGGTGGGGAGCCGGCGTTCTCGTGGCGGTGCCCGTCATTACCGGTCGCTCACCCGTCGCTACCTGTCGCTATTCCTTCATAAATAAGGGCCTTAGGGCCTTATTTATCAAGTGATAGTGCCAGGTAGTGTCTCACTAGCGCCAGGTATCGCCAGCTATCGGCGGCTACCGACTCCAGAACGCCAGGCTGCGAACACAATCACGCATTTATCACGCTAAATGAGGCTAGCGCCGGCGAAGGCATCGGCTAGCGCGGGATTCATCATGTAGCGGACTGCAACGAACAGCGCCGCTGCTAATCCCAGCCCAGCGCCAGGTCAGACCTTTCGCTACCTGGCGCTCTCCCATACATTTCAATGGCAGACACTGCAATGTTTTATTTAAGTGGTTTTTGTGTTCTTGTCTTTTGCCAAAAATTAAACACATGTTGTTTAGGATATGTTTGATGAATCTGTCTTGTTTTTATTGATTTTTTGGTGAAAGATGTAATTTTAGACTGGAATGTTGTGAGTGAAATATAAAATGCATCTCCTCCCACAAAACACATTAGCCTCAAATTAGCTTGCTTTCAGAACACCCATGGCTTGTAAAGCTACTTTTTAGTCAGTCATGGTTGGCGCTCACGTTCGCTCATTGAAATTGTCAGCGCCCACTTAGCTTGCACGTAGCGGATATTAGCTTCCTCCTGGTGCGCGGAGCGTTTTTTTTGGGTGTCGCTTTCGTCATATCCACTTCCGGTTCCTCCTTTGCGTTTCCACCATGATGCCCAGGCGACGTATCCTGCGCCTCCCCAGCTCCTCCTCTGACTCTGGCCCCCCAACCCCTCCCACCTACCTCACCTCCCCCACCTAACCCCCCTCCACCCCCTCCCCCCCCCCCTGGGCCACCAAAAAAAAAAAAAAAGGAAGAGGGTGGATAGCCGCGTAAACGGCCAGGTGGTGAAAGTGAGTATGTTTAGCTTTAATTATATGTTTAATCTGTTCTCAATATAAATGTTTAGGCCATTGGTCTGATGTCATTTATTGATTACCTTTTTTTTTTTTCATTTCTCATAGGATTTCTGCATCCACCAATATGATTATGCCCGTGGGGGCAAGAAGCGCATAGCCCTGGAGGTGAAGGCCACAGTATCCCGGCGCTGCAACACCAGGCTCAGTGTGAGATCTATAATGCAAAAGTGGTCCGACTTTAAGCGCCGGGACCCTGAAGGCGTGTACCGCCTATATGATGCGTACGCTTCAGGTAAGTGGAAGTTTATGCTATGTTTATACTTTTTGGGAAATAATATTCTAAGCTGTGTCCATTTTGGGTATTAATTGTAATTTTTTTGATTCACCCCCTCAACACAGATAAGCGTCCTCCCCTGGGGAAACGTGGGAAGGGATTCCTCCCCCGAACGAGACAGGCGGACTCGGAGGAGTCATCGGGGGAGGGTCCCTCTCGAGTGTCCTATTTAGAGGACCCAGGGGAGGAAGGGGATGACGCCCCAGAGGAGTGTGCTGCTGGGGGGCTGTCAGGATCGAGCCTCAGCTCCTCACACTCTGAATCTGAGGAGTCTCACCAGCCAAGGGGCCACTCTCAAGTGGGGAGTCCAAGTGGGGTGGAAGTAGTGGACTCTCCCACACTCCCTGAAGGAGCAGGGAGTGAGAGGGAGGAGGGTGGCCCTTTGGGTGGGGGATCTTCGGATCAGAGTGTGAGGAGCCGAGGCTCCACGCCTCCTCCTCAGAGCCCTCCCTGGGCTTCAAGTGGCAGCTCATCCCCTGGTGAGTGCAGATTTAGTCAGTGTTAGTCTGTGACAGGTTACATATGCCCATTTGTACTTAACCCTTGCCATTCCTCTCTAATTTGCAGCGCATCATATAGGCGGCACCTCCAGGAGCTTTGTGCTAGGCCTTCTCCACGGGCATAGTCATGGTAAGTGGTTGTTGTTATCCCTCACATTCCATATGTTATGACATTCCTTAAAGTGGACCCACACCCATTGTTGATTGGGCTGGGAATCTATAAGCTTCCCTGCCCAATCACCTCCCCCACCGCGGCCCCCCCCCCCCCCCCAAAGCCCACAAACTCCTTACCTCATTGGGGGTGGCAGAAGCCACCGCCGCCGCCTCCTGCGTGCCCCTCTAGATGTGTGTGCGCCTGCGCTGTCCGTTTGTGAATGGCCTGTGCGGGCGCAAGCCCTGGAGGAGTGACGCGCGGAAGGCGGCGGCGGACGGGCTCTCTCTCCGATTGGTGTGCCCTGCCAAAGTGGACCAAAACCCAGGATAGTATAAATCCTGGGTGTTGACCACTTTAAACATACACATGTTTCATGGTCCATAGTACAAGCTGCTTTTATAATTTACATTAACATCACAAACCCCACTACAGTGCAATCCAACTGCCAACCACCCCTATGTTTCAGCCCACACCATGATGGCGGCTAGCAAATGTGTTATTTTTGTAAGTTGTTCCGGCTAACACATGTTGCACACTCTACAAGTAAGATTCTACACTCAACTGCAAATTAGGCCTTAGCATTGCACTGTAAAGGTTATTGGCACATTATCTTTATGTGTCCATGTTGCAACCATAAATAATTTACATGAACTCATGGACCAGGAAATATGCTAATGTCTGACAACATGTGTGTAACCATGCAAGCATTTCTTTTGGCAGACTCCATAACCAGATGGCTCTCAAATAGTCATGTGTCATTGGCCAACTAATTTTGGTTTTCTCTTTTGCTTTCTCCTGACAGATGTGGCCACGCAGATGGAGCCGGTGTACATCACCACCACACCTCCCGGGACGGCCAGCAGCATGGGCCCCGGCCACAGCTGCGATGGTGAGTACATCCCACTTCATATGCCTAAAGACTTGGGACCCCTATGTCTTATTGTAAATTCTTTAGACATTTACAATGTACCTATGTGTTTTCTAAACACACATCTAGGTTACATGTGTTTGTTCAACAATCCTAAATGCATGTCTGCATGCTTGATTGTTGGCTCCCATTCTTGTTTTGGCCACATAGTGTAAAATTGTGGCTTATTGCCAAAAAATGGGCCTGCTAAGGTGGTGACCTCTAATATGCTTGGCCCAACCAGTTTAATCGTTAGGACTTAGGCCCTGATGTTTGGCTGTAACTAAACAAATAAATGCCCACACTGGGACTTAGACCTTAATTTATTCCCAAGAGTTCAGAGTAAATGTATGCTTGGGATGTTGTAGCCACATTTAAGGCAGCCTCTAGTACTCATATAATGGTAACCCCTAAGGGCTCAGTGGCCAACAATGTGAATGTGAGCATCAGCTAATTTTAGCCAATTACATTACATTGCTACATCTGTGTATGTTGAGGTCACATTCTATCTTTTGAATATGTTTTTTTTCTACTCTCTACAGCTTGTGCAAACCAGCATCGCAGACTGTGGCATTGGATCCGGCGTCTTTGCCGTATGCTGCTGGCCTTGATGAGGCGTCGTTAGGGTGGGGGGGTATGCTTTGAGCCGCTGTGCGGCCGAATGTTGGGCCTGTTGCCCACCTTGCGGAATTAAAATTATTTTGTATTTTGGTCATTACAGTGTGTTGTGCCTTGTCAAGCATAGTTTAAGTGTCTAGCAACCCATTAGTTTGGAAATGTTGGTGTACCTTTGTAGCCATTTAATGTGTAAACCATAGTAAGATATGGTCACCAATGTGTATCATACATTTCTGGCTACATGTACATATCTAGATCTAGAGACTCATCCCTGACTGTGTTCTTAGCTATGTCTTTGAAAAAACACAATTTAGAGGTGGGGTACTCAAATGTATTATAAACAAAAGATACACAACAAAAATAAATTCAATATTCTTGGCTTGGGGGCCTGGGAGGTTGCGAGTCATTGCTAGGGGTGGTGTTGGGGGCCAACAGTGCAGTAAAAAAAATAGACTGCTGTTCTATCAGCTGATGCATCAATAACAAACTTTGGTCCTGGCGCTGTAAAGATTGCTCCATGGCATGTGCCATTCGTTCTAGTGCCCTGTTTGTTTCCGCTTGTTGCCCATGTTGAACATCATGGAGCTGGCGCTGCAGGTCCTCAATTTGTTGCCGAGACATCAGCACCTGATTTTCCAACGTCGCAATGCGCTCATTAGTTCCATCACGCGGCTGTTGGCGACTGCAGTCCTCCAGCATCCGGACCCCTAGCTCATAAAAATCCGCACTGGTCGGTGCCACACCTCCTCTTGTTCTGTGTTCAGGCTAAAAAACCAAAAGAAAAGATTGTAGTGAAGCTGAAACAATGCAGGTATGCCCCTCCAAATCATTTCCCCAAAGTGTAACAATCCAACTTACCCTTGATTGAGCCTCTGTAGCTTGGCCACATGGCACTTGGGAAGAGGTCCCAGCTTGGGGTTCAGGTCCGGCCTCCTGCCAAAACAACAAAGAAATAACATGTGACATGTTGGTTCCTGGACTACCCACCAACATGTCAATGTGGTTATTGTTCATCAAAATCAGCCATGTTACCTCCGTGTCGTCCGCCCGAAGAAGGTCCGGGGTCTGGCTGCCAGAGAGGGGCAAGTTGGCATATGCTAAACAGGAAAGTCATGTTAGTAGGTCAGTGGACCAAACTCAAATGTAAGATGGATAGACTATCGAGGCCATACCTCCACAAAGTGGCAGATTACACACTAGCCAAAAGGGATCTTGTAAACTCAGATTGCTAACATGTATGTAAGAGGAAGATGAGCCAATAATTGGGCCAAAAAATAACAGACACATTGCTCAAATTACACATACCCGCCATCTCCCAGATGTCTGGAGTTGGGCCCTCACTCGAGCTTTGCCCTTGAAAATACATGTTTAAACACAAGTTGGCCTACTAAATTACAAAAAAAGGTTTGCAAAAATCCTTACTAGATAATCAAGCAAAACCAACTTACCCTCATCTCTGGCAACGTGAAGGGCCCTTTCCGGACAGCCACTTCCGATATTCCGGCCAACTAAAATACACAATTAATGTCTCTAAATATTCCCAACACTACTCGGGTGAATAAAGAACCACAAATTAATGTAATGCACAGCCAAACAATCAGTTTCTAGCATATAAGGGTGCAGGCCCCAAAACACCCAGATACAAAGTATCACTTAGTACATATTCCACACTGGTGAGTCTGCCAGCACAGACCCAAGCGGGTGTTTCACAAATGAGGCCGCACAAACCAAACAATTTAAAATGGTTAATCTATTTAATGTTATAAAGTACCAAAACTCCACATACATACATATAAAGACAAGACTCTGTTAAAAAACATAAAGAAACAATGCCCTCCGGTGGCAAATCCTGTAATTGACTCTAAATAATTGGTGCTAAGGAACCTCCCGGTGGCACTTGAGACTCAATCTTATTATGGTGATATTACTTGTTAATATTTAATTATGCCTGCTTTAATATCTCTTTATATTGATACAAATAGTTGTCTGGGAACCCAATAGGTTCGTTGATATTGGTTTAGCCTTGCACTAGTCACTTTATACACTAGAGAGCATATTGCTCTGTTCATTATTATTTTGCTGCTATTTTTCAGTATGTTTTGCACATAGTTTGCTAGCACATTGCACTTTATGAATAGGGCACTTATATGTGTGGAGATTTGTCTTGTTTTATGTTTTTTATAACAATATCAACTGTTTATATGGCTGTATATATATATTAACTATATTTATTATTTAGTATTTACTTGGTTCCAGGCAGCTCTATGAATCTTTAACAGGCAGGCACCTCTTTACACAATTATTTAGAGTCAATTACAGGATTTGCCATCGGAGGGCATTGTTTCTTTATGTTTTTTAACAGAGTCTTGTCTTTATATGTATGTATGTGGAGTTTTGGTACTTTATAACATTAAATAGATTAACCATTTTAAATTGTTTGGTTTGTGCGGCCTCATTTGTGAAACACCCGCTTGGGTCTGTGCTGGCAGACTCACCAGTGTGGAATAACTACTCGGGTGAATGTTTGTCTTTAAATAGACCCAAAAAATGCATTGCAATCACTCTAAAAACTATAATAATGAGCCTGGGGATGGCAAATCCACTACAAATAGGCATCTTCAAGTTGGCCTAGCAAACATGTAGATTATTAGACTAACCAAATAGAACCAGTGTAACATAAACAGCATAAAGGATACATTGTTTTTGGCAATACACACCAACAGGGTCCTGTTGACCTGCAACATCGGAAGTGGTGTCCAAAGATGAAGCAGTCACTTGGCCTACAAAGAAAAAAGAGGAATGAAAGACATGCACTTGTGTTAAAGCGGCTAAAGCAAGGTTGACACATGCACTTACCGGCATCCAAAGAGTACCTTGGCTCCTGAGGAGATGCTGGTGCCAATGGCGGTGCAGCTAGGCAAAAGCAAAGAAAACATTTAGCCATTGGTAATGTGAGGCACAAAATGAACCATGCATTAAGGTGTGTGTGAGCAGCTCAATCACTAATATTCCCTAATCAAGGCCAGTGTGGCTTCCACATGTATATGCAGATATATGGTTACACATCTCTGGCTTCCAACATAGCTACACATGTTAGGGCCTTGTTAGTTGCAGAGAGGGTTAAAGTGGACGTGTAAATAGTCCGCAGGCCCATATTATTAATCCTCAACAGTGGTCAAATCTATTGTTTGAGGTGCTCCCACACCCATTTTGACCAAAAACAACCAGCCCCTAAATTAGCGATAAATACCTTCAATGGCAGACTGGGTTAGGCTTGAGGTTGGTTGAAGGGCAGGAGTTGGGGTGTCCTCCTCCCCCGACTCATGGACATCACCATGTGCACCTATGCAGAAAGCAACAGACAGAAAAGTAAAACATTTATGAGGTATAATGTACTACTTCACAGGTCCTACTGTTAGTTGGCCAGAAAGAGACAAAGCAAATCACATACATTAACATTACCAGCAAAAAATATGCAGAAAATATGTACCTTCAGTCCAACCTGTGGTGTCATCCCCAGCATCCACACCCTGCAGCCGAACGAGTGGAATTTTGGCCTTCAGCATCTCCTCATACGGCCTGTAGGTACTCTTTGGACCCTGGATGGTCCCACTCTCGACAACAAGATCATGATTCATCTTTTGCATAAGGGCCCTTCTCAAAGTGTAGAAGCGTTTCCTGCAGGATGGGCCACTACGTGGGTGTTGAGCACTGCTAGTAAGCTCAACACCAATGGCATCCCACAATTTGCTTTCTTGTTTGCCTATAGACTTGCTTTGGGAGCCAAATATCAGCTCCCATTTTGCAAGTGTAAGACGCACAAGAGTATTATTCTCCGCCAAATTAAATTCTGGCTTCCTCTTGGCAATTGGGCGCATAGCCTGGGGTGCTGCATCACCTTCAGGCTGGGCCCTTTTCCTTAAGGGAGGTCTGCGCACAGCACCCACCACACTCCTACTTGAGCCAGCTGTGGCCGGCAGATGCCCAGAATTTGGCTCCATCCTGTAGCTGCACACACACACCAATACACAACCAACAAGCACGCATCCAGACTACAGAATGGTATCACCCTCTTTTTGGTTTGGGCAGGTTTTATGTGCTCTAACAGCCAATCACAAACAGGTCCACTTAATTGATTCACACATACTGGCCAGGTGCTTGTAGCCACAGCTCCACTGCACTGAGTGAACCATGTGTGGTAGTCAATTAACTAATTACAGAGCTCATTAACCAAACAACACACAACCAAAGACAACAATGTACTCATGTATATTAAACACTTGTGACATGTGGCTATACAAACGGCTATTTAAATAAAGAGCAGCTTACCTTTCATTGGTCCACCACAGAATTTTCAGCCATGTCCGTTAATGTACGCAAGTTTAGGCTCACGTACGCTAGTAGCGCTACTAGCGTGCACGTGCGCACTCCGTTTCACGCACACCTGGGTCAGCTAATTGCAGACAGGAAATAGCAGAGCAACGCAAAAGGCGGCAAAGCGGACCTGTCCTTTTTGAAAGTGAAGTATAAATGGATGGATTTGCCAACCTTCTGGTATTGTTACACTGTGGCAAAGGCTGTGGTGTGGTGGTGTGGTGCTTTGGTCCCTTAGCTCATTTTAGTGTCTGGCTGGGTTTGGTCCTCACTCTCTGTGGCTTGTTGGGTGATTTATGACATCAGTGCTGTTTCTTTAGGAGATTGATTTTGTTGGCATATGCAAATATTGTGGAGCATACAGCAAGTGAGGCTTGATTTTGGGGCCTTTTGTGGGCTGTGCAGCAACTCCCCTCTTGGTTGTGCCTAACTTAGAAAGCTGACTTTCAGCAGTCTGGTGGTTCAGACCACTATACTTCTGGTTTTGTGGTGAGCTGCATTGTAGTGAGTGTGTGAGTAGTGTGCTTGCTTGTGTGTGTGGTGTGTTTGTGGTTTTGGTTTTTGTTTTGCTTCTTTTGTATATCTGTTGAGTGTGAAATGGATAAGAGGGTGATGTATGGGTTATGGGTGCAGGGATGTGTGGGAATGCTGGAAGAGCAGGAGGCCAGGGAGGATGGTGCTGTGAGGCTTAGGGCACCCCGATCCTTTGGCATCCGCCTTTCAGTGTGGGATTTAAGTGACGAGCAGATCAGGGGCCGCTTCCGTCTGAATCGTGCTGCACTACAGTCCCTATATGATCAGATTAAGCACAAAATCGAGCCATCCACCGAACGCACCAGATCCATTCCAGGCATAGTACGCCTATGTGCCACTCTAAATATTTTGGCACGAGGGACCTTCCAGGCAACCTCTGCCCTCCTCAGCGGGATCAGCCAGGCTACAATGAGCCGCATATTTTTCCAGGTAGTACTGGCTATTTGTGACCTGATCCCTATTTACATCAAGTTTCCTGAGGATGAGGATGAGGTTGCCCAAATAAAACATGCTTTCTATCGCATGGGAGGGATCCCGAATGTGCTAGGGTGCGTTGATGGTACACATATCCCTTTCCGCCCTCCCCGTGCACAGGAGCTGCATTATAGGAACCGAAAGCAGTTCCACTCCATGAATGTCATGGTGGTCTGTGACCATGACATGAAGCTGCGGGCCGTGAGATCTGGTTTCCCCGGCTCATGCCACGATTCTTACGTTCTGCAGCGGTCAGTCCTGTGCCGGAAGTTTGAGAACAACGAAATGCCAGCTAGCTGGCTACTGGGTAAATAACTAACCATGACAAAGTATTTTGCCTAAAATATGTGGCCTAGTAAGCTACATTTTTAAAAATGCTACAACACAAATGTACTAGTACTAATTGCTGTCTCTCTCATTGTGTTTTTTCCACAGCGGACAAGGGATACGGGCAGAGAACGTGGGTGATGACTCCAGAAACCCACAGACCTCTGCCCAAGAACGCTACAATGCAGCACATCGCAAAACCAGAAGCATTGTGGAACGAACCATTGGACTGCTGAAAGCGCGCTTTCTGTGTTTGGCACGCCCAGGAGGAGAGATGTTGTACAGTCCACAAAAGGTCTCCAAGATTATCCTCGCATGCTGTGTGCTCCACAATTTCTGCATATGCCACAGAATCCAACCCCCTGAAGAAACAGCACTGGTGCCCGAAATCCCTAACTTGCCCGCAGAAACGAGTGAGGACACCCAGACTGGCTTTGAGCTAAGGGAAAGCATGATCACTTAGTTTTTTGCGGTAAGCTAACTACCCTTCACTCTAATCCAAGTACTGCACTACCGGGGAAAAATTTGTTGCCTACAATCATAATTTGTCACAAACTACTATAAGGGGTGTGTAAGATGACCCAAAACACTATAAGGGGTGTGTAAGATGACCAAAACCAATAAAAGGGGGGGAAAGTTGACCCAAACCACTATAAGAGGGGTGTAAGATGACCAAAACCAATAAAGGGGGGGGGGAAATTGACCCAAACCACTATAAGGTGGGTGTAAGATGACCAAAACCAATAAAAGGGGGGGGGGGGGAAGTTGACCCAAACCACTATAAGGGGTGTGTAAGATAACCAAAACCAATAAAAGGGGGGGAAGTTGACCCAAACCACTATAAGGGGGGTGTAAGATGACCCAAACCACTATAAGGGGGGGGGGAATTTGACCCAAACCACTATAAGGGAGGGGGGAAGTTGACCCAAACCACTATAAGGGGGGGGAAGTTGACCCAAACCACTATAAGGGGGGTGTAAGATGACCCAAACCACTATAAGGGGGGGGGGGGAGTTGACCCAAACCACTATAAGGGGGGTGTAAGATGACCCAAACCAATAAAAGGGGGGGGGGAAGTTGACCCAAACCACTATAAAGGGGGTGTAAGATGACCAAAACCAATAAAAGGGGGGGGGGAGTTGACCCAAACCACTATAAGGGGTATGTAAGATGACCAAAACCAATAAAAGGGGGGGGGGAGTTGACCCAAACCACTATAAGGGGGGTGTAAGATGACCCAAACCACTATAAGGGGAGGGGGGGAGTTGACCCAAACCACTATAAGGGGGGGAGGGAAGTTGACCCAAACCACTATAGGGGGGGGGGAAGTTGACCCAAACCATTATAAGGGGGGTGTAAGATGACCCAAACCACTATAAGGGGGGGGGAGTTGACCCAAACCACTATAAGGGGGGGGGAAGTTGACCCAAACCACTATAAGGGGGGGGGGGGAAGTTGACCCAAACCACTATAAGGGGGGTGTAAGATGACCCAAACCACTATAAGGGGGGGGGGAGTTGACCCAAACCACTATAAGGGGGGTGTAAGATGACCCAAACCACTATAAGGGGGGGGGAAGTTGACCCAAACCACTATAAGGGGGGTGTAAGATGACCCAAACCACTATAAGGGGGGGGAGTTGACCCAAACCACTATAAGGGGGGTGTAAGATGACCCAAACCAATAAAAGGGGGGGGAGTTGACCCAAACCACTATAAGGGGGGTGTAAGATGACCCAAACCACTATAAGGGGGGGGGGGGAGTTGACCCAAACCACTATAAGGGGGGTGTAAGATGACCCAAACCAATAAAAGGGGGGGGGGGGAAGTTGACCCAAACCACTATAAGGGGGGTGTAAGATGACCCAAACCACTATAGGGGGGGGGGGGGAGTTGACCCAAACCACTATAAGGGGGGTGTAAGATGACCAAAACCACTATAAGGTGGGGGGGAAGTTGACCCAAACCACTATAAGGGGGGTGTAAGATGACCAAAACCACTATGGGGGGGGGGTTTACCAACATAACAATTAGGGTTGTTGTGCAAGTTGGCAAAAACTGTCCCAAACAAAAAACAAAAAATGTCAATAACTGCGAAAAAGCAAAATTAAATATAAATACTAACTCCCCTTTTTATTCTTTTTTAGGCACCAAGATAACAATCCAGTGGATTTATAATTTTTCACTTTCAACCAAAAAATTTAAAAAATAAATACAAATTCAACAAAGAAACATGTTGCAATGTGTTTACTTCTGAAGGTAATAACATTGATTTCAAGCCAACAGCAAAGCAACGCGCAGGCGCTGTGTTGAATAGCGTGTGTCCAAATGACAGCGCCTGCAAAGCTGATCTGAAACATAATATTCACCAATGTAGGCATTGTTCCCAACAACGCCAGGTAGCGACTGAGGAGGCCTGCTATAGCGAATCGCTGCCGCCAGCGGCGTACGCTAGCGGCGCTCATAGCGCCATACTTCAGTCGCTCATCTGTCGCTACCTGGCGCTATTACTGAATCGGCCTCCCCGTCTTCCTGTGATCTCTCTCCCTCACTCCCAGGTTGCTGCAGGTGAGCACGAAACTGGAGGAGCCGGAGGTCCTTGGCACTTCACTTGCACCACCATTACCTCCACCGGATTTGGGCAGCCGTGGCCGGACTCTTCGGCTCTGGGTCAGACGCACTCTAGTGTGGAATTTAGACACTAGAAACAAAGTGCATTGTGTTAAACACAGGCCTGCCTAATGTGACTGCAGTAGTGAATGTATTTGCAAGACTTGTCAGTGTTTTCTGAAAAACCACCGCTGCATTATCTGGGTGAAAGTAAAGGTGGTCTGAGTCTCCTCCTTCAGGGTCGCCACAATGTCCAGTGTCGGGCAGGAATTCATATTTGTAAGTAATCATCATCTAAAATAGAGAAAAAATACATAGGTATTAATAAACTATAACATATACATAATACAAATAAGTCTATCCGGTTCCCCTCTAAACCACTGTAGGTCTGTATTAATGTAAATTTTGACCCTTGTTTATCTGCTGTTATTTTGCGTTCTCATGACCATCTGGGATGCCCCGACGAATCTTGCATTCTCCACCCAATCCGATTCCTCCACACCTCAGGGCCACATACCCCCCTTCCATCCAGCACCCAGGGAGATAAGGGCCCAAGCTTTGTCGGAAAACACCTACGATGGGGCACTTTAAGTGGTAGGTTTAGTAATGCCCAATGTCTGGCTTTGGCCATGGCCGTTTCAGAACACTTTCATGAGCTGTATGGGCAAAGTTCGAGTGGCACATCCAAATCTGTGCGATACCACATCTGGGAGGCCATTACCCATGAGGTCAATAGTGCGGGCCCGAAAGGAAGGATATTGACCAGGTGCAACGGAAATTTTCAGACTTAAGATATGCGTCAGAAAATTAACAAGCGCAAGCAACACGGGTAAACATGCATTGTGCTGTTGTGGATGTAGATGATCTTGGCATGAAACCATGACAAACTGGAGGTGGTCTTCTCATAAAATTAACTCTCACGCCAGCAGAGGAAATCATATATGGACTAGTGAATCCTGCAACACTCCATGGCTTGCCAGGGACTATGAATTCTGACTGGAATGCTGTTGTAGTTGGTAATTCAAAATCTTGAGGAGTATGCGCCACTCCATCAGCCACAGATCCAAAAGGAGCATCAACGGTCTATGCAGCACCAGCTGCCACTGCAGATGCTGCAGCAGCAACAACAGATGGCAATGCAACAGCTCCTACATATGCCAATGCAGCAGCACCTACATATGCCACATCATCACCTACAAATGCCTTTGCAGCAGCAGCTACAAATGCCATTGCAGCAGCAGCGGCACTACATACTATGATGTCATAGTTGAGTGACCACAATAAAACCAACTACTAATACATGCCTTTTTCTTTCAGTTCAATTGCACTGAATCAGTGTAAATAGGCTTTTAAGCAAACTAAACACACCTTAGAGGACAAGCCTTGGATCGAATGCACAAACTTTTCCGAATCCATTGAACATAAAGATCTCCTGGACCAGGAAACTTGCCCCCCCCTTTCACCTCTCCTCCCCCTTATGCCCTTCCCCTAATGCCAATTGCTTTTGGTTTCTTCTATGCCTTTTCTCAAAATGCTATTGTTAGGCGCCGGACACCCTTCTCTCTTAAGCCAGGTAATCCCCAATCTCCACCGCCTCTTCTGCCTTTAGACAAGTCCCCGCTCGCAGGAGACGCGGATTGTGCCTCTCCAGACTCGGTTACCCCCAGGACTTAGTTGGCGCAAAGATTACCGGCTTAAGGTGGAGACGGGTGAACGGCAGGGTATCCCGAATATGGATGCCGGGATGTAAATGGAATTACAAACAGAGAGTTCAGCAGAGAAGTCCAGGAACAAGCCAAGGTCAGACCGGGTGATCACAGAGCGCGGTATCCAAGGGGTCAAGCGAAGATTAGTCAAAACGAGCCGAGGTCAAACCGGGTGAGCACCAAAACGCAGTAGCAGAGGGATCAAGCACAAGCGGAGTCAGGACAGGCAAAAAGGTCAGGACGGGCAGCAGGCAAGGATGGTCAGAGACGAAGCCGAGTTGAACACAGTAAACGCAGACTATAACGCACACCCTATTAACCAGAGGCTATAACGGGCACTGGACAAAGGGGCGGCAGGGTAATAAAGGGAAGACTGGCCAATGGGAAGGGGAAAGGGGAAAGGAGAGGGAAGTGTGGTGATTGGTGCAACAGTAACTACCCAATGGGAGCGGTCCCAGGAACTGGACCTGCCCAGGCCAGATGGACTGTCCAGTCCCTGGGCCCGACTCCCATCAGGACAGCAGAACTATTGATTAGACACTTGCCCCCGGCGGATGCGCTGGGAGCAGCGCCGCCTGGGGGCATATGCAGAGCGTGCTCGCGCGCGTGCGCGAGCACGCGAATGGCCGGGCGCGCTCCCAGCCGGAGGAAGCACCGCCGCGCCAAGAGGTGAGAGCGTGGAGCCGCCTGCCCCCGCCGCACGACCCGCGACGAGGCCGCCGCACCCCGCCGCCGTCACGCTGGCCCCAGAGCGGCACAGAGAACGGGGCCGCGACGCGCCGCGGGACCGGGGCCGGGAGACAGGTAAGCTCCTAACATTACCCCCCCCCTGAGGAGGGGCCACCGGACCCTCCAAGCTGGGCTTCTGAGGATTCTCCCTATGGAATTTTCTCACCAATCTCTGTGCATGAACTTCCCTAGCCGGAACCCATGACCTTTCCTCAGGACCGTAACCCTTCCAATCAATCAAATACTGAATGGAACCACGAAAAAAGCGAGAGTCCAACACCCGAGCAACCTCAAATTCCTGTTGCCCGTCAACTAGAATGGGATCCGGAAGATTATCGGGTTCAAAGTTTCTGGCCGGTTTCAAAAGGGAGACGTGAAATGAGTTACAAATCCTCATAGAAGGCGGGAGATCCAGGCGATAGGTAACCCGATTGATTCTCTGCAGTATGGGGAAAGGACCAATAAATCTTGGACCCAACTTGGCAGATGGCTGGCGTAAGGCCAGATTTTTGGTCGAAAGCCACATCAAATCGCCGACCAAATAATCAGGATTATTATATCGCCTACGATCAGCAAAATGTTTTTGTTGGACCCCAGCCTTAGACAGGTGCTGCTGAATTTTATCCCATAACCTTGGCCACTGAGACATCCATTCATCTAGAGAAGGTACTCTGGAAGGCTGGTCTGACAAGGCCGAAAATTTCAAATCTTTACCGTAAACACAACGAAACGGAGATACACCGGTGGAGGAATGTGTGGCATTATTAAGGGCAAATTCAGCAAATGGAAGAAACAACACCCAATCCGTCTGGACATCCGAAATGAAACAGCGTAAATATTGCTCCAAGGATTGGTTCGTTCTTTCCGTTTGCCCGTTGGACTGAGGATGAATGGCAGATGATAGGGAGACAGTGAAACCCAACTTGAGACAAAAAGCCCTCCAAAAACGGGAAACAAACTGGACCCCCCTATCTGACACAACATCCTCCGGGATACCATGGATTTTAAATATGTGTGTCAGAAAAAGTTGGGCCAGGACCTGAGCAGTAGGTAGCTTCTTTAATGGGATGAAATGAGCCATTTTACTAAACCGATCTACCACCACCCAGACGACAGTGCACCCTTGGGAAGGGGGAAGATCGGTTATAAAATCCATGGCCAGATGGGTCCAGGGGCGGGAAGGGATGGGCAATGGAAGTAGAGGACCCTCAGGAGAGTGTCTTAATGACTTACTGCGGGCACAAATCTTACAGGCTCGCACGTACCCCTGTGCGTCTTTTCTAAGGGACGGCCACCAAACCTGACGAGACAACAAGGAGATGGTTTTCTTGACACCAGGATGACCTGCCAACTTAGAGTCATGGAACTGGTGCAAAACCGCAGCCCGATAGGCAGCGGGCACAAATTGGGCATAACTGGGTTTTTCGGGCGGGGCTTCAGACTGGAACCGGGTTAAATCAGGAAGTTCTGGCTGGATAGCAGCTACTACCAGAGCCTGGGACAAAATGGGTAAATTTTCCCCTTCTGGTACAGTAGAAGAAGAAAAACAACGTGACAAGGCATCCGCCTTCATGTTCTTGGATCCCGGTTTATAAGTAATAGAAAAATTGAACCGGGAGAAGAACAGAGACCAGCGAGCCTGTCTTGGGGTCAATCTTTTGGCGGACTGAATGTACTCTAAATTCTTGTGGTCGGTAAAGACAGTAACGGGAAATTGAGCCCCTTCCAGCCAATGCCTCCATTCTTGAAACGCAAGTTTAATTGCCAATAGTTCTCGATTCCCAATATCGTAATTTCTCTCGGCAGGGGTAAATTTTTTGGAGAAGAAGGCACAGGGATGGAGGCGTTCAGGGGAACCGCTATATTGCGAAAGCACTGCTCCTACACCAAGTTCAGAGGCATCCACTTCCACAATAAAGGGTAATTGGCAATCCGGGTGCACTAACACAGGGGCGGAACTAAAAACTTCTTTTAATTTCCTAAAAGCCAAGACGGATTGCTCTGGCCAAACAGCAGGATACTCCCCTTTCTTGGTGAGATTAGTGAGGGGGGCTACCAGGGTGGAAAAATTTTTAATGAATCTCCTATAGAAGTTGGCAAACCCCAAGAATCTCTGTAAACCCTTAAGATCTTTGGGTTGCTCCCACTCTAGTACCGCTTTAACCTTGGATTGGTCCATGGAAAGGCCGGTATTAGAAATGATGTAACCCAAAAAGGGAACTTCAGTAACCTCAAATTGGCATTTCTTGAGTTTGGCAAATAAATGATTCTCCCTGAGCTTCTGTAAAACCAGACGAACATGTTTACGATGTTCTGATAGCGAGGAAGAGAAAATCAGGATATCATCCAAATACACTACAACAAAACGGCCCAAGTAATCCCTAAAGATTTCATTCACAAAATCCTGAAAGACTGCGGGAGCATTACACAAGCCGAACGGCATTACCAGGTACTCATAATGCCCCTCATGTGTATTAAAAGCTGTTTTCCATTCATCTCCCTGCCGGATCCTAATAAGATTATAGGCCCCGCGGAGGTCTAATTTGGAGAATACTTGGGCCCCAACCACCTGAGTGAACAGCCCATCAATTAATGGCAGGGGGTACTTATTCTTAACCGTTATCTTGTTTAAACCCCGGTAATCGATACAGGGCCGGAGTCCCCCATCTTTTTTCTCGACAAAGAAAAACCCCGCCCCTGCCGGAGAAGAGGACGCCCGTATAAAACCCTTCTTTAGATTTTCTGCGATATACTCCCGCATAGCAAGATTTTCGGCTCGTGTTAGATTGAAGATCTTCCCCCTAGGTGGCATAGTACCCGGGAGAAGCTCGATGGGGCAATCCCAAGGTCTATGAGGGGGAAGTTTATCCGCCGCTTTTTCAGAGAATACATCAGAGAAATCAAGATATGGGCTAGGCACTTCTTCAGGGGATAACTGAGTGGCTCGCACTGGTAGTTCCAGACAGGAATGAAAGCACTGAGGACCCCATTTAACAATTTGCCTAGTTACCCAATTGATTTGGGGATTATGTTTCTGTAGCCAAGGTAGCCCAAGAACTAGAGGGGTAGAAGGCATTTTAAGAACTAAAAGGGAAATTAATTCAGAATGCCCCGCTCCCACTCTAAGCAGGACTGGTGAGGTTCTGTAATGAATGAGCCCCCCCGCAATGGGTGTGTTGTCAATGGCAGAGACCCGAATGGCTACAGGAAGGGACTGGAGCGGAATTCCTAGGCTTTGAGCTAAATCAAAGTCAAGGAAGTTCCCTGCTGCACCACAATCTAAAAGAGCTTCCAGGCTAATACATTCTAGGTCAAGTTTTACCTGGACCGGAATCATAAATGGTGATAATACACGAGGAGATACCTTACAGCCTAGGTGGGTCCCCTCGATTCCCCCTAGGCTCTGAAGTTTCCCGACGGCTTCTTGGGGCAGGCTCTGACCATGTGACCTGATCCGCCACAGTAAAGGCAGAGACCTTCTGACAAGCGCCGACGTCTCTCAGCTTCAGTGAGCCTGGTGGCGCCCAGCTGCATGGGCTCCTCAGAGGAGGGCAAGGCTGGAACTTCAACTCTTAAGCTGGAGTCGGGATGTGACCCCTTTTCCAGGCGTCTCTCCCGCAGACGTCGATCAATGCGAATGGCCAAATGCATAGTTTCGTCCAAGGTCTGAGGAACTGGATAATTCACAAGAATGTCCTTGATGGAGTCAGACAAGCCTAGCCTGAACTGACCGCATAGCGCTGGGTCGTTCCAACGTGAATCGACCGCCCATCGTCGAAACTCTGAGCAATATTCTTCAGCTGGCCGTCGTCCTTGGCGTAAGGTACGGAGCTTTGCGTCTGCTGTGGCCCCCCTGTCAGGATCATCATATAGAATCTCCATAGCTGAGAAGAAACTATCCACAGAAAGACGAGCTGGATCCTGGGGCGACAGACTGAAGGCCCATGATTGTGGATCCCCTTGAAGGAGGGAGATAACGAGACCCACGCGCTGCTCCTGTGACCCGGACGAGGTTGGTCGAAGATGGAAATAGAGCTTACACGAGTCCCGAAAATTTGCAAATTTGGCTCTGTCTCCAGAGAACTTATCTGGAAGTGGAATTTTGGGTTCCACTGATGATGCGGCCGAAGCCCCTTGAGGGCTGGTGTTAAACGGAGCTGGACGGTTCTCCTGGGCCGCCACACGATGGGCCAGGTGCTCAACGGCCGCGGTTAAGGCCTGCACCTGTTCCAATATCTGGTCCATTCTCTTTGGCCCGTTATACTGTTAGGCGCCGGACACCCTTCTCTCTTAAGCCAGGTAATCCCCAATCTCCACCGCCTCTTCTGCCTTTAGACAAGTCCCCGCTCGCAGGAGACGCGGATTGTGCCTCTCCAGACTCGGTTACCCCCAGGACTTAGTTGGCGCAAAGATTACCGGCTTAAGGTGGAGACGGGTGAACGGCAGGGTATCCCGAATATGGATGCCGGGATGTAAATGGAATTACAAACGGAGAGTTCAGCAGAGAAGTCCAGGAACAAGCCAAGGTCAGACCGGGTGATCACAGAGCGCGGTATCCAAGGGGTCAAGCGAAGATTAGTCAAAACGAGCCGAGGTCAAACCGGGTGAGCACCAAAACGCAGTAGCAGAGGGATCAAGCACAAGCGGAGTCAGGACAGGCAAAAAGGTCAGGACGGGCAGCAGGCAAGGATGGTCAGAGACGAAGCCGAGTTGAACACAGTAAACGCAGACTATAACGCACACCCTATTAACCAGAGGCTATAACGGGCACTGGACAAAGGGGCGGCAGGGTAATAAAGGGAAGACTGGCCAATGGGAAGGGGAAAGGGGAAAGGAGAGGGAAGTGTGGTGATTGGTGCAACAGTAACTACCCAATGGGAGCGGTCCCAGGAACTGAACCTGCCCAGGCCAGATGGACTGTCCAGTCCCTGGGCCCGACTCCCATCAGGACAGCAGAACTATTGATTAGACACTTGCCCCCGGCGGATGCGCTGGGAGCAGCGCCGCCTGGGGGCATATGCAGAGCGTGCTCGCGCGCGTGCGCGAGCACGCGAATGGCCGGGCGCGCTCCCGGCCGGAGGAAGCACCGCCGCGCCAAGAGGTGAGAGCGTGGAGCCGCCTGCCCCCGCCGCACGACCCGCGACGAGGCCGCCGCACCCCGCCGCCGTCACGCTGGCCCCAGAGCGGCACAGAGAACGGGGCCGCGACGCGCCGCGGGACCGGGGCCGGGAGACAGGTAAGCTCCTAACAGCTATATTGTTTCTTGTTCACTTTATTAGAAACAAACTTGGCCTAGATCTTTGGCATATCTTGACCCTTAATACACAAGCAACATTTCTACATACTGGAGCAGTTTAGGATAGACACTACGCACCCTATAAGGGACTGATCACACCCCCTTATGTGGATACCCTTAGTCATAATCTATGAGCTCCAAAATGTGTTGGATAGTTACCTCCCTCTCAGAATGGAATAAGGTATATTCCAACACTTATGTATTAAAGCTTGTCTCTTTATGCCAGTCTTACGTGTGATCACTAGTATCACATTATCTGTAAACTGAACTAAGTTTGTAAGTTCTACCTCTCCTCCAAAAATCCTAAAGAATGCATAAAAAATATAATTAGAGATCCAGTGCTTAGGTGCAGAATTGTAGCATTGCTGACAGTGCATTTATTCGATGCATCTGTTTAAGTTAATATTTCTTCCAGCTAGCTGATTTTCTTCATGTCAGAGAAATGGACAAATTAACCCATGTCCCTTCAGAAAATTAATGTGTTTCAAAAACCTGTAACCTAGCATTTCATATTTCTCCTTCGAACAGTTATTGCACTTTTTCTACTTGAAAGCCAAGTAACAGATTATACAAGTGGAAAGCATCATCAATAACAAGTAAAGAAAAAGTTGTCTTTTCCTCAAAGTGACTGTTAAAAAGTTCTGCGTTTCTAAGCTGGGTTATGACAGGTTTGATGAAGATTAAGCAGTGTAAGTGAAGGAAGCTATTATTTCTACGTTTCCAAACCCATCTCTCCTCCATCGCTGTTATTCCAGACACATTTTTTCATGTACTTTTGCGATTCATACAACATGATGCACTTTAAATGTATAGAATACTTAAATGCTAAAAGTATGTATTGCTAAAGAAATGAGAGATAAATACATTCTCAATTAGCGGAAAATAGTTTAAGGTAAATGGCAAAACCACAAGCCAGCAGAATAGGAAAAGTACAACTACCACCACCATTCAGACAGTTGTATAAAACTGTCCCAATCATTTTCAATCATTTTCCTAATCATTTTCATTCTGGTAATATTTGACTACATACAATTGTTTGCCACCCCATCCTACCCCTAAGCCAAGGGGTTCTTTTCTGTCATTTAGAAGGGATTAGGCTCGATTCAGAGAGTTTAAAAAATACTTTCGTTTTAGTGCCATCCAATCCTTCTGTAAAGTTTCCGTCTGTTCGTATGCCAGAGTACGAGTACGAGGATGTCATTTTCCATCGTGACTTTTCTGTTTCATTTTCTCATGTTACAACGTAGGCTTTCGATTTTGCCCTTTTTCCATCGTCTCCTCCCATGAATCCTTTACATTTCCCGATAGATTCTGTTTCCCTTTTTCAATAAATAATCGTCCAGGCGGAAATCCTTACGGTCTTGCGCACTACAAACTTAACGCATTAAAGTGCTCGCCTACATATTTAACACCCTCACTTCTACTACAATGTTTAGCTAAATCAATTAGCGCTATCCTCCATCTTCCCTTTTGGACCCTTAAAGCTCACCCCCAACCACTTAGCACTATCCTCCATCTTCCCTTTTGGACCCTTAAAGCTCACCCCAACCACTTAGCACTATCCTCCATCATCCCTTTTGGACCCTTAAAGCTCACCCCCAACCACTTACCCAAACCACTTCCCGGTTAGGTTCTTCTTCCATTTTAGGCCCCTAAAACTTACCCAAACCACTTCCCGGTTAGGTTCTTCTTCCATTTTAGGCCCCTAAAACTTACTCAAACCACTTCCCGGTTAGGTTCTTCTTCCATTTTATGCCCCTAAAACGTACCCAAACCACTTCACGTTCATCTGAATCTTCATCTCTAAATATTTATTTCACCCTTCGTTTTGTGTTAATGTATTTGTGTTTAAAAATGACACTGAAACTTTGTTTTGTTTTTTTTTACTTGAAGGCCATTTTTGTGGCCCATTAGATTATTTTTTTATAAAACAGGTGGAAAACAACTTAAAAAATATTAATTATTAAATATTCAAAATGTAAAATGTAAAAAACTATTTACAAAACTAAATACAGTGACAGGACCCAGAACACTATTCTTCTTCTGTTGTCCCCGACGAGTCAACCAGCTGCTGCATATCGGCCACCAACTCAAGGACCCTTCGATTCATTTCTTCCACTCTTGCCCATATGGTCCCTGTATCAATTTAAGAAACAAAATTACTTTGAGACAAATACATGTTTCTCACCTGTGGATGGAATGTTTTGGAGTTGCAAACATAAATCATGCCGACATATGTCACTCTGCTAAGTAATTACTCTAAGCAAGTGAGCACTGGTCAGTCTGCTAAGTAATTTCTCTAAGCAAGTGGGCAGTGGTCAGTCAGCTAAGTAATTACTCTAAGCAAGTGGGCACTGATCAGTCTGCTAATGCCATTGACTATGGCTTTATGTATCTGGGTGATCATGTCACTTAACACATACTGCAAAGAATGACATTACAACTTACTTGGTTGGTGGCCGAAGGATGCCTCGTTGGGGACAACCCTACGTCCTGGGCCCTGCCACTGTTGTGAAGTAGAGGCTGTCGAGACATGGCAAATAGGGTCACTTATAATGTCTTAGTCAACAGTAATCCAAATTCAGTTTCAATGTGTGTGTCACATCACTCACCTTCTCCCTCTGTCTCCTGGGCAAGATCTGCTGCAGCCTGCGCATCTTCACCCGCTCCAGAAGCATCTACAAAAACAGATTAAGGGAATCAGCTTGGGTGGAAATTGCATGTATATGTGTGTGCGATTACATGACGAGTCACATACCAGAGGCTCCCGCCTGCGTCGCTGGGTACGACTCCCTGCCCACGCCGTGCCGCCCCTCCTCTGTGGAAAGGTCCAGGGGCTGGTCGGAGGACCCAACAGAGGAGGGGTAGGACCGTTGCACTGGAGATCCACCACCTTCACTTCCAGCTGCAGATTCATGCAGCACTGGTTGGCCTGTGCGGCTCCGGGTGTGGTGGATTTGGTAATCCATTTCCAACACTAGAAAAGAAAAACAATTATAAATAAATGAATGTATTAGGGTACAGAGCAAAAATAAAAAGCACCAAACACCTATAGTGAAAAGCTAAAACCAAATTATAAACAATCAAAAAAATTACAAACTTTACAATATTGTTAATAAATTATTATCGTGAGTCCATATTTTGAGTGTCCCAAAACACATGCACAATTGCTGAAGTGATGCAAAGAAAAACTTTCCGTGTTGATAAATCCAGTGGGTATCCCAAGCACATGCGCCTGTTGGCAGTGATCACCCTTCACTCTGTGTGCGCTTACCAGAAAGACATAACAAACAACTCCTTAAGATCAATTCTTTGTAATTAACGTGCTCCGTGAAGTACTTCCATAAATTCAATAGGTTTCCATAAATCACTCCATATTATTCAATGGTCACATGGAAGAAGAACAGAGACAATAGTGCAACCCCGTCTAATTTATATACCACGTGTTTAATATTAAAAATTATACACTTACAAACATCCAACGAATGTATACACAGAATAAAATCGAAGAGTAGATCTCCTTCCCCCAGTCCACTATGGCCAGTAGTAGATATGGGTATAGTAGGGGCTGAACTTGTACTTCAATGAATAAAATTCACCTTAAGGTATAAAAACAAACTTTGTCGCTGCCCCGCTTGACGCGTTTCACTGTTAATACAGCTTTTTCAAAGGCTTCTAAAATAGCGTGCTTGGTCACCGTGTTAGGTAGTGGCGCATCCAAACTACCACATGAACCGGCTTACAGGCTCGCGCCGGGAAATAAACAATGCAGGAGGGAGACGTCACAGCCTTCCCCTCTCCACGTGCAGACCGCGTCGCAAACGGCAGCCGAATGCCCACGTCATTGGTCTGTTCGGCTGCCGTTTGCGACGCGGTCAGCACGTGGAGAGGGGAAGGCTGTGACGTCTCCCTCCCGCATTGTTTATTTCCCGGCGCGAGCCTGTAAGCTGGTTCATGTGGAAGTTTGGATGCGCCACTACCTAACACGGTGACCAAGCACGCTATTTTAGAAGCCTTTGAAAAAGCTGTATTAACAGTGAAACGCGTCAGGAGGGGCAGCGGCAAAGTTTGTTTTTATACCTTAAGGTGAATTTTATTCATTGAAGTACAAGTTCAGCCCCTACTATACCCATATCTACTACTGGCCATAGTGGACTGGGGGAAGGAGAACTACTCTTCGATTTTATTTTATGTATACATTCGTTGGATGTTTGTAAGTGCATAATTTTTAATATTAAACACGTGGTATATAAATTAGACGGGGTTGCACTATTGTCTCTGTTCTTCTTCCATGTGACCATTGAATAATATGGAGTGATTTATGGAAACCTATTGAATTTATGGAAGTACTTCATGGAGCACGTTTATTACAAAGAATTGATCTCAAGGAGTTGTTTGTTATGTCTTTCTGGTAAGCGCACACAGAGTGAAGGGTGATCACTGCCAACAGGTGCATGTGCTTGGGATACCCACTGGATTTATCAACACGGAAAGTTTTTCTTTGCATCACTTCAGCAATTGTGCATATGTTTTGGGACACTCAAAATATGGACTCACGATAATAATTTATTAACAATATTGTAAAGTTTGTAATTTTTTTGATTGTTTATAATTTGGTTTTAGCTTTTCACTATAGGTGTTTGGTGCTTTTTAATTTTGCTCTGTACCCTAATACATTCATTCTTCTGAGGCTTGTTAGGGATAAAGGTCTGGTACGTTGCAGCATTTAATCCATGTCTATATTCATTTAAGATTTAGGAGCGCGGTGTTTATTCAAACAGTCTCTAATTATAAATAAATGCCTACCTTCTGCATGAGTTACACCTGCCATGCAATCACTATGTACTTACTAGGGAAATGGATTCCGAAAAAGCGCCGCACCCGGGGCATGTGCAGCCGTTTCAGGTCCGACCAATGCTGCATGATCTGCGTGTGGGTGAAGGTGGTGTCCGTCTGATGTTGTATTTGGGCAATGATCTCCAGGGCGACGGTTCGCTTCTCAAAAGAGTTGGGCAGGTAGTCGTACCTGCGCTCCAGCATGGTCTACAAAACACCAAATAAAGCAAGGTTTTAGTTCAAACTGCATACAAATATCTGTCAACAATCGATCATTTGACTAAATGACATTGACATTAACAGACACATTTGTAGCCTAATCCAATGCTTGAAGCTGGCCTCAATGTTGGTTCGCACGTGTGGGCCCTCACTTCGGTTTGGCACAGAGTTTGAGACACTTTTGAAACCAACCGTTTCTTCATGTGCTTCCTTAAGGGCTAGGCATGCATTTAGATGGCAAATCAAAGGCAGTAAAATGCACTTACAAGCATGATGATCTCTTGTTGGCGGGTGAAGATTGTGGGCGCCATCTTGCCTCTTGTCTGCCGAAGATAAGTAATGCCCCTGCGGTTTCCGGGTTCCGCACAGCCGGACGAACGGCCGTATGCATGCGTACGCGAACGTGTAAACGTCAGAGCCCGGCATTAGTAATTAAAGGGTCCTGGAGAGACAGCTCATTCTCTTTCAGAGTCTCATCATTATGCCACCAAATAAATCCACCGCTAAGGCCAAAGCAGCCGAGGAAGCCAGCAGGAAAAAGGCAGAGAAGTGTGAGGAGGCTTCAGCAGGCCCTACCACTCGCTCAAAAATGCCAAAGGCTAAGCAGCCGGGAACCCGCAGTGGGCAGGCGAAGGCGGCCACAAAGGCACCCACAAGCACAAAAACCAAGGAGCCAGCGCCAAAGAAGAAGGCCCAGCCAAGCAAGCACACAGGTACGGCCCCTAAAAAGCACACCAAGAGGGTGAGAAGCCCCAGCCCCCAAAGGTCACCATCACCCCACCCACGTGGGAAAAGCTCACATGCAAAGAGGCCAAGCCACTGGGCCCGAAGCCCCAGCAGCAAGAGCTCAACATCACCCCCCCCCACGTAGGAAAAGCTCACATGCAAAGAGGCCAAGCCACCGGGCCCGAAGCCCCAGCAGCCACAGTTCACCATCACCCCACCCACGTGCATCAACCTCCCAGGGCCATGACAGTGTGAAGGGGCTACAGAGGTACAGGCCAAGAAGCCCAACATCATCCACCACACCCTCTCCTCCGAGCCCACATTTGGCACCGGCAAAGGGGGAAAGGCACTCTCTATATGCCACAGCTACGCCTGCTAGTTCAGTGGCCACCCAGCCAAGAACCCCAAGTCCATATCCAAGTCCAGTTCAATCAGAAGCCAGCCACCTGTCCTACATTTCTCCCCAACACAGCCAGCCCAGAATGTCCCCCGATTTGCCGCCAACCACTGATGAGCCAGAACGTCTAGCAACAGGGCGTACATTGCGCCAAGGCCACTTGAGTGGCAGGTTTGGTGAGGCTCAAACTCTGGCATTGTCTAGTTGCCTCACCTTGTATTATGATGAGCTATATGGGCGCAGATCCAAAGCTACAAGCAAGCAGCGCAAAGCCGAGATTTTGGAGGAGCTCACCAGACAGGTCAATGCAGCGGGGGAAGAGCTCAAAGATGTGGAGCAGATACAAAGGAAAATATCGGACCTAAAGTATGCTGCACGGAAGAAAGAAAATAAATGGCGCAATTACAGGTACATATATACTTTGTGGATTTGGCTTCGTCTTGTATTGCAAACATTTAGCTAAATGTGTGCAACTCTCTTTTTCAGCTTACAAACTGCCGCGAATTTCCCACCAAACTGCAATTTACCCGAGCTGAGGAGATGGTGCTGGGCCTGCTACATCCTGTGGCCTTAGAGGGACACTCGGCCCGACAGGACACGGACATCCCTACTATTCCTGCAGGTTAGTAATGTTACTGTGTATGTGAAATGTGATCTCCGTGTAAAATTAGGCACAAACCCATATATTAACACATGCCCCTAGGGTGTGCCTTGTAGTGGAGGTAACAATTTAAACACGGTGTGTTATGTGTGGCGACTCATCATTTGCTTTTTTCCTTGCTCATAAATTATTTGGGAGAATCTTGAGGAACACTACTGAGATTAGCAAAGGACTGCCTGTTATGTATTTAGAGTCAATTACATACAACACTTCCACCTTTATCTGTAGCCAATTTGTTTTGGAACTGTGCTTTGCTCAGAAAGACTTGATCTGGGGTGCTTGAAAGTTTGACCTAGAAACAATGTCAAACAGCCTAATCTAATGGCAAATGCTATTTGCAAGCTGAGTGTGGTCCCATAATGGGCTTTTAGGGATGTGTGAAGCCTCAGAACAGCCAGTACATGCATGTTTATTTTGGTTAAGGAGACCAATGTGTATGTACTTGTTGACTAAAACATCTAACAGATAATGACATTCATAGTCAAGTTTAACTTGGTCCGTTGGGGGAGTTGCCATTCATGCATGGGCCCGTGTTTGAGTTAACCATATGTGTTAATACACATCAGCAATGCCTAGTTGTGTGTTAACATGCCTTCTTTTCCCCAATGCAGCCCAGCATCATCCCTCAGCTAGTGGGGAATCCTCTGCCAGTTTTACCATGCCGTCTATTTCCGTGCTGCCTCGGACTCAGGATCCGATATATACGGTAAGTGTCTTTTTATGATGTTGCTTATGCATGTGCCTTGCCATGTTTCTTTTTGCGGAATTACATATGTATTCCCTAAACTGAACCTTTTTTATTTACATGTCCCAACAGACCCACACACTGATGGAGGAAATCCAGGAGCTGGAGGAAGATGGAGCCTTCATTGAACCTTCAGAACAGCTCCCCCTGGGACAGAATCTGCAACTGTCCCAACATGTTTCTACACCAAATCCTCAGCAGCAGAGTGAAGCTGGCTGCATGCTGCCAGCCCATCGTGGGCAGCATGCAGAGACTGAGCCGACAGTCCCCATTGTTAGCTCTGCTGCTGAGGATTTGCCAAGCAGACCTGTGGCTGTTGGTGGACCTAGAGCCACATCATCTGCACGCCCCCCAATCGCCCAGTTGCCCAGGGGAGGGGCGCACCGATGATGGAGTCAGCATGACACCATGAGAGGCGGCTATTTCGCCTCCAAAAATCAAAGAAACCAAGAACATCTTCATGGGCAATTAGAAACATTAAACAACACCTTAAACTCCATGCTGACTGAATTTAGGTGCAACAACAGCCACATTGCCACCTTATCCAATTATTACAGTGCCATGCTTGAGGAAGTTCGAAATAGGAATAGCCACATGGCCACCTTAACTAACAATCTCAGTGCCATGATGGCTGAATTTCGAACTTCTAATAGAAACATGTTGGAACAGTTGCAGATTCTGAATGCCACACAGGCCCAGGTGAGGGTCCACCTCCAAGGGCCCCAACCTGGGTTTTATGGGCATCCCCCATTTTAAGGCCTATTTGGCCTGTATCTGCTCCACATCTTTGCTCTACATTCCCACTGTATTGACCTGTCTGGTGAGCCCTACCAATATAGCCTTTTGGTATGGCTTTGCTTGTTTGCTTTGGATTTGTGCAATGTTACTGTGGGGTTGTAGCACACCAAAAAGGAATAGATAGATAATTATCTCAGTGTGGTTATCTAAGGGGTTCAATTCGTTCCAATCTGCACCCACTCTATGTGCAGTAAGACAAATCTAAGAACACAAATTATAGGAGGAATGAACACCCAAAAGTAAATTCTTGCAATTAACAAAAGTGATTTAATAAAGTGAAAACATATTATAGACAGAAACATGACATAACATTTGATAATCAGAATGACCGCTAGGAGGCGCTGTTGTGTGAAAAAAAGTTCTCACTGTTCAGATTTGGTTGTCCTTCTTAGTATGGTAGAGCAAAGTCCATTAGAGAACAGATAAGGCAGTATAACCAATGGCAACACAAATCTGACAATCTCTTTTGTAATGCATGTCCAATAGATCAAAAAGGTAGGCTTACAGGCAGGTTACAGGTAGGTACAACAGCAGGCGCTTCTCTCAACGTTTCGACAGGAATGTCTTCATCAGGAGATGCGGTATCAAACAAGAGGCTTACAGACCTTATATAGTGAGGGAGCCCAGCGTGCTTATTGATGGCGCCAAAACAGACCACGCACCTTTGGCGCCGCCTGATGACGTCATCCGGGGTCATTGCAAGGAGTCCCGGCCGACCCTGAGACAAGTGGCACTATATGCCATCAGACCCAGGGAACGGCGCGCGGGGCTCTATACAGTGCCCCACGGGGGTTGTAAAAAGCGGGGAAAAGAGACAAATTGCAGCTTGAGGCTGCGTTAGTGTAGCGTCCGTCATAAGTATCCTCAGGGTGTAGTTAGACAGGGTGTACCAAGATGGCGGCGGTAGATCTCGCGGGATTAAAGATGGCGGCCGCAGATCTCATGCCTTTAAATGTGAGTGTAGTTCAGCAGGGTGTTCCAAGATGGCGGCAGCCGATCTCGCGAGATCCAAGATGGCGGCCGCAAATCTCGCATCCTTCAATTCTAGTAGTTTGAAAAGGGGAAACAAGCCAAAAAGATGGCTGCCATCGTTGCGGCGACGTCCCGGGTTCAGAAAGGCTCTGCACAGAGGAATCATCTTGAAAATAGAATAAATCCAATGTTCTAGCTTAGCGTAGCTTTATAAGGTGGCACTCCAACTCCAGACTTTTATATGAGTAATCTTATGGGCACACACAGTTGTGGGTGAGCACGCTGGGATTAAGGAAACACTCCAACTCAACACGCTGGGTTCATACCGGGCAATGTATGTATGGTCAAGCCCCTAGATAATAAAAGTAGACAGGTTAAAAACGTGAATAAGTGATACCTAAAACAAGACCAGCCCCGGGGGTGCCCGGGGAGGTCAGCACCATATTGCACAGTATTCAGAAAGGAAGTGACCAATATGAATCAATCTTATGAGCATATCTATAATGTACGTGTTGCTGTAAAGGGCAGACAGCTAATGGGGAGAACATATAATCAATAGAACACTGCAAAGTCCATTTCTTCATTTAATCCGTCAGGATTCAAGGTCTGTAGTTGAAATATCCAATATAGTTCCCTTTGTAATAGTTTTTTATCCAAGTCACCCCCCCGGTCAAGTGGTTTCACTATCTCTATTACCAGAAACCTTAATTGGCTAATGTGATGGCCAGCTTCTAAGAAGTGCCGGGCTATGGGGGATTCAAGTTTGTTATTTCTAATATCAGACCGATGCTCACTAATTCTTTGTCTCACAGTTCGTTTGGTCTTGCCGACATACCCCTTCCCACATGGGCATTTAAGTAAATACACCACATTGGTGGAGGAGCAGTTGGCAAAGTCCCGTATTTGGTACCTGAAACCTGTTTTAGGGTGCGTAAATGTGGTAGTTTTGTAGGTGAACCCACATTGGGCACAGTGCCCACAGGGGAACATGCCACTAGGTGGGCCCTGAGCATTGAGCCAGGTGGGCTCTCTTTGGCGAATCGGGGAATGAAAGTCTGCCTTGACTAATGTTTGTCGGATGCTCCTGGAGCGTCTATAGGCTACCATTGGAGGATCCCTAAATATCCCACTTAGTTTCTCATCGGTGTTAGTGACATGCCAGTGTTTTCTGATCACTTTTTGTACTTTTTGGGAGAGACTAGAGTAGGTCAGCACTAATGGTATACGACTGTTAGTCTTCTTTTCTTTGAATTGTCGTAGTTTTCTTCTATCTTGAGCACGTGCTCTAGCTTGTGCTGCTCTCAGCTGGGAGAGCAAATAGCCCCTCTTGAGGAGCTTTTGAATGAGTTCCTCTGATCGCTCTTCAAATAATTCATCTGTCGCTATAATGCGACGGATTCTGACAAATTGGCTGTAAGGCAGGGCTCGGATGAGAGCTGGCGGATGGAAACTATCCGCATGTAAGAAAGTATTTCTGTCGGTCGGTTTCCTGAAGACATCAGTGACAATGATGCCCTCATCTAGTGAGACCGAAACGTCCAGAAAGTGTATTTTAGTGTAACTATACTCAATGGAGAATTGAATGGTGGCTGAACAGTGGTTAAGATATTCATGAAAAGTCTCTAGGGAGTGTGTGTCACCCTTCCAGATGAGGAAGACATCATCGATATAACGTAACCATATGAGAATGTTCTGTTTGAAATAGTCAGTGGGGTATACGTATCGTTTCTCGAAATCTGCCATAAAGAGATTGGCATAGCTAGGGGCCATGTTGGACCCCATCGCTGTACCACGTTGTTGTTGATAAAATTTACCGTCAAAGCGGAAATAGTTCCGAGTGAGTATAATTGTAAGTAACTCAGTCGCAAGGCATTGTGTACCTACCGAAAGTGAAGTGCTTGCCAAGGCATGCTGGATGACCTCAATGCCGGCTGCATGTGGGATTGATGTGTAAAGACTTGTTACGTCCATTGTCACTAAGACACGACAGTAATCAATATCTCCGACCACACATTGACCCACGACGAAATTAAGGTATTAGCTAAAGGTCTGACATTTGTTCCCTATTCCAAGGGGGACCGGTTTACTATTGAAATTGAATTGCAAAAATGTTTTCGTACACTGCGCATAAAATCATTTTTCTCTTATCACCCACCTACTAATACCAATAGCAACCAGAACACCAATATGTGCAAACCCAGGAGCAAATGGTCTCCTCCTCCATCCTCCAATGCGGTTGAGACTTTTATAAAGTTAGTCAAGAGGGACGTTGATCTCATTAAACCCCCACCCGATAAGACATGCCCGAATCTGTCATACAGCGAGCGCCAAGCACTTCAATCATTAAAGAACAATACTAATATAGTTATCAAACCGGCGGACAAGGGTGGGGCCATTGTTGTAATGAACGCAACTGATTACATGAACGAAATACAAGAACAGTTGCAAGACACATCAGTTTATACCCCCATAGATGGTGATCCCACTGTTGAAATTAGTACGATACTGGAGAACATCGTCAAGAAGGCCACTGAAAATGAGGTTATTGATGAGAAAACATCCAAATTCCTTATAAATAAATTCCCTCTCATACCACTCTTTTATTGCCTGCCAAAAATACACAAGAGGTTACATAATCCACCAGGCCGCCCCATTGTAGCAGGCACAAACTCTATTTTCCAAAATCCGGCGATATACTTGGATCAACTTCTTCAACCACTGGTAATTACCACTGCATCTTTTTTGCAGGACACAACTGATTTCCTGGCTCGAATCACCTCACTGGGTTCACTTACACAGGACTGTGTCTTAGTGACAATGGACGTAACAAGTCTTTACACATCAATCCCACATGCAGCCGGCATTGAGGTCATCCAGCATGCCTTGGCAAGCACTTCACTTTCGGTAGGTACACAATGCCTTGCGACTGAGTTACTTACAATTATACTCACTCGGAACTATTTCCGCTTTGACGGTAAATTTTATCAACAACAACGTGGTACAGCGATGGGGTCCAACATGGCCCCTAGCTATGCCAATCTCTTTATGGCAGATTTCGAGAAACGATACGTATACCCCACTGACTATTTCAAACAGAACATTCTCATATGGTTACGTTATATCGATGATGTCTTCCTCATCTGGAAGGGTGACACACACTCCCTAGAGACTTTTCATGAATATCTTAACCACTGTTCAGCCACCATTCAATTCTCCATTGAGTATAGTTACACTAAAATACACTTTCTGGACGTTTCGGTCTCACTAGATGAGGGCATCATTGTCACTGATGTCTTCAGGAAACCGACCGACAGAAATACTTTCTTACATGCGGATAGTTTCCATCCGCCAGCTCTCATCCGAGCCCTGCCTTACAGCCAATTTGTCAGAATCCGTCGCATTACAGCGACAGATGAATTATTTGAAGAGCGATCAGAGGAACTCATTCAAAAGCTCCTCAAGAGGGGCTATTTGCTCTCCCAGCTGAGAGCAGCACAAGCTAGAGCACGTGCTCAAGATAGAAGAAAACTACGACAATTCAAAGAAAAGAAGACTAACAGTCGTATACCATTAGTGCTGACCTACTCTAGTCTCTCCCAAAAAGTACAAAAAGTGATCAGAAAACACTGGCATGTCACTAACACCGATGAGAAACTAAGTGGGATATTTAGGGATCCTCCAATGGTAGCCTATAGACGCTCCAGGAGCATCCGACAAACATTAGTCAAGGCAGACTTTCATTCCCCGATTCGCCAAAGAGAGCCCACCTGGCTCAATGCTCAGGGCCCACCTAGTGGCATGTTCCCCTGTGGGCACTGTGCCCAATGTGGGTTCACCTACAAAACTACCACATTTACGCACCCTAAAACAGGTTTCAGGTACCAAATACGGGACTTTGCCAACTGCTCCTCCACCAATGTGGTGTATTTACTTAAATGCCCATGTGGGAAGGGGTATGTCGGCAAGACTAAACGAACTGTGAGACAAAGAATTAGTGAGCATCGGTCTGATATTAGAAATAACAAACTTGAATCCCCCATAGCCCGGCACTTCTTAGAAGCTGGCCATCACATTAGCCAATTAAGGTTTCTGGTAATAGAGATAGTGAAACCACTTGACCGGGGGGGTGACTTGGATAAAAAACGATTACAAAGGGAACTATATTGGATATTTCAACTACAGACCTTGAATCCTGACGGATTAAATGAAGAAATGGACTTTGCAGTGTTCTATTGATTATATGTTCTCCCCATTAGCTGTCTGCCCTTTACAGCAACACGTACATTATAGATATGCTCATAAGATTGATTCATATTGGTCACTTCCTTTCTGAATACTGTGCAATATGGTGCTGACCTCCCCGGGCACCCCCGGGGCTGGTCTTGTTTTAGGTATCACTTATTCACGTTTTTAACCTGTCTACTTTTATTATCTAGGGGCTTGACCATACATACATTGCCCGGTATGAACCCAGCGTGTTGAGTTGGAGTGTTTCCTTAATCCCAGCGTGCTCACCCACAACTGTGTGTGCCCATAAGATTACTCATATAAAAGTCTGGAGTTGGAGTGCCACCTTATAAAGCTACGCTAAGCTAGAACATTGGATTTATTCTATTCTCAAGATGATTCCTCTGTGCAGAGCCTTTCTGAACCCGGGACGTCGCCGCAACGATGGCAGCCATCTTTTTGGCTTGTTTCCCCTTTTCAAACTACTAGAATTGAAGGATGCGAGATTTGCGGCCGCCATCTTGGATCTCGCGAGATCGGCTGCCGCCATCTTGGAACACCCTGCTGAACTACACTCACATTTAAAGGCATGAGATCTGCGGCCGCCATCTTTAATCCCGCGAGATCTACCGCCGCCATCTTGGTACACCCTGTCTAACTACACCCTGAGGATACTTATGACGGACGCTACACTAACGCAGCCTCAAGCTGCAATTTGTCTCTTTTCCCCGCTTTTTACAACCCCCGTGGGGCACTGTATAGAGCCCCGCGCGCCGTTCCCTGGGTCTGATGGCATATAGTGCCACTTGTCTCAGGGTCGGCCGGGACTCCTTGCAATGACCCCGGATGACGTCATCAGGCGGCGCCAAAGGTGCGTGGTCTGTTTTGGCGCCATCAATAAGCACGCTGGGCTCCCTCACTATATAAGGTCTGTAAGCCTCTTGTTTGATACCGCATCTCCTGATGAAGACATTCCTGTCGAAACGTTGAGAGAAGCGCCTGCTGTTGTACCTACCTGTAACCTGCCTGTAAGCCTACCTTTTTGATCTATTGGACATGCATTACAAAAGAGATTGTCAGATTTGTGTTGCCATTGGTTATACTGTCTTATCTGTTCTCTAATGGACTTTGCTCTACCATACTAAGAAGGACAACCAAATCTGAACAGTGAGAACTTTTTTTCACACAACAGCGCCTCCTAGCGGTCATTCTGATTATCAAATGTTATGTCATGTTTCTGTCTATAATATGTTTTCACTTTATTAAATCACTTTTGTTAATTGCAAGAATTTACTTTTGGGTGTTCATTCCTCCTATAATTTGTGTTCTTTGCTTTGGATTTGTGCCCATATAGCTCATTAGAGTACTGGGATAGCCCACTAGCCAATGAACGAATGAATGAAGCCTCAATGAACCTGCCACTCAAGCTGTTGGGCTGCATGCTTGTGGCGAATTTGTTCTGGCTCCTCCTGTTTGTAGGCATGATTGGGGGACATTCTGGGCTGGCAAACTACAACCTTGACCCCTGTCTAAGATTGAACTGGACTTGGATTGGTACTGGGGGTTCTTGTTTGGGTGTCACACTGACTAACAGGTGTAGATGTGGCATAGGTTTGGCTGCTTTACACCTGTGCCTGTGGCAAATGTGACTAAGCAGGAGAGGGTGTGTCTGTGGGCCTATTTGTTTGCTGGCCAATGTGGACCTGGAAATATTTGGCACTAGGGATGAACGAATCGATTCGGACGAACCCAAATTCGTTCAGAATTTCAGGAAATTTCGATTCTGAACGAATCCGAATTTCCCCGCGATTCGATTGATCGAAGTTTTCCTTTAAACTCCATTACAGCCATTGTAAAATGGTGGATGGACATGTCCGGACATGTCCCCTGGCGCAAGTTATCATGGGAAGGTCACATGCAGCTTATCAGCAGCCAAGAAGCCGGGGGACGTCACAGTGCTATATAAACGGCGGCCATCTTGCTTGTGCGCATTTCAGCCTTACATTGCAGACAGAACAGAGGTTGCTGCAGACAGGGAGAAACTTACAGGCAGGCAGGGAGAGTCAGGGAGACCCACAGAGGCCCACACAGTGCCAGGGAGAGCCAGGGAAAGATAGGGAAAAATCGGGAACGATCCAGGCAGGGACAGCAGATAAAGTGACAGGGAAACTTTTTTTTTTATTTTCATTTCACTTCATTTGCCAGATCAGTTTTAAATAGCTTTTTTTTGTGCTGTAAATATTCCTGGCCACTGTGCATCCCATCTTGGCAGTGGCATATTTAACCCTGTTACACACAACATTTCTTATAACTCGATTAGTTTTAATTTTTTTTGTATGCTGTAAAAAACCCCAGCCCACATGGGCATGCTACTTCAGCACATTTGACCCTATCTGTTATACTAAACCAGCTTCTAAAGGCTCTGTTTTATTAATATATTGCATTTTGAATTGGTTTTGTGTGTCCTGTAAAAACACCAGGCCGCAGGGTATCCCAAACCGGCACATTTCACCCTATCTGTTATACTAAAGCAGCTTCTACAGGCTCTGTTTTATTAATATATTGCATTTTGAATTTTTATTTGCGTCCTGTAAAAACACCAGGCCACAGGGTATCCCAAACCAGCACATTTCACCCTAACTGTTATACTAAAGCAGCTTCTACGGGCTCTGTTTTATTAATATATTGCATTTTGAATTGTTTTTTTGCGTCCTGTATAAACACCAGGCCAATGGGCATCCCATATTAGCACATTTGACCCTATCTGTTGCACACAAGCAGCTGTAAAAGGGGATTTCTTCTAACTAGATTACAGTTTGAATTGTTTTTGTGTCTGCTGTAAAAACCCCAGGCCACTGGGCATCCCATATTAGCACATTTGACCCTATCAGTTACACACAAGCAGGTCTTAAAGCTGATTTCATCTAACTAGAGCACAGTCTTAATTGTTTTTGTGTCTGCTGTAAAAACCCCTGGGCATGCCATGTTTGCACATTTAACCCTATCTGTTACACACAAGCAGCTGTTAAAGGGGATTTCTTCTAACTAGAGCACAGTTTTAATTGTTTTTGTGTCTGCTGTAAAATCCCCTGCCCACTGGGCATCCCAAACACTAACATAAATATTTCAAGACTACCTGTCTATTAGCTGGTTGGATTTTGTAATCATTGTCACTTTTCCACTATCAAAGGAGCCAACCTCTCTATGTGAGGAGAGGGCATCCCAAACACTAGCATTAATATTTCAAGAGTACCTGTCTATTAACTGGTTGCATTTTGTAAAGAAAGTCACGTTGTCAAATTGCCAGCAGCCATTGCCTTTAACCGGGGGGCATCCCAAATATGCTAGCATGTGTCTTTTAAGAGTGCTCACATTGGAGTTGGCAGCAGCAGCATTAGGAGCCCATATATTGCCTGAAAGAGACACATATGAGCTGGCAGCAGCAGCATAGTGAGCCCATATATTGCCTGAAAGACACACCCTGGAGTTGGCAGCAGCATAAGGAGCTACCATGCTTCAGCTACTACTATGGATCAGCCATTGGCGGCTGGAAATCCTGGTTGGACCATGCCTGATTCATCTTCACAAAGGTGAGTCTCTCCACATTTTTCGTGGACAGACGAGTTCTCCTTGGCATGACTATGGCCCCTGCCGCACTTACCACCCGCTCAGATGGCACACTACTCGCTGGGCAGGACAGCTTTCCCAGGGCAAACTCTGCCAGTTGCGGCCACAAGTCAAATTTGGCTGCCCAGAAGTCCAGAGGGTCCTCAAGGTGCATTGGCATGTCAAGGTATGACACTACCTGCTGGTTCAGGGCCTGCTCCAGGTCTTTCTGCTGCTCATGATTAGCCTCACTATGCGGGTCGCTTGTGATTAGGGTGTGATTCTGTTAGTTGTTATCTGATTCTGACCCGGCTTGATCGACCATTCCTGTCTGCTGCCTGTACCGACCTCTGCTTTGTCTGACCACGAACCTGCCTGCCCCTCTGGATACCCCGCGATCTCTGACCTCCCGGCTTGACCCTTTGGCTACTCCTGACTACGCACCTGTCTCATCCCTGTACTCTGACACACCCTCCAGATTGACTACCTGTGAACGACCTCGGCTTCGGGATACCCTCGTGGTTCATCAGCCTTCACCGTAAGCAGCCATCCTTTGTGCCTATTAAGACCTGGGGGCAACAGTGTCCGGTGAGGCGTACCTAGCATCCCGGCAAACCGGGGCTTGACTCTAGGCAGAAGCGGCGGTGGAGATTGGGGGTTGCCTGCTTGCAGAAGGCTGGTGTCCCACTGGGCATCACAGTATGGACCATGGCATCGGCCATGCAGATAGGCATCGGCCAACTGACTACGTAGAATGTCTCTGTAGTAGGTCAGTTTGTCCTCCCTCTCAGTGGGTGTAAAAAAATGCCCCCATTTTGTGCCGGTAGCAAGGGTCCAATAAGGTGGAGAGCCAGAAGTCATCCCGCTGACAAATGGAGACAATTCTGTGGTCACTACGCAAGCACGTGAGCATGTTCCATTTCTGCAAGTGACTCGGAGGGAGCATACTGCCACGGTGTGTTTGGGTCCTCTGTCTCGCCTTCTTCACAACCCTCTAGCTCCTCTGGCTGCTTCTGCTCCTTCTCTCCTGTCAGATGACTAGATAAAATGGCCATTTTGTCAAACCTAAACTGTGCTTTGCTCTGCCCCTCCTCCTCCTCCTACTCCTCCACTTCAGCCCCCACAGGCTTCATATGGCCGTGAAATGTAGGCGCCATGTCTCCAGTGCCCTGACCAGCCATGGTTTCCAACATGTGTTGTAGTACATGAAGCAGTGGAATCATATCGTTCATCCCATGGTCCTGGCGACTGTCTAATAATTGGCTTCCTCAAAGAGCCTGAGAAAACGACAGGTGTCACGTATGAGCTGCCACTGGTTAACATTGAAGTTACACAGGGGAGTCCCCCTATCTGCTTGGACCATCAAGAAAACAGTGATGGCTTTTCTCAGTTCGTATAGTCGATCCAACATATGGAGGGTGGAAACATTGCAAATCAGACTATGTGGGGGGATACCGTTCTGCCGCTGTAGCTCAAGAAGGGTGTGCTTGGCGGTGTAGGAGAGGCTGAAGTGCATGCAACGTTTCCTTCCTGTTGTTAGCATGTCTTGCAGCTGGGGGGAAGACTTCAGAAAATGCTTGACAACTAGGATGAACACGTGTGGCATACAGGGCGCATGGCTCAGGCTTCCTGGTCGCAGCGCAGGCAAGATGTTCTTCCCATTGTCAGTCACCATGGTTCCCATTTGCAGTTTGGGTGGAGATTTATGATTTTTAGCAGTTCCTCCCATGTGTGACTCCGTGGCTCAAGGCAAACCATGTGAAGAACAGCGTGAGTCCTGCACACATGGTAGGCTGAAAGAGCACTGAAAAAAATAAAAACATTTAAAAAATACAGAAAAAAAATACAAAAAAATTAAAAATGAACAAAAAAAAAATACAAAACAAAATCAAAAAATATATGTTTTTAAAAAATACAAAATATTAAAAAAACAGAAAATGAAAAAAAAAAATACAAAATTAACCAAAAAAAAAAAAAAAAATTGAATACATTTTATATGTTATTGTTATTATGTTATATGTTATTGTTATTGTTATTATGTTATATGTTATTATATGTTATTATTATAAATGTGTTCAAATAAGATAAATGTTAACAATTAATATGTAATTGTCAATTAGGCACTTTTTTCTGTGACACCATTGCTAAGTGCAAGTGCACTGTCACAGGCACAACGGCCTAGGAGCGTGGAGGCCACAGCGGAGGGACCTCTCCCAGTTGCTGTTGTGGTTGTGCAGGAACCACAATCACCCAGTGGTGCTTAAAGGATATGTATTGTCCCTGACCGTAGTTAAAGCTCCAGACGTAGGCACTGCCGTGCACTTTGGTACACACTGACAGGCTAAACGACTGGCCCACCTTCTGTTCAACAAAATTGTACAGGGCTGGTACTGCCTTCTTCGCAAAGAAATGACAGCATGTGACTCTCCACCTCGGCTCGGCACAAGCCATCAGTTCTCTGAAAGGTCCACCACCTCAAAAGGGAGGGACTGCAACACCAGCAACTTATACAGGAGCACATTTAGCTTCTGCACGTTGGATGAGTGGGCACATACTGTTGTCTCTTGGACATGGCTTGGCCAATGGATTGCTGGCGGAATGATTGACTCGGATTAAGAGGAGGAGGAGCATCTGGAGCGACAGAGGATGGGTATGACACACAGGAGGTGGTGGAGCCTTGGCTGGCTGGAACAGAGAGCGGCGTGCCACTGGGTAATGCAGCAGGCTGGACCACCACTTTGGAGCCAACTCTCCCAGGCCGCTTTATGGTGACGCTACAAAAGTCGATGCAGGGCTGTGGGTTCAACATTGGGACCCTGGCCACACCTCGCCTTCTGCCTACACATCTTTCATATAGCCATGTTAAGTGGATGATCGTATTAACCAATGGATGATGGCAGATGGGTTGCTGGTCAAGACACGACCGCTAAATGATACTGGGAGATCAGGCCTCTCACAGAGACTCCTGCTGCCACTCACCCCTAGTCTGCTGAGACCTCTGCTTGATGAATTGAGGCCTAATATGTTACTATGTTACTAATATGTTACTATGTTACTAATTACAAATATGTTACTAATTACAAATATGTTAATAATATGTTACTATGTTAATAATATGTTACTATGTTACTAATGTGTTACTAATATGTTACTATGTTACTAATGTGTTACTATGTTCCTAATGTGTTACTATGTTACTAATATGTTATTATGTTACTAATATGTTACTATGTTACTAATATGTTACTAATCTGTCACTCTCCATCACTCCAAGCCTTTAAAAGTACCATCAAAACTCACTGATGTCCCCCTCAGCTTCCTCAACAGTGTCTGCTTAAGAAACCAAAACGCATGCAACACCACCTCCCACGCCACTCTCCTCATCACTACTTGCCCGCCTAGTGGAAGAAGCGGCGAGTGTCTCCTCCACTTCTTGGCTGGGCAGTAGCTGCTGATCATCAGATCGTCCTCACTGAATAGTGGAGCTGAACCCAAAGCATAAGATATAACCGACAGTTGACTGGGGGGTGTTAGATGTCACTTGTGATGCAGTGGATGATTGTGTTAACCAATGGATGATGGCAGATGGGTTGCTGGTCAAGACACGACCACTAGCTTATACCGGGAGATCAGGCTTCTCACTGAGACTCCTGCTGCCACTCACCCCTAGTCTGCTGCAACCTCTGCTTGATGAATTTAGGCCTCTGCAACTTCTCTGTGCCCATCCTGGTATTTCTCTGCCTGACATACTTAGTGCGTATATGAGGGGAGGACAAAAAGCTACACTACACTTAAAGGAGGATTTGTCGAAAACAGCAGCAGGTGTGTAACTATCTATGGCCTTTCACTAAGTAGTAACTAGGCCCTGAAGACTTTAACAGGAAAAAAGTGATGAAACTCTTAGATGTGCGTATGTGATGCTCTGATGAGAGCAATTCAATGTGCTCCAGTACGCTTGAAAAATGTTTTTTGAGAGACTGGCTTGCGTAGAAATGAATCAGGCATGGATCAGCCAAGATTTCCACCCACTAATGCCTGATGGATTAGAGTAGATTGATCATGGGGCCAGACCAACACTAAAGAAATATGGATAGTGCAAAACAGATTTAAGGCGCTGCTCTCCAGTTACAGACATTCCTCCGCATCAGACCACAAGTCATTATTGAAAAAATGCTTTACGTTAGTCTTACTTTTATTAATATTCTTCGGATAAGATATATGTGCCGAAAATCTGTATATGTTCTCTTCATGCTGCTGCAAACTCCAGGGTGTGTCTTTCAGGCAATATATGGGCTCCTAATGCTGCTGCCAACTCCTAGGTGTGTCTTTCAGTCAATATCTGAGCTCTCTATGCTACTGCCAAGTCCAATGTGTTTTTCAGGCGATATATGGGCTCCCTATGCTGCTGCCAAGTCCAGAGTGTGTCTTTCAGGCAATATTTGGGCTGCTGCTGCTGCTGCCGACTCCAGGGTGTGTTTTTAGGCCACTTTTTGGGCTCCTGCTGCTGCTGCTGCCAACTCCAGTGTCTCTTTCAAGCTATGTTTGGGCTCCTGCTGCTGCTGTTGCCAACTGCAGTGTGTCTTTAGGCCAATTTTTGGGCTCCTGTTGCCAACTCCAGTGTCTCTTTCAAGCTATGTTTGGGCTCCTGCTGCTGCTGCCAACTCCAGGGTGTGTCTTTAGGCCAATTTTTGGGCTCCTGCTGCCAACTCCAGTGTCTCTTTCAAGCTATGTTTGGCCTCCTGCTGCTGCTGCTGCCAACTGCAGTGTGTCTTTAGGCCAATTTTTGGGTTCCTGCTGCCAACTTCAGTGTCTCTTTAAAGCTATGTTTGGGCTCCTGCTGCTGCTGCTTGCAACTCCAGGATGTCATTCAGCCAATTGTTGGGCTCCTGCTGCCAACTCCAGTGTCTCTTTCAAGCTATGTTTGGGCTCCTGCTGCTGCCAACTCCAGTGTGTCTTTAGGCAAATTTTTGGGCTCCTGCTACCAACTCCAGTGTCTCTTTCAAGCAATGTTTGGGCTCCTGCTGCTGCTGGCAACTCCAGTGTGTCTGTAGGCCAATTTTTGGGCTCCTGCTGCTGCTGCTAACTCCAGGGTGTGTCTTTAGGCCAATTTTTGGGCTCCTGCTGCTGCTGCTGCCAACTCCAGGGTGTGTCTTTAGGCAAATTTTTGGGCTCCTGCTGCCAACTCCAGTGTCTCTTTCAGCCAATGTTTGGGTTCCTGCTGCTGTTGCTGGCAACTCCAGTGTGTCTTTTGGCCAAATTTTGGGTTCCTGCTGCTGCTGCTGCCAACTCCAGGGTGTGTCTATCAGTCAATGTTTGGGCTCCTGCTGCCAACTCCAGTGTCTCTTTCAGCCAATGTTTGGGCTGCTGCTGCTGCCAACTCCAGGGTGTGTCTTTAGGCCAATTTTTGGGCTCCTGTTGCCAACTCCAGTGTCTCTTTCAAGCTATGTTTGGACTCCTGCTGCTGCTGCCAACTGCAGTGTGTCTTTAGGCAAATTTTTGGGTTCCTGCTGCCAACTCCAGTGTCTCTTTCAAGCTATGTTTGGGCTTCTGCTGCTGCTGCTGTTTGCAACTCCAGGTTGTCATTCAGCCAATTTCTGGGCTCCTGCTGCCAACTCTAGTGTCTCTTTAAAGCTATGTTTGGGCTCCTGCTGCTGCTGCTTGCAACTCCAGGGTGTCATTCAGCCAATTTTTGGGCTCCTGCTGCCAACTCCAGTGTGTCTTTCAAGCTAGGTTTGGGCTGCTGCTGCTTGCAACTCCAGGGTGCCATCCAGCCAATTTTTGGGCTCCTTCTGCCAACTCCAGTGTCTCTTTCAAGCTATGTTTGGGCTGCTGCTGCTGCTGCTTGCAACTCCAGGGTGTCATTCAGCCAATTTTTGGGCTCCTGCTGCCAACTCCAGTGTGTCTTTCAATCTATGTTTGGGCTGCTGCTGCTGCTTGCAAATCCAGGGTGTCATTCAGCCAATTTTTGGGCTCCTGCTGCCAACTCCAGTGTCTCTTTCAAGCTATGTTTGGGCTGCTGCTGCTGCTTGCAACTTCCGGGTGTCATTCAGCCAATTTTTGGGCTCCTGCTGCCAACTCCAGTGTGTCTTTCAAGCTAGGTTTGGGCTCCTGCTGCTGCTGCTTGCAACTCCAGGGTGTCATTCAGCCAATTTTTGGGCTCCTGATGCCAACTCCAGTGTCTCTTTCAAGCTATGTTTGGGCTGCTGCTGCTTGCAACTCCAGGGTGTCATTTAGCCAATTTTTGGGCTCCTGCTGCCAACTCCAGTGTCTCTTTCAAGCTATGTTTGGGCTGCTGCTGCTTGCAACTCCAGGGTGTCATTCAGCCAATTTTTGGGCTCCTGCTGCCAACTCCAGTGTCTCTTTCAAGCTATTTCTGGGCTGCTGCTGCTGCTGCTGCTGCTGCTTGCAACTCCAGGGTGTCATTCAGCCAATTTTTGGGGTCCTGCTGCCAACTCCAGTGTCTCTTTCAAGCTATGTTTGGGCTCCTGCTGCTGCTGCTGCTTGCAACTCCTGGGTGTTATTCAGCCAGTTTTTGGGCTCCTGCTGCCAACTCCAGGATATCTTTCAACCAATATTTGGGCTCCTGCTGCTGCCAGCTCCAGGGTGTGTTTTTCAGGCAATATAGGGGCCCCTCATAGTGATGCCACGTCAACTCTCTGCAATTGTGCCGCTCTGCGATTCAAATAGTGATGCCTCCGATCTGCATGTCATAATTATTTACAGTATTATTTCACTAACCCAGCACGCATCCTATGCGTGTTACAGCAAGGCAGAATGGTTTACAACCCTATTGAGGCTCTAGGAAGCTCAGATATAGCCATTTTTAATAGCGATTTGTCGCGAATAAATTTGGACCGAAACAAATTTTGTCAGAAAATTCTGCGAATCAGCTGATTCGAATTTTTCAAAAGTTCGCTCATCCCTAGTGCTAATGCTAATTTGAGGACAGCCAGGCAGCGAAAATGCAGATACACATATAAAGAAAAAGTCACTCACATATCAAAAACGGCCCACCAGCATAGCCCCCCAACGTGCTCTGCCGACGCGTTGTGTGACGTCAGCACGTCACTCCTCTAGGACACATAAACACACACATATTCCCATACACCCCCCTTTTTTATATACTCACCCCTCACTGTTCCCCTGCGCCGAGCAGCACCGGGAAAAACAAAGACGGGCTCAACACCGGAAACGCTTCAATATCCCCGGCCGGACGGCGCGCTTCACGTGAGCCGGGGAGATTGACGCGTTTCCGGTGTTGAGCGCGTCTTTGCTTTTCCCGGTGCTGTTCGGCGCGGGGCGGGGGAACGGGGAGGGGTGAGTATATAAAATAGGGGGGTGTATGGGAATAGGTGTGTGTTTATGTGTCCTGGAGAAGTGATGCGCTGACGTCACGCAACTCGTCGGCAGCGCACGTGGGGGAGCTATGCTGGTGGGCCGTTTTTGAAATGTGAGTGACTTTTTCTTTATATGTGTATCTGCATTTTCGCTGCCTGCCTGTCCTCTTAGTTAGCATTAGCACTTTATGCACTTAGCACTTATAATCATTTGCACAGATTTTAGTAATTTTTGTAATATCAATGTATTAATTAGGTTAGCACTAATATATATATATATTCAGCCCAGTCAGAAATAGCAGAAAGATAGTTACTGAATGGAATACATTTATGGCATAAAGCATTTATCACCTTAGGGGCATGTCATGTTCCTTCCCCCGTTTCCCCTCCACTTCCTTTCTACAGGTTGTGTGTTTATGTATTTTAATGAGTTTTTAACTTTTAACAGAGCTGAGAATAGAGAGATGGGATGGGACAGAGCTGGGAATATAGAGATGGGATGGGAATGAGCTAAGAAAAGAGAGTTGAAGCAGGGAAAGGTGGGTTTTTACAGGTGCCCGGGGGGGGGGGTTCACACAGTGGGGGCATCCCGATTCAGGATGCCCCAGGGAAAAGCTGACTGGCGATAAAAGGCACGCTCAGTCATCTGCAACTATCCCAGGAGGCTGAGCGACACACAATCATAAACGTCCTGCTTCATGCACTGTTTTATATCCGCTGGGCAGCTGCAAACAGAACTATGCAGGGCCAAACGAATAGTCCTGCTTGTTGCTGCCCGGAGGATATTAAGCAGTGCACTGCAGAACTTCATTTAATTGAGCGCCGCTCAGCCTCCTGCGATCAAAGCACACAGCTGAGCCGGCTGCTCCTCCATAAATCACCCACCTGCTGTCTTTCCTCCTGCCCGCCGTCTTTCCTCCCGGACTGCCGGCCCCGCCCGCTGTCTTCCATCCTGGCCAACGGCCCCGCCCAATGCCTTCCGTCATGGTCTCCGACCCTGCCCACTGCCTTCCCTCACGGTCTCTGACCCTGCCCACTGCCTTCCCCTCTACCCGGCCGCTGGCCCCGCCCGCTGCCTTCCCTCCCCGTCTTCAGCCCCGCCCGCTGCCTTCCCTTCCGGCCGCCGGCGACGATATCCAGCCGTGCACCCGGTGTATAAAACGACCCCCCCACTTGTAAGCATGTTTTTCAGGGGCAGAAAGTCGTCTTATACGCCGGCAAATACGGTATATAGAGTTTTTTGAGTAATAAAGAAATCAAAAATTCAATTCATACATTTTGAGTGGTGCCATTGTTCAATGAGGATAGATTGAGGAGTTGTGGGATTCCTCTCTTTCTGGGATGGTACTGGATCAACTCATCGTGGATCATGGTACGTGGATCAACTCGTCGCTAAAACAGAAAAGTGTGAGTTTGAAAGGACCTTCATCTAATGTTTTGGTGTCCTCATCTCAGACCAGGGTTTATATGGACCCTAGTAACATTTTGGCAATTCTTGATTGGCCATCACCTTCTTCTTGTAAAGAAGTCCAAAGATTCATTGGGTTTGCCAATTTCTACTGCCGATTCATTCGTAACTTCTATCTGAGGTAGTGCGACCTGTTACTGAAGAAACCAGGAAGGACAAAAGCTTTGAATGGACCAAATCAGTGCAGCAAACCCTCCAGACCTTAAAGAAGTGCTTTACTTGTCTTGCACCGCAATCCCACTTTACAGTTTGTCTTGGAAGTTGGAGCTTCATCCATTGCTGTGGGGGCAGTTCTGTCACAACAATCTGGAGGAAAATCAGTTATGCATCCTGCCGCATTTTTTCTCATAAATTATCAGAAGAAGAATGTCTGTATGATGTAGGGGACCGAGAACGCTTGCCTATTATACTGGCCATAGAGGAATGGCGGTATCTTTTTGAAGGAGCGATACATCCTATTCTCATCCTGACTGATCACAGGAATTTGGAATACCTGCGTTCTGCCAAACTTTTAAAATCCAGCTTTAATCTCCATGTCACCTATTGACCTGGCAGCCATAACATGAAGCCAGAAACTCTGTCTAGGTTTCCCCTTCTGGATTTCTCTGATGAGACAGACTGCTCTTAACTACCAATCCTCTCTGAAGGACACTTCCTGGTGTTAGAATCGGAACACATCTCCCAGATCCGTAGAGCCTCTACGGAACTGCCACTCGAAGATTGAGAAAACTTTCCCAGTTACAATGGCTTGCTTATCCATCAGGGCAAGGCATTTGTTCCACGGACCACCCGAACTGCAGCTGTGCACGCATTCCACAACCATCCCTTTGCAGGAAATCTCCTCCTGCCTAATCCCAAAAACTCACCCGTCAACATTTCTTGTGGCCTTCATTGAATAAGGACTGCACGATTTATTGATCAGTGTCAAATCTGTGTCCGGAACACAGGCCTATGGGGCTGATTTTTCCTCTGCTGGTGCCTGAGAGGCCAAGGTCCCACATCTCTATGGAGTTTATTGTAGAGTTACCACCTTATGAAGAATTTACTACTTAGAATTTACTTATTAGGATAATGGTGATTGACAGATTTGCAAAGATGGCCTATTTTGTTCCTTTTAACAGCCATTCCTTCCGTACCCACCCTTGCTCAAGTTTTCATCCGGGAGGTTGCTCAAGGCATGCCCCCTAAGATCGTCTCAGACTGAGGATCCCAGTTCACCTCCTGATTCTGATCCCGTCTGTGTAAATCCCTCCAAATTTGTTTGGAGCATTTCTCCGCTTACCACCCTCAGTGAAATGGGCAATCTGAACGTACCAACCAAATACTTGTATCATACCTACGTTGTTATTTTTCTGCCCTCCAAGATGATAGGTAAGTTACTGCCCCTGGCAAAATTCACATATAATAAATCTTGCCACTGCCAGGTCACCCTTCTTTGTGAATTTTGGGTTCCACCCCAATATCTTGCATGATCTCCTGAAAGATATCAACTTACCAGCTGCCCAGAAGCTGACTTCTTCTTTGGCAGAGACACATTGGGAGTTAAGGGAGTCTCTTTGTAAGGCCCAGAACATTATAAAAAGAATCCAGATGATCATTGTCGGTCCACTTCGCTATGCTGTCGATGACAAGGTGTGGTTTTCCACTCGAAACCTCATGTTACATTGTCTATATAAGAATCTGGGTCCTAAATTTGTTGGTCTTTTTTCTATCAAGAAACGTATTAATCCTGTGGCCGGCATCTTTTCACATCCGACTGGTGTTCCATGTCACTTAAACCAGCATTCTCCACCGAAACCACTGCTAATGGTTCTGATTCCCTGATTAAGGATGACCCAGAAGAATATGAGGTTGAACACATTTTTGATGTTGGTTGCAGAGACATGGGACTACAATTTTTCATTAAGTAGAGGAAATATGGGGTTGGAAGAGAACTCTTGGGACTCTTGAAGAAATATCCACGCTCCATGCCTGATTAAGGACTTTCATAGGTCCCACCCCGAGAAATCTTGTCCCACATTTGGCCGTAGGGGGGAAGGGTAATGTCATAGAACCAGGACTGTTCCCCTTGTTCCCCAGCAGAGGATGGCAAGGTTCCCAATGCGCTCCCAGTCAGTAAGCATCAGTAAGTGTCAGTAAGTGTCAGTAAGCATGCGTGCATGTGCTCGCAGCTGTAGCAGCACATCTTGTTGTTGCGGTGCACTTATGCGTGCCTATATGCGTGATCCTGCCGTTTGTGCACACGCCTGAGTGTGCGTGCATGTGCAGTTCGTGCATGTGCAACTGGGCTCGGTTGTGTGCATGCCCTAGGCCCATTAAATAGCGGTGAGCACTGATCAACACTGCCAGTTGGTCTTCTTTCTTGCTTGTTCCAGTCTTCCAGTGTCTCCATTCCTGTGTACCAACCTGGCTTTATTCTGACTGCACTCCAGTTCCATCTGCCCACGACTTTGGCTTGTTCTATGTCTCCAAACAAGCTCTGGTTTACTACCCTGGATTTGGCAATAGCCACTACTAGGTCACCTGACCTGAGACCTTCTTGTAGCCCAGTCTATCCCTACCTTCAGAGGCTCTAGTGAAATCGAGGTTGGTCCTTAGACCAAGGTTGGGCTTCCCGGTCCATTGGGATTCCTGGTCTCGATCCATTAGTCTCTGCAATTAGGGTTCACACCCAGTTGACTGTTACATGCTGCTTCCACTATGCCATCGATATGGTCAATGCTGATGATGCCATGTCAGGCCATGACAGAGGATATGATGGGGGCACAGGAGGAAGCAGGAAGGCCTATTATCCCATGTGTCAGGGCAGTGCACATGTGGCACACAGGGTGGGTTGCTAGACCGACAGTGGCCAGGTACTCCACTGTCCAGCCAGTGGACAGTTTTGGAGGATTCAGAGGATTAGGAGGGGCATGAGGAGGAGGAGGAGGACTTTATCTCACAGCTGGGTGACACCCAGCACAGCTAATAGGTGTCACTGGAGCATGGCTGGAGGGAGGAGCAGCAGCAGGAGGAGGAGACACCTGACACTAAGGACAGTTTCTCCAGTTTCTCCCTGGTTCTCATGGTTCACATGAGCCACTTCATGCTCTAATGTCAGGGCTCTTTTTGGCTGGAGTGTGAAGAAAAGTACCAACTCCAGCATAAAAACATCTCTTACTAATATTGTATAATGATGTAACTGTGATAGATAATGAGTTCTCCAATGTCCCCTGTCCATTATATTTAGGATCTTTATGCTGGCTCAAGGCACTTAGTTACAATGGCTGAAACTTACAGGAATGTAAAGGTATTGTCCAGGCAGAAACAAAAAAAGTCTATACCCACCTGCAGCTCCTCCATGCAGGTCTGATTTCCCCCGCAGCTCCTTAATGCAGGTCTGGTTACCATGCATCTTTATACTTGTCAATGGTGGGGGGCCAGTGATTTCATCTTACCAGTGCTAGCAGCCTCTCCTGAAGGCGTCCATGGAGCCTTCTTAAAAACCCCACAAGCCTACTCCATTCATTGTAAAGGAGGGGTCCTGCCAAAGCAGGTTTAGCATGCCTGGTATTGGCACTCCCCCTCCATTGTAATAAATGGAGTAGGAGTGTTAGGAGATATACATATTGATGGATGCAACCATTTCTGTGCAACGATGGAAGATGAAATCACTTGTTCTTTCTCATTGGCAAGTATGAAGATGTCTGCACTGCATAGAGGAGCTGTGGGGAAAAAGAACTTCCTCCTTTCTGCCGGGCCTCCTCAGCAGCAGATGATGATGAATCACTGCATTCTTTAGTGTAACAGTCGCCTCTAAAGTGAATTTTTGGGACTGAGAAAGGAGTCAGCAAAAAAGTACAAAATCGGCAGGGTTAATCAAGAATTTGCAAAATGCTGGTGAATGAAAAATGCCACCCCTGACATTCAGCATGGGGCAAGCAGAAAGCAGCTAATTTACCCCATATGCTCAACCTTTGGTCATCTGATGTGGGCCCTGACCTGATGTGGGAACAGGGTGAGGGTTAAATAAAACTGGCATGTAAAGGTAAATAGAGTCTCAATAAGGATAAGCGACTGAAAAGAAAGTATCAAATAGAGGTGGCAGTGGTGGCTTGGTGGAACGGCGTGACATAGTGCAACATCACACCTGAGTGAAAACTTTAGTACTATACAAAGATAAGTGTTTTTTCTATTTAATTGTATGTTTAGGTTTGGTAGGCGTTAAGATGGGTTGCATATTGGGTATACAGTTACGATTTTAGACTGATGGGGGAATGGGCTATAAATATGGGAATATAAATATGGGAATAATAAATATTCATAGAGATAAGACAATCAATACGTGTATTGGTAGCATGTGGGGATTGTTACATATGGATGTGATAATGGGCTGGTGTGGTAGAATGATCTACAAGTAAAAAAAGTCTATGGCATTTGTGGAGACAGGGGGTTTCATAATTGTGGTAGAAAATATTTGTTATGCTAATGTAATATAAAATAAAAATGAAATTCTGAACCTATAGATTGTGGCCCGCAAACGGAGTTGCCTGCATAGTCACCAGTGCCGATGACATCACCTCCTTGATTCCACCACTGGATTATCTGTTGATGTGTCTGCACCTTGGAGGTGCTGGCCTGCCCTGTGTCCTATCAAAACGCATGTTCAGCACTGCAGGGGGTGTCATCACCGACAGAAGGACAGTAGTGTAAATTCCCAGAAAAATAAGAAAAATAGTTTAACTTTACCACATTAAATGATTGCTGTTACCAATGATTCTAAAGCGGAACAAAACCAAAACAAAACATGGCCAGCCCTGGCCACAGGCCTTCCCCTGCTGAAGGTTGGAAAATTCCTTAAATACGTTTTCAGACTGCTACACCTCTATAAATGTTAGTTATCAATCCTCTTGGCCTTATAGACCTTTTGTACCGGACAACAGCATGGCACAGTGGGAAAAGAAAATTAGTGACCATTTTCGAGCTTCCTCTTCCAGCACTTCAGCGATGCTGATGCCTGAATTCAACTGACATAACTTACAATGCACTGTAACAGGTAGTCCATGAACCACCATTTTGTTTTTAAAATTTACCACAGCAGGATTTGGAAAAGGGTAAAATAACTTTTATGTGCAGTAATCTAAATTGCACTGGGGAGGGGTGCATATGAGCACTGTTTGTCGTGTTGGTCTGCTTTAAGTCATTTTTGACTGTTGTTCCGCTTTAAGTCCAAACAAACGTATAGCTGTGCAGACCTGTCCTAATTTGCATTTATAAAAGATCCTTTAGGCTTACCCTAGGGTGCCTTATCAAGGAGCCACAAAAACGCGGGACTTCAAAAAGGCAAAGTTTGACCAATTTAGGCCCTTATTTAACAAGGGATAGCGCCAGGTAGCGAATGGTGAGTGAACGGTAATGACGGTCACCGCCACGAGTACGCCGGCTCCCCTCCGCAATCACACATTTATCAAGCCGATCCTGCTTAGCGACTGACAGAGCGCCAGATAGCGAATCATTCATCATTATTCCTGCCTCACCCCACAGCACCAGCGAGCGACCTTGAACAGCGACAGGTATGACCTCTCGCTACCTGGCGCTCTCCAATGCATTTCAATGGAGCAATCTTTAAATATTCGTAATTAATTGCTATTAATTTTTTTTTTTTTTTTTTAAATGTCAAAAATTCTGTGACCACTTCTGCATGTTAGATTTTTTTTAAGGTTAAAAAAATGTGCAGAATTGATATTACAGGTCTGATATTAATGTATTCATATTAAAAAATGTTTGGAAAAACATGTTTCTTTTTTTTTTAACCCATCGCCGCCAGCGCTCTGGGGTTTAAACAAGCATTTCACAGCGCGAGAATTTTTTGAGCGTGATTTGTTAATGAATATGCTGGGAGCCGTTCGCTATGGCCATTCGCTGTCATGCGCTCCCATACAGCGCGGAACCTGTCAAACAGCGACTCCTAACCCCGTATTCAACATTACCGCACACCGACTGAGTCGCTGTCAACAGCCGAACAACGGCCAAGCACAGCGAATACTAGCGTGCGCTGTGAAAATAACGCTACTGTCGCTCATCTGTCGCTACCTGGCGCTATTAATGAATTGGCCTCTTAGAGATGCCCTACACTGCATTGACTGGGAAAATGTTCTTAAATACAAAAGCATGGACGCTAAATGGGATACTTTCAAAGGAATACTTAATTTTCATTGTGACAGATATATACCTTACAGGAATAAAACTATTAGACACACATGTAAACCGATGTGGCTAAATAAAATGGTTAAGGGGACAATAAACAACAAAAAAAGGCATTTAAATGTTTAAAGCAGGAAGGGACAGCGGAAGCGTTAAAAAACTACAAAGAAGAAAATAAACAACGTAAAAAACAGATAAGGGCAGCTAAGCTGGCCACAGAAAGACTGGTCGCGAAAGAGAGTAAAACTAACCCCAAATTATTCTTTAGCTACATAAACCGTAAAAGGTACAAACCTGAGGGTGTGGGCCCCCTGAAAAGCAAGGAGGGGACCCCTATAGAGGGAAATGAGCAGAAAGCAAATTTGCTTAACAACTTCTTTGCTTCTATATTCACAAAAGAATTTGACATGCCGAGTGAAATGCAGGGGAATAACCGAAACCCTCCATTAAATGTCACTGGTCTAACCAAGTCCAGCACCGTCTCAAGCAGATAAAAATCGATAAATCACCGGGACCAGATGACATACATCCTCGTGTTTTAAGGGAGTTATGTACAGTAATAGACAAGCCGTTATTTCTAATATTTGTGGATTACATAACTACAGGGTCTGTTCCGAGGGATTGGCGCTTGGCAAATGTGGTGCCAATATCCAAAAAGGGATCTAGGGGGGAACCGGGGAACTACAGACCAGTAAGCTTAACATCTGTGGTGGGCAAGCTGTTTGAAGGTTTCTTAAGGGATACTTGGCCTGATGCAGAGCCTCCCCTTTCAGCTATCCCGTACGTTTTCCCGTTGGTTTTGTGCTGTGATCGGGTCATGAAAGGGTGCTACGTTGCTTTTTGTGTGCGTTTATGCGCTCAGGTGTTTCGGCATGCGCCTTTACGATTGACGGCTCGCAAGAGGCTGTACTCCGTGAAAACGGACTTGTCGTTCATTGGTCCGTTTTTTTAACTGATACAGAGCCTTGATTTCCAATTGAAATCAGCCCAATAAAACGAGGGTGTTGTAGGGCAGCTTACGGCCACTATTAGCAGCCGTATTTGTGTTCCGTGTCATGCATTGTTCTGTGCGCGAGCATCAAAAGGCGTCTGCTACGCGGCCTGGTTCTTTTGAGCATGGCAGAATCCAGGCTGCACCGAACACGTTTGGACATCGATGGCATGCATGACCTTGAGCTATTCGAGCTCACCCGCCTTAACCGTGTTTCTCTCCAGGACTTGTATAGCCAGCTGCGGCCATGGTTAGCCTGCACCACAAGGAAGGGGCATGCAATTGCAGGTATGACCATATTGGTTGGCTGCCTGCATTTTTTGGCCAACGGCTCGTTCCAGAGACTGGGTGCCTTCTCCGTGGGGATGTCCCAGTCTACGCTGAGCCGCAGCCTTACCAAGTTTTTGGATGGCATGGCTACCCTGGCACCAAAATTTATTTTTTTTCCCTGACACAGCGGAAGCCTGGAATGCGGTTAAGCTGGGCTTTTATAACATAGCCAACATGCCCAACGTCATGGGTGCCATCGACTGTACACATGTCTCGTTAATTCCGCCTGCTGACCAGGAATATCTGTTCAGGTATGTGGTTTAGGTCAGCATGTGTCTGCAATGTTGGCATAAAATGTCCATTTTTTTTTTATTTTTTTAAGGATAAAAGCAGACCTACACCCTGTGTATCCCAAACATCCATTGTTTTTAAATGTTGTTTATGTGAAAGAATATATTTAAATATGTTTACACTTTTTGTTCCCACTAATTCCTGTAATCTTTTGCTTTTGCAGGAACAGGAAGATGGGCTATTCTATTAATGTTCAGGCAGTGTCAGGCCCAGATCTGCAATTTTTAAGTTTATTTGCAGCCTTCCCTGGTTCCACCCATGATTCCCACATTTTGAGGAACTCCAGCCTCTTTCATCGTCTGGTGGATGGCTACTGGGTATGTGTTTGAAATTTGTTGTTGTTGTCCAGCATGGTTTTTGTGATTGGTCTGTGCCTGTACCCCACTAATCTGTTCGAGGCTACAATGAATCAGTACAAGTTTACAATCAATTACTTACCAGTATTTGTTGCTATGGTTTTTTTAGTTAATCTCCACTATTCCTTCCTGTCCTGGCCCTCTTAGCTATGTTGCATACAAGAGTCATTGTACAGGAGTGTACTGGGTGGATGTGCATGTTGCCTCATCACAACTGTGCTTTGCTCTGACACTGCACAGCTCACCTATTGTCCCTGTTCAATAATGCTTGAATGCTAAGCAGCACATTATTGAGCCTCTTCCCCTTAGGCCTCTGTCTGTTGTTCCCTGTTCTTGCCATTTTAAATTAACATAACATGCCCTATTTGTAATTATCATGTAAGTTACTTGTGGATTTTTTATTTTTTTTGGCAAAACATTATAGTTTGATCGCGACTATGTATGGGGCCTGCCACTACATATGTTGCAAAGAGGCACATTTGTCATGTTTATTTAGGATTAGGGTGTTTGCTAAAATGTTTTATCTTTTTTGCAGGTGATTCGGGATATCCTTTGCTCCCTTGGTTACTTACCCCCATCCTCCACTCCACCCAACCTCGCAGGCCCAGGAGCGTTATAACACAGCGCATAGGAGGACTCGCTCAGTGGTTGAACGTGCCTTTGGATTACTGAAGATGCGCTTCCGATGTCTTGACCAGACTGGGGGTGCTCTGCAGTATGAGCCCGCCAAGGTCATCAAGATTATTATTGCTTGTGGGGTCAACCTCGCCATACAACGCCGTGTGCAAAGATACAGTGAGCTGCCTGAGGAGGGTTTAATGATTTCTGACGAAGTTACACCTCCCTACTCAGGATCACAAAGTGGCATAGCACAGGCAATCCGTTCACAACTTGTTGAAAATGTGTTTGGTTAAATTACATTCCTTGTTTGTTTTTTGTTAAATTTTATTTTGTGTCATAAACCAAAATTTTTTTTCCAAACATTTTGTTGGATTTTTCTACAAATTAACGTGGGGTTGTGGAAGAGCATGTTTATTTTTTAATGTTCGAGGTGGGTCCTGCTCCCCATAAACAATATATCAACACATGCATTCAGTGGTATGTAGGGTAGGAGGTTGAAGTTGAGGTATGGGGTGTGTGCATGTGAGGCTCTGATTCATTAGTTGCCATTTAGAGATGAGCGAACCGGTTCGGACGAACCGGAATTCGCTCCGAATTTCAGGAAATATTCGATTCGGCAAGAACCCGAATATTTTGTGGTTCGTGCCGATCGAATTTTTCCTGAAATGTAAAAAAAAAAAATGCCGGCATGGTGGGAACCGGCCGGCGGGCCGGTAAAGCCGGCCAGCCCGCTCCCACCATGGCGGCATTTATAAAACAAAAAAAAAAGCATTTTTGCCGGCATGGTGGGAGCGGGCCGGCCGGCTCCGCTGTCAGCGGAACCGGCCGGCGCGCTCCGCTGTCAGCGGAACCGGCTGGCCCGCTCCCACCATGCCGGCATTTAAAAAAAAAGCAAACACTTACCTGCAGGTCCGGAGCGTGGAGGCCGGCGCCGCTCTCAGCTGTCATTTGAGGGCGCGTCATCAGAGGGCGCCTCTGATGACGCGCCCTCAGATGAACGCTCCGGACCTGCAGGTAAGTGTTTGCTTTTTTTTTAAATGCCGGCATGGTGGGAGCGGGCCGGCCGGTTCCGCTGACAGCGGAGCGCGCCGGCCGATTCCGCTGACAGCGGAGCCGGCCGGCCCGCTCCCACCATGCCGGCAAAAATGCTTTTTTTTTTTTTAAATGCCGGCATGGTGGGAGCGGGCCCGCTGACAGCGGAACCGGCCGGCCCGCTCCTTCCATGCCGGCATTTTTTTATTTTTTTTTTTTTCTTTGTTTTTTAAATGCCGGCATGGTGGGAGCGGGCCGGCCGGCTTTACCGGCCCGCCGGCCGGCTCCGCTGTCAGCGGGCCGGCTACAGATTGAGTGGCTGGTGGTGGCTGGGTTGGCGCAGAGTCTGTTGTGTGGACAATGTCCACGGCAGAAGAGGTTTCTTCCACAGAGTTTTGGTTATTGGCGACCAGGGGCTGCACTTGCTGGGCCTGTTGGGTATGATGTTCTCCCACTGGTTCAGGTTGGCTTGGCTGCAGCAGAATTGGGTCCTCCTCCTCCAAATCCCGGATTACTTCGACAATGGGTGGACTGGTTAAGGTCTGCAAAGAAAGGTAGCAGGTAGTGAGACACCTTTTTTTCATTCAATGTATGCAAGTTCTAATTAATAATTCTACACAGTGGAGCATTGACATACCTCATCCGTACACTCAGGTTGGTTGGTGTGGACACAAGGCTGTTGCGTGCTCCTCCGGGACAATGCAGGGGTAGCTTGGCCTAGTGTTGTGTCTTGAGTACGTTCTTGGACAAGATAATGTACTTTTAGTGTTTTTGCAAAGACCAGTGTGTAGTAAGGTGTATCCAACTGTTTGGGTCCCCATTAAAAAGTATCAAGGTAAACATATACTCACCTCCGGATCTCACATTCATGTCTGTGTCTAGGCCCCCTTGCAGGCCATGAAGTGTTGCTGAGTGAATATAGTTAAACACATGTTCTTCCGCTGGTGTTAGGCTGATTTTCGTTGGGAGCCCACCCCCTGTCTGCATGCTGGTGAAGATTAAAGCACACCTAATAAGTGTTACATCTAGTTAGAAAGCAGCCTATACATGCATTGCCACTCTAAATGTCATTTACCTTTGCTGGCGGCGCATGTCCATTTTTTTTTTTCCCATAATATTTAAGGTCCCCAAATTTTCGCTTAATTTGCTCAGCATCCCTCCTCACAGAACCAACACTATTCACTTGCCGGCAAATCTTATCCCAAAGCTCCTGCTTGGCCTGCTTGGTTGTGGATTTGGAATAACGCCCAAATAGGGCATCATAGTGCTCACAAACACCAGTGGCTACAGCCATGCTTTGGCCATCACAGAAAGGGCTGTAATTGATCCACGGCGCAGCTGGCGTCCACATGGGTGTGTGGTGTCCCCAGCAACAGACGACATTGATGGCTGGCTGTCTGGGGAGTAGTTTAGGTTTCTTGGGCTGATGGGTGACTGTGATGGAGTGTGGGGGGTGCTAGGTGATAATGGCTGGGTGCCTGTCGAGCTGTCACCTGTGGAGCTCTCTGTTGACTCTGGGGTTGTGGTACTTGAGGAGACAGAGTGGCCAGAAGGAGGGGTGGTTGGCCTGGGCGGGCTAGTTGTTTTGGTCCTACGCTTACCCTTGGTGGCGTGCCTAGATTTTTCAACATGCTTTGTGGGTGGAGGAGGTGGAGGCTGCAGGGTTGTCTCCAATGTTTTTGCCTTGGGAGGCCTGGATGATTTAGCAGGTGTGGGAGACTGTGTCAAGGGCTCCTTGCTCCTGCGTTTTTGCCTCGAAGCCTGTGTGGCTGGCTTATCTACCCTTTCACTATGGCCATGTCCCTCCCGGCTCTTGTGCCTGCTCTTGTGTGTGTGTTTGCGATGTCTATCTGTGCGGCTAGTATGTGCCTCTGGGCTTTTGGGGGTTTTGCGGCTCCCTTTTGGTCTGGGCATAGTGATATGGTAACCAACACATAGCTGAGTGCATTGACCTTTAAATATTTGTCCCGTGTGGGCGTGTTCTGCAGTGTGTGTGCCTGCGTGCGCGTGCGCAGACACATCACCACGGGGGAACGTTATAGCCATACCCGGAAGCTCAACCAAGATGTCGTCAGCGATATATATTGAGGAGCAGGACAACCTAATAATGGATGTGAGTAGGCAAGCGTGCGTTTATGTGCGTGCACAAGCCGCTAAATAAAAAATAGCTATGGCAGGGCAAGATTAGTGAGGAACAACTGACTTGTTAAAGTAAACTACTAGACCAGCTTAGTTTTAAACATGTGCGCAGCAGCACACTAGCCTAGAGGCAGATTGAATAAGTAGGCCCATGTGAGTAGGAATGAGGGCCATAAACTGCCTTTAGATAGGGCATGCGACTTTGACATGTATTTGTGTGACTAATGCTGTACCATTGTGTTTTTGGCAAACAGATGATGCTGAGGAACCGCTACGATTTCCCGCCGTGCGATTTTGACAAAAGGACGTTGGCACTGGCGGTGGTGGACGCGATTGCCCGGATTTCGGGAACCACCTATACCTTCACACAGATCGCCCAACAGGCGCCCGCAGCCCAGTGTTGGGAGAAACTGGTGAAGGTATAGGTGATTCAGGATAGGGAGTCCATCCTGAATCAACCACAACCTGACTCCGGTAAGACTATAAAACTTACATATGTCCTGATACATGCAATAAAGACATATACTAATGTGCACTATTGTTATTTGTAGATTCTGACGTCGCAGGCCCATCACAAGGGATAGTCCATGAAGCTGGACAAGAAGAAGAGGTGCCTGGGGAAGGTGAGTGATTTGATGCATAGAAGCCAAACCTAATCTGACATTCAGGAGCCACAAACAGTCAATAATATCCTTGTGTTTATGATCCCAACAGCTTCACAGCAGCAACAGATGGTAGAAGAAGGGAGGAGGCTGCGCCCCAGACGCCATGTTGGCCACAAGCCTTGTAAGTTTTGTAGATATATCAAAAATGCAGTTTAAAAGCATGCACAAAAATGAAAAAAACATGGTCCAAGATACATTAAGGAAATAACTTAGGCAAAAAATAACCGTAAAAATGGACCACAAATAAACCCAACATACTTACAAGGCAAAACTGATGATGTTTTTCATTCACAGATCAAAGAAAAGGCCAGCAAGAATAATGAAGATCCGGCTGCTAATTTTTATACATTTTAAAAAAGTTAAAAAGGTTTTTAGTAGTTTTCGAAAAAAAGGTTCATTACAAAAAAAAAACAAAAAACAACAAATGGTGTGGTGTGTTCTCTTTCCGGGCACTGTACATTCTCAGAACATAATCATACAGTTACATGTCCCAAAAGGTACGTATATGGGACAAGGAATAGGAAGAAGAAGGAGAAGAAGACAAAGAAGAAGGAGAACAGATTAAAGTAAGCATTAAACAAAGGGTACTAAAGAACAAAATGAGACTGCACCACCCCAAACAACGGGATAACTTTATATGTAGTGTGCACAAGGGGTAAGGTTAATTTATATTACACAAAAAGAGGAAGGTCCCACTCCTTCCAAAAAACCCTAAAAATATATGGCACCACTACTGATTATTTAATAAAAAATTATTATTTATTTGATAACAATGTCACATTAACTACATACACACAAAACTGATTAAAAAACATTCAAGACTAAACATTGTCAATAAGGAAGGGAAAAACCCATATATAGGGGGGCAGATGGACAAGTGGAAAATACGTTCAATATACTAAATATTGCAAGATTAATACTAGCTGGCTGGTACAAGGGATAATAAAGTGCTTCTAGTGCATATCTATAATCATTATTAAATAACCCAAAGTGTTACATCATAACCAATATCTAATAAAAGTGCAAGTGCTAAATATAATAACTCTACCAACTACTCTAGCTCAGAAGGCATATACTGTGCAATACAAGAACCAGCCAGAGGGGGTAATGAAATAGAACCCCCAAAGATGGAAGCAAAAGTCACTCACATATAAAACGACCACCAGCCCACTGCCCCCACGTCTACGCGTTGCGTGACGTCACCAGCGTCACTTACTCAGGACATAACTACCTACTGACACCTACCTTCTTATATGCAAACTCGCCACGCATCCACCTATCAAAAACGACCCCTCCGTCCACACACCTGTGCCGCCAATGCTAACTAGTCAGGCGTGCCCCGGCCGGTGGAGACGCCTGACTGTGTAGAGGCTGCAGCGCGTCCTGGCCAGACACGCGCCGCAGACCCCGCGCATGGATGACACCTGTAATGTGCGCCCGAGAAGGAAGGGGGGGGGAAAGGAGGGGGGAGATGAGAAGAGAAGCCGTGACAGGCAGGCCTCTGTTGCGCGCGCACACCAGCTAAGATACCTGGTGCGCGCGCAGCCCACACCTCCAACATTAATGCGCACGCGCAAAGCCCGGACACATATAACACCGCGCAAGGGAAGAAGAAAAAGAAGAACAGATTAAAGTATGCATTAAACAAAGGGAAGACGAAAAAGAAGAACAGATTAAGGTATGCATTAAACAAAGGGAAGACGAAAAAGAAGAACAGATTAAGGTATGCATTAAACAAAGGGAAGAAGAAAAAGAAGAACAGATTTAGGTATGCATTAAACAAAGGGAGGAGGAGGAGGAAGAAGAAGGATATTATTTTAAGGTAAGTTTTGGTGTTGGCAAAAGTGTCAGCTTGTTGTATGGTGAAAGCATGAGGGAGGACTAGGGATGTGCGCTTGCGTGGACCCAGATTGACAACAGGAAAACCATGGAAATGTAAGTAAACACGGAAAAACAGTCAGAATCGGGATGAAAACGGAAACAAATTGCCAGAAGCTACGTTGGGAAATGCAAGAAAAAGGACAAAAAAAAGGATCGTCCGTGTGAACGGCAACGGAACCCACAACCACACGGAAAGCACCCGAGAGGGGAAAAAACACTTCCCGAATGAAGACACATAAACGGATCAGTAATGGAGCTCTCCCGATGGTGGCTCTGAATCAAATTTGAACCCCGAGACAAACGGAAGGAAAACGGGACTTCAGTGAAATGGAACAAAATAAGGTCGGTTCTGGGGAGGCTCTGCATCAGGCCAACTATCCTGGAGCACCTAGGGGAAAATGACCTTATTACTCCATATCGGCATGGATTTATGAGGAATCGCTCCTGCCAGACAAACCTAATCAGCTTTTATGAGGAGGTAAGTTTAAGATTGGATCAGGGGGAGTCATTGGATATCATATATCTTGACTTTTCTAAAGCATTTGATACTGTGCCACATAAAAGGCTGGTACAAAAGATGAGAATGCTTGGACTGGGGGAAAACGTGTGCAGATGGGTGGGAAATTGGCTTAATGATCGGAAGCAGAGGCTGGTTATCAATGGTACACACTCAGATTGGGTCACTGTTACTAGTGGAGTACCACAAGGGTCAGTTCTGGGACCAATTCTCTTCAATATATATATAAATGACATTGGGTATGGATTAAACAGTAAAGTCTCAATCTTTGCAAATGATACTAAGCTGAGTAAAGTAATTTAAACAAAAGAGGACAGCAGGCAGCTACAAACAGATTTAGATAAATTGGAAGCATGTGCAGTTAAATGGCAAATGAAGTTTAACACAGATAAATGTAAGGTTATGCACATGGGAAGGAGAAATCTGTGTCATGATTACACACTAAATAAAGAAACACTTGGTAAAACAACAATGGAAAAGGACCTTGGGGTTTTAGTTGACAATAAGCTCAACTGTAGTAATCAATGCCAGGCAGCTGCTGCCAAAGCAAATAGGATCATGGGGTGCATCAGGAGGGGCATAGGTGCTCATGACCAGAGCATCATTTTACTCCTGTACAAGTCACTGGTCAGACCCCATATGGAATACTGTGTACAGTTCTGGGCACCTGTGCTTAAGAAGGACATATCAGAACTGGAGCGCGTTCAAAGAAGGGCAACAAAGTTAATAAAAGGAGTGCGAGGGCTAGAGTACCCTGAAAGATTGTCCAAGTTAGGTTTATTTAGTCTAGAAAAAAGACGATTGAGGGGTGATCTAATAACTATGTATAAATATATTCGGAGTCAATACAAAGATCTGTCCCACAATCTATTTATACCCCGGAGTGTAACCATAACCCAAGAGCATCCACTAAGTTTAGAGGAAAGGTGCTTTCTCCACCGACATAGGAGGGGATTCTTCTCTGTAAGAGCAGTGAGACTATGGAACTCGCTGCCAGAGGAGGTAGTAATGATGGATACAGTAAAAATGTTCAAAAGTGGCCTTGATGCCTTCCTGGCATGTAATAACATTTTCAGCTATGGCTACTAGACCACTGGAAGAAGTTAAACAGGCTGAACTGGATGGACTAAAGTCTTTATTCAGCCTTGCATACTATGTTACTATGTATGTTACCCCAATGTTATTGGTTCTCCCTTTTTATAATTTTCTTTATTGCTAGTTTCTTAACAAACTCAATTCAAAATTCTAATCCCGTGTAAAACTCTTTTCATCCAAGCGCCTGGCTAAATTTCTTTGCTTATCCAAAAATACTAACCCAGATGCAGCCTCTGCCTTCTGCAACATTCAGAAGTGTCCACAAAACTCACCTATTCAGACAAGCTTAATATCTGGCCTAGACTTGACACCCTTGAGAACATCTGACACTATGCTTAGTTATATGCTATTTGGGACTTACCTTTAGTCTACATCCCCTGATCCTTTAGATTGTAAGCTAGTAAGAGCAGGCGTAATATCATAAACAATATGTATATTTGGGCATTTCTGTCAAATCCAGCATCCATAATTCCTTGTTGTATAATATTATAAATATAAGTATAATATTCGTTCGGCAGTAATTTCTAAAGTGTCCAGCATCTTGGAAAATTATGGCACTAATGGTGTTATTTACTAACTGATTTGTGTGTGTCGAATCAGTTAGATTTGGCTGTTACGCTGTCATTTGCCGACTCTGATGGCAGAACAGAGGTCGGGATCCTTATTATATCTTCATCACTTACTTTATCCTTGTTTCTTATCCCTCTGCTAACCCGGAGATTTAAACTACAAGCTTGAGACTACATTTCCCATGATCCTTTCCGGCATGATGACATCACATGTGAACCAATCAAAAGGCACACGGAATACCTGTTTTCGACACACACCCTGGAGACGGCATTCCACGCCGAAACACGCGTCGGGAGGCAGCTGTGCAAGGAGCTCAGTAGCCAACTTCTACACCTTAATCGGTACACTTTGGAAACTCTTATTTTTGCCTAAATTGTCTCTTTAGGTTATTTTTTCTTCTGTCACTGATATTTATGACAGATGTAAAAAAGCACAGACCACCAAGAAAAAAGTATTTTATTAACCCCCCACTTACCTCCAATACATCGCCGATCACTGCAGTCCTGTCTCATCAGCTGCTGCTTCTGACAGCCAGATTGATCAGCAGAAGCCAGGCGCAGGGCAGAGAATTGACTCGCTGGAGGAGGAGAACATCGTCCGGCGCTGGAACAGGGACTGGGGTAAGCATATCGTTGCGTTGTTTTATGAGTAACTTTATTAATTTCATTGAAAGTTCAATCCAAATGAACCAAAATCTCTTGGGGAATCAAACTTTTAAAAAGATGAGAATAATTTTTCCTAATGAATTCTCCTTGCCAAGTCGTTCCCCTGTAACTGATGTACACACACAATTTCCAATCCTGTTATGAGCTATGAAGATGAGAATATTTAGCATATTTTGTTTGTCTTCCAGGAATTTGTGTTGTGTACAATATTAGAAAATGTCATGTAGAAAGCACTCCAAAGGTCTTTAATAGATAAAATCACAGCATATTACTGTAGGCAAAAGAAAAATGCTGTGGACACACAGAACTGCTAATAAGTGTTGTATCTGCAGGTTATTTTATGGATTCAAATATGTAGACTTGCTAGGCTGTATTATGTAGTTTGACATTCAAGATTATCATAGTCATAGTCAATACGGTTGAAAATGACATATGACCATCAAGTTCAACCAAGGATCGGGAAGGTTATTTTTATTATTTACTGATAAAAGTTGATAGTAACTGTTAATGTCATTTCTTCTAAAAAGCATTTAAAGCTGACAGCTGTAGATGCTGGCAGGCTATTCCACATATGTATAGATCTTATAGTAAAAAATGATTGTCCACTTGTCCACTCCAGAGATTAAATCTTTTTTTTCCATACAGAGGGAGTGCCCCCTTGACACACCTCAAGTTTCTAGGCGTACCAGGCTGATTGACATGGGTGCAGTTTTCTAGAAGAAATCCATAATGAATTCTAAAAAAACCAATTACATCTGAAAAATTCCCAACATGCATAGGTACTGTCAAGGGAAGAGTTGGCAAACACGACAAAGTAAAGCATGTGCTAAGAATAATATTACTTGAAAATTTCAGTTCTGAAGTTCACACCTTGCGCTCTTTCTACCAAAACAACCCTTTACTGCACCCCCCTGGTGAAGACCCGTCGGGAGCGATTGGGCATGGAGTTGAGTAAATATTATTATTTTTTTTTTTTGACATGTAATGCCGGCGGCTGTTGAAGCAGCAAAGGGGGGCTATACCGGGCACTTCCCTGCAGCCGGAGGGGCCTGGTTGGGAGATCAAAGCCCCTCAGATGAAGAGGAGACTAGCTAGATCAAACGAGGGGTAGGTGAGTGTTTTTTTTTACTTTCCTTTTCTTGTAGCGGGGGGGGGGGGGGAATTCAGGCATGTAGATTCTACATGCTTGGAGCTTAAAAGGAGTGGAAGAGAGCATGTACGCGCTTAGCACTGAAAGGGTTAAATCACTCCCATTTGGTATTTGTATCCTTATCCATCAACAGAGGTTCCCAGTCTATGTCCTCGAGTGCAGCCCTGAACCAGGCCTTCCTAAAACTTTGTTTTAATTTTTGCCCTCCCAGGCAGAAAATACTTCTTACAGTTTACGTTGAATAATATTATGGCTACGTTATGAAAGTTTTTATGGACTGTTACAGTCCCTACTAAGTTATCATCATTTGATATTGCCAGATCCAAAGAGCCACACCCCTAGTAGGTGCCTCCACAAACGGATTTAAATAGAGAGGCAGTGGCAGCACACAAGCCAGAACAATGTCAGGCAGTGTCCCCGCTCTGGCTTTCAGCTCTGCCACAGCCTCTTGGGTGTCATTGCATGCTGTCATGCTGTCAGCGGCTGCCAGCGGAGGCAGTGGCGGCGGCGGCAGCCAGAACAGGGACAGACACAATCCCCGCTCTGGTTTACTGCGCCACCAGCGCCTCTTGGGCAGGTGCACACTGACAGCCGAGTGTTTGTGCCAGCGTGCACCTGGCCAAGAAGCAGTGGTGCGTAGGAAGCCTGGGTGAGGATGCGGTCTGTCCCCGCTCTGGCTTCAGGTTCCTCCGCTGCCTCTCAGTCCGTGCTGACACAAACACCCGAGGGGCAGTAGCTGTGCCAGAAGCCAGAGCGGGGACAGGGTTCATGTAAGTATACCTTTTTTTCTGGGGGGTTGGGGGAATGCCACACTGATTAAGGGAGAGGGGAGATGCCACATTACCTATATGGTGAATGGGAGGGGGGAATGCTACAATGCCTATGGGGAATTAGATAGGGGAAATGACACACTGTCTATAGAGAATTGGATGGGGGGAATGTCACACTGCCTATGGGAATGGGAGGGGGAATGCCACATTACCTATATTAGGAATAAGGGGGATGCCACAGTGCCTATGGGAATGGAAGGGGGAATGCCACAGTGCCTATAAGAGGGGGAATGCCACAGTGCCCATGAAGAATTGGATGGGGGAATGCCACACTGGCCATGAGGAATGAGATGGGAGAATTCCACACTGCCTGTAACGGGGGGTTTTAGCACAACATTTTTTTTAGATTTTTTTTATCTTATTTTCCTTCTCCAAATACTAGGTGCATTTTATGCGCAGGTGAGTCCTGTATGGCAAAATATGGCATATATGAAAAATACGGTAGTTGATGAAGACAAAACAATGGCTTTTTACAAGCCTTGGAAAATGTGCCTAACTTTGGTATCACTGGGTTAAACTGCAGTTATGTAGATCTTGAAGTAGCAGAGGGTGGCAGAGGAGGTGTTGTTGGTGGTAGTAGTGGCATTAGCAGTAATTAAAGACTAAGCAGAGGGACAGGAGACCTGTGGTGGCTGTGTAGACCTGGGGTTAGTAGACAGCAGCAGGGGTGCTGCTGGTGGTAGCATTAGCAGAGGCACAGATTTTAAAGACTATGCCAAAGGACAGAAAATCTCTGGTTGTTGTGTAGGCCTGGGTGGCAGTAGCTGACGCACTCAAAAAATAATCCTATTTTTAGAGGGGTAGCAACAGGATTGGCTTCCTGGAAATTGAAGAAGGGCATTTTAATTGTCCCACTCAGCTTTGTGATGCTACTCCAGGTGCCAATGTAGAGCTGTAATTCCTAGTCCTAGCCTTGTGCTTTAGCTACGGCTAACTTTCCGCTTGCAGACCTGGCACTGTGCTAGGTTTTGTTCTCTAGCAAAGGTACGAAAGAATTGCCACACAGAAGCGTAACGTGAATAAGAAGATCCAAAGACCAAAGAGGCACCGTGGACCCCAGAGAAGGGGCCTGCACACTAAAAAAAAGATCTGACCCCCTTTGTTTTTTTTTAATTGGTATTTCACGAAGAGGTGATGTTGACCCCAACTTAAATAGAGATGGGCCTGCTAATACAGAGCTGCCCCCTAAAAAATATCACTTAGAAGGTGAAAAGGGTTTTTTTTTTAACTTTATTTAACAAAGAGGCACCGTGTACCCCAAGTTAGAGAGAGACAGGGTCTGCACAGCTAAGACAGAGCTGCTCCCCCCCCCCAAAAAAAAATCCTTGGCAAGTGAAAAGACTTTTTTTTAAACTGTATTCAACAAAGAGGCACTGTGGATCCCAACTTATAGAGAGACAGTGCCTGCATAGCTAAAACAGAGCTGCCCCCCCCCCCCCAAAAAAAAAAATATTACTTTTCAGGTGAGAAAGATTGTTTTTTAAACTGTATTTAACAAAGAGGCACAGTGGACCCCTTTTTAGAGAGAGATAGGGCCTGTACAGCTAAAACAGAGCTGCCCCCCCCCCCCAAAATTCCTTGGCAGGTTAAAAAGATTTTTTGATTTTTTTAAAACTGTATTAAACACTGAAGCACTGTGTACCCCAGGTTCCCCAATACAGTGACAGGGGCCATATAAACCAGACAGATGTGGCCAAAAAATAAAAAACCTCACTGAAGTTTTCAGACTTTACAGGGTGGACTACAATGGCCAGCAGATCCCAGCGCAGGCAGATGCAGTTACTTTGTGCAGCACGCCCCCCCCCCTCAGTGTCTCACTATGCCCACTCCTTTCCTGTCCCTTCTTTTCTCCTATACTGTGGTTCAAAATGGCCTAAACTGCCCCTGCTCCAAGAGCAATGCTTTTTCTGCAACAGCCAGCTAGATAATGGTGGATAGACGGCTCATCCCATGACTATCTCCTGCAATAGCACCTTCTGATGGGCCCAGCTACCCTGACCTCTTAAGCTGCGACCATGTGACCCTGTCTCTCTGCTTCTCCTTGGCTGGCCATGACCTGTGGGGTGGTGCTGGCCAAACCTCCTCAGGTTTGTCTTCCCCGTTCCGCTGTGAACCCGAACTTTATGAACCAAACCTTTCCTGAAATTCGGGTCGAAACCGGGCTCTACCGGTTTGGTTCGCTTATCTCTAATCCCATAGCAGACTGTGTTGCAGAACAAACCCCATCATCCCAAAGTAGACTTTGACAAAACGCCTATCATCCTCTGTAGCAGAACGTTGTGTGCATCTACTTGCGTGCTGGCCTGGCTGGGAGCTTGTTCCCAGCTTGTCACAAGCCCCGCCTACTACCCTTCCTGATTGGTTGGGGGTGGGACATGGGTGGGGGCAGCCTGCTAACTGACCTGATTGGCTGTGAGGAGGGTTAGAAGCTGATTGATGGGCTGCTCAGCATGCTCAGCAAGAACATCAAGTCACAGACTTCGGAAGGAGGTCCATGTTCGGGATCGGGAACCCAACCTCACAAAATTTGTCACAGATCCGAACTTTGTGGTTCCCTATTTATCTATTAGAATTATGACTGGCAAACTACTAAAGGTGAAATACTTTACATATTCAAAATACCTAAATTGCAAAAAACTTTACAGTCATTTCCTGACACTGCTCATAGATAGGCTTTTGCTGTTGAGAACATAGTAGACCTAAATCTCATCTGTGAGCCTGATAATTCTGTTTACAATCCTATCACACATCGATGACCGTTTGGAAGTAGAACCAAGTCAACAGACATAAGGGTCGATTCAAAGAAACATGTAACAGCTTTGATTTTGGTGCCGATCATCCTATTTTTACCGAACGTTCGTGCGTTCGTATGAACTTGCGAGTGATTCTATAAGCAAATACGTTTCTATCCTAAAATTTACGTCCGTTCGTATGGCAGTTCGGGAATCAGACCTATGTCAGTTTCCATCCTGAATTTTCCGTTTCATTTCTCAGGTTGCAACATTGGTTTTGCCCTTTTTCCCTGGACGTAAATCCTTCTGATCTTGCGGCTGCGCAATACAAACTTACCTCATTAAAGTGCATTCTAAATATTTGGTCTTATTTTTCTTTATTTCATTCATTTTGTAGTAACCAACCATTAATGAATGCATTTGCATAAGTAAATCTTACTTTGTTTAATTTTTAGTTAACTTGCATTTTTTACTTGTGGATTTAATTTTAATATTTTGGCTTCAAATGGTACAACTTAAAATGTTGTGTGTGGTTACCCACACCCTCTACATACAGATTGCTCTCAAATATAAAAAAACACCCAGCAACTTCTGCATGTTATGAGTCTAGAAACAGCCAAGATGGCGGCTCAGGTATTCTCGGGCAGCCTGCAAACAGAAAGGGCCTTGTGACTGTGTTGCTCTGCATTCTTTGATTTCTGACCTTTCCGTGCCCCCAGCTCTGCTGTGTCTGTGCAAAATACAGCAGTAACCCACATCCTGCACTTTATCCCGCTCTCCTCTCCTCAGTAAGTGTGATGCATCTGACCAAAGATGTGCTTAAATAATTAAACAAAGCAAAGGTAAACAACTACACCAATAAATGCAATCTAAAAATATTATTCTAGTACATCAATTTAAAAATAAATAACAAAGGACATAAGTTTCTTTAATTAACGCAAATAAATTGCAAAATAAAGGTTTACATGCAAAGGACTAATTAAGGTCCACATTAAAATGCTTTTATAAGGCATACATGAATCAGGTATGCATTGCCATACAATTTATGGCCTCGGCCATGCTGATACATGCAGTTCATTGGAGCTCAAGACGCGCAGACTCCTCCACATAGCCAAAAAACCTGTTCAAGAACAGCAATCCGACTGCTAAAAGGTGTCGGAAGTGGCTTTCTTTTAAAACGTATTTAGAGGTTTGAAAACTGTTCTCTGAATCACACCTAAACACATTCGATTATCCTAAGTTTTACGTTTTCATCCTAAGTTTTAGGATTTGATCCTAAGTTTTACGTTTTCATCCTAAAATTTAGGAACGAACTTGCGATGATCGTAAGAGCATATACGCATTTGTACGTAGGCTCGTGCGAGTCGGAAATGGCCAAAAAAACAGGAAAAAATGACTAACACCCACCCAAACTTACGATTCTCGATCCGAAATCAATTAACTTTTGCTCTTTGAATCGAGGGGTGAGGCTATAACAAAACATTAAGATGGGGCTAAAATTAGCCATCTTGGAATGATGCACAAAGCGACATCCCCTGTCTGTATATTTGGATTTCCTTTTTTCTCTTTCACAAGAAATGATCAAATATAGAAGCTAATGTGCTCAAGCTAAAACATTTTTCTGAAGGGTTTTTTCATGGAGGTTGAAAAGTTATGGATTGTCTTCTAGAAAAGTTTAAAGAATTGCCATAAATTGGAGGATTTTATTGCATAAAACTGTGTTTTAGAAGGCTAAAATACTGCCAGGCATAGCCATTAAAATCTTTCTTTTATCTGTAATTTTAAGGAATGTACGCCTGAGCTGTGTACATTTAGTCATGCATACGCTAGGAGCCTGAATTTTAATCTGCAGGCTACATGTCCTTTGAGGTTATGAATAAATAAAATTGTCTGGAGATCAAGAATTTTTACATACACCCCAGTCTGAATACTTGAAAATATTCTAAGGAAACTGCAGGGTTGTGATTGGTATTATTTATTGCAGATATTTACCCAGTAAGACGGGAAACAGGTTCCTTAACAACATCAGTAAATTATTTCACTGTTCTCTTTTGAATATCACATAAGGAAAAAAACAGCAAATGTGTCGCTGAATGTGAGCTTTCTTACATCTTCCTTGATTGTATTACTTGCAAATCTGTTTCAACTGTAAACTATGCGTAAATCTAGAGTCTGGTTGATTTTAAAGTATAATGCTGTCCTAACACAGTGATTCTGCAAGAGTGATTCTCCCATTCCTACTTACTTGGTCCAGCAAACAAGCTGTAGCAAGGAAAATGGTGGTCTTTCCCTACCCTCACTTCCTCAAGACAGCCATAGAGTAAAGGAGAATGGTTTCTGGTACCCTGCCCCCATAGCATCACTTTTGCGTTTTTTAATGTTTTTTGTGTTTTAAGTAGTCCTGTAATGGGCTTAAAAATGTACCTTATTCCTGTGTGAACGTGACCGCCAGTAGTATAATAAATTTGCCACAACACTTGTGGTGGTGCACATGCAAGCTGACCAGATAACCACATTGGATGCCAGAGGAAAAGCTGAAGTTGCCACATTTGTTTTATAGCTTCCTTTACTCAGTTAGGTTTAGCTCCACAAAAAGCAAACAAAAAACTGTAAAGGATTATGGTTCTTTCTAAAACCATAAGCCTTATTAAACTTGTTTTAAAAACTGGATTCCTGTATAGGTTTCCCATTTGTCCTGTTAATGTAGATACAGTGGGGAAAATAAATAGGTTTTCTACCTACAAAGAATGGAGAGGTCAGTAATCAATATAATCAATCAATAAAATACGCACAAAAAACAAATTATGTGCGCCAAGGTGGCCCCCAAAGACATAAAATGCCACACACTGAGTCCCACAGATATATACATAAACACAATAGACAATTCTAAAAACAACACAGGCCCCATTTGGTCATCCCCACCCTGCAATAAGTAAATCCTCATTTAACTCATGCCATACTATTATTATTTGGCCTTTGCTGGTCTGAGGATTGATGTGAGTTGCCCCCCTTTTTAGGATTGTAAGCACTTGCACTTTATTATGGGTCATTAATTGGAGTAACACAGTTTGTTTACATGCACATTATCACTATACATACATACATAGTTATCATTGACACTTTTGTGTGGGACTCTGATCCTGTTATTATTATTGTATTGTTTCCTTCACAGGTGGGCCCTTGGGAGGCTCGCTCACTGTTTTCATATGCAATAGGGGTTTATGGGGAGTTTCTTTTTTATTTATTGTTGCTGAATTTTTCTTATTGCAGGGTGGGGATGACCGAATTGCACCTGTGTTGATGTTTTTAGAACTGTCTATTGTGTTTATGTATATATCTGTATGTGTGGGAATTAGTGGATTTAAGTGCCTAATAAACATTTAATGATTTTACCTCAGTGTGTGGCATATTATGTGGTGGGGTGTTTTTGAACCTTGGGGCCCTGAATTTCTAATATCACACGTACATTTCAACTGTGAGAGACAGAATCTAAAAAAAAAAAAACACAAAAAAACATATATTTGATCACCTACCAACAAGCAAGAATTTTGGCCCTAACAAAACTTGTTAGTTTTTCTTTTAGTTTTTCTTTTGTTAGTTTTTCTTTTAGAAGCCCTCCTACTCTTCACTCATTACCTGAATAAATTGCACCTGTTTGAACTTATTACTTGTGTAAAAAACACCTGTTCATACACTCGATCAATCACACTCTAGCCACTTCACCGTGGCCAATATCAAAGAGCTGTCTAAGGACACCAGGGACAACACTGATTTTCACCAAGCCGGGATAGGCTACAGGATGATAGGCAAGCAGCTTGGTGAGAAGGCAACAATTGTTGGTGCAATTATTTGAAAATGGTGGAAATACAAGATGGCTGTCAACCTTTCTCATTCTATGGCTCCATGCAAGTTCTCGCCTGGTGGGGTAAGGATAATGCTGAAAAGGTCAGGAATCAGTCCAGAACTATGTAGGAGGATCTGGTCAGTGATCTGAAGAGAGCTGGAACCACACTCTAAAAGATTACTGTTAGTAATACAATATGCCATCATGAATTTAAATCCTGCAGGACACACACTGTCCCCCCTTCGTGCTTGCAGAGCCATTTGAAGTTTACCAAATGATAAATCTGGATGATCCAGGTCATGGTCTGATGAAATAAAAAAAAATAACTGTTTGGAAGAACAAGTACAACTCCAAAAACAAGATCCCAATAGTGAAGCATGGGGTGGAATCATTATAGTTTGGGAGTGCTTTTCTGCAAAGGGGACAGAATAAATTCACCGTACTGAAGTGTGGATGGGTGGAGCCGTGAGATTTGGGCCAACCCTTCCTCCAGTAAGAGCATTGAAGATGGGTTGTGAACATGACCAAAACACACAGCCAGGGCATCTAAGGAGTGGCACCTTAAAAAGCATTTCAAGGTCCTGAAGTCTCTAGACCCAGACCCAATAGAAAATCTTTGGAGGGTGCTGAAAATCAATGTTGCCCAATGCAGCCCCAAAACCTGAAAGATCTGGAGAAGATCTGTGTGGAAGATCTGGGTCCAAATCCCTGCTGCATTGTGTGAAAATTCAGTCAAGAAATGTCTGACCTCTGTAATTGCAAACACAGGTTTCTGTACCAAGTATTAAAGTACATTTACAGGCAGAAACAAGCTATACTCACCTTTTCTCCCATGCAGACTGTCTTTCCTAGTCCAGGCCAGCAGAGCTTTACCTTGAAAGGCTGGATCCAGGTCCTTTTCTGCACGACACCATGCACAGTGCCTGCTTGTCGTGAGTCTTTTCTCCCTCTGACGTGCACTTGCCATCACTCATGGTGAGCTGGCACATCTCCTCTATCCACTGCAATGTAGGCGGGCGTGGCAGCTCACCATGACCCTGCGGGTCGTCACTGCATTTGAGAGAGACAGGAAGAGACTCACGATGAGCAAAGTGGCGCTGCTCATGGTGCCATGCAGCGAGGGACCTAGATCCAGCCTTTCAGGTAAGCAATGGTCTGCATGGAAGAAAAGTATAGAATATAAGTAAAAAAGTAAGGAAAAAAGTAAGAATATTGCAAAAGGGGCAGTGTTACAAATATTTATTTTTGCTGGCAATCGGGGCCATGCTAAAGATCTGGCACGGCAAGTTTACCTTTGCTTTTGGGTGTAAGGTTTACATCTGAAGGAGTTTTTGTAGTTGAACACACAAGAAGATTCTATAAAACACTTCTGTTCTATTTTTTTTTTGCCAAAAACTCCCCCACCCCCGTGATGGGGCATTTGTACAGGTGAGGTTCATCATTTTTTCAATGATGTGAGAATAATTTTGTGAAGGTTTTGGAACAACAGCATCATATGGGGTATGCAGAAATAAACGCAAATTCTTTAGTATACCCCATAGGGTGCTGTATATTCCAAACTCTCATAATTGATCCTTAGCTAATTGGGAAAATTATGACTCCATCTGTAAAAATGTCACAGGATAAGATGAAAAAGTAGAACAAATATTTTTTTTTTTAAAGTTTCTTTTTATTGCAGTTCAACAAGCATCAAACACGAATACAAGTCACATATCACATTGAGATGCCGCAGGCACCCAGTTCAGTAGCATAGTTTCAATAAACATTTAGACACGACAACCATTCACTCAACACACATACATACATTTGGACTCGGATATCTAGTTTATTATTCACCGGGATGGGAGGACCAGTCGGGGAGTCACATCTCCAGGATGCTTCTCCCGTCTCCCTAATTCCACTTTAACTCGCTCAATAACTCAGCCTACTATAGGTGAGCAGCCTCGTCCCTTTAAGTAGACCTTTCCCCTCCCTAATCGGCCTCTGAAGCGGTGTCCTGACTCTGCAGCCAGGGACCCCATACCTACTCAAACTTATCAGGCCCCCCCCGAGCTGTGTATGTCAGTTTGTACATAGTGAGTTTACTAGAGCCCTCCACGCCTGTACGGATGGTTTGGCCAGGTGTTTCCAATTAAGCACAACACATTTCCTGGCATAAAAGAGCAGTAGCCTAAATAGTGATTTCAGCGGCCTCGACAGCGATAGTGATTCGACCACCCCCAGAAGACATAAGGAAATCGAGCCAGTGATCCGGGTGCCCACCACTCTACCAATCAAATCCATCACCTCTCCCCAATATCTCACCAGGACCTCACAGGACCAGGTACATGTTCCCATGTACCAGTCTCCCTCTCACACCTGGGACATAAATCATTAGCCAGTAATCCCATCTTATGCAGCCGTATCGGCGTGATGTAGGCTTGATGTATCCATTTGGTCTGGATAAATCTGTCTCTGGCTTCTATGACCGAAGAGTGTAGGTTATCTAAGATTTCTTCCCAGTCATCCCGGTCTAGGGTTTTGTCCAGGGTCCGCCACCTGCTTTCAACCTTCCCCCTGGGGGATTCCAGCCCAGCAACCAGGCACCTATACAATGTAGAGACCGGTTTCCCCAGGTCCGTCCCTCTCACCGCATTCTCCACCTGGGACACCGAAAAATTCGGACTGTCCCTGCAGAATTGAGTTTGCAGAGCGTGCCTGAGTTGCAGGTAGCGAAAGAAGTCCCGGTGGGAAACTCGAAAGGTCTCCCTAATTTGGTCAAACGACATAAGCACTCCATCCCTGTACACATGGCCCAGCGTCCGGAGGCCCCTTCCATCCCAAAACTGCGGATCCTGCATTGAAACCAACTCAGGGAGCTTGGGGTTGTTCCACAGAGGAGCGAAGGGGCTTCCTGTTCAGCTTGGCCACCCTTTCCCATATGTTACACACTGCCCTCATACAACCGGTTGCCTCCCGGACCCCCCGGACCCCCCTATGCACCAAGAGGGATAGTTTCTCAGGAGAACCCAACACCGCCACCTCCAGACCTACCACCGGGTTGTTTTGCGGCTGACAGAGCCACCAGTGCACAAACAGGAGCTGCATAGAATAAAAATACAATTGCATGTGCAGGACCGCTAGACCCCCCTCCGCCACTTGTGCTTTCATTATTTGTCTGTTAAGCCTAGGTGGAGACTGCCCCCAAATAAAGCCAAACAGAATTGAATCCAACGTCTTAAAGTGGGAGACGGGCAGCAACACTGGCGAGGCCTGATATATATACAGAAATTTTGGAAGGAATATCATTTTGTATATATTAATTCTGCCCATGACTGACAGGGGCAGGTTCGCCCACTGAGCAACCCGCTGCCTTAGCCTTGACACGACAGGGGAAATATTCAAAGATATTAACTCACTTGGTTGCTTACTAATCATAATCCCCAAGTATTTAAATTGTTGGACTATTTTTAATTGAGACCTCGGGGAGATGTCGGGGGGAACAGGCTCGTCCACTAACATTAGACTGGATTTATCCCAGTTAATCCTCAGTCCTGAGAACTTCCCAAACACTCCAATAGTGTCCAGAGCTGCGTCCAGACACTTATGGCCATCCGCAAGGTACAGCAGTGTGTCGTCTGCATAGAGGGATATCTTTTCCTCTACTGCTCCCAACTTCCATCCAGAGATACTTGGGGAGTTCCTGACAATGATCGCCAATGGTTCGATAGCTAAAGCAAAGAGCAACGGCGATAATGGACACCCCTGTCTTGTCCCCCTATGCAAGGCAAATGAATTAGAGTAACACCCATTGACCCGTATCCGGGCAGTTGGCTGTTCATATAATAATTTGATATATGTAATAAAACTAGCAGGAAGCCCAAATCTTTCTAGAACTGCCCAAATATACTCCCACTCCACCGAGTCGAAGGCTTTCTCATTATCTAATGATATAACCACCCGTTTCCCATGGTTATCATGTATAATTTGGAGATTGGACATCAGTCTGCGGAGGTTCACACACGTGGTACGCCCTGGCATAAACCCTGACTGATCTGGCCCGATCAAATGTAGAATAACTTTGTTTAGCCTAGTGGCCAGTATCTTGGCTAATATTTTTGCATCTTGGTTCAGCAGGGATATGGGCTGGTAAGACGCACAGGAGTCAGGGGGTCTCCCTTCCTTATAAATGAGGACCACATGCGCCTCATGAAAAGAGGTCGGAAGGCACTCACTTTCAAGCGCTTGTTTCAGCACTTCCCACAACTTTGGGGTTACCTGTTCAAGGTCCTGTTTATACCACTCGACCGGCATCCCATCTGGTCCTGGCGCCTTCCTGCTAGAAAGCATCCTAATTGCGCCAGAGACCTCATCCATGGTGATAGGGGAGTTCAAAGCCTCCTGATCTTCCTCAGTCAGCCTCGGAAAGACGATCTGGTCCAGATAGTTACCCAGCTCAGTCGTCCCATAGCTCGCCCTCGAGGAATACAAGGCCGAGTAGTACTCCAGAAACCTCTGGGCTATCTCCTCCCCCCCCGTCACTCTCGTCCCATTATCTAGGATTGAAAGGAGCCATGAAAGGAGCCCTGGATCCATGGCCTCTTCAATGCCAACACCCTCTGGCCCACCAGATGGGTCTCTTGGAGAATAACTACGTTCGGTTTGTACTTCTTAACAAACTGGAGGACGGTGGCCCTTTTGATCTTATTGTTAAGCCCCCGGACATTCCAGGAGAGAAATTTACACTCACCCATTATTACCGCGTAAAGTGTTACTATCAAAGGCTGCCTCCCTGCGGTCCTCCATCCCCCCCAGAGATCTTCCTATTTCTCGAGTCCAGCAATCATACATCGCAGTCATACCCACACACAGACAACAACTAACAGAACAGATAATACAACAGTTTAACTGTAACCTCCTCCCGAGCCCACCCCCCACCCCGCTCCACCACCCCCCAACCTTGGCGAGCATCATATCCCCAAACAAAGTAACACAACACTGGTTTAACTATGTGCAATTGGGGTCCGCAGGCCCGCTGCCTAGGGGTCTGCAAAAAACAGGCTTGCTGAACAGATACGGGTCGGCGGATTATCCGCCACGGGTTCCCAGAGCTAGCGAGAGAGAATCGGGAAGAGGAGGGGGGGGGATTCTTAATGGGGCTCTCAGACCTCAATAGCGAGGGCTATGGGAGGCAAGTAGAGGGGGGCAGTGGGGGGGACCGGAGGCGGGGGGGAGGGGAGGGGGGGAGAGGGGACAAGGGTGGGCATTAGGTGGGACGGGTGGGAGGGGGATGGAAGGGCAGCACCTGTCGCGCCCTGGGAATCCGGAGCCAAAGGCTCCCCTGTAACAACTGCTGACAGGATGCACTGGCTAATTAGGCATCACCAGAAACACAACTTCATTAACTTTAAACAAGGTACATAACAAAGCACCACCTCGGGGCCCACCAGAGCACCCATCAGTGGGGCTCCCGGGAGAGCAGCGGAGGCGGACCCCCGTCACTGGCGTAGGCCGAACAAGGGGGAAGAAAACAGGTCAAAGCAATGACTGGACTATTCTCTCCGATCGGAGCCCAGTTCGTCAGGCCCCTGGCAGAGAGTCAAGCCATGTGTTAGCTTCCTCGGCCGACGTGAAGAATTTAATAGACTCTCCATCTTGAACCCGCAGTGGCGGCGGGAACAGCATGGCGTATTTAATCTTTTTCTTTCTAAGCCGTTCTCTAACACCGTTGAATGAGCACCGCAATTTCTGGACTTCCGATGTTAAATCCGGGTAGAAAGACAGTCGGGCGTTCTCATAAGATACCGCGCCTTTCGTCCTGGCCGCGGCGAGTATAGCGTCTCTGTCCTTATAATGGAGGACTTTAAATATAAATGGTCTTGGCTGGGCCCCGGGCGGGGGGGATCTCAGCGGGACACATGTTTGGATCCATGACAAACTTTGTGGGTTTCTGTGTCCGAAGCTGAACACGGATTTCATATAGAAATCCATGCCAACGTTTGACATTTAGGCACAGCAGCCAAACAGCCTTCTTCCTTCTCCTCCCATCATTGTCCCAGCAGGACATGTTGCCCTGCTGTATAAAAGGCACAGTCCATGTCTCCCAGCGCCATTGCAGCACTGATTTAGATAGTGAGACGTTATTGTTTAAGGGACCGATAGGCTCTATTCTTAAAATACTGCCTTATTCAGGGCAAACTATAGTCAGGAATAGCAGCTGGAGTGAGGGCTAGAGTAAGGTTGGACTCACTACTACTGCACTAATACCACTGGTTTGTCACTACTAGGGCCTGGATGCACTAGGGTTTGTGTGTACTTGTGTGTGTGTACTAGGGATTGTGTGCACCTTTTCATTTAAGCACTGGGATATATCCCCTTATCCCACAAGAAGCTGTGAGCACTGGCGATTGTGCGTACTGTGATCCCACCGTTTCATTAAAGCATTGGGGTTTATCCCATTATTCCACAAGAAGCTTTGAGCACTGTGGATTGTGTGTACTGTGATCCCACCATTTCATAAAGCACTGAGGTGAATCCCATTATCCCACAAGAATCTGTGAGCACTGGGGATTGTGTGTACTGTGATCCCACTTTTCATTTAAGCACTGGGATGTCCCCTTTTTCTACAAGAAGCTGTAAGCACTGGGTTTTGTGTTATCCAACAACTTGCTCTAAGCACTGGGCTGAGTATACTCTGTTATACCACAACTTGTTCTAAGCACTGGTGTGTACACTGTTATACTACAACTTGGTTTAAGCAATGAGGGTGAGTGTACCCTGTTATCCCACAACTTGCTCTAAGCACTAAAGTGTACCCTGTTATACCACAACTTGGTTTAAGCACTGGGCGTACACTGCTATACCACAACTTGGTCTAAGCACTAGGATGTACGCTGTTATACCACAACTTGGTCTAAGCAATGAGGTGTACCCTGTTATACTTTCACTTGCTCTAAGCACTGAGGTGTACCCTGTTATACCACAACTTTGATTAAGCAATGGGGTGAGTGCACCCTTTTATACCACAACATGGTCTAAGCACTGGGGTATACCCTGTTTTACCACGTGTTCTAAGCCCTGTGGTGTACCCTGTTATACTACAACTTGCTCTAAGCATTGGAGTGAGTGTACCCTTTTTATACTACACTTTTCTCTAAGCACTGGGGTAAGTGTACCCTGTTATACTATAACTTGGTTTAAGCACTGGGGTGAATGTACCCTGGTATACCACAACTTGGTCTAAGCACTGGGGGGGGGGGGTGATTGTGTGCTGTTAACCCACCTTTTCATTTAAGCACTGGGGTGTGTCACCTTATCCTACAAGAAGCTTAAGTACTGGGTTTTGTTTATACTGTTATCCCACAACTTGTTCTAAGCACTGGGGTAAGTGTACCCTGTTATACCACAACTTGCTCTAAGCACTGAGGTGTACCCTGCTATACTACAACTTGCTGTAAGCACTGGGGTGAGTGTACCATGTTATACCACAACTTGGTTTAAGCACTGAAGTGAGTGTAACCTGTTATACCACAGCTTTCTCTAAACACTGAGGTGTACCCTGCTATACTACAACTTGCTCTAAAGCACTGGGGTGAGTGTACCCTGGTATACCCCAACTTTCTCTAAGCACTGAGGTTTTCCTGTGGTGGCCATGGGATACTTGCAGGACGGCGCAGTTTTTTTTTTCTTTTTAACCCCCATCCTGCCTCAGTGCCAGGGTAAGATAGCAGGGTGGGGGGTTCAATGTTAAAAGTTCCACTTTAAGCACTGGGATGTATCCCATTATCTCACAAGAAGCTGTAAGCACTGGGTTTTTTGTGTGCTGTGATGCCACCATTTAATTTAAGCACTGATGTAGAGCCTCTTATCCCATAAAAAGCTGTAAGTACTGGGGATTGTATGTACTATGATTCCACCTTTTCATTTAAGCACTGGAACGTATCCCCTTATCCTACAATAAGCTGTAAGCACTGGATTTTTGTGTACTGTTATACAACAACTTGCTCTAAATACTGGGGTTAAAATGTCCCCTTATAGCACAACTTGGGCCCTTATTCATCAAGTGATAGCGTCAGACAGTGCCTCAATAGCGCCATGTATCGTCAGCTAACAGCAGCTACCGACTCCAGAACGCCATGCTGCGAACACAATCACGCATTTATCATGCTAAATGAGGCTAGCGCCGGCGAAAGCGGCACCTAGCGCTGGATTTATCATGTAGCTGACTTCAGCGAACAGCGCCGCTGCTAACCCCCTCACAGCACCTAGCGGATATTAGCTTCTTCCTAGTGCGCGGAGCATTTTTTTTGGGTTAGCTTTCGTCATATCCACTTCCGTTTTCCTCCTTTGCGTTTCCACCATGATGCCCAGGCGATGTATCCTGCGCCTCCCCAGCTCCTCCTCTGACTCTGGCCCCCCCACCCCTCCCCCACCTCCCCCACCTACCTCACCTCCCCCACCTAACCCCCCTCCACCCCCTCCCCCCCTGGGCAGCCCAAATTGAAGAGGATGCGGGTGGATAGCAGCGTAAACGGGCAGGTTGTGAAAGTGAGTATTTTTGCCTTGGATTATATGTTTAATCTGTTCTCAGTATAAATGTTTAGGCCATTGTTCTGATGTCATGTATTAATTACATTTATTTATGTCATTTCTCATAGGATTTCTGCATCCAGCAGTATGACTATGCCTGTGGGGGAAAGAAGCGCATTGCCCTGGAGGTGAAGACCACAGTGTCCCGGCGCTTCAACACCAGGCTCAGTGTCCGATCCATAATGCAAAAGACTTCAAGCGCCGGGACCCTGAAGGCGTGTACCGGCTATATGATGCGTACGCTTCAGGTAAGTGGAAGTTGATGCTATGTTTATAGTTTTTGTGAAATAATATTCTAAGCTGTGTTCATTTTGGGTAGTAATTGTAATTTTTTTGAATCACCCCCTCAACACAGATAGCGTCCTCCCCTGGGGAAACGTGGGAAGGGATTCCTCCCCCGCACGAGACAGGCGGACTCGGGGGAGTCATCGGGGGAGGGTCCCTCTCGGGTTTCATATTTAGAGGACCCAGGGGAGGAAGGGGATGATGCCCCAGAGGAGTGTGCTGCTGGGGGGCTGGCAGGATCTAGCCTCAGCTCCTCACACTCTGACTCTGAGGAGTCTCACCAGCCAAGGGGCCACTCTCAAGTGGGGAGTCCAAGTGGGGTGGAAGTAGTGGACTCTCCCACACTCCCTGAAGGAGCAGGGAGTGAGAGGGAGGAGGGTGGCCCTTTGGGTGGGGGATCTTCGGATCAGAGTGTGAGGAGCCGAGGCTCCATGCCTCCTCCTCAGAGCCCTCCCTGGGCTTCAAGTGGCAGCTCATCCCCTGGTGAGTGCCGATTTAATCAGTGTTAGTCTGTGACAGGTTCCATATGGCCATTTGTACTTAGTCCTTGCCATTCCTCTATAATTTGCAGCGCATCATATAGCCGGCACCTCCAGGAGCTTTGCGCAACGCCTTCTCCACTGGCATAGTCGTGGTAAGTGTTTGTTGTTATCCCTCACATTCCATATGTTATGACATTCCTTAAAGTGGACCCACACCCATTGGCGATTGGCCCTGGAATTAATAATCTTCCCTGGCCAATCACCTCCCTCAACGCGGGCCCCCCCCCCAAAGCACACAAACTTCTTACCTCATTGGGGGTGGCGGAAGCCACCGCCGCCGCCTCACGCGTGCACCTCTAGATGTGCATGCGCCCGCGCTGTCCGTTTGTGAATGGCCTGCGCGGGCGCGTGCCCTGTAAGAGTGACGCGCAGGAGGCTGCGGCGGACGGGCTCTCTCTCTGATCAGGGTGCCCCACCAAAGTGGACCAATCCAAATCCAGGGTGTTGGTCCACTTTAAACATACACATGTTTCCTGGTCCATAGTACAAGATGGTTTTCAAATTTACATTAACATCACAAAGACCACTACAGTGCAATCCAACTGCCACCCACCCCTATGTTTCAGGCCACAACATGATGGCGGCTAGCAAATGTGGTATTTTTGAAAGTTGTTCCAGATCACACATGTTGCACACTAGTAAGATTCGACACTCAACTGAAAATTAGGCCTTACCATTGCACTGTAAAGGTTATTGGCACATTATCTTGATGTGTCCATGTTGCACACATAAATAATTTACATTAACTCATGGACCAGTAAATATGTGGCCACGCAGACGGAGCCGGTCACCATCCTCCCCACCCCAGCTCCCGGGACGGCCAGCAGCATGGGCCCCAGCCACAGCTGCGATGGTGAGTACATCCTACTTTATATGGCTAAAGACTTGGGAGCCCTATGTCTTATTGTAAATTCTGGAGACATTTACAATGTAGCTATGTATTTTCTAAGCACACATCTAGGTTACATGTGTTTGGCCAACAATCCTGAATGCATGTCTGCATGGTTGATTGTTGGCCCACATTTTTGTTTTTGCAACATAGTGTCAAATTGTGGTTTGTCCCAAACCAAATTGGCCTGCTAAGGTTGTGACCTCTAATATGCTTGGCCCAAGCATTTTAATCGTTAGGACTTAGGCCCTGATGTTTGGCTGTAACTAACCCAAGAAATGTACACACTGGGACTTAGACCTTAAATTATTCCCAAGAGTTCAGAGTAAATGTATGTTTGGGATGTTGGAGCCACATTTAAGGCAGCCACTAGTACTCATATAATGGTAACACATAAGGGCACAGTGGCCCACAATGTGAATGTGTGTGTCAGCTAATTTGAGGCAATAACATTACATTGCTACATCTGTGTATGTTGAGATCACATTCTATGTTTTGAATATTTTTTTTTTTATACTCTCTACATCTTGTGAAAACCAACATCGCAGACTGTGGCAGTCGATCCGGCGTCTTCGCCTTATGCTGCTGGCCTTGAAGAGGCGTCGTTAGGGTGGGGGTGTTGGTTTTTGCCGCTGTGCGGCGAAATGTTGGCCCTGTTGGCCGCCTTGAGGGATAATAAATATTTTGTATGTTTATAATTACAGTGTGTTGTGCCTTGTCAAGCATAGATTTAGTGTCTAGCAACCCATTAGTTTGTAAAGGTTGTTGTACCTTTGTAGCCATTTAATGTGTAAACCATAGTAAGATATGGTCACCAATGTGTGTCATACATTTCTGGCTACATGTACATCTCTAGATCGAGAGACTCATCCCTGACTGTGATGTTAGCTATGTCAATGAAAAAACATGATTCGGAGGTGGGTTACTGAAATTTTATCACACAAAATTTACCAAAATTAAACATAAATCAATATTCTTGGCTTGGTGGCCTGGGAGGTTGGGATTCATTGCTAGGGGTGGTGTTGGGGGCCAACAGTGCAGTAAAAAAAATAGACTGCTGTTGTATCAGCTGATTCATCAACAACAAAGTTTGGTCCTGGACAGCTTGCTCCATGGCATGTGCCATTCTTTCTTGGGCGCTGCTGTTTTGTGCTTGGAGCTGATTTTTTACGTCCTGGAGCTGGCGCTGCAGGTCCTCAATTTGTTGCCGATACACCAGCACCTGATTTTCCAACGCCGCAATGCGCTCATTAGTTCCATCACGCGGCTGTTGGCGACTGTAGTCCTCCAGCATCCGGACCCCTAGCTCGTAAAATTCGGCACTGGTGGGTGCCACACCTCCTCTTTTTGTGTGTTCGGGCTAAAAAACCAAAATAACAGATTGGAGTGAAGCTGAAACAATGCAGGTATGCCCCTTCCAATCATTTACCCAAAGTGTAACTATCAAACTTACCCTTGATTGAGCCTCTGTAGCTTGGCCACATGGCACTTGGGAAGAGGGCCCAGCTTGGGGTTCAGATATGGCCTCCTGGACTACCCACTAAAATGTCAATGTGGTTATTGTTCCCCCAAATAAGCCATGTTACCTCAGTGCGGTCGGGCCGAAGTAGTTCCGGGGTCTGGCTGCCAGAAAGGGGCAAATCCACATCTGAGAGATGGGGCAAGCTGGCATATGCTAAACAGGAAAGTCATGTTAGTTGGTCAGTGGACAAAACTCAAATTTAATATGGATAGTCTATCGAGACCATACCTCGACAAAGTAGCAGATTACACAAGAGCCAAAAGGGATCTTGTAAACTCAGATTGCTCACATGTATGTAAGAGGAAGATTAGCCAATAATTGGGAAAAACACTAACAGACACATTGCTCAAATTACACATACCGCCATCTCCCAGATGTCCTGAGTTGGGCCCTCACTCGAGCTTTGCCCTTGAAAATACATGTTTAAACACAAGTTGGACTAATAAATTAAAAAAAAAGGTTTGCTAACATCCTTACTAGATAATCAAGCCAAACCAGCTTACCCTCATCTCTAGCAGCCTCACGGTGAAGGGCCCTTTCTGGACAGCCACTTCCTATATTCCGGCCAACTAAAATACACAATGAATGTCTCTAAATATTCATAACACTACTCTGGTGAATGTTTTTCTTTTAATATACCAAAAAAAATGCATTACAATCACTGTAAACAGTTAACTAACGAGCCTGGGGATGGCAAATCCACTAAAAATAGCCATCTTCAAGTTGACCTAGCAAACATGTAGATTATTAGACTAACCAAATAGAACCAGTATAACATAAACAGCATTAAGGATACAGTGTTTTGGGCAATACGCACCAACAGGGTCCTGTTGACCTGCTACATAGGAAGTGGTGTCCAAAGATGAAGCAGTGACTTGGCCTACAAAGAAAAAACAGGAATCAAAGACATGCACTTGCGTTAAAGTGGAAAAAGCAAGGTTGACACATGCACTTACCGGCATCCAAAAAGTAGCTTGGCTCTGGAGGAGATGCTGTTGGCAATGGCGGTGCAGCTAGGCAAAAGCAAAGAAAAAATGTAGCCATTGGTAATGTGCGGCACAAAATAAACCATGAATTAAGGTGTGTGTGAGCAGCTCAATCACTAATATTCACTAATCCAGGCCAGTGTGGCTTCCACATGTATATGCAGATATATGCCCACACATCTCTGGCTTCCCACATAGCTACACATGTTAGGGCCTTGTTAGTTAGTCGCTGAGAGGGTTAAAGTGGGCGTGAAATTAGTCACCAGGACCATATTAGTACTCCTAAAAAGTGGGCCAACCTATTGTCTGAGGTGCTCCCACACCCATTTTGTAAAAAAAAACAAGTCCATAAATTCTTGATAAATACCTTCAATGGAAGACTGGGTTAGGCTTGAGGTTGGTTGAAGGGCAGGATTTGGGGTGTCCTCCTCAGCCAAATCCTGGACATCACCATGTGCACCTATGCAGAAAGCAACAGACAGGAAAGGAAAACATTTATGAGGTATAATGTACTACTTCACATGTCCTACTGTTAGTTGGCCAGAAAGAGACAAAGCAAATCACATACATTAACATTACCAGTCAAAAATATGCACAAAATATGTACCTTCAGTCCAACCTGTGGTGTCATCCCCAGCATCAACACCCTGCAGCCGAACAAGGGGAATTTTGCACTTCAGCTTCTCCTCATATGGCCTGTAGGTACTCTTTGGACCCTGGATGGTCCCACTCTCCACCTCAAGATCATGCTTCATCTTTTGCATAAGGGCCCTTTTCAAAGTGTAGAAGCATTTCTTGCAGGATGTTCCACTACGTGGGTATTGAGCACTGCTAGTAAGCTCTTCACCAATGGCATCCCACAATTTGCTCCTTTCTTGCTTGCCTATAGACTGGCTTTGGGAGCCAAAGATTAGCTCCCATTTGGCCAGGGTAAGACGCACAAGAGTATTGTTATCCGCCAAATTAAATTCTGGCTCCCTCTTGGCAAATGGGCGGCTGGCCTTGGGTGCAGGCTCACCTTGGGCCTGGGCCCTTTTCCTTTAGGGAGGTCTGCGCACAGCACCCAACACATGCCTACTTGGGCCAGCTGTGGCTGGCAGATGTCCAGAATTTGGCTCCATCCTGTAGCTGCACACACACACACCACTACACAACACACAAGCACGCATACAGACTACAGAATGGCATCACCCTCTTTTGAGGGTGTGCAGGTTTTATGTGCTCTAACAACCAATCACAAACAGGTCCACTTAATTGATTCACACATACTGGGCAGGTGCTTGTAGCAACACCTCCACTGCACTGAGTGAACCATGTGTGGTAGCCAATTAACTAATTACAGAGCTCATTAACCAAACAACACACAACCAAAGACAACAATGTACTCAGGTAGATTAAACACTTGTAAAATGTGTCTCTACAAACGGCTATTTAAATTAAGAGCAGCTTACCTTTCATTGGTCCACCACTGAATGGTCAGGCATGTCCGCTACAACACGCAGGTATCTGCGCACGTACGCTAGTAGTGCTACTAGCGTACACATGCGCAATCCGTTTCTCGCACACCTGGGTCAGCTAATTGCAGACAGGAAATAGCAGAGCAACGCAAAAGGCGGCAAAGCGGACCTGTCCTTTTCCAAAGTTAAGTATAAATGGCTGGATTTGACAAACTTCTGGTATTGTTACACTGTGGCAAAGGCTGTGGTGTGGTGGTTTGGTCCCTTTGTCCCTTAGCTCATTTTTGTGTCTTGCTGGGTTTGGTCCTCACTCTCTGTGGCTTGTTGGTTGATTTCTGACATCAGTGCTGTTTCTTTAGGAATTTGATTTTGTTGGCATATGCAAATATTGTGTAGCATACAGCAAGTGAGGCTTGATTTTGGGGCCTTTTGTGGGCTGTGCAGCAACTCCCCTCTTGGTTGTGCCTAACTTAGAAAGCAAACTTTCAGGAGTCTGGTGGTTCAGACCACTATACTTCTGGTTTTGTGGTGAGCTGCATTGTAGTGAGTGTGTGAGGAGTGTGCTTGCTTGTGTGTGTGGTGTGTTTGTGTTTTTTTTTTGGTTTTGCTTCTTTTGCATATCTGTTCAGTGAGTGTGAGATGGATAAGAGGGTGATGTATGGGTTATGGGTGCAGGGATGTGCAAGAATGCTGGAAGAGCAGGAGGCCAGGGAGGAGGGTGATGTGAGACTTAGGGCACCCCGATCCTTTGGCATCCATCTTTCAGTGTGGGATTTAAGTGACGTGCAAATCAGGAGCCGCTTCCGTCTGAATCATGCAGCACTACAGTCCCTATATGATCAGATTAAGAACAAAATCGAGCCATCCACCAAACGCACCCAATCCATTCCAGGCATAGTACGCCTATGTGCCACTCTTAATATTGTGGCACAAGGGAACTTCCAGGCAACCTCTGCCCTCCTCAGCGGGATCAGCCAGGCTACAATGAGCCGCATATTTATACAGGTAGTACTGGCTATTTGTGACCTGATCCCTGTTTACATCAAGTTTCCTGAGGATGAGGATGAGGTTGCCCAAATAAAACATGCCTTCTATCGCATGGGAGGGATTCCGAATGTGCTAGGGTGCGTGGATGGTACACATATCCCTTTTCTCCCTCTCCGTGCACAGGAGCTGCATTATAGGAACAGGAAACAGTTCCACTCCATGAATGTCATGGTGGTCTGTGACCATGACATGAAGCTGCGGGCCGTGAGATCTGGCTTCCCCGGCTCATGCCACGACTCTTACGTGCTCCAGCAGTCAGTCCTGTGCAGGAAGTTTGAGAACAACGAAATGCCAGCTGGCTGGCTACTGGGTAAATAACTAACCATGTCAACATATTTTGCATGAAATATGTGGCCTAGTAAGCTAAATGTAAAAAATTGCAACAAATTACATGTACTAGTACGAATTGCTGTCTCTCTCATTGTGTTTTTTCCACAGCGGACAAGGGATACGGGCAGAGAACGTGGGTCATGACTCCGGTCAGAAACCCACAGACCTCTGCCCAACAACGCTACAATGCAGCACATCGCAAAACCAGAAGCATTGTGGAACGAACCATTGGACTGCTGAAAGCGCGCTTTCTGTGTTTGGCACGCCCAGGAGGAGAGATGTTGTACAGTCCACAAAAGGTCTCCAAGATTATCCTCGCATGCTGTGTGCTACACAACATTTGCATATGCCACAGAATCCAACCCCCTGAAGAAACAGCACTGGTACCAGAAGTCCCCAACATGGCCGCAGAAACAAGTGAGGACACCCAGACTGGCTTTGAGCTAAGGGCAAGCATGATCACTTCGTTTTTTGCGGTAAGCTAACTACCCTTCACTCTAATCCAAGTCCTGCACTACAGGGGAACTATTTGTTGGCTCCCAACATAATTTTTCAACAACCACTATAAGGGGGGGGGGGAGTTGACCCAAACCACTATAAGGGGTGTGTAAGATGACCCAAACCACTATAAGGGGTGTGTAAGATGACCCAAACCACTATAAGGGGGGGGGGGGGGGGAGTTGACCCAAACCACTATAAGGGGTGTGTAAGATGACCCAAACCACTATAAGGGGTGTGTAAGATGACCCAAACCACTATAAGGGGGGAGAGTTGACCCAAACCACTATAAGGGGTGTGTAAGATGACCCAAACCACTATAAGGGGTGTGTAAGATGACCCAAACCAATATAAGGGGTGTGTAAGATGACCCAAACCACTATAATGGGGGGGGGGTTGACCCAAACCACTATAAGGGGTGTGTAAGATGACCCAAACCACTATAAGGGGTGTGTAAGATGATCCAAACCACTATAAGGGGTGTGTAAGATGACCCAAACCACTATAAGGGGGGGGGGGAGTTGACCCAAACCACTATAAGGGGTGTGTAAGATGACCCAAACCACTATAAGGGGTGTGTAAGATGACCCAAACCACTATAAGGGGTGTGTAAGATGACCCAAACCACTATAAGGGGTGTGTAAGATGACCAAAATCACTATAAGGGGGGGGGGAGTTGACCAACATAACAATTAGGGGTGTTGTGCAAGTTGGGCAAAACTGTCACAAACCAAAAATAAAAATTGTAAATAAATGCAAAAAAAAAATTAATAGCTATAAATACTAACTACACTTTTTGTCCTTTTTAAGGCACCATGATGAAAAACCACCTTATTTGTTTTATTTTCTTGCACCCCAAAAAAAAAATAATAAAATACTAATCAACAAAGAAACATGTTGCAATGTGTTTACTACTGAAGGTCCTAACATTGATTTCAATCCAACAGAAAACAAACGCGCAGGCGCGGTGTTGAATAGCGTGTGTCAAAATGACAGCGCCTACAAAGCTCATCTGAAACATCATATTCACCAATGTAGGCATTGTTCCCAACAACGCCAAGTAGCGCCAAGTAGCGACTGAGGATGCCTGCTATAGCGAATCACAGCCGACCGTGGCGAACGCTCACGGCGCTCATAGCGCCATACTTCAGGCGCTCATCTGTCGCTACCTGGCGCTATTACTGAATCGGCCTCCCTGTCTAAGCACTGGGGTGAGTGTACCCTGTTATACCACAACTTGGACTAAAAACAGGTGTGTACCCTGTTATACTACAACTTGGTCTAAGCACTGGTGTGAGGTTACCCTGTTATACCACAACTTGGTCTAAGCACTAGAGGGAGTGTGTACTGTTATCCCAAATTTAATCACTGAGTTGTATCTCATTACCACACAAGAAGCTGCACGCATTGGTGTTTGTGTGTACTGTTATCCCACCTTTTCATGTAAGCACTGGGGTGTATCCCCTTATCCTATGGGAAGCTGCAACCAATGGGTTTTGTGTGTACTGTTATCCAACAACTTGCTCTAAGCAATGGGGTGAGTGTACCCTGTTATAACACAACTTGCTCTAAGCACTGTGGTGAGTGTACCCTGTTATACCACAAATAAGTGGAAGCACTGGGGAGTACCCTGTTAACACACAACTTGGACTAGGAACTAGGGTGTACAACTTGCTCTAAGCACTATGGTAAGTGTAGCCTGTTATACCAAAACTTGCCTGTAAGCACTGAGGTGTACCCTGTTATACTGCAACTTGGTCTAAGCACTGCCTGTATTTGGGATGCTGGCACACTGCCTGTAATTGGGATGCCTGCACCCTGCCTGTAATTGGGATGCCCAGGTGCTTCCTGTAATCCTGATGTCCGCACACTGCCTGTACTTGGGATGCCCCTCACTACCTGTAATGTGGGATGCCTCTCACTGCCTTTAATGTGGGATCCTGTTCTCCACCTGTAATGTGGGGTCTGTAGTAGTGTGACTGGGGGAATTCTATGCACTGTCTGTAATTGGGTGATTGGGAGAGGGTATTTTAGCACCCCATTTGGTTCAGAATATTTTTTTCTTATGTTTCACCTCCAAATCCTTGGTGCATTGTATTAGGCAATAAATACAGTAACGCTGTAACTAACTGTAGTTGAAAATCATGTAGCGTCAATTTTTAAGTAAACAAATCGTCACTTGCAGTGCCTGCGCATAATGCTAACTAATTCGCTTTGATTGCTGCACTAGGTATTGGTTGGCCTATGTCAGTGCCTGTTGCACTCGGCTGCTGCTTATCCCAGCGCCAGTGAGCTCCACTTTGGATCACCAAGATTGTATCAAAAAATATCAGATATCATTTTTCGAGGATGTCAATTTTAGTAGGGGATTCCAACCTTGCTCTTGATGTAGTAAGAGACAAAACATATAAAAGTTTGGCCATACAGCGTACCATATCTTAAAACCAATATCAAATTTGCTTAGCTCATACACTCTCAGGATCTTATATCTTGGCGAGAGATGAACCCTAACTCTAAAGATTACACCTTTTCTCTCAGGCTCACCATACTTTTTCTAGGATTTACCATATTTTTATAAGATCTAGATTTACTCCCAATGTATTGTTCTTTTCTATAAAGGAAGTCTATTGGGCTGTTCATTCCCCGGTGCCCAAAATGATGCAGCACCGGGCGCTCTCATTGACGCAGCGGCAGATGAAACCTGGTGCCGTAGCTCAAGATCCCATAGAGCACAATGGGCAGAACTGGGCTAAAATGTTTAGTGTTTATAATTCATACTAAACACATTTTGCATTGTGACTTGTCAAAAATTGTCAGAAAACAGGACCTAAATGTATTTTAATGGCAACTTTTGCTTAACGAAATGTTTGGTTTGGATACCAACAACTAAATATTGCCTAAACACACTGTGAAGTTTGTTCCCTTTGTCCCCAGCAATGATTTCTTGTAACTGCAATGATCAAAAGCTAACCAGCGCCGGAAAAATACAGTGCCAAAGATTTCAAGTAGAAATAAATATGCTGGGGAGTGCTGGAATAACAGCAGTACAAAGTGGTGCTCACTGACACTGGGATAATTGGCCGATGGGTCCAACAGGTGCTGACATAGGCCATCCAATACCTACAACAATCAAAGCTAATTAGTAGCGTTCTGCACAGCAACTGCTAGCGCCAATGTAGTACACAGCACAGCGCCAGATAAGACGGGAATGTCGGCACTCTGAAACTAATGCTGTAGCCACAAAAATTATGCTAAATCACTAAAGCACATCATAAATAAGGAATCTGGTTCCTCTCTTTCATTAAACTGCAGCCCATAAGGTATAAGTTGGAGGTGTTCTGAACAAATTGGCAAGCAGAAAGAAATGGAAAAACTCTGAAGCACTTAAATAAAAGGAAGCATTATTAAATAAACTATGTAAAAATGTATATCAAATCCACACAAGGCTCTTTTACATAATGTTAGCCAGACTAGACTGGAGTTAAACCTGATTCTTAATTCCAAGGCTGAATAATCTTTAAGATGGAATTGACATAAGTTTTATCACCAAGGAGATAAAATAGGGTCACTTTAAGGGATTAACCCCCAGGAAGCAAAATATGTCCTTTCCTAAACTGATATTATCTTCAGGGAATTATACTAGTAATTCAGTAAGGATCCTAGATGTTTTTTTCAAATGTTATAACAATTTATATACTGTTCACATTCCTTTTGATATATCTAGAGATGAGCGAACTTTTGAAAAATTCGATTCGACTGATTCGCCGAATTTTCCGACAAAAATCGTTTCGACCCGAATAAATTCGCGACGAATCGCTATTAAAAACGGCTATTTCTGAGCCTCCTACAGCCTCAATAGGGTTGTAAACCATTCAGCCTTGCTGTAACACGCACAGGATGCGTGCTGGGTTTGTTAAATAATACTTTGAAGAAATATCACATGCAGATCAGAGGCATCGCTAATAGAATCGCAGAGCGGCACAATTGCAGAGAGTTGAAGTGGCATCACTATGAGGGGCAGAAGGAGCCCAAATATACACTGGAGTTGGCCTCAGGAGCCCAAAAATTGGATGAATCACACCCTGGAGTTGGCAGAAGTTGGCAGCAGCAGCAGGAGCCCAAATATACACTGGAGTTGGCTTCAGGAGCCCAAAAATTGGATGAATCACACCCTGGAGTTGGCAGAAGTTGGCAGCAGCAGCAGCAGGAGCCCAAATATACACTGGAGTTGGCCTCAGGAGCCCAAAAATTGGATGAATCACACCCTGGAGTTGGCAGGAGTTGACAGTAGTAGCAGCAGGAGCCCAAATATACACTGGAGTTGGCCTCAGGAGCCCAAAAATTGGATGAATCACACCCTGGAGTTGGCAGAAGTTGGCAGCAGCAGCAGGAGCCCAAATATACACTGGAGTTGGCCTCAGGAGCCCAAAAATTGGATGAATCACACCCTGGAGTTGGCAGAAGTTGGCAGCAGCAGCAGCAGGAGCCCAAATATACACTGGAGTTGGCTTCAGGAGCCCAAAAATTGGATGAATCACACCCTGGAGTTGGCAGGAGTTGACAGTAGTAGCAGCAGGAGCCCAAATATACACTGGAGTTGGCTTCAGGAGCCCAAAAATTGGATGAATCACACCCTGGAGTTGGCAGAAGTTGGCAGCAGCAGCAGCAGGAGCCCAAATATACACTGGAGTTGGCCTCAGGAGCCCAAAAATTGGATGAATCACACCCTGGAGTTGGCAGAAGTTGGCAGTAGTAGCAGCAGGAGCCCAAATATACACTGGAGTTGGCCTCAGGAGCCCAAAAATTGGATGAATCACACCCTGGAGTTGGCAGAAGTTGGCAGTAGTAGCAGCAGGAGCCCAAATATACACTGGAGTTGGCTTCAGGAGCCCAAAAATTGGATGAATCACACCCTGGAGTTGGCAGAAGTTGGCAGTAGCAGCAGCAGGAGCCCAAATATACACTGGAGTTGGCTTCAGGAGCCCAAAAATTGGATGAATCACACCCTGGAGTTGGCAGGAGTTGACAGTAGCAGCAGCAGGAGCCCAAATATACACTGGAGTTGGCCTCAGGAGCCCAAAAATTGGATGAATCACACCCTGGAGTTGGCAGGAGTTGACAGTAGCAGCAGCAGGAGCCCAAATATACACTGGAGTTGGCTTCAGGAGCCCAAAAATTGGATGAATCACACCCTGGAGTTGGCAGAAGTTGGCAGCAGCAGCAGCAGCAGGAGCCCAAATATACACTGGAGTTGGCTTCAGGAGCCCAAAAATTGGATGAATCACACCCTGGAGTTGGCAGGAGTTGACAGTAGCAGCAGCAGGAGCCCAAATATACACTGGAGTTGGCCTCAGGAGCCCAAAAATTGGATGAATCACACCCTGGAGTTGGCAGAAGTTGGCAGCAGCAGCAGCAGGAGCCCAAATATACACTGGAGTTGGCCTCAGGAGCCCAAAAATTGGATGAATCACACCCTGGAGTTGGCAGGAGTTGACAGTAGTAGCAGCAGGAGCCCAAATATACACTGGAGTTGGCTTCAGGAGCCCAAAAATTGGATGAATCACACCCTGGAGTTGGCAGAAGTTGGCAGCAGCAGCAGCAGGAGCCCAAATATACACTGGAGTTGGCTTCAGGAGCCCAAAAATTGGATGAATCACACCCTGGAGTTGGCAGAAGTTGGCAGCAGCAGCAGCAGGAGCCCAAATATACACTGGAGTTGGCTTCAGGAGCCCAAAAATTGGATGAATCACACCCTGGAGTTGGCAGAAGTTGGCAGCAGCAGCAGCAGGAGCCCAAATATTACTATAAAGAGACACTGGGGTTGGCTTCAGGAGCCCAAAAATTTGATGAATCACACCCTGGAGTTGGCAGCAGCAGGAGCCCAAATATTACTTTAAAGAGACACTGGGGTTGGCTTCAGGAGCCCAAAAATTGGATGAATCACACCCTGTGGAGAGTCATGTGGAGAAAAAGTAGCTTAGTTAGTAATATCTACATAAAATTATGAATAAACAAATGCAAAAGTATTGCCAAAGTGAAGTTTTGTTTGAGGGTGTGTTTCCACCTTTTAATTAAATCAGAAACAAGAAGGTATCATTGCCTCTGACTAATTAGCCCTCAAAAATTCTTGGAATTTTTAATCTGGAATCATGTCTGATCCGTCTTATCCGAAGAATATTAATAAAAAGTAAGAGTAACGGAAAGGATTTTTTATCAATACTTACTTGTGGTCCGATGCGGAGGAATGTCTGTAACTGGAGAGCAGCGCCTTAAATCTGTTTTGCACGATCCATCTTTCTTTAGTGTAGGTCTGGCCCCGTCATCAATCTACTGGAATACATCAGGCATTGTTGGGAGGAAAGCTTGGATGATCCAAGCGCCATTCATTTCCACGCAGGGCAGTCTCTGGAAAAAAAAAGTCTGTATAAACCAGGGTCTTTTTCATATAAAAACAAATGGTTATTCTTGCTTGTAAACCATATGTTCCACAGATTTACCAGTCATTGTGTCAGCCAATGAAGCAACTTTGTCTCGAAGTGCTGCAAAAGCAGTCCACTGCATCACAAGTGGCATCTGACACCCCCAGTCAACTGTCTGTCTGTTATGCTTTGGGTTCAGCTCCACTATCCATTGATGAAGATCTGATAATCATAAAATTCAGCAGCTACTGCCCAGCCAAGAAGTGGAGGAGACACTCGCCTCTTCTTCCAGTAGCCGGCAATTAGTGATGAGGAGAGTGTCGTGGGAGGAGGTGTTGCAAGCCGAGGTAGTGGAAGAGGGTCCCTGGAGTCTGCGGCGGTGGCGGCGGCAGCAGCAGCAGATTATTGCGGACTGTTGTTCGGAAAAATCAGCTACTCAGCGATGTGGCAGTGTTTCATGCAGCATCCTGGGGAGAAAAAGTAGGTTAGTTAGTGTATATACATAAAATTATGAATAGACAAATGCAATAGTATTGCCAAAGTGAAGTTTTGTTTGAGGGTGTGTTTCCACCTTGTAATTAAATCAGAAACAACTAGCTATCATTTGCCTCTGAATAATTAGCCCTCAAAAATTCTTGGAATTTTTAATCTTGATGTCTGAGGGATTTCTCCTCTCAGACAGCGTCACCATAAGTCCAGCCTGCTGCATTACACTTGGAAGAACATCTTGTTTGCGCTGCGACAAGGAAGCCAAAGTCATGCGTCCTCACATGGCACACGTGTTCAGTCTAGTTTTTAAGTCTTGCCCCCATCTGAAAGAACAACAGGAAAGAAAGTTAGCATGCACTTCTGGCACTCCTACACCACGAAGCACAACCCTATTGAGCCTCAGCGTCACAACGGTGTACCCCACCATAGTCTGATTTGCGATGTTTCCACCCGTTGGAATTCCACCCTCCATATGCAGGATCCACTATAGCAGTGGTCCCCAACCCTGTCCTCAAGGCCCACCAACAGGCCAGGTTTTGCAGATCTCCACAAAGATGCACAGGTGGAGTAATTAGTGCAGCTGCAGAGCAATAGAGCTGGCTATTTGGAGATCCAAAAAACATGACTTGTTGGTGGGCCTTGAGGACAGGGTTGAGGACCACTGCACTATAGGAACAGAGAAAAGCCATCACGGATTTCTGGATGATCCAAACGGATAGGGGGACACCTGTGTAAATTCAATGTAAACCATTGGCAGCTCATACGTGACACCGACCGTTTGCTCAGGCCCTTTGAGGAAGCTACGTTATTAGTCAGTTGCCAGGACTATGAGATGAACGATGAGATTCCACTGCTTCATGTACTACAACACATGTTGGAAACCATGGCTGGTCAGGGCACTGGAGACATGGCACATACATTTCACAGCCACATGAAGCCTGTGGGGGCTGAAGTGGAGGAGGAGGAGGGGGTGGGGCAAAGCAAACCACAGTTTAGGTTTCACAAAATGACCATTTTATCTAGTCATCTGACAGAAGAGGAGGAGCAGGAGCAGCCACAGGAGCTAGAGGGTTGTGAGTAAGGTGAGACAGAGGACCCAGACACACCGTGGCAGTTTACAGTGGAGATGGAGACAGGTAGTCCCTCCGAGTCATTTGCACAAATGGCACGATGCATGCTCACATGCTTGCGTACTAGTGAGCGCAGAATTGTCTCCATTTGTCAGCGGGAAGACTTCTGGCTCTCCAACTTATTGGACCCTCGCTTCCGGCACAAAATGGGGGCATTTTTTACGCCCACTGAGAGGGAGGACAAACTGACCTACTACAGAGACATCCCACGTAGTCAGTTGGGCGATGTCTATCTGCGCCATGGCCCATACTCCCGCAGGTCTGACTCGGGGGGACCTCTGCGATCACCTTCCACTGCCATGGCTGCTGGGGGGGTGGAAGGAGCAGCAGCAGCAGCTCCATCAGCAGCAGCCTCAGTCTTCAGTCGCTAGTGAGTAGCTTTCTACACCCGCATAGTGAGTCTACTCATGAGCAGCAGGAAGACCTGGAGCTGGACCTCAAACAGCAGGTCATGTCATACCTTGACATGACCATGCCAACACACCTTCAAGATCCACTGGATTTGCTGGGAAGCCAAACTTGACTTGTGCCCGCAACTAGCAGAGTTTGCCCTGGAAAAGCTGTACTGGCCGGACAGTAGTTGATTTAGATGGCAACTGGGCTGCTCTATATAACGAAGCAAAATGGCAAATTTACCTCACTATATGAGCTATTGCCCCTCAGATTTACACAGGGGCTGCTCTATATTATGCTGCAAAGTGGCAAATTTACCTCACAATATAAGCTATTGCCCCTCAGATTTACACAGGGGCTGCTCTATATTATGCTGCAAAATGGCAAATTTACCTCACAATATAAGCTATTGCCCCTCAGATTTACACAGGGCCTGCTCTATATAACGAAGCAAAATGGCAAATTTACCTCACTATATAAGCTATTGCCCCTCAGATTTACACAGGGGCTGCTCTATATTATGCTGCAAAATGGCAAATTAACCTCACAATATAAGCTATTGCAGCTCTATATAAATAAAAATAAATAAATAAAAAAAGGGCCTGTAGAAGCTTATTTAGTATAACAGATAGGGTGACATGTGCTGGTTTGGGATGCCCATATGGGCTAGTGTTTTGGCAGCAGTACAAAAACCAATGCAAAATGCAATAGCTTAATAAAGCTGATGCTGATCAACGCTTATTTAGTATAACAGATGGGGTGCAACATGCAGGTTTGGGATGCCCTGCGGCCTGGTGTATTTAAAGCAGACCAAAACCAATTCAAAATGCAATAACTTAATAAAGCTGAGGCTGTAGATGCTTATTTAGTATAAACAGGTAGGGTGCAAGGTGCAGCTTTGGGGTGCCCTGCGGCCTGGTTAAATGAAAGCAGTCAAAAAGGAAGTGCAAACTGAAGTAGCTTAATGAAGCTGATGCTGATCAACGCTTATGTTGTATACCAGATAGGGTGCAAGGTGCAGCTTTGGGGTGCCCTGCGGCCTGGTTTATTAAAATCAGTCAAAAACAAGTGCAAACTGAAGTAGCCTGATCAACGCTTATGTTGTATAACAGATAGGTTTAAAATAGCATGTGCCTTGGGATGCCCGTGTGGCCTGTTATATTTCAAGCTGAACAAAAAGTAACAATAATCCAAGTATGAGACATCATTTTGACCTTCTTCACAGCGCCATACTTTGAAAAAAAAAAATTAATTTCATGCCGATCAATCCAAAGGTCAATGCCCCTAACAAAAATAGTGTTCGGCATAAGTTTTCCTTCTGGAAGGACGTAACCTTTAGTTTACATGGTTGGGGTAGGTTATCTTACAAATTGGGATACCACAGGCAGCAGTGTCATTGAAAGAGACAGATTGTAATGCAGGCCATACGCAAGCAGAGAAACTCAGGCTGCAACAGGCCTATTTAGTTTACATGGTTGGGGTAGGTTATCTTACAAATTGGGATACCCCACTGTATATGAAACCGAATATAAATGCACACCCAAAAGTGGACACTCAGCCTCCAAGAGGCCTGCTTAGTTTAAATAAGAGAGCTGCTTAGTATGGTAGGTAGGTTATGTTATGTTACAGAATGGGATGCCCCAAAGCAGACTTGAGATCAGTATATATGCACACAGCAGCAGTGTGTTAGCAGGCTCATACAGGCCAAATTTCTTTAAATAACTGTGCAGCTTACAGTTAATGCAGAGGCTAATGGTATGTTACAGAATGGGATGCCCCAAGCTGACTTGAGATCAGTATATATGCACACAGCAGCAGTGTGTTAGCAGGCTCATACAGGCCAAATTTCTTTAAATAAATGTGCAGCTTACAGTAAATGCAGAGGCTAATGGTATGTTACAGAATGGGATGCCCCAAAGCAGACTTGAGATCAGTATATATGCACACAGCAGCAGTGTGTTAGCAGGCTCATACAGGCCAAATTTCTTTAAATAAATGTGCAGCTTACAGTAAATGCAGAGGCTAATGGTATGTTACAGAATGGGATGCCCCAAAGCAGACTTGAGATCAGTATATATGCACACAGCAGCAGTGTGTTAGCAGGCTCATACAGGCCAAATTTCTTTAAATAAATGTGCAGCTTACAGTAAATGCAGAGGCTAATGGTATGTTACAGAATGGGATGCCCCAAAGCAGACTTGAGATCAGTATATATGCACACAGCAGCAGTGTGTTAGCAGGCTCATACAGGCCAAATTTCTTTAAATAACTGTGCAGCTTACAGTTAATGCAGAGGCTAATGGTATGTTACAGAATGGGATGCCCCAAGCAGACTTGAGATCAGTATATATGCACACAGCAGCAGTGTGTTAGCAGGCTCATACAGGCCAAATTTCTTTAAATAACTGTGCAGCTTACAGTTAATGCAGAGGCTAATGGTATGTTACAGAATGGGATGCCCCAAGCAGACTTGAGATCAGTATATATGCACACAGCAGCAGTGTGTTAGCAGGCTCATACAGGCCAAATTTCTTTAAATAACTGTGCAGCTTACAGTTAATGCAGAGGCTAATGGTATGTTACAGAATGGGATGCCCCAAAGCAGACTTGAGATCAGTATATATGCACACAGCAGCAGTGTGTTAGCAGGCTCATACAGGCCAAATTTCTTTAAATAACTGTGCAGCTTACAGTTAATGCAGAGGCTAATGGTATGTTACAGAATGGGATGCCCCAAAGCAGACTTGAGATCAGTATATATGCACACAGCAGCAGTGTGTTAGCAGGCTCATACAGGCCAAATTTCTTTAAATAAATGTGCAGCTTACAGTAAATGCAGAGGCTAATGGTATGTTACAGAATGGGATGCCCCAAAGCAGACTTGAGATCAGTATATATGCACACAGCAGCAGTGTGTTAGCAGGCTCATACAGGCCAAATTTCTTTAAATAAATGTGCAGCTTACAGTAAATGCAGAGGCTAATGGTATGTTACAGAATGGGATGCCCCAAAGCAGACTTGAGATCAGTATATATGCACACAGCAGCAGTGTGTTAGCAGGCTCATACAGGCCAAATTTCTTTAAATAACTGTGCAGCTTACAGTTAATGCAGAGGCTAATGGTATGTTACAGAATGGGATGCCCCAAGCAGACTTGAGATCAGTATATATGCACACAGCAGCAGTGTGTTAGCAGGCTCATACAGGCCAAATTTCTTTAAATAACTGTGCAGCTTACAGTTAATGCAGAGGCTAATGGTATGTTACAGAATGGGATGCCCCAAGCAGACTTGAGATCAGTATATATGCACACAGCAGCAGTGTGTTAGCAGGCTCATACAGGCCAAATTTCTTTAAATAACTGTGCAGCTTACAGTTAATGCAGAGGCTAATGGTATGTTACAGAATGGGATGCCCCAAAGCAGACTTGAGATCAGTATATATGCACACAGCAGCAGTGTGTTAGCAGGCTCATACAGGCCAAATTTCTTTAAATAACTGTGCAGCTTACAGTTAATGCAGAGGCTAATGGTATGTTACAGAATGGGATGTCCCAAAAACCAGAGAGCACCTGGCAGGCAGCAGTAAGACTATGCACAGCAAAAGTGTCTTTATCATGCCTAATTTCAATTAGAATAGGTGCAAATGGTTAGGTTCTTAAATAGAGGCTGGTGTAGTCACAGAATGGGATGCCCTAAAAACCAGCAGTAAGTACACCTGGCAGGGACAAGTTGTGCTATGCCCAGCAAAAGTGTCTTTATCAGGCCTAATTTCAAATATGATAAGAGCAAATGCTTATATGGTCTTAAACAGAGGCTGCTTTAGTCACAGAATGGGATGCCCCGGGCAGGAATCGAGCTGGCAGGGTCCAGTAGGCCTTTGGCCAGCAAAAGTGTCTTTATCAGGCCTGATTTCTATGAGAATAAGTGCAAATGTTTATTATGCTATTAAATAGAGGCTGCTTTAGTCACAGAATGGGATGCCAGTGCCACAAAAACCAGAGAGCATGCACAGCAAAAGTGTCTTTATCAGGCCTGATTTCTATGAGAATAAGTGCAAATGTTTATTGTGCTATTAAATAGAGGCTGCTTTAGTCACAGAATGGGATGCCAGTGCCACAAAAACCAGAGAGCATGCACAGCAAAAGTGTCTTTATCAGGCCTGATTTCTATGAGAATAAGTGCAAATGTTTATTGTGCTATTAAATAGAGGCTGCTTTAGTCACAGAATGGGATGCCAGTGCCACAAAAACCAGAGAGCATGCACAGCAAAAGTGTCTTTATCAGGCCTGATTTCTATGAGAATAAGTGCAAATGTTTATTATGCTATTAAATAGAGGCTGCTTTAGTCACAGAATGGGATGCCAGTGCCACAAAAACCAGAGAGCATGCACAGCAAAAGTGTCTTTATCAGGCCTGATTTCTATGAGAATAAGTGCAAATGTTTATTATGCTATTAAATAGAGGCTGCTTTAGTCACAGAATGGGATGCCAGTGCCACAAAAACCAGAGAGCATGCACAGCAAAAGTGTCTTTATCAGGCCTGATTTCTATGAGAATAAGTGCAAATGTTTATTGTGCTATTAAATAGAGGCTGCTTTAGTCACAGAATGGGATGCCAGTGCCACAAAAACCAGAGAGCATGCACAGCAAAAGTGTCTTTATCAGGCCTGATTTCTATGAGAATAAGTGCAAATGTTTATTATGCTATTAAATAGAGGCTGCTTTAGTCACAGAATGGGATGCCAGTGCCACAAAAACCAGAGAGCATGCACAGCAAAAGTGTCTTTATCAGGCCTGATTTCTATGAGAATAAGTGCAAATGTTTATTGTGCTATTAAATAGAGGCTGCTTTAGTCACAGAATGGGATGCCAGTGCCACAAAAACCAGAGAGCATGCACAGCAAAAGTGTCTTTATCAGGCCTGATTTCTATGAGAATAAGTGCAAATGTTTATTGTGCTATTAAATAGAGGCTGCTTTAGTCACAGAATGGGATGCCAGTGCCACAAAAACCAGAGAGCATGCACAGCAAAAGTGTCTTTATCAGGCCTGATTTCTATGAGAATAAGTGCAAATGTTTATTATGCTATTAAATAGAGGCTGCTTTAGTCACAGAATGGGATGCCAGTGCCACAAAAACCAGAGAGCATGCACAGCAAAAGTGTCTTTATCAGGCCTGATTTCTATGAGAATAAGTGCAAATGTTTATTATGCTATTAAATAGAGGCTGCTTTAGTCACAGAATGGGATGCCAGTGCCACAAAAACCAGAGAGCATGCACAGCAAAAGTGTCTTTATCAGGCCTGATTTCTATGAGAATAAGTGCAAATGTTTATTATGCTATTAAATAGAGGCTGCTTTAGTCACAGAATGGGATGCCAGTGCCACAAAAACCAGAGAGCATGCACAGCAAAAGTGTCTTTATCAGGCCTGATTTCTATGAGAATAAGTGCAAATGTTTATTATGCTATTAAATAGAGGCTGCTTTAGTCACAGAATGGGATGCCAGTGCCACAAAAACCAGAGAGCATGCACAGCAAAAGTGTCTTTATCAGGCCTGATTTCTATGAGAATAAGTGCAAATGTTTATTATGCTATTAAATAGAGGCTGCTTTAGTCACAGAATGGGATGCCAGTGCCACAAAAACCAGAGAGCATGCACAGCAAAAGTGTCTTTATCAGGCCTGATTTCTATGAGAATAAGTGCAAATGTTTATTATGCTATTAAATAGAGGCTGCTTTAGTCACAGAATGGGATGCCTCACAGCAGACTTAAGATCAGTTCAGTATATATGCACAGTTAGTTACTATAAGCAGCCTGAAAACGCTAACAAAGGCTGGATGAAAAAAAAAAAATCTCCCTGTCAGCCAGCTCCGTTTTTCCTACCTTTCCCTGGCTTTCTGTCTGTCTCCTGTCTGTCTCCTGCCTGTCTCCTGCCTGTCTCCAGCCTGTCCCTGTCTGTCCCTGTCTCCAGCCTGTCTCCAGCCTGTCTAACTGCCTCAGCTACACAGCGTTCTGTCTGTCTGTCACGAATGCAATAGAGAAATGAGGAAAAGCAAGATGGCCGCCGTTAAATACCGCTGTGTGACGTCACCGGGCTTGCTGGCTGCTGATAGGCTGCATGTGACTGCCCCAGCTTGCACTGGCGCGGGATACATGTCCAGACATGTCCCGCCCGCCATCTTAGAATGCCTGTAATGTAAATGAATGGATGTTAAAGGAAAACTCGAGTGATCGAATCGCGGGGAAATTCGGATTCGATCCGAATCGAATTTTTCCTGAAATTCGGATCGAATCCGGGTTCGTCCGGATCGATTCGCTCATCCCTAGATATATCTAAAGCAGTTGATTTTTTTTTAGGATATCCCATTTCCTCAATTATCAGAGGTTCATATGGGGTTCATAAGGACATTTTAGAGGAAGGGGAGATCACGATAAATAAAGCAATTGAAGGTCTTACAGACTCCTGGACCTGATGGTTTTACTAACATTTATTTCTACAAACACATTTCTACAAATTATAACACCTAATTTTGCTTTATGATTTAATAGCTTGAGGCCTGCTTAAGTGAGATTATGAGATTTAAATAAAGCACAAATCAGTGGCCTCCCATAGACAGTAACAGATCAAGGAGTTTGTAATATTATAAACCTATTTCCTAGACTTGAAGCTTCTTACTAAAATATTGGCATTAAGGCTTAACTCCATTCTGACTTGTTCAGGGGGGTTTTATCCCAGGAAGGCAGGCCTCAGATCAGATCAGAGTAACTGATTTGATTTCTGCAGTTCAAACTATTAAACTTCATTAGACTTACACAAAGCATTTGAGGTGTTGACTTGGGATTATATGTTTTATGTTTTGGGGAGACAAGGTTTTGGAACTTCATTTAAAAATATTTTAAGAAATGTATATAGGACTCCTCATGCAGTTATAGGAACAAAAGGATTTGGGTCTATTAATATATACAGGGGTACTCAACAGGGCTGTCCTGTGTCACCATTGTGTTGTCAATGGAACCATTTGTGAGAACAATTAGATTAAGCAAGAAAGTTGAGGGGTTGAGTGTAGGGGAAGGGAACATAAAAGTGCATTATTTGCTGACAATGTTCTTTTTAGAGATGAGCAAACTTTTGAAAAATTCGATTCGACTGATTCGCCGAATTTTCCGTCAAAAATCGTTTCGACCCGAATTTATTCGCGACGAATCGCTATTAAAAACGGCTATTTCTGAGCCTCCTAGAGCCTCAATAGGGTTGTAAACCATTCTGCCTTGCTGTAACACGCACAGGATGCGTGCTGGGTTAGTTAAATAACACTTTGAATAAATATCACATGCAGATCAGAGGCATCGCTAATAGAATCGCAGAGCGGCACAATTGCAGAAAGTTGAAGTGGCATCACTATGAGGGGCAGGAGCCCAAACATTGCTTTAAAGAGACACTGGAGTTGGCAGCAGCAGGAGCCCAAAAATTGGATGAATCACACCCTGGAGTTGGCAGCAGCAGCAGGAGCCCAAACATTGGCTGAAAGAGACACTGGAGTTGGCTTCAGGAGCCCAAAAATTGGATGAATCACACCCTGGAGTTGCAAGCAGCAGGAGCCCAAATATAGCTTGAAAGACACACTGTAGTTGGCTTCAGGAGCCCAAAAATTGGATGAATCACACCCTGGAGTTGGCAGCAGCAGCAGCAGGAGCCCAAATATACACTGGAGTTGGCTTCAGGAGCCCAAAAATTGGATGAATCACACCCTGGAGTTGGCAGCAGCAGCAGCAGGAGCCCAAATATTACTTTAAAGAGACACTGGAGTTGGCTTCAGGAGCCAAAAAATTGGATGAATCACACCCTGGAGTTGGCAGCAGCAGCAGCAAGAGCCCAAATAAACACTGGAGTTGGCTTCAGGAGCCCAAAAATTGGATGAATCACACCCTGGAGTTGGCAGCAGCAGCAGCAGGAGCCCAAATATTTCTTTAAAGAGACACTGGAGTTGGCTTCAGGAGCCCAAAAATTGGATGAATCACACCCTGGAGTTGGCAGCAGCAGCAGCAGGAGCCCAAATATACACTGGAGTTGGCTTCAGGAGCCCAAAAATTGGATGAATCACACCCTGGAGTTGGCAGGAGTTGGCAGCAGCAGCAACAGGAGCCCAAATATTACTTTAAAGAGACCCTGGGGTTGGCTTCAGGAGCGCAAAAATTGGATGAATCACACCCTGGAGTTGCAAGCAGCAGGAGCCCAAATATTACTTTAAAGAGACACTGGAGTTGGCTTCAGGAGCCCAAAAATTGGATGAATCACACCCTGGAGTTGGCAGCAGCAGGAGCCCAAATATACACTGGAGTTGGCTTCAGGAGCCCAAAAATTGGATGAATCACACCCTGGAGTTGGCAGCAGCAGCAGCAGGAGCCCAAGCATTGCTTTAAAGAGACACTGGGGTTGGCTTCAGGAGCCCAAAAATTGGATGAATCACACCCTGGAGTTGGCAGCAGCAGCAGCAGGAGCCCAAATATACACTGGAGTTGGCTTCAGGAGCACAAAAATTGGATGAATCACACCCTGGAGTTGGCAGCAGCAGCAGCAGGAGCCCAAATATTACTTTAAAGAGACACTGGAGTTGGCTTCAGGAGCCCAAAAATTGGATGAATCACACCCTGGAGTTGGCAGCAGCAGCAGCAGGAGCCCAAATATACACTGGAGTTGGCTTCAGGAGCCCAAAAATTGGATGAATCACACACTGGAGTTGGCAGCAGCAGCAGCAGCAGCAGCAGGAGCCCAAACATTACTTTAAAGAGACACTGGGGTTGGCTTCAGGAGCCCAAAAATTGGATGAATCACACCCTGGAGTTGGCAGCAGCAGCAGCAGGAGCCCAAATATACACTGGAGTTGGCTTCAGGAGCCCAAAAATTGGATGAATCACACCCTGGAGTTGGCAGCAGCAGCAGCAGGAGCCCAAATATTACTTTAAAGAGACACTGGAGTTGGCTTCAGGAGCCCAAAAATTGGATGAATCACACCCTGGAGTTGGCAGCAGCAGCAGCAGGAGCCCAAATATACACTGGAGTTTGCTTCAGGAGCCCAAAAATTGGATGAATCACACCCTGGAGTTGGCAGGAGTTGGCAGCAGCAGCAACAGGAGCCCAAATATTACTTTAACCCCCCTGGCGTTATGATAGAGACAAATGTAATGGTAACGAAAGCGTTACCATTACATTTGTCTCTGCCGCCCAGCTTCGCCCCCATGAGCCTCTGCGGCTCACAGAGACGGAACCAGGAAGTGAGACGGACGCTGCAGCCGCGGCTCTCACCTGCGATCGCAGCGGGGACATCGCTGGATCGCAGGGAGAAGGTAAGGAGACTGCGCCGCCCTGCTCCTCTGCCAAATCGATCCCGAGCGTGACTCGGGGTTACCGCTACTTACAGCGCAAATTAACCCCGAGTCACGCTCGGGATCACCGCTAAGGAGGTTAAAGAGACCCTGGGGTTGGCTTCAGGAGCCCAAAAATTGGATGAATCACACCCTGGAGTTGCAAGCAGCAGGAGCCCAAATATTACTTTAAAGAGACACTGGAGTTGGCTTCAGGAGCCCAAAAATTGGATGAATCACACCCTGGAGTTGGCAGCAGCAGCAGCAGGAGCCCAAATATACACTGGAGTTGGCTTCAGGAGCCCAAAAATTGGATGAATCACACCCTGGAGTTGGCAGGAGTTGGCAGCAGCAGCAACAGGAGCCCAAATATTACTTTAAAGAGACCCTGGGGTTGGCTTCAGGAGCCCAAAAATTGGATGAATCACACCCTGGAGTTGCAAGCAGCAGGAGCCCAAATATTACTTTAAAGAGACACTGGAGTTGGCTTCAGGAGCCCAAAAATTGGATGAATCACACCCTGGAGTTGGCAGCAGCAGGAGCCCAAATATACACTGGAGTTGTCTTCAGGAGCCCAACAATTGGATGAATCACACCCTGGAGTTGGCAGCAGCAGCAGCAGGAGCCCAAATATTACTTTAAAGAGACACTGGAGTTGGCTTCAGGAGCCCAAAAATTGGATGAATCACACCCTGGAGTTGGCAGCAGCAGCAGCAGGAGCCCAAATATTACTTTAAAGTGACCCTGGGGTTGGCTTCAGGAGCCCAAAAATTGGATGAATCACACCCTGGAGTTGCAAGCAGCAGGAGCCCAAATATTACTTTAAAGAGACACTGGAGTTGGCTTCAGGAGCCCAAAAATTGGATGAATCACACCCTGGAGTTGGCAGCAGCAGGAGCCCAAATATACACTGGAGTTGGCTTCAGGAGCCCAAAAATTGGATGAATCACACCCTGGAGTTGGCAGCAGCAGCAGCAGGAGCCCAAATATTACTTTAAAGAAACACTGGAGTTGGCTTCAGGAGCCCAAATATTGGATGAATCACACCCTGGAGTTGGCAGCAGCAGCAGCAGCAGGAGCCCAAACATTACTTTAAAGAGACACTGGGGTTGGCTTCAGGAGCCCAAAAATTGGATGAATCACACCCTGGAGTTGGCAGCAGCAGCAGCAGGAGCCCAAATATTACTTTGAAGAGACCCTGGGGTTGGCTTCAGGAGCCCAAAAATTGGATGAATCACACCCTGGAGTTGGCAGCAGCAGGAGCCCAAATATACACTGGAGTTGGCTTCAGGAGCCCAAAAATTGGATGAATCACACCCTGGAGTTGGCAGCAGCAGCAGCAGGAGCCCAAATATTACTTTAAAGAGACACTGGAGTTGGCTTCAGGAGCCCAAAAATTGGATGAATCACACCATGGAGTTGGCAGCAGCAGCAGGAGCCCAAATATACACTGGAGTTGGCTTCAGGAGCCCAAAAATTGGATGAATCACATCCTGGAGTTGGCAGGAGTTGGCAGCAGCAGCAGCAGCAGGAGCCCAAATATTACTTTAAAGAGACACTGGAGTTGGCTTCAGGAGCCCAAAAAGTGGATGAATCACACCCTGGAGTTGGCAGCAGCAGCAGCAGGAGCTCAAATATACACTGGAGTTGGCTTCAGGAGCTCAAAAATTGGATGAATCACACCCTGGAGTTGGCAGGAGATGGCAGCAGCAGCAGCAGGAGCCCAAATATTACTTTAAAGAGACACTGGAGTTGGCTTCAGGAGCCCAAAAATTGGATGAATCACACCCTGGAGTTGGCAGCAGCAGCAGCAGGAGCCCAAATATACACTGGAGTTGGCTTCAGGAGCCCAACAATTGGATGAATCACACCCTGGAGTTGGCAGGAGTTGGCAGCAGCAGCAGCAGGAGCCCAAATATTACTTTAAAGAGACCCTGGGGTTGGCTTCAGGAACCCAAAAATTGGATGAATCACACCCTGGAGTTGGCAGCAGCAGGAGCAGCAGCAGCAGGAGCCCAAATATACACTGGAGTTGGCTTCAGGAGCCCAAAAATTGGATGAATCACACCCTGGAGTTGGCAGCAGCAGGAGCCCAAATATACACTGGAGTTGGCTTCAGGAGCCCAAAAATTGGATGAATCACACCCTGGAGTTGGCAGGAGTTGGCAGCAGCAGCAGCAGGAGCCCAAATATTACTTTAAAGAGACACTGGAGTTGGCTTCAGGAGCCCAAAAATTGGATGAATCACACCCTGGAGTTGGCAGCAGCAGGAGCCCAAAAATTGGCCTAAAGACATAAATATGTTTTGCACCATTTGGAAAGTGTAAAACGTGGCACCATGCTGAATCTAGTCGCATGCATCAGGCATTGGTGGGTGGAAATCCTGGCTGATCCATCCCTGATTCATTTTGACAAAGGTGAGTCTCTCCACATTTTTAGTTGACAGACGAGTTCTCCTCGCCGTAACTATGGCCCCCGCCGCACTAAACACCCGCTCAGATGGCACGCTACTTGCCGGGCAGGACAGCTTTTCCAGGGCAAACTCTGCTAGTTGCGGCCACAAATCAAGTTTGGCTGCCCAGAAGTCCAGCGGATCCTCAAAGTGTGTTGGCATGGTCATGTCAAAGTATGACATGACCTGCTGGTTCAGGTCCTGCTCCAGGTCTTCCTGCTGCTCATGAGTAGCCTCACTATGCGGGTGTAGAAAGCTACTCATTAGCGACTGAAGACTGAGGCTGCTGCTGCTGATGGAGCTGCTGCTGCTGCTCCTGCCAACCCCCCCAGCGGCCATGGCAGTGGAAGGTGAGCGCAGAGGTCCCCTCGAGTCAGACCTGCGAGAGTATGGAACATGGTGCAGATAGGCATCGGCCAACTGCCTACGTAGAATGTCTTTGTAGTAGTTCAGTTTGTCCTCCCTCTCGGTGGGTTTAAAAAATGCCGGAAGCGAGGGTCCAATAAGGTGGACAGCCAGAAGTCATCCCGCCGACAGATGGAAACAATTCTGGGGTCACTACGCAAGCACGTGAGCATGCTTCGTGCCATTTGCGCAAGTTACTCGGATGGACTACCTGTCTCCATCTCCACTGCATATTGCCACGGTGTGCCCGGGTCCTCTGTCTCGCCTTCCTCAAAAACCTCTAGCTCCTCTGGCTGCTCCTGCTCCTCCTCTCCTGTCCGCTGACTAGATAAACCAGCCATTTCGCCAAGCCTAAACTGTGTTTCGCTGGGCAACTCCTCCTCCTCCTCCAGTTCAGCTCCAACGGGGTTCATGTGGCCGTAAGATATAAACGCCATGTCTCCAGTGCCCTGACCAGCCATGGTTTCCAACATGTGCTGTAGTACATGAAGCAGTGGAATCACGTCGTTCATCCCGTAATCCTGCCGACTGACAAATAAAGTGGCTTCCTCAAAGGGCCTGAGCAAATGGCAGGTGTCACGTATGAGCTGCCACTGGTTGACATTGAAGTTACACAGGGGAGTCCCCCTATCTGCTTGGATCATCAGGAAATCCGTGATGGCTTTTCTCTGTTCATATAATCGGTCCAACATGTGAAGGGTGGAAATCCAACGGGTGGAAACATCGCAAATCAGACTATGTTGGGGGATACCATTCTGACGCTGTAGCTCAAGAAGGGTGTGTTTGGCGGTGTATGAGTGGCTGAAGTGCATGCAAAGTTTCCTTGAAGTTGTTAGGATGTCTTGCAGATGGAGGGAACACTTCAGAAACCGCTTGACAACCAGATTGAAGACGTGAGCCATGCAGGGGGCATGGGTCAGGCTTCCTTGCCGCGGCGCAGACAAAATGTTCTTCCCATTGTCGGTAACCATGATTCCCATTTTAAGTTTTCTTGGAGTAAGCCATGTTTGGATTTCCTGATGAATACATTTAAGCAGTTCCTCCCCTGTGACTCCGTTCGCCAAGACAAACCATGTGAAGCACTGCGTGACACCTCCGTGCCCTGCACACATGGTAGACTGGAGGGGCACTGAGACTTGAGCCTACAGTGGAGGGTGAGGAGATGGCGGAGGATGAGGAGGCCGAGTCGCACGGTGTCACAGGCCCAACGGGCAGGAAGCGCGGAGGCCGAAGCGGCGTGACCTGTCCAAGTTGCTGCTGCTGCTGCTGCAAAGGGACCACATTCACCCAGTGGGCCGTAAACGACATGTACTGTCCCTGACTGTAGTTACAGCTCCAGATGTCGGCGCTGCCATGCACTTTGCTACACACCGACAGGCTCAAGGACTGGCCCACCTTCTGTTCAACAAAAGTGTGCAGCGCTGGTACTGCCTTCTTGGCAAAGAAATGACGGCTTGGGACTCTCCACCTCGGCTCGGCACAAGCCATCAGTTCTCTGAAAGGTGCAGATTCCACCACCTGAAAAGGGAGCGACTGCAGCACCAGCAACTTGGACAGGAGCACATTCAGCTTCTGCGCCGTAGGATGAGTGGGCGCATATTGCTGTCTCTTGGACATGGCTTCGCTGATGGATTGCTGGCGGGATGCATGACTTGGAGGAGGAGGAGGAGGAGCAGGAGCGACAGAGGATGGGTATGACGCACAGCTGCCTTCGGCTGAGGTGCTGGAGCCTTGGCTGGCAGAAATTGGGAGCGGCGTGCCACTTGGTGAGGAAGCAGACTGGACCACCCCTTGGGAGCCTCGGTTCTCCCAGGTCGCTTTATGGTGACGCATCATATGTTGACGCAGGGCCGTGGTGCCAACATTTGGGCCCTGGCCATGCTTCACCTTCTGCCTACATATCTTGCATGTGGCCATGTTACCCTCCTGCGGATGCTTCAGGAAAAACTGCCACACTGCCGAGTAGCTACTTTTCCCACCCCTTGGCCTCACTGATTCACTGCTGCTGTTGCCAACTCCAGGAACCCCTGCTCCACTACCTCCCGATAAGGTAGACTGCCGCACAGCAGGTGCTCTACCCCCGCCCCGGCCGGCTCCAGCCTTTGGAATTGTGCCCCCATGCTGACTGCTACCACCTTGCTGCCTCAGCTGCTGACTCCGGGGCAACCTGCGCCCCTCTTCTCCTGATGATGACGATGAAGCCCCTTCATCACCCGGCTCCCAAGTGCGATCGGCTTCATCGTCATCATCATTATCACCGAGTTGTGGCTGTACGTCACTGATGTTCGTGGATTCGTCAACAGTGTCTGGCGCAGGAGCTGGAATGCTCGCAGCACCCACGACACTGTCCACATCACTATTTGTCTGCCTAGCTAAAGAAGCCACCTCCATTTCTTGGCTGGGCAGTAGCTGCTGACTGTCCTCTATCTGATCGTCCTTCTCACTAAAGAGTGGAGGTGAACCCAAAGCATAGGATACGTCGCTGGGGGAGGGAACGGCGTAGGACAGAGGCAATGGGAGGACAGGGACTGCTCTCGGGGCATGCCAACTCAGGGTTGTGTCAGAGGAACCTACCGACCCTAGAGTGGGGGTCTCAGACGTAAGTTGTGATGATGTTGTTGATGAGCGCGTCAACCAATCTACCACGGCAGATGCGCTACTGGTGGAGACCCGACCGCTAGCAGATACTGGCAGATTAGGTCTCTCAGCGTGACTCCTGCTGCTACTGGCCCCCAGTCTGCTGCGAGCTCTGCCTGCGGAATCTTGGCCTCTGCCACTCCTCTTTTCACTTCCAGGCACTTGTCTGCCCGACATAGTCTAACTGGCGTGGTAGTAGGTGATATTTTAAGAACCCCCGGGCAGCGGTGGGTCTATATGAAACAGAATATAATGCACACCAAAAGTGAGCAGTAACACTCAGCCTCCAACAGGCCTGCCTAGTGTAAATAAGAGAGTTGCTTAGTGTAAATAAAGAGGGGTATGCTATATTACAGAATGGGATGCCCCAACAGCCAGCAGTGCACCTGTGAGCAGTACTACTATGCACAGCAAAAGTGTCTTTATCAGGCCTAATTTCAATTAGAATAAGTGCAAATGGTTATGGTCTTAAATAGAGGCTGGTGTAGTCACAGAATGGGATGCCCCAACAGGAGTGCACCTGGCAGGCAGCAGTAAGTCTATGCACAGCAAAAGTGTCTTTATCAGGCCTAATTTCAATTAGAATAAGTGCAAATGGTTATGGTCTTAAATAGAGGCTGGTGTAGTCACAGAATGGGATGCCTCACAGCAGAGTGCATCTGGGACCAGTAGTGCTATGCACAGCAAAAGTGTCTTTATCAGGCCTAATTTCAATTAGAATAAGTGCAAATGGTTATGGTCTTAAATAGAGGCTGGTGTAGTCACAGAATGGGATGCCCCAACAGGAGTGCACCTGGCAGGCAACAGTAAGTCTATGCACAGCAAAAGTGTCTTTATCGGGCCTAATTTCAATTAGAATAAGTGCAAATGGTTATGGTCTTAAATAGAGGCTGGTGTAGTCACAGAATGAGATGCCACAAAAACCAGAGAGCATGCACAGCAAAAGTGTCTTTATCAGGCCTAATTTCAATTAGAATAAGTGCAAATAGTTATGGTCTTAAATAGAGGCTGGTGTAGTCACAGAATGGGATGCCTCACAGCAGAGTGCACCTGGGACCAGTAGTGCTATGCACAGCAAAAGTGTCTTTATCAGGCCTAATTTCAATTAGAATAAGTGCAAATGGTTATGGTCTTGAATAGAGGCTGGTGTAGTCACAGAATGGGATGCCACAACAGGAGTGCACCTGGGACCAGTAGTGCTATGCACAGCAAAAGTGTCTTTATCAGGCCTAATTTCAATTAGAATAAGTGCAAATGGTTATGGTCTTAAATAGAGGCTGGTGTAGTCACAGAATGGAATGCCACAACAGGAGTGCACCTGGGACCAGTAGTGCTATGCACAGCAAAAGTGTCTTTATCCGGCCTAATTTCAATTAGAATAAGTGCAAATGGTTATGGTCTTAAATAGAGGCTGGTGTAGTCACAGAATGGGATGCCCCAAACAGGAGTGCACCTGGCAGGCAGTAGTGCTATGCACAGCAAAAGTGTCTTTATCAGGCCTAATTTCAATTAGAATAAGTGCAAATGGTTATGGTCTTAAATAGAGGCTGCTGTAGTCACAGAATGGGATGCCCCAAACAGGAGTGCACCTGGCAGGCAGTAGTGCTATGCACAGCAAAAGTGTCTTTATCGGGCCTAATTTCAATTATAATAGGTGCAAATGGTTATGGTCTTAAATAGAGGCTGCTGTAGTCACAGAATGGGATGCCCCAAACAGGAGTGCACCTGGCAGGGACCAGTAGTGCTATGCACAGCAAAAGTGTCTTTATCAGGCCTAATTTCAATTAGAATAAGTGCAAATGGTTATGGTCTTGAATAGAGGCTGGTGTAGTCACAGAATGGGATGCCCCAAACAGGAGTGCACCTGGCAGGGACCAGTAGTGCTATGCACAGCAAAAGTGTCTTTATCAGGCCTAATTTCAATTAGAATAAGTGCAAATGGTTATGGTCTTGAATAGAGGCTGGTGTAGTCACAGAATGGGATGCCACAACAGGAGTGCACCTGGGACCAGTAGTGCTATGCACAGCAAAAGTGTCTTTATCAGGCCTAATTTCAATTAGAATAAGTGCAAATGGTTATGGTCTTAAATAGAGGCTGGTGTAGTCACAGAATGGGATGCCACAACAGGAGTGCACCTGGGACCAGTAGTGCTATGCACAGCAAAAGTGTCTTTATCAGGCCTAATTTCAATTAGAATAAGTGCAAATGGTTATGGTCTTAAATAGAGGCTGGTGTAGTCACAGAATGGGATGCCCCAAACAGGAGTGCACCTGGCAGGCAGTAGTGCTATGCACAGCAAAAGTGTCTTTATCAGGCCTAATTTCAATTAGAATAAGTGCAAATGGTTATGGTCTTAAATAGAGGCTGCTGTAGTCACAGAATGGGATGCCCCAAACAGGAGTGCACCTGGCAGGCAGTAGTGCTATGCACAGCAAAAGTGTCTTTATCAGGCCTAATTTCAATTATAATAGGTGCAAATGGTTATGGTCTTAAATAGAGGCTGCTGTAGTCACAGAAAGGGATGCCCCAAACAGGAGTGCACCTGGGACCAGTAGTGCTATGCACAGCAAAAGTGTCTTTATCAGGCCTAATTTCAATTATAATAGGTGCAAATGGTTATGGTCTTAAATAGAGGCTGCTGTAGTCACAGAATGGGATGCCCCAAACAGGAGTGCACCTGGCAGGGACCAGTAGTGCTATGCACAGCAAAAGTGTCTTTATCAGGCCTAATTTCAATTAGAATAAGTGCAAATGGTTATGGTCTTAAATCGAGGCTGCTGTAGTCACAGAATGGGATGCCCCAAACAGGAGTGCACCTGGCAGGGACCAGTAGTGCTATGCACAGGAAAAGTGTCTTTATCAGGCCTAATTTCAATTATAATAGGTGCAAATGGTTATGGTCTTAAATAGAGGCTGCTGTAGTCACAGAATGGGATGCCCCAAACAGGAGTGCACCTGGCAGGGACCAGTAGTGCTATGCACAGCAAAAGTGTCTTTATCAGGCCTAATTTCAATTATAATAGGTGCAAATGGTTATGGTCTTAAAAAGAGGCTGCTGTAGTCACAGAATGGGATGCCCCAAACAGGAGTGCACCTGGCAGGGACCAGTAGTGCTATGCACAGCAAAAGTGTCTTTATCAGGCCTAATTTCAATTATAATAGGTGCAAATGGTTATGGTCTTAAATAGAGGCTGCTGTAGTCACAGAATGGGATGCCCCAAACAGGAGTGCACCTGGCAGGGACCAGTAGTGCTATGCACAGCAAAAGTGTCTTTATCAGGCCTAATTTCAATTATAATAGGTGCAAATGGTTATGGTCTTAAATAGAGGCTGCTGTAGTCACAGAATGGGATGCCCCAAACAGGAGTGCACCTGGCAGGGACCAGTAGTGCTATGCACAGCAAAAGTGTCTTTATCAGGCCTAATTTCAATTATAATAGGTGCAAATGGTTATGGTCTTAAATAGGGGCTGCTGTAGTCACAGAATGGGATGCCCCAAACAGGAGTGCACCTGGGACCAGTAGTCCTATGCACAGCAAAAGTGTCTTTATCAGGCCTAATTTCAATTAGAATAAGTGCAAATGGTTATGGTCTTAAATAGAGGCTGCTGTAGTCACAGAATGGGATGCCCCAAACAGGAGTGCACCTGGCAGGCAGTAGTGCTATGCACAGCAAAAGTGTCTTTATCGGGCCTAATTTCAATTATAATAGGTGCAAATGGTTATGGTCTTAAATAGAGGCTGCTGTAGTCACAGAATGGGATGCCCCAAACAGGAGTGCACCTGGCAGGGACCAGTAGTGCTATGCACAGCAAAAGTGTCTTTATCAGGCCTAATTTCAATTATAATAGGTGCAAATGGTTATGGTCTTAAATAGAGGCTGCTGTAGTCACAGAATGGGATGCCCCAAACAGGAGTGCACCTGGCAGGGACCAGTAGTGCTATGCACAGCAAAAGTGTCTTTATCAGGCCTAATTTCAATTATAATAGGTGCAAATGGTTATGGTCTTAAATAGAGGCTGCTGTAGTCACAGAATGGGATGCCCCAAACAGGAGTGCACCTGGGACCAGTAGTGCTAGGCACAGCAAAAGTGTCTTTATCAGGCCTAATTTCAATTAGAATAAGTGCAAATGGTTATGGTCTTAAATAGAGGCTGCTGTAGTCACAGAAAGGGATGCCCCAAACAGGAGTGCACCTGGCAGGCAGTAGTGCTATGCACAGCAAAAGTGTCTTTATCAGGCCTAATTTCAATTATAATAGGTGCAAATGGTTATGGTCTTAAATAGAGGCTGCTGTAGTCACATAATAGGATGCCCCAAACAGGAGTGCACCTGGGACCAGTAGTGCTATGCACAGCAAAAGTGTCTTTATCAGGCCTAATTTCAATTAGAATAAGTGCAAATGGTTATATGGTCTTAAATAGAGGCTGGTGTAGTCACAGAATGGGATGCCACAACAGGAGTGCACCTGGGACCAGTAGTGCTATGCACAGCAAAAGTGTCTTTATCAGGCCTAATTTCAATTAGAATAAGTGCAAATGGTTATATGGTCTTAAATAGAGGCTGGTGTAGTCACAGAATGGGATGCCACAACAGAAGTGCACCTGGCAGGCAGTAGTGCTATGCACAGCAAAAGTGTCTTTATCAGGCCTAATTTCAATTAGAATAAGTGCAAATGGTTATGGTCTTAAATAGAGGCTGCTGTAGTCACAGAATGGGATGCCCCAAACAGGAGTGCACCTGGGACCAGTAGTGCTATGCACAGCAAAAGTGTCTTTATCAGGCCTAATTTCAATTAGAATAAGTGCAAATGGTTATATGGTCTTAAATAGAGGCTGGTGTAGTCACAGAATGGGATGCCACAACAGGAGTGCACCTGGCAGGCAGTAGTGCTATGCACAGCAAAAGTGTCTTTATCAGGCCTAATTTCAATTATAATAGGTGCAAATGGTTATGGTCTTAAATAGAGGCTGCTGTAGTCACAGAATGGGATGCCCCAAAGAGGAGTGCACCTGGCAGGGACCAGTAGTGCTATGCACAGCAAAAGTGTCTTTATCAGGCCTAATTTCAATTATAATAGGTGCAAATGGTTATGGTCTTAAATAGAGGCTGCTGTAGTCACAGAATGGGATGCCCCAAACAGGAGTGCACCTGGCAGGGACCAGTAGTGCTATGCACAGCAAAAGTGTCTTTATCAGGCCTAATTTCAATTAGAATAAGTGCAAATGGTTATGGTCTTAAATAGAGGCTGCTGTAGTCACAGAATGGGATGCCCCAAACAGGAGTGCACCTGGCAGGGACCAGTAGTGCTATGCACAGCAAAAGTGTCTTTATCAGGCCTAATTTCAATTATAATAGGTGCAAATGGTTATGGTCTTAAATCGAGGCTGCTGTAGTCACAGAATGGGTTGCCCCAAACAGGAGTGCACCTGGCAGGGACCAGTAGTGCTATGCACAGGAAAAGTGTCTTTATCAGGCCTAATTTCAATTATAATAGGTGCAAATGGTTATGGTCTTAAATAGAGGCTGCTGTAGTCACAGAATGGGATGCCCCAAACAGGAGTGCACCTGGCAGGGACCAGTAGTGCTATGCACAGCAAAAGTGTCTTTATCAGGCCTAATTTCAATTATAATAGGTGCAAATGGTTATGGTCTTAAAAAGAGGCTGCTGTAGTCACAGAATGGGATGCCCCAAACAGGAGTGCACCTGGCAGGGACCAGTAGTGCTATGCACAGCAAAAGTGTCTTTATCAGGCCTAATGTCAATTATAATAGGTGCAAATGGTTATGGTCTTAAATAGAGGCTGCTGTAGTCACAGAATGGGATGCCCCAAACAGGAGTGCACCTGGCAGGCAGTAGTGCTATGCACAGCAAAAGTGTCTTTATCAGGCCTAATTTCAATTATAATAGGTGCAAATGGTTATGGTCTTAAATAGAGGCTGCTGTAGTCACAGAATGGGATGCCCCAAACAGGAGTGCACCTGGGACCAGTAGTGCTATGCACAGCAAAAGTGTCTTTATCAGGCCTAATTTCAATTAGAATAAGTGCAAATGGTTATATGGTCTTAAATAGAGGCTGGTGTAGTCACAGAATGGGATGCCACAACAGGAGTGCACCTGGCAGGCAGTAGTGCTATGCACAGCAAAAGTGTCTTTATCAGGCCTAATTTCAATTATAATAGGTGCAAATGGTTATGGTCTTAAATAGAGGCTGCTGTAGTCACAGAATGGGATGCCCCAAACAGGAGTGCACCTGGCAGGGACCAGTAGTGCTATGCACAGCAAAAGTGTCTTTATCAGGCCTAATTTCAATTAGAATAAGTGCAAATGGTTATGGTCTTAAATAGAGGCTGCTGTAGTCACAGAATGGGATGCCCCAAACAGGAGTGCACCTGGCAGGGACCAGTAGTGCTATGCACAGCAAAAGTGTCTTTATCAGGCCTAATTTCAATTATAATAGGTGCAAATGGTTATGGTCTTAAATCGAGGCTGCTGTAGTCACAGAATGGGATGCCCCAAACAGGAGTGCACCTGGCAGGGACCAGTAGTGCTATGCACAGGAAAAGTGTCTTTATCAGGCCTAATTTCAATTATAATAGGTGCAAATGGTTATGGTCTTAAATAGAGGCTGCTGTAGTCACAGAATGGGATGCCCCAAACAGGAGTGCACCTGGCAGGGACCAGTAGTGCTATGCACAGCAAAAGTGTCTTTATCAGGCCTAATTTCAATTATAATAGGTGCAAATGGTTATGGTCTTAAAAAGAGGCTGCTGTAGTCACAGAATGGGATGCCCCAAACAGGAGTGCACCTGGCAGGGACCAGTAGTGCTATGCACAGCAAAAGTGTCTTTATCAGGTCTAATGTCAATTATAATAGGTGCAAATGGTTATGGTCTTAAATAGAGGCTGCTGTAGTCACAGAATGGGATGCCCCAAACAGGAGTGCACCTGGCAGGCAGTAGTGCTATGCACAGCAAAAGTGTCTTTATCAGGCCTAATTTCAATTATAATAGGTGCAAATGGTTATGGTCTTAAATAGAGGCTGCTGTAGTCACAGAATGGGATGCCCCAAACAGGAGTGCACCTGGGACCAGTAGTGCTATGCACAGCAAAAGTGTCTTTATCAGGCCTAATTTCAATTAGAATAAGTGCAAATGGTTATATGGTCTTAAATAGAGGCTGGTGTAGTCACAGAATGGGATGCCACAACAGGAGTGCACCTGGCAGGCAGTAGTGCTATGCACAGCAAAAGTGTCTTTATCAGGCCTAATTTCAATTATAATAGGTGCAAATGGTTATGGTCTTAAATAGAGGCTGCTGTAGTCACAGAATGGGATGCCCCAAACAGGAGTGCACCTGGCAGGGACCAGTAATGCTATGCACAGCAAAAGTGTCTTTATCAGGCCTAATTTCAATTATAATAGGTGCAAATGGTTATGGTCTTAAATCGAGGCTGCTGTAGTCATAGAATGGGATGCCCCAAACAGGAGTGCACCTGGCAGGGACCAGTAGTGCTATGCACAGGAAAAGTGTCTTTATCAGGCCTAATTTCAATTATAATAGGTGCAAATGGTTATGGTCTTAAATAGAGGCTGCTGTAGTCACAGAATGGGATGCCCCAAACAGGAGTGCACCTGGCAGGGACCAGTAGTGCTATGCACAGCAAAAGTGTCTTTATCAGGCCTAATTTCAATTATAACAGGTGCAAATGGTTATGGTCTTAAATAGAGGCTGCTGTAGTCACAGAATGGGATGCCCCAAACAGGAGTGCACCTGGCAGGGACCAGTAGTGCTATGCACAGCAAAAGTGTCTTTATCAGGCCTAATTTCAATTAGAATAAGTGCAAATGGTTATGGTCTTAAATAGAGGCTGCTGTAGTCACAGAAAGGGATGCCCCAAACAGGAGTGCACCTGGCAGGCAGTAGTGCTATGCACAGCAAAAGTGTCTTTATCAGGCCTAATTTCAATTATAATAGGTGCAAATGGTTATGGTCTTAAATAGAGGCTGCTGTAGTCACATAATGGGATGCCCCAAACAGGAGTGCACCTGGGACCAGTAGTGCTATGCACAGCAAAAGTGTCTTTATTAGGCCTAATTTCAATTAGAATAAGTGCAAATGGTTATATGGTCTTAAATAGAGGCTGGTGTAGTCACAGAATGGGATGCCACAACAGGAGTGCACCTGGGACCAGTAGTGCTATGCACAGCAAAAGTGTCTTTATCAGGCCTAATTTCAATTAGAATAAGTGCAAATGGTTATATGGTCTTAAATAGAGGCTGGTGTAGTCACAGAATGGGATGCCACAACAGGAGTGCACCTGGCAGGCAGTAGTGCTATGCACAGCAAAAGTGTCTTTATCAGGCCTAATTTCAATTAGAATAAGTGCAAATGGTTATGGTCTTAAATAGAGGCTGCTGTAGTCACAGAATGGGATGCCCCAAACAGGAGTGCACCTGGGACCAGTAGTGCTATGCACAGCAAAAGTGTCTTTATCAGGCCTAATTTCAATTAGAATAAGTGCAAATGGTTATATGGTCTTAAATAGAGGCTGGTGTAGTCACAGAATGGGATGCCACAACAGGAGTGCACCTGGCAGGCAGTAGTGCTATGCACAGCAAAAGTGTCTTTATCAGGCCTAATTTCAATTATAATAGGTGCAAATGGTTATGGTCTTAAATAGAGGCTGCTGTAGTCACAGAATGGGATGCCCCAAACAGGAGTGCACCTGGCAGGGACCAGTAGTGCTATGCACAGCAAAAGTGTCTCAATTATAATAGGTGCAAATGGTTATGGTCTTAAATAGAGGCTGCTGTAGTCACAGAATGGGATGCCCCAAACAGGAGTGCACCTGGGACCAGTAGTGCTATGCCAAGCAAAAGTGTCTTTATCAGGCCTAATTTCAATTAGAATAAGTGCAAATGGTTATGGTCTTAAATAGAGGCTGCTGTAGTCACAGAATGGGATGCCCCAAACAGGAGTGCACCTGGCAGGGACCAGTAGTGCTATGCACAGCAAAAGTGTCTTTATCAGGCCTAATTTCAATTATAATAGGTGCAAATGGTTATGGTCTTAAAAAGAGGCTGCTGTAGTCACAGAATGGGATGCCCCAAACAGGAGTGCACCTGGCAGGGACCAGTAGTGCTATGCACAGCAAAAGTGTCTTTATCAGGCCTAATTTCAATTATAATAGGTGCAAATGGTTATGGTCTTAAATAGAGGCTGCTGTAGTCACAGAATGGGATGCCCCAAACAGGAGTGCACCTGGCAGGCAGTAGTGCTATGCACAGCAAAAGTGTCTTTATCAGGCCTAATTTCAATTATAATAGGTGCAAATGGTTATGGTCTTAAATAGAGGCTGCTGTAGTCACAGAATGGGATGCCCCAAACAGGAGTGCACCTGGGACCAGTAGTGCTATGCACAGCAAAAGTGTCTTTATCAGGCCTAATTTCAATTGGAATAAGTGCAAATGGTTATATGGTCTTAAATAGAGGCTGGTGTAGTCACAGAATGGGATGCCACAACAGGAGTGCACCTGGCAGGCAGTAGTGCTATGCACAGCAAAAGTGTCTTTATCAGGCCTAATTTCAATTATAATAGGTGCAAATGGTTATGGTCTTAAATAGAGGCTGCTGTAGTCACAGAATGGGATGCCCCAAACAGGAGTGCACCTGGCAGGGACCAGTAGTGCTATGCACAGCAAAAGTGTCTCAATTATAATAGGTGCAAATGGTTATGGTCTTAAATAGAGGCTGCTGTAGTCACAGAATGGGATGCCCCAAACAGGAGTGCACCTGGGACCAGTAGTGCTATGCCAAGCAAAAGTGTCTTTATCAGGCCTAATTTCAATTAGAATAAGTGCAAATGGTTATGGTCTTAAATAGAGGCTGCTGTAGTCACAGAATGGGATGCCCCAAACAGGAGTGCACCTGGCAGGGACCAGTAGTGCTATGCACAGCAAAAGTGTCTTTATCAGGCCTAATTTCAATTATAATAGGTGCAAATGGTTATGGTCTTAAAAAGAGGCTGCTGTAGTCACAGAATGGGATGCCCCAAACAGGAGTGCACCTGGCAGGGACCAGTAGTGCTATGCACAGCAAAAGTGTCTTTATCAGGCCTAATTTCAATTATAATAGGTGCAAATGGTTATGGTCTTAAATAGAGGCTGCTGTAGTCACAGAATGGGATGCCCCAAACAGGAGTGCACCTGGCAGGCAGTAGTGCTATGCACAGCAAAAGTGTCTTTATCAGGCCTAATTTCAATTATAATAGGTGCAAATGGTTATGGTCTTAAATAGAGGCTGCTGTAGTCACAGAATGGGATGCCCCAAACAGGAGTGCACCTGGGACCAGTAGTGCTATGCACAGCAAAAGTGTCTTTATCAGGCCTAATTTCAATTGGAATAAGTGCAAATGGTTATATGGTCTTAAATAGAGGCTGGTGTAGTCACAGAATGGGATGCCACAACAGGAGTGCACCTGGCAGGCAGTAGTGCTATGCACAGCAAAAGTGTCTTTATCAGGCCTAATTTCAATTATAATAGGTGCAAATGGTTATGGTCTTAAATAGAGGCTGCTGTAGTCACAGAATGGGATGCCCCAAACAGGAGTGCACCTGGCAGGGACCAGTAGTGCTATGCACAGCAAAAGTGTCTTTATCAGGCCTAATTTCAATTATAATAGGTGCAAATGGTTATGGTCTTAAATAGAGGCTGCTGTAGTCACAGAATGGGATGCCCCAAACAGGAGTGCACCTGGCAGGGACCAGTAGTGCTATGCACAGCAAAAGTGTCTTTATCAGGCCTAATTTCAATTATAATAGGTGCAAATGGTTATGGTCTTAAATAGAGGCTGCTGTAGTCACAGAATGGGATGCCCCAAACAGGAGTGCACCTGGCAGGGACCAGTAGTGCTATGCACAGCAAAAGTGTCTTTATCAGGCCTAATTTCAATTATAATAGGTGCAAATGGTTATGGTCTTAAAAAGAGGCTGCTGTAGTCACAGAATGGGATGCCCCAAACAGGAGTGCACCTGGCAGGGACCAGTAGTGCTATGCACAGCAAAAGTGTCTTTATCAGGCCTAATTTCAATTATAATATGTGCAAATGGTTATGGTCTTAAATAGAGTCTGCTGTAGTCACAGAATGGGATGCCCCAAACAGGAGTGCACCTGGCAGGCAGTAGTGCTATGCACAGCAAAAGTGTCTTTATCAGGCCTAATTTCAATTATAATAGGTGCAAATGGTTATGGTCTTAAATAGAGGCTGCTGTAGTCACAGAATGGGATGCCCCAAACAGGAGTGCACCTGGGACCAGTAGTGCTATGCACAGCAAAAGTGTCTTTATCAGGCCTAATTTCAATTAGAATAAGTGCAAATGGTTATATGGTCTTAAATAGAGGCTGGTGTAGTCACAGAATGGGATGCCACAACAGGAGTGCACCTGGCAGGCAGTAGTGCTATGCACAGCAAAAGTGTCTTTATCAGGCCTAATTTCAATTATAATAGGTGCAAATGGTTATGGTCTTAAATAGAGGCTGCTGTAGTCACAGAATGGGATGCCCCAAACAGGAGTGCACCTGGCAGGGACCAGTAGTGCTATGCACAGCAAAAGTGTCTTTATCAGGCCTAATTTCAATTATAATAGGTGCAAATGGTTATGGTCTTAAATAGAGGCTGCTGTAGTCACAGAATGGGATGCCCCAAACAGGAGTGCACCTGGCAGGCAGTAGTGCTATGCACAGCAAAAGTGTCTTTATCAGGCCTAATTTCAATTATAATAGGTGCAAATGGTTATGATCTTAAATAGAGGCTGCTGTAGTCACAGAATGGGATGCCCCAAACAGGAGTGCACCTGGGACCAGTAGTGCTATGCCCAGCAAAAGTGTCTTTATCAGGCCTAATTTCAATTAGAATAAGTGCAAATGGTTATATGGTCTTAAATAGAGGCTGCTGTAGTCACAGAATGGGATGCCACAACAGGAGTGCACCTGGCAGGCAGTAGTGCTATGCACAGCAAAAGTGTCTTTATCAGGCCTAATTTCAATTATAATAGGTGCAAATGGTTATGGTCTTAAATAGAGGCTGCTGTAGTCACAGAATGGGATGCCCCAAACAGGAGTGCACCTGGCAGGGACCAGTAGTGCTATGCACAGCAAAAGTGTCTTTATCAGGCCTAATTTCAATTAGAATAAGTGCAAATGGTTATATGGTCTTAAATAGAGGCTGCTGTAGTCACAAAATGGGATGCCACAAAAACCAGCAGTGCACCTGGCAGGGATCAGTAGTGCTATGCACAGCAAAAGTGTCTTTATCAGGCCTAATTTCAATTAGAATAAGTGCAAATGGTTATATGGTCTTAAATAGAGGCTGGTGTAGTCACAGAATGGGATGCCTCACAGCAGACTTAAGATCAGTTCAGTATATATGCACAGTTAGTGTATAAGCAGCCTGAAAACGCTAACAAAGCCAGTCAGCCAGCCAGTAACAAACACTCAGGCTGGATGAAAAAAAAAAAAATCTCCCTGTGACTGCCTCCGATTTTTCCTAACTTTCCCTCTTTTTCGCTGACTTTCTGTCTGTCTCCTGCCTGTCTCCTGCCTGTCTCCAGCCTGTCCCTGTCTGTCCCTGCCTGTCTAACTGCCTCTCCCTCACTACAGCGTTCTGTCTCTCACGAATGCAATAGAGAAATGAGGAAAACCAAGATGGCCGCTGGCCATAAATAGCGCTGTGACGTCACCGGGCTTGCTGGCTGCTGATAGGCTGCATGTGACTGCCCCAGCTTGCACTGGCGCGGGGTTGATGTCTGGACATGTCCCGTCCGCCATCTTAGAATGCCTGTAATGTAAATGAATGGATGTTAAAGGAAAACTTCGAGCGATCAAATCGCGGGGAAATTCGGATTCGATCCGAATCGAATTTTTCATGAAATTCGGATCGAATCCGGGTTCGTCCGGATCGATTCGCTCATCCCTAGTTCTTTTGTTTGATTCTTCACATTACACTTCACTTCAGATTCTCAAGAAATTTAGCAAAAATGTTTTAGTAAATGTGTTTCTTGCAGCGCAGCAACATGCGCATGTGATAAAAATTATGAATTGTATTTTCACTACACTCATTGGCACAGATGTGGGCTTGTCTGGCATAAGTGCTTGATAAATCAAGCCATCAGATTGAGGAGTTGATTTGGACACTTAATTGGTTCTTAATTTAAAACAATCCTTTATTCTAATTTGGAAAACTGATAGTTTTCATTATCTTGGGATCCAACGAACCTCTCAGTTTCATTTATTATATAAAAACAATTACAATTTATTATTTCATAAACTGGGAGGTGACATGTACACCTGGTGGGGTCTGAGGCTGTCTTGGTTGGGATGCATTAGGACAATTAAAATTACTTTGTTACCTAGACTGGTGTATGTGTTCAGAACACTTCCTATTCCTATCCCGAAGGCAGATTTTAGGAAATTCTAAAGTGTTGAGATTCATTTGAGTAGGCAAAAGTAGAAGATTAAATCAGAACATTTTATATATAGCAATGCATAAGGGGGCTTTGGTGTCCCAAATTTATATAACTATTATGTTGCTGCTCAATTTGCCCAGCTAGGTAATGATAGAACAGAAAGCATGTGATTTGTTTTCCATTGATTCTCTTATGTGAATGGCTAAGGTAAAAAGGACAGCTATATTTTGTCATGTATTGTCTAATGCATTATTGTCTAGAAACTACGTGCCTGGCATTTCCCCCTGATAGTTAAAAAATAGAAAAAAAAACCATTTACCTCTGGTATCCATGTGAAGCTGAGGGTCCCCTCTTCCTCCGGGGGGCATCCGATCCCTTCCCCGTCGTCCTCCGTCTTCAGGAGGGGGCTCGAAACCGGCCGCCCCCGTTTCCACTGCTGACAGTAATCTGTAAAAAAACAAAAAAAAAAACAATGTCATTAACTCACTTCCTCGCCCGATCCCTTCGCTGGCTCTTCTCTTCACCGGGGGGGGGGGGGGTCCGATCCCCCCGGGCTCCGCAGGCTTCAGGCGAGGACCCTCTTCCGGGTCCTCACCTTCTCTAATGGCAGTGATGGCCGCTGCCCCCTAACCCCGCCTTTTGTGGGAGGAGTGGGATGACGTCACCCCGCTCCTCCTATACCCTCATGAGCTCCGGCATCTGTCAGATGCAGGTGGTGATCGGAGCAGGGCGGGTGTGAGACTCCTCGCCGATCGGAGCCTCCTCGACTCTCACCCGCCCTGCGCTGATCACTACCGACATCTGTCAGTGACATTGACAGCGGCGCGGGACAACGGCGAGGGACGCAGGATTGGAGGTGAGTACAGTAAAAAATAAAATGTCATTTTTTTTCTCTTTGTGTCTGTGTCTTTTTTTTTACATTTAACCCCTTGTGAACTGGTAAGGGGTCCATGAGACCCCTATACCAGTTCACAAGGCTGGGGGCTGGCAGGTCACCTGCGGCTAGTGGGTGACTTGTCATTAACTCCCGTCACCCCTATTACCTGCCTTCCCAAAGCCCAGGGGGGGGGGCAGAAGAGCCTGTGGCCATATCCTGCCATATGCTAATTAGTTCGGTTACAACTAATCTGACACATTAGGGCAGATTCAACACCATTAAGATTTCTGTGAGAAAAACATTTTTATAATTATTTATTTTATTTTTTTTTTGTGTGCACATTTTTAAATCATTTGCACAACTAAATATAATGCTGAATTGCACTAAGGAAAAAAAAATAATAGGGTGGGCTCAACCATTACTGTTGTCTTTTGTGTATGACCCAGGTTGCTTTTTGACCTTGGATTCATGTACCTTGCCTCTGCCTGCCTCCTGGTACTACGACCATCACAAGTAGAATTTCCCTTTAAAACTTTCTTTCGTTTATTACTAATACATTCCATATGTGTCTGTGCCAGGCATTTGTGAAGGGCCAGTGCAGGCACGCTCCCTGTTAGAGGGTAGTGGGGGCTGCGTCTGCCAGCGCCTTAGAGGAGCTCTTAGTCAAAGGGGCAGGAGCGGATTTGAGCGTGCTGTTTGGATGAGAGGCCGCACATACTATGGGGGATTTCATACAGCGGGTGTCCCTGGGGCAGAGACCAAAAGCCAGGATAGTCGAAATCCTGGGTTTTGGTCTACTTTAAACAGTGTGCTCAAGGACAGTTTTCTGACATCAGCTCAAGGATAGTATTCATCTGTGACTTGGATTATTGTATAGTTGTGTCTGCCTAAACTGCAATCAAATACAGTTATTTTAATATGCCAAATGGGGGGCAGTGGAGTATGTATTGTATGGTAAACATGGTGTCTATTGTGTCTACCTACATTTATGTGTGCAGCACTCCTTTTATTAGGGTTGGTTGGGGCCTACCTGGAACCCTGCAGTCTGTTTTTTAGAAGAATTTAGAATGTTATACATTTCTTAGTCAAAAGTACAACTCATAGAACTATTTAAAACTTTAATGATCACAAATACCCTTCATCGTGATACAACATACAACACTCACTCATACCTTTCATGTTATTTAAAATGTACTTTTATGACACCAATGGGAGAAAGAATGTGCAAATAAGTAGAGATTGTTGCCAATGCTAATGATGTAATACCTTTGACTTCATTTGCAATATATTTAAACATCACCTGTAATTATAAATGTGATTGCTCCATAAAGACTCGATGGCCTTAAAGTTATAATCCCATCTGAGACATCATTAACTTTGGTGTTTTCTAAAAACAAGTGCAATAAATCTGTTTATTTAAATACATGTGTTGATATATGTTGTGGCAGAAATTACACATAATAGGTAATGGTTGGGGACTTTTAAAGAGGAACAAAATCACTCTCCCAGTTTTTGTTCTTCTTCCATGGTGCATCACGTGTATTGATGTGTGTGTAAAAAAAATAAGAAAAATGAAAGCATTAGTTCATGATGAGCGGTATAGAAAGCTTAATGGTTTTAGAGCAGCAGCATCCACACAGTCTTTTCCCTCCAGCTGTGTGTCCCCATGCTGGTCATTCAGATAGATCTGGCATGGGAGCATACTTCAACCAGAGGAAAGCCAGGGATGCCCAGGCACGCACCGTGCAGAAAGGTAAGTTTCTTGGGTTTCACAAATTGGGGCAAAAAGAGTGAGATCACTGGCCATAGGGTTTTATAGTCTCTAGGCCAGTGGTTCCTCCTCTTCAAATGCAGGCAGTCTTATAATGCACACAATACTTTGTGTGTAAGCACAAAAGATACATACATTTTCCTTGCCGCAAAAGTTATCTATTAGCTGTTAAAAAAATAATGACAAAAAATAATGATAAAAATCAAATCAAATCCATCACCTGTTTGAACATGATAGACATTCTTCTTTTTCGAAACAAATTAACTAGACATGAACGAAATTTTTAAAAGTTTGATTCAGGCAAATACACTTACCTCAGTCCCCGTTCTAGCAAGGGGTGACATGCTCATCCTCCGGTGCCGGAAGGTGTCTTTAGTGGAACAGAGCACCCACATCTGCCACCCCATACTGGGATTTCGCATCTTGCTCCCCACACAAGAAGGGGCTATATATAATGGCAAGGCAGCTAACGTCTGCTGGTATAACTACCCCCTCCCCTGCAGCAGGGAGCAAGATGTCAGGCCCTAAAACTTAAAAGGAAAAAAACATGACAGAGAGTCCCCCTCTCCGAGGGGAGGGGGGTTCTTGGTCTGGATCCCATGCCCTTTCTAACAATTCTTTCTGCCTGAACTCTCTCTTAGGACACAGTGATAATTTTTTGGCCCAAAATGAGATGATTTTTGGAACTTTTCTATTGTTTTCCAATAATATTATTAAGCCTTTAAGTGCCAGTCTACCTTGAGATTTTGTCACCCTCTGTTGCCAGATCATTTTTCATTAATTTGCGCTATACACGTTCAACTGTGATTTTTTCAGGGATTTCTGAATTCTGTCTTTTTTATTTGAGTCTGGCCATTGACATGACATTTCTTGTGTGGCTATTTTTTGGCGTATTCTCAATATTTTTGGGTGAAACGTGTTAAAAAAAAATCACTACAATTCAGAAAAACTACAAAAAATGTAAGTTTTTTAATAAAATCATATTGCATGTAAGAGACCTTCCAGTTACAAAGGTACAACATATATATTGGTAGACACCCTTTCCTGCCCAGGACACTCCCCCAAACTGAAACAGTGCTTTAGGAGATTTTCAGATAAAATACAACTGATATGTTGAGTAAAAGAGTAAAAAAGCTGAATAAAAGCCCCGTTTTCCTAGAAAAAATAATATGCAAACAAGAGAAAACAAGTTAAATCTGAAAAGGCAAGGTCCCCTGAACAGAACAGATAAATACCCAACATGCACAGGTACTGTCAATGGCAGGGTTGCCAAACACCCCAAAGTAAAGCATACACATAAGGGTAATTTTATTTGAAAATTTCAGCCCTGCAGACAAAGTACACAGCATGTTCTTTTTGGCAAAAAAGACCATTTACATTTGAAATACTCCCCCACAAACAAACATATATTCCCTGAAAGTATACACATTAAGCTTTCTAGCTGTTCACAGTTTGGTGTAGTGGTCTCTGGAAGTAACCCCTCAAAGAATTATCAGGTTGCACAGGGTTTCCCTAAAACAATGTTTAAAAAAAGCACAATAGAATATGCAAACAAGAAAAAACAAGCTAAATCTGAACAGAAAAATACCCAACATGCATAGCTAATTTGAGGCTGTCAGCCTTCTTGAGATGTTGTCACCCTCAGGTAATGTTCACCATTTTGCAATAAGCTTAAACAATTATTATTTTTTTTTTTCATTTGTCTCATTTATTTTAAATAAAAAATTTATTTTATTCAAGAAAACCATATTGCATGTAAAAGCCCTATTTCTCCCGATTACAACGGTACATAATATGTATTGGTAGCAACGGTACATAATATGTATTGGTAGCTCCCCGTTCCTGCCCAGCACACTCCCAAACTGAAGAGAGCACTTTATAACATTTACAGATAAAATACAACTACTATCCACACTATAAACTGTTAAATAAAAAAAAAAACAGCTATAGGGGCTTGTAGACTAGAGCGAGAGGCCAGCCTCAATGGCCCTGGCCCTGAAGGCTATAACACAGCCTCCGCGGCTCCCAGGCTCTTCTGCCCCCTGGGCATTGGAGAGACAGGTAATGAGGGGGCTGGAGGCTAATGGCTAGCCACAGGTGACTTGCCAGATGCCCTAGCCTGGTGAACTGGTATAGAGTTCTCATCGATCCCTTATCAGTTCACAAAGAGTTAAATGTAAAGTAACCACACTCACATGACTTTTATTAAAAAAAAATGTTTTTTTCTTAACCTCCAATCGTCAGCTCCACTGTACCTCGCCTGTGTCCCATGGCGATCCAATGACAGATGCGGTGATTGCTGGAGGGGGTGGGAAGGCAGTGGATCAAAGTCCCCAGCCCCTTCACCTCTATCCAGTGATCACTGCACCTGAATGAAGTCTCCACCACCAGAGCAGGATGACATCCCCAATCAAGGGGGGGCTAGTGGCAACAATGGCGGAATCGGCAGAGAGGGCCTGATTTGGACCCTCTCCTCACCACAGAAGAGCCCGGAGGGGATCAGAGGCCTCCCCTGGGAGGGATTTTTTTGACAGATTGTGGAAGAACCCGGAGGAGCCCCAGGGGTGATTGGATGCCCCCTGGGTGAAGAGAAGACCTGAGGGGTCAGGTAAATGTTTGTTTTATTCTTGTTTACAGTAACAAAAACTGGCACTAATGGTATGAGAAGCAAACCCGTAGAGACTATGGGCTTGGCATTTAAAGGGTTAATTTGAAGGGTAAATTGAAGGACAATATCATTTCATGCTGTCTATCCGCCAACATACAGGATAACCACTTGAACATCCCACTTACACACAACAGGCCCTCACCTATAAAGAGGAGCAACCCCTGGTCTAAAATCTATAAAACTCCGGGGCAGGTGATCTCCCTCCAATTTGGGATTTCCCTATGTGTGAAACTTCCTGGGATCATCCCAATAAACACTGCATTTCTGCACACCTCTATATTTGTATAGCCGCACCATCCATTCAGAAAATTATTTTCTCTGACCTCAGAGCAGCAAAGCAAAAGCTGACTTGAATGTGTGCCAACAATTTACCGGCATCCCTTTACAAGTGCCGCAGAAACGTAGGAAATAAACATCTACTGCACAGTTCTGTATGTATATATTTACATTTAAGGCTATCTTGGTCAAGATCAAGGTTTATCAATTTCAGAAATAGCGTTGTGCCTTACATTTACATATACTGTATTACTTTTCAAAGCACAGTGCTTATAACGTAGAGCCTCTTTAATCTAATACATAGGATTTTTATATAGTAAATCATGCTCGTTCCCATAAGCATTCTATCATGACATTATACTAAAAGTATTACATTACATTAGTGTATTACATGACTGTATAATGTTGATTATAAGGTATTGCAAAATTATACAAATATGGACTCTATAGGCATTTAGCTCCAATATCTATTGCTCAATGTGTCTTAATGGTTTTTAGAATAAATAATATATGGTCAGAGTGTATTTTCCTATTTTATACTTGATCTGAATGCATCACATCTATCAAATTGTGCTTAGAATTAGTTGTGATAAACAGATGGGTTGTAAATCGTCCTAGCACCAAGGACTAAAGAAATTCCCTTAGTACAAAGAAACCAGATAGCTTTAATGAGTTTAATCTTTCTAGAGGCGAGCCTCAGGCACTATGAGATCCATAGTTATCAATGGTCAGGAACATAATGGAAAAGTAACCTGAAGACAGCGAGCAAACAAGACAGAGACACTAAGGCTGGAAAAAGAAGCTTGATTCCAGGGCATCCTAGCATAAGCAACTAAAGGATTTTAGACGGTGGTAATACAGCTAAGGCTACTCTTTTTTAGAGATGAAGCAAGCTGATAAATAGGCTGAGGTATATGGCACTGCAGAGAGATGGGGGTCAGGTAATGTGATCATCATTTTAATCCAGGAGAAGTTTCTTCTAGGTTACAGCTTTAATTGGTCTCTTGCACAGATAAAGTTCTTAAAGGAGTGCATGTACAACAAGATAAGTAATGTTGTATGTCTGGTGAGCAGAATAGGGTGTCATCTATAATACAGTAGTAAATCTGATATGAACATCGACCTCTGAGAACATAATCCTTAACTTATCAGATTTAACGTAGACACATCAAAAATCTGTACAAGTACAGAGTTTTATAGAAGTTAAATGCAGAAAATCCTAAAATGACACGTTAATACTATTTATTAGCTAAATCAAGAGG